>JARQOD010000002.1:472419133-472550149 GCA_033576555.1 Oophaga sylvatica
TCAGAAAGCTGGTTTGGGTCCTAGGTCATGAGTCCTGCAACAGGACAATGACCCCAAACATACTTCAAGAAGCACCCAGAAATGGATGGAAACAAAGCGCTGGAGAGTTCTGATGTGGCCAGCAATGAGTCCGGATCTCAATCCCATTAAACACCTGTGGGGAGAACTTAAAATTGCTGTTGGGAGAAGGCACCCTTCAAAGACCTGGAGCAGTTTGCAAAAGAAGAATGGTTCAAAATTCCAGTTGAGAGTTGTAAGAATCTTGTTTATGTTTATAGGAAGTGACTGATTGCAGTTATTTATTCCAAATATTACCATAAGTTGAAGGTGCCAACAATTTTGTCTGGCCCATTTTGGGGATTCTGTGTGAAATAATGTCCAATTTGCCTTTTTTCTGTTTTTTGAGTTGTTTCAATACACAAAATGGAAATAGACATGGGGATAACAAAACATGTGTAACTGCAATAACTTACTGGGAGAAATACTTCATTTTATGGAACAGTTCCATCAGTGATTTTCACTGATGAGAAAAAAAAAGTTTCTCCACTTTCTCCTGTCAGTCAGTGAAAAATGGACTGTGCACAGACAAGTTTTCACAATTTTGCCAAAGGAAAAAATTTGACATGTGAATAGCTAACCCCATAAACTGTCAAAGGTAAGAGTGCCATCTGTGAAAAAAATGGATACCACTTGCACATGAAAAACTGACCACTAAATGAGGCCTTAAAGAAGTTGTCCACTACTTGGACAACCCCTTCTCATACCCCACTCTTAGCCCAGATAAAATAAAAAATAATAAAGCCTATACTCACCTCCCGTGCCAGTGCTGTTCCCGCGGTGTCGGCAGTCGCTCCCCCCGGGGCTGTTGTGCGGTGTTGTAACATGTGACCCTGGCACCCAGTCAGCCTGGCGTCACTGTCCCCACCTTCTGTCGAATTGAACATGAAGAGGATGTCCGGGATTAGCTGTAGACCAGACTTCCTCTTCACGTTCAATTTGTCCAAAGGTGGGGACAGTGATGCCAGCGCTGACTGGGTGCCAGTGTCACATGTCACAATAACCGTATGAGAGCCATGGAGAGAGTGAGTGCCGACACCGTGAGAGCGGCGCTGGCACTGGAGGTGAGTATAGGCTTTGTTATTTTATTTTATCAGTACCAAGCATGCGGTATGAAAAGGGGTTGTCCTACTAGCTCCCTTTAAGGAGCTGAAACAAAATCCAAAAGTGTACAGTATATATTTCACTATGTTGGACAAATAATGTCAGCAGATTTGCCAAAGAAAATATTTTAATACTGATTTTGATATTGAAGGGTCATATGCTTGCCAGAAAGCATAAACGCAATGTGAAAAATGATGTCATGTATGATGTCACATATTTTTGTACAATCCATATAACTATCTGTACGTAAGATGTACATTTCTAGCACGAATAAATACTAGGTGGGATGTGAGGCCATGAGACACTTTAATTGTTTTACCTTCAGGAATTTGTGTAGGAGGAAAGCAAACCAGTTAGTCAGCATCTTCTCTGCCACTGACTCTGTCCTGAAGGAAGAAAAATGCAGGATTACAAAGTGCCCTCACCGTGAACACACATCCAGCATTGTCATCCACCATGACCCGACTTGCCATATCATATGATTACATGAAGGCAACATTGCCGATATCTTCAAAGGATTATCATTAGTAACGAACATGATTTTGTAATAATTTTTGGGGGAGACTATTTTGGCAGAATGTTTAGTAATGTGTGTACAAGCTGGAGAGGAGAGTAGCAATCTTGTTTTACAGCCTCTTTATCACTGGAGGGTGGTGGGTAACTGACAGATTGACAGCTTTATTGTACTGCTGAGCTAAGATAAGCAGATTTCACACTGACAATAGCAAAAGAGCATTGTAGATAGCCTATGTAAAGTCATAACATGAATGCTGCATAATACCACAGACTACATATCTACTACTACACAGTAAAGAAATAAGAGCAAAATATGTAAGAGCCCCCAACATGTCATTAGCCATTATTACAATCTCAGTATCTCAGGAAAAACGACATCACAGTCAACCCTTCAAGTGCCGCCGATGGCTGCAACAGTCCTCCTCACCATGTAACACCCACTTGGTCAGCTGCTATCAGGTATCTACCACCATGCTGCTCAGGGTGCATGCTGAGTCGGCATGCTTATAAAGTAATCAGTTTTCCACTGAAAAGATGATCTTCAGTTTATTCTGACATGCTTAGCATTGGATGAGCAAAATCCTGAGAGTGTTTGCGACATATACTCATATACTACTACGTCTGCATTCACACTGCCTCCGAGATAGTATGCTGGGGTTTTTGTGTTGCAATGATAGCAGTGATGTCTAGGGTGAAGCTGGAAATCACTGGTTTGGAGTCACTACAGATACAATTTAGGGTATCACCTTCTGGGTTATCAATCAAGTCTGGATAGAAGTCATATAGTTACACTCTAACAACCCTACAAGCAAAAAGTTATTCTAACTGAAATGGTGATTTAAAAAAAGCCACTCCTAAAGGGAATCTTTCAGCAGGTATTTGTTATTTAATATGAGAGCAGCATGATGGAGGGGCAGAGAGCCTGATTCCAGTGATGTATCACTAACAGGGCTGCTTCTAGTTTCAATACAATCAGTATTTTATCAGCAAGAGATTATCACCAGAGGACTAGTTGTCTCGTGTGATGTAGTCCTCCTGTTCTATATAACCCCACCTCCACCACTGATTGGCTGCGTTCTCCCTATATGAAGTGTACTCAGAAAACGGCCAATCAGTGATGTGGGCGGGGTTATACAGAGCTCAGCATTCAGAGAAATGGCCGATCTGCAGAAGATAAAACTGTGATTTTATCGAAATTGTAGCAAACAGTCCAGTAAGTGATACATCCCTTGAATCAGGGTCTCTGCCCCTACAGCATGCTGTTTTCATATTATATAACAAAAACCTGGCGACAGATTCCCTTTAAGTCACTAGTTGGCAGTTTAGAAGACTGTGATCAGATCGCTTACATCCAAGGAAGTGTGATCCTGAAAGAGATTTCCACTATCAATAAACTACCATGTATGAGATTTTGTTGTAGAGTAACATCATGCGTCTCCCCTTCCATGATGATCGCCATTCTGTGTAAATGAATGGAACTGGTTGAGGCTCCCCCCAGTGCTGGGAAGGGGGCTTACAATGCACACAATAAGTGGGCTTTGTCCTTCTTCTCATGTTGTTAATCCTGTGCAAGCCGTTCACACTTCATGTTAAGCTTCACAAAAGGAAGAACAAATCTGCCTTTCAAAAAGCGGCTGTAATTTTTCTTTCCTGAGCTGCGTGATTTTCAAAACCCCAGAGATTATTCCAACAAATCTCTGCTTTTTTATATTCTTCCCGGCACAGCGGCTGTAATTATTACATTTCTTTTCTCGTCTTAACGAAAAAGGAACGCGCCCCACAGAGCGTTCAGCCACTGTAAAGGGAGGAGAGGTGCGGGATTTATTACTGTGGTCTACGCAGTTTAACTCTTTCAACTGTAAATGTCTACAGGTGATCGGAACGGACAATAGGGACGTGCACTACATACAGGAGCAAAAGTGAAATATCTCATATATAAAACACAAACTCCGGGAAAAAATATGTTTGTATGCTGGGTGAGGGAAAACTAGACGTGCGGGAATGAAAGTTTAATGTAGAAATGTAAGTAAATAACTCATGAAGAGCTCTGGAGGGCAGCTTTGGACTCAAAAATAGTAGTTCAGTATGAGAAAGGCGATTCTGTTCCTGTTCAACAACACAGGGTCGTATTTTACAACGCGTTTTGGGCCAGCCGAAAAAAAGGACAAGGGAGGAGAAACACAATGTTGCAATTTATCCTCTGCTAGAGATCCATTTCATGCGCCATCGTATAGGATCGGACCTGATGGTTCATGTGTCTGAATACTGCACGCTCCTCATAACACCATTTAGAGCGAACCTGGCCACAGTAATTATAGCGAAGAATGACATTGTAGCAGACCATAACAAATGTTTCCTAGGAAGTGGCATTTGGTTTTTCGTCACTTGCTTTGCCTTTCTAACCCGGCGATGCTTATTCCCCCTGATCACGCACGCCATCGTCAGCAGACCCCCACCCCCTGTCTTCCCCCAATCCTCTACGGACTTCACCCCACCACCTTATTCAAGAAAACTGTCTGCCTCCGCATCCCGTCACCAAACAAATTTCATTTTGAAACAACCAAGCATGTAATTAAATTGCCGGAATACGACTCTGGATTTTTATTCTCTCTCTTTCTCCCTTCACTGTGTATTCTCCCTCAGGCCACGGCTGATCTTTCCTGCTCCGCATTAATATTTACCGTTTCCCAAAAATAATGGATGTGTCCTTGCCGCGAGGCCTCAGGGGGGCGGCACTGTTTGAGCCTGTGTATTGATGTAGTGTGGTCACAACAGGGTTAATCTATCTCTTTATCCCCCCCAGCACTAAAAACGTCAATGGGAACGGCTCTTATTAATGGCAGAGAGGATGGGAATGATTTGCTTGGGATAGGGGCTTCTCTATAGTAGAGTAACACAAGCCTGGGGATCCTGTGGCTGCAAACACTGACTCCCCTCATTTATGTTAGTAGTAGTGGGTCCGGGCGACACTTCAGCCACTGTCCTCTAGAGACACATCCACGCACTGATAAACGCTTCCATATGCCCCATTACGGAATTTCTGCAAGATAAGTGTCTACATTATTCATTGCATGCTGCTGGTTCTGAAGGGGTTACCCACGGGAGGAACGAATGACCGCGAGGCGCTAGGGTTAACATTTCTCATTCAGGCGTATTTTTAGCCTCCTCAGTAAGAGTGATGAACTAATATTACGAGCTGGCAGTGGAAGCACAGACAGCCCTCCTTTCTCCTCTCTCCCACAATCCCCAGGGGAAATTAACAAGGATTCCATTATTGTGTCTTGTGGGACAGTTTCTGTGTTAGCGGACACGCGAGAATCTACGGCAATTTCCTGTGCACAGAGCCACACTTGTTGTGTTTGGAAGTGAAACCTGTGCCTAAGGGCAACCCTTTACACGACTGCGGGGCAAAGGTGGCCCAATTACAGGTGGCCACCATGTATGAGAACATTAGCCGAAGCCTGCGGACCATAAGCCAAATGGAATGTTCTCCGAGACGCACACACGGCGGTTCTCCAGGAGCTGCTGCTCCACATCCCTCATTGGGACAGTATACATTTCACATATTCACTATATATCAGTCCATATAGGCCCTGACTCATCAAAACAAGTAATGTAACTTCTTTTTGAAAAGTTTCAAATTTTTGAAGAAAAATTGTGGGAGTTTTGGCATTTTCACTCCAGTTTTTCCCAATTCTGCCAAAATGGGGGTAGCTGGATGAAACGAGGCCGGGACGCTACAGCTCATATAATTCATGCCAGAAATCTTATTCCAGTCACGAACTTGAGTAAGTTTGTGGTGCAGCGCACAGAAAGGTGCACCCCACTTGTCAGACGCTCCTGATTCATTAAGAGGCATGCGTTACTCGTCAGACGCTCCTGATTTATTAAGAAACATGTGTGACACGCTCGTTGATGTATTAAGAAGCGTACGTCACTCATCAGACGCTCCTGGTCATCTGAACAGCCCTATACAGTTACATTGGTCAGCGTGCTTTTTACTCAGACAGCACACATCTGTTTTATATGCTTGTCTGAATAAGCCCTACGGCTGTGCTTAATTAGCATAGGATCCTACCTGCACTGTAAGGCCGGGGTCACACTGGCGACAGAATCGGACGACTGCAATACGATGAAATATCGCATTGCAGTCTGCCCTATGTTAATCTATGGAGCAGCTCCCAGTATCAGATTTTTTGTGGTCCGTTTTAAACGTCCGAGTGCAATCGCAGCATGCTGCGATTGTCACCGATTGTGGGTCGACTATCGCCAATGCAAGTCTATGGGAGCGATGAAAAATCGGATTACAAACGGACCGCATGTGTGACTTGCGATTAAATCGCATCGGTGTCCTTTAGAAAAGCCGGCAATTCATCCCCGGCTATACTGTAAAATCACACTGACAGCTTTAATAAAGAATAGAAAGAATAGATATACACACATAGAATACATATATATATATATATATATATATATATGTCATTGTGACATATATATATACATATATTTATAGTTCTTACACTTCTACATACTGTAATAGCCGCTAATTCAATTGCCGGCTTTTGTGAAATCACAGAAGCCGACATGAAATGATATATTGTTTAGACACAGTTAACCATGTCATTTCCTGTATTTTGATATATGGTTTGAACTTACAATTACATAAGTGTATGTGTGCAAAATTTCAGACATGTAGGGGTTAATTAAAGGTGTAAATTCGTTGAAAAAAATGTGTGGGCTCCCGCTGTATTTTCTCCACCAGACAGACAAAGCAAGCGAGTGGGGGCAGATAATAATAGCCTAGGGAGGGTACATTTTTTTTGTGCCCCCCCTAGCTACTAACATCTGCCCCCAGACACCCCAGAAAGGGCAAATCTCTAATTAGATTTGCCCTTTCTGGCACTTTGCCCGTCTATTCCCATTGCCCTGTAGCGGTGGCGAATGGGTTAATAAGGGGTTAAAGCCACCTTGCAATTGAAAGGTGACTGTAAGCCAGGTTAATAATTGAGAGCTGTCAATTAGACAACTATCAATTATTAATCCTATTGAAGTAAATAAAAAAACACACACACTTTAAGAATAAATAATTTTAATGAAATAAAAACACATTTTTTTGACCATCTTTTATTTTACTCTTAATCCGTGCGAAGCCCTTGATCTCCTAAAATAAATATAAAATAATAAAACAACATTATTCTTACCTATCTGGCGATCTGTCACGTCCCACGATGTAATCCTTCACAAAGGGTTAACTAGCAATCAGCTAAGCAGCGCAACTAATGCTGCGTGCTCAGCTGATAGCTCCTGAATGAATGAGCTTATCTCCTGCCGACAGGAGAGGATGTGATTAATGAATGAAGCTTAATTGATTGTGTCCCACTTTCACCTTAGGTCAGGTCACTGAAGTGAAAGTGGCAATAAATCAATTAAGCTTCATTCATTCATCTCTTCCTCTCCTTTCGCTGGGAGAGGAAGTTATTCATTCAGGGGGTTAGAGCTCGGAGACAGCATTAGCTCTCTGCGAGCTGTAACCTGTTAACCCTTTCTGATGGATTACACAGTGGGACCTGACTGTACATCGGATTGGTAAGAATAATTTTGCTTTTTTATTTTATTTTTATTACAGGAAATGGTTTTAGCAGGAAAATAAAATATGGTCAAAAACTGTGTGATTATTTCATTAAACTTCTTTTTTATTAAACTGTGTGTGTTTGATTTTTCTTTCATACAATAGGATTAATATTGATAGTTGTCTAATTGACAGCTCTCAATTATTAACCTGGCTTACAGTCACCTTTCAATTGCAAGGTGGCTTTAACCCCTTATTAACCCATTCGCCACCGCTACAGGGCAATGGGAATAGACGGGCAAAGTGCCAGAAAGGGCAAATCTAATTAGAGATTTGCCCTTTCTGGGGTGTCTGGGGGCAGATGTTAGTAGCCGGGGGGGCACAAAAAAAATGTACCCTCCCTAGGCTATTATCTGCCCCCACTCGCTTGCTTTGTCTGTCTGGTGGAGAAAATACAGCGGGAGCCCACACATTTTTTTTCAACGAATTTACACCTTTAATTAACCCCTACATGTCTGAAATTTTGCACACATACACTTATGTAATTGTAAGTTCAAACCATATATCAAAATACAGGAAATCACATGGTTAACTGTGTCTAAACAATGTATCATTTCATGTCGGCTTCTGTGATTTCACAAAAGCCGGCAATTGAATTAGCGGCTATTACAGTATGTAGAAGTCTAGGAACTATAAATATATATATATACATGTCACAATTACATGTATATATATATATATATATATGTGTTCTATGTGTATATATCTATTCTTTCTTTTGTGATTTAAATACTATTCTTTTGGATCCATTATATGTCAGTTTTGCAAGCCTGCGAGAAATTCTCACAAGTCGGATGAAAATCGGATGTTACAAAGTACACACACATGCGACTAAATCGCATCTTTGAAGGAAAATCGGATGCCAGGCGGATGTGTGATGTCTACATTTTGGTACGATAATCGACTGACTAAAACGGTCCGATTTTTTGTAGCTGTGTCTGACCCCGGCCTAACGGTGTAGGATGACAACAGTAATTGGACCAAAGTCGGACCGCAATGCACGTTATGGGTGGCAAGTCTCCTGACCTAAGCGTGACAGCTTCATATAGCCGGCCACTCCGTGCATTGCTGTCTGATGTCGGTCCAATTTATACAGTTGTATGAATGCCCCCTAAATGTGTAAGCCTTTAGCCCAGCACAGGCATATCTGATAGAAATAGTTAGGGTCCCTCCAGAAATACCTCAACTTGTCATTTCCGGTGGGTATACACAAAGTGGCCAATTTGTGCGCTAAGTACCTTCATTCTATAAATATATAATTTCACATATTCAATGTTTGTGTCTTTGTATATGTATATACTGTACAGTATATATTTATATTGCACAGCATACAAAGTATTAGGTACCACATTTAAATAAATGCACAGAAAATATGTAGAATACCTACTCTAGTATATGTGAATACACCCATATCTACAGATCTGGGGTTAATCCAACGATTACTGTATCACTGGCACTTACAAGTCTTTGCTGTACTACACATGTTATCCCGATATAAAAGAGAAAAAAACTGCTTCACTTTTGACCACACAACCTTCATTGTCCTCCAGAGCATTGCTACATCCCCCCGAAACAATGGCGTTCCTCGTGGTAATTTTGCATTGCTGCATGGGGTGTTACGGCAGCCTTTCCACTTTATCTCACCGTAAGCCGTTTTCTTGAGCCTTCATCTCCCATCGGGGAACCATCTGCAATATATGGCCAAATCGCTACATCCTAAGGGCTAATAAGAACGCTGGGCTATTTTAACGGGGAAGCCCATATATAATAAATATATAGTAAGACGATACCTTCATTTCTCATTTGCCAAACAATTTCTATCATGTATTAAGTCTAAATCTATAAACTCCTGGGATATAGCGCTTATAAAGCAGATATCTTAGATACAGCAGTGGTACACTTGGGGCCAGATGTAAAGGCATGTCTGCCGCCTTCCCAGGAGATGGCACAAATGATACTACAGAGAGCAGCCATAACGGTACAGATATGTCCTGATAAAGGGCAGCTTGATCATACAGCCATCGCCGGACGTGCAGTACAATGGAGAATGAGGTGTAAATGGTTAATGCTAATGCAGAGAATCACTATTCTGCATCTCACGGGATAATGCTAAGGTCATGGGTTTTACATACGTATGCAACAGGGCTAGATTTGACATGGAGTCGCCTGTATAATCAGTAAGCGGTTCAGTGCCCTGTGCTGGAGAAACATTACCGATATAATGAATGCCTAATGCCGCATTATCTGTGGGCTGGCTGTTATATGCGAGTCTGGCAGAAATGTCTGCTTATGCTAATCTGCTAAGTGTGCCTCTTTGGCCACTTGAAATGATGGGAGGTATGACGCTGGAAATGCATAATCAGTAGCCAAGCAGGAGTCGCTCTGAAAGCCATGTTATCTGCACATCACTGTCAAAAGCTGGAGCGATGCCAGGAGGTTATCACTGGCACTTTAATTGTAAAAATTTAAATGAGAACATGAAAGCGGCACAATAAGTATTACCGAGTGCGGAGGAAGCTTTGTCAAGATTGCATCCTTGCTGTGAAGCATTCGGCTGCTTATAAAGTCAATTTGTGACGCTAATAACCTACCGGCTCAGACTGGGGCAGTGTGAGGAACATACAAAACAAGCAGAGCATAGGCATCTTGACCCACTTATCCTTGGTAATAATGCATGCCCACTGTTTACCTGCTATTGCTATTTCCCTGCCAGTGACGGGCTTAGATGTCTTACAGCTGTAAGCAGCCCGTGGTCCTGACCTCCGAGAGGCTCACAATGCTTGTCACAGGCTGATCCTCAGCTGACTCATGCTATCAGCATCTACTTGACGGAGCTGTCACTGCACCACCTGACCAAGGGCACAGCAATGACAGTATGATCAGGAGGGATGGCAGCAAGGCTTTGATAATCGTGCCAAATTCTAACCCTGTCTACTTTCTACAACCACGCTGCTATATAATTTATCCTTGACAGTCATTTGTTATTGCAGGTTATCTGGGGACATGGTACAAATGTAGAAAAGTCCATCTGAAGCCGCCATTACATGGAAACACAGGATGTTATACTATTACCACTTCTTTAAAGGGGTTGTCCAGAGAAAATAAGTTATCTCCTATCCAAGTAATAGGTGATAACTTGTTGCTGGTGGGTGTCCGAACGCTGGTAGAACGGGGAACAAATATCCCCATTAGTATGAATCAGCCACATCCATATGTGACCTGCACTCCATTCATTCTCTATGGGGCTGCTGAGCGCTGCACTCGCTTCTTGTGGCAGCTCTGTAGAGAATGAACGTCACAGTCGTTGGGTGCCCAGACTGACGTGTCATCTTGTAATGGGCATATAAATTCCTCATCCTGCGGATCGGAGTGGGTCCCACAGATTAGAAAGTTTCCATCTATTCCGCAAGTAAGAGATAACTTGTTTTCAATGTCCAAAGGGAATCTGTCTTCCTCCCATCACAACTATTTATATGTGCATGTAGCTCTTTTAACCTCTTCATGACCCAGCCTATTTTGACCTTAAAGACCTTGTCATTTTTTGCAATTCTGACCAGTGTCCCTTTATGAGGTAATAACTCAGGAACGCTTCAACGGATCCTAGCGATTCTGAGACTGTTTTTTCGTGACATATTGGGCTTCATGTTAGTGGTAAATAAAGGTCGATATTTTTTGTGTTTATTTGTGAAAAAAATGGAAATTTGGCTAAAATTTTGCAATTTTCACATTTTTAATTTTTATTCTGTTAAACCAGTTATGTGACACAAAATAGTTAATAAATAACATTTCCCACATGTCTACTTTACATCAGCACAACTTTGGAAACAATTTTTTTTTTTTTTACAACAACATTTTTTACTTTGAGGGCTCTATATGGCAGAAAATACCCAAAAGTGACACCATTCTAAAAACTGCACCACTCAAGCTACTCAAAACTACATTCAAGAAGACTATTAACCCTTCAGGTGTTTCATAGGAACTAAAGCAACCTTGAAGGAAAAAATGGACATTTTAATTTTTCAAACAAAAATTTTCTTTTAGCATCAATTTTTTCATTTTTACATGGGCAACAGGATAAAATGGATCCTAAAATTTGTTGGGCAATTTCTCCTGAGTACAGCGATACCTCATATGCGGTCATAAACTACTGTTTGGGCGCACGGCAGGGCCCAGAATGGAAGGAGCGCCATTTGACTTTTTGAATGGAGAATTAGCTCAAATCGTTAGCGGACACCATGACGTGTTTTGAGAGCCCCTGTGTGCCTAAACAGGGAAAAAACCCCACAAGTGACACCATTTTGGAAACTAGACCCCTTAGGGAACTTATTTAGATGTGTTGCGAGCACTCTAAACCCCCAAGTTCTTCACAGAAGTTTATAACGCAGAGGAGTGAAAATAAAAAAATCATTGTTTTCCTCAAAAATTATTTTTTAGCCCGCTATTTTTTATTTTCACAAGGGTAACAGGAGAAATTGAACCACAAAAGTGGTTGTGCAATTTGTCCTGAGTACGCCGATACCCTATATGTGGGGGGAACCACTGTTTTGGTGCATGGGAGAGCTCAGAAGGGAAGAAGCGCCATTTTGGAATGCAGACTTGATGGAATGTTCTGGGGCTCCATGTTGCGTTTGCAGAGCCCCTGATGTGCCTAAACAGTAGAAACCCCTCAGAGGTGACCCCATTTTGGAAACTAGACCCCCCAAGGAGCTTATCTAGATGTGTAGTGAGCACTTTGAACCCCAAGATGCTTCACAGAAATTTATAAACGCAGAGCAGTGAAAATAAAAAAATCTTTTTTTTCCTCAAAAATTATTTTTTAGCCAGCTATATTTTATTTTCCCAAGGGTAACAGGATAAATTGGACCCCAAAAGTTGTTGTCCAGTTTGTCCTGAGCACGCTGGTACCCCATATGTGGGGGGAACCACCGTTTGGGCGCACAGCAGGGCTCAGAAGGGAAGGAGCGCCATTTGACTTTTTGAATGGAAAATTAGCTCCAATCGTTAACGGACACCATGTCGTGTTTGGAGCCCCTGTGTGCCTAAACTTTGGAGCTCCCCACAAAATGACCCCATTTTGGACCCCCTAAGGAATTTATTGAGATGCATAGTGAGCACTTTGAACCCCCAGGTGCTTCACAGAAGTTTATAACGCAGAGCCGTGAAAATAAAAAATGATTTTTTTTCCTCAAAAAGCCCCCTATTTTTTATTTCACAATGGTTACAGGAGAAATTGGACCACAAAAGTTGTTGTACAGTTTGTCCTGAGTACGCTGGTACCCCATATGTGGGGGGAACCACTGTTCGGGCACACGTCTGGGCTCGGAAGGGAAGTAGTGACATTTTGAAATGCCGACTTTGATGGAATTGTCTGCGGGCGTCATGTTACGTTTGCAGAGCCCCTGATGTGCCTAAACAGTAGAAACTCACAAGTGACCCCATTTTGGAAACTAGACCCCCCCAAAGGAACTTATCTAGATGTGTGGTGAGCACTTTGAACCCCCAAGGGCTTCACAGAAGTTTATAATGCCTGTGCATGAACATAAAAAAATCATATTTTTTTCACAAACATGATCTTTTAGTCCCCAATTTTTTTTATTTTCCCAAGGGTAACAGGAGAAATTGGACCCCAAAAGTTGTTGTCCAATTTGTCCTGAGTACGCTGTTATCCCATATGTACTGTATGGGCACACGTCGGGGCTCGGAAGGGAAGTAGTGACGTTTTGAAATGAGAACTTAATGGAATGGTCTGTAGGCGTCATGATAAGTTTGCAGAGCCCCTGATATGCCTAAACTGTGGAAACTCCCCAAGTGACCCCATTTTGGAAACTAGACCACCCAGGGAACTTATCTAGATGTGTAGTGAGCACTTTGAACCCCCAAGTGCTTCACAGAAGTTTATAACCCAGAGTCATGAAAATAAAAAAAGATTTTTAGCCTGCAATTTTTTATTTTCACCAGGGTAAAAGGAGAAATTGGACCCCGAAAGTTGTTGTTCTGTTTGTCCTGAGTACGCTGGCACCCCATAGGTGGGGGGGAACCACTGTCTGGGCACACGTCGGGGCTTGTAAGGGAAGCAATGACGTTTTGAAATGCAGACTTTAATGGAATGGTCTGCGGCGTCATGTTACGTGCCTAAACAGTAGAAACCCCCCACAAGGAACCCCATTTTGAAAACTGATCCCCAAGGCACTCATCTAGATGTGTGGTGAGCACTTTGAATCTCCAAGTTCTTCACAGAAGTTCATAACGCAGAGCCGTGAAAATAAAAAATAATTTTTTTCCACAAAAATAATTTTTTTAGTCCTCAATTTATTTTATTTTCCCAAGGGTAACAGGAGAAATTAGACTCCCAAAATTGTTGTGCAATTTTTCCTGAGTACGCTGATACCCCATATGTGGGGGTAAACCACTGTTTGGGCGCACGTCGGGGCTCGGAATGGAGGGAGCACTGTTTGACTTTTTGAACGCAAAATTGACTGGAATAAATGGTGGCGCCATGTCGCGTTTGGATACCCGCTGATGTGCCTAAATAGCGGAAACCCCTCAATTCTAACTCCAACCCTAACTGCAACACACCCCTAACCACAACCCTAACCCCAACACACCCCTAACCCTAATCCCAACCATAACCCTAATCCCAACACACCCCTAACCCTAAAGCTATCCCTAATGGAAAAATAAAAAATATTTTCTTTATTGTCCCTACCTATGGGGGTGATAAAGGGGGGTTTTATTTACTTTTTTTTTCAAATTTGATCACTGTGAGAGTTTATCACAGTGATTAAAATAAATGAATGGAATCTGACAGCCGGCAGGCGCACTGCGCATGCGCCCGCCAATTTCTAAGATGGCGGCGCCCATGAAATATCCAGGAGGGACTCCGGGACGGCCACAGGGACATCGCAGGTCCCGGGAGAGGTTATGGGGGGGATCGTAAGGCGGGGAGGGAGCAGACCGGAGGGAGGGGAGCAGAAAGTGACGGCGGAGACCGATCTCCGCCATCACTCGGTGTGGGGGAGTGGGGTCGGATCTGGTCTCCAGCCATGGCAGATGCTATTGCAGCATAGGCCATGGCTGGATTGTAAAATTTCATTGGTGAAATATTACAAATGCTCTGATTGGCTGTTTCACTTTTAACAGCCAATCAGAGCGATCGTAGCCACGCGGGGGTTAAGCCACCCCCATGTGGTGAAGCACAAAGGGTCTTGTGCCTGTGGGTCGGGTGACCTCTCAGTGACCCTGGTCACCCGACCCGCAGGAACGCGATTTATACCATGACGTCTACGTAGGCGTCATAATGGCACAGGTTTTCATGACGCCGACGTAGGCGTCATGGGTCGAGAAGGGGTTAAAGACAAGAACAACAATACCATTACTTGGTCAGTCCGATCCTCCTAACAATCCTCATTACTATTACTGGGAAATCAAAGTCTGAATTGATATGAAAATTAGGCTGAATAACTAACTGTAGATCTGAAGCCTCTGTCACTCCAGCTCTATTCCCGCCCAGTGCATCCTCCTCTTGCTTGACTGGCATCCTCTATCCTGTGTGACAAAGTCTTCACATCTAGTCTAATTTTCATATCAATGTAATCACAGATTGCTCAGTAAAGGGGGAATGGATTGTCCATGTAAAGGTATTGCTGGACTTTTCCGATTTGTTTTTTAAAAAGCTACACACGCATACAAATAGTTTGGGATGTGTAATCCTGCTGACAGAGTCCCTTTAAGTTTGGGACTGCAGATAGCAATACATAACGCAAAATCCAAAGGAGTCAATTTTTGCAGAAAAGATATCATACACTTCTGCCTTAGGGGCTCATCTGCCACAAAAGGGACCAATGTTCAGGAGCTCTTAGCACAGATTCTGCACTGGGCCGTTGGGACTTCCAACTATGCCTCTGCTTCTATCACAAGACAATATCACATAATGCAAAGGATGGACTGATGTCTCACCAGTCACAGAGCAATAAGAGTATGTATGAGGGCCTGCAGGTACCGGGTGCCCACATAATAAGGTGCAAACACGTCTATAAGAAGAGCAAATAGTGGCACTCACCTATCCTGTAAAATCCAATGTCTTTATTCAGAAAAACATGTTAAACACTGGCTCCAGAGAGGGAAGGAGCACATTTACGGCTTCCCTTTATGCAGCCAGTTTTAAATATGTTTTTCTGAATAAAGACATTGGATTTTACATGATCGGTGAGTGCCACTATTTGTTCTCCTCATATACATAACATCTACAAGTGGATAGATTTTCTTCTGGTGGCGGAAATCCCAAAAATCTACAGAATTTCTGTGTGACTGTACCATAACTGAGTCCGTAAGAACTATATATCATACATCTACAGTACAGACCAAAAGTTTGGACACACCTTCACATTTAAAGATTTTTCTGTATTTTCATGACTATGAAAATTGTACATTCACACTGAAGGCATCAAAACTATGAATTAACACATGTGTAATTATATACTTAACAAAAAAGTGTGTAACAACTGAAATTATGTCTTATATTCTAGGTTCTTCAAAGTAGCCACCTTTTGCTTTGATGACTGCTTTGCACACTCTTGGCATTCTCTTGATGAGCTTCAAGAGGTAGTCACCGGAAATGGTTTTCACTTCACAGGTGTGCCCTGTCAGGTTTAATAAGTGGGATTTCTGGCTTTATAAATGGGGTTGGGACCATCAGTTGTGTTGTGCAGAAGTCTGGTGGATACACAGCTGATAGTCCTACTGAATAGACTGTTAGAAGTTGTATTATGGCAAGAACAAAACCGCTAAGTAAAGAAAAATGAGTGGCCATCATTACTTTAAGAAATGAAGGTCAGTCCGAAAAATTGGGAAAACTTTGAAAGTGTCCCCAAGTGCATTTGCAAAAACCATCAAGTGCTACAAAGAAACTGGCTCACATGAGGACCGCCCCAGGAAAGGAAGACCAAGAGTCACCTCTGCTTCTGAGGATAAGTTTATCCGAGTCACCAGCCTCAGAAATCGCAGGTTTACAGCAGCTCAGATTAGAGACCAGGTCAATGCCACACAGAGTTCTAGCAGCAGACACATCTCTACAACAACTGTTAAGAGGAGACTTTGTGCAGCAGGCCTTCATGGTAAAATAGCTGCTAGGAAACCACTGCTAAGGACAGGCAACAAGCAGAAGAGACTTGTTTGGGCTAAAGAACACAAGGAATAGACATTAGACCAGTGGAAATCTGTGCTTTGGTCTGATGAGTCCAAATTTGAGATCTTTGGTTCCAACCATCGTGTCTTTGTGCGACGCAGAAAAGGTGAACGGATGGACTCTACATGCCTAGTTCCCACCGTGAACCATGGAGGAGGTGGTGTGATGGTGTAGGGGTGCTTTGCTGGTGACACTGTTGGGGATTTATTCAAAATTGAAGGCATACTAAAGCAGCATGGCTACCACAGCATCTTGCAGCGGCATGCTATTCCATCCGGTTTGCGTTTAGTTGGACCATCATTTATTTTTCAACAGGACAATGACCCCAAACACCCTCCAGGCTGTGTAATGGCTATTTGACCAAGAAGGAGAGTGATGGGGTGCTACGCCAGATGACCTGGCCACCACAGTCACCAGACCTGAACCCAATCGAGATGGTTTGGAGTGAGATGGACCGCAGAGTGAAGGCAAAAGGGCCAACAAGTGCTTAGCATCTCGGGGAACTCCTTCAAGATTGTTGGAAGACCATTTCCGGTGACTACCTCTTGAAGCTCATCAAGAGAATGCCAAGAGTGGGCAAAGCAGTCATCAAAGCAAAAGGTGGCTACTTTGAAGAACCTAGAATATAAGACATATTTTCAGTTGTTTCACACTTTTTTTGTTAAGTATATAATTCCACATGTGTTAATTCACAGTTTTGATGCCTTCAGTGTGAATGTACAATTTTCATAGTCATGAAAATACAGAAAAATCTTTAAATGAGAAGGTGTGTCTAAACTTTTGGTCTGTACTGTAGGTAGTGATATATAAAAAAAAAATCTAGTCATTACAATCTGCAAAATAGTCATTATTATGCATTGTATTTCCGAGGTGCTTTTACAGACATTACCATCGCTGTACCCAATGGGACTCATAATCTAAATTCCCTCTTTAGTATGACTTTGGAGTGTGGGAGGAAACCGCAGAACGCAAACATGGGGAAACTTCTTGCAGATGTTGTCCTTGGTGGGATTGAACCAGGACCCCAGTGCTGCAAGGCTGAAGTGCTAACCACTGAGCCACCGGACGGCCCTTGGTCATATAAATAAGGATAAAAGAAATCTGTATAAGTGTTGTATGGCAAGAACAGAAGCGATGTAAAAAGTTAGGATACAAGGAAGCGCTCCAAACAGCTTCCATGATCCCCATCCTTACCTTCGCAGCAGCAGCTTGGGGTGATTCTTGTTCTCTAGGTTCTTCTCAATCAAGTCTGAGAGAAGCTGTTTCAAGACATCTGTGGCATATTCAAGCTTCCCTTGCAAAGCTGTCATGATGAGCGAGGCCACGTTTCCTCTGTCACGCATAGAAAAACTACGCTGCATCTCCAGGGTGCGGATGAAAGTCAGTAGGAAAACCTTGTTGTTGATCAGCTGTGCAAAGAGCTTCAAGGCTTTCTCCACACTCTGTTGTCCATTGCCTTGAACCTAAAGGAATGGATGGAAGGCTTAGAGACTTGTATGACTATGGTTAACTTCTTGCATGCTGGAAGACAGTCAAAACAAAGGCATGGCTAAAGTTAGTATTTTTGGTTGTAAAAATAAAACAAAGGGAAATGATGACTTGCTGCAAGGCTTCTAGAAATATAGAATTGTCAATTGACTGGGAAACTGCATGTATAAATGGGAGGATAGTATAATATAGAAAGACACTTATGATTGTTGAGGCAGATGTTGGACGATACACTAAAGCGGACACATACATCTGGCGCTGTACAAGTAAAGACAACAGTACAGTAGAAGTGCCATGTCTCCTACATTTTCTCCATGCATAACCCAAGCTTTCTGCAATGCCACCACTCTGCCTTTCCCATGTGAATTTCTAGCCCCCTCTTATCTGTACCTTCCTTGAGACACGTTTAATATTAGGTCATTACCTTCCCTGGAATTCATTACCGGCTTCTCTGCACCGACTCCTATCTCGGCTGCAGTCCATCACGGTGGGTCAATGACCCATAGCTGTTCTGAGACAGAGAGTTAACAGAAAACAGCCTGCGCCGGTAGCCAGAAAGATTCTGTCTGACATACACTACCTCCTGCATTTGCCAGTGTGCCTAGTAACTCATTGAGAGTACATGCATTGCCACAATGAAGGCGATGGATGCATGAGAGGTACCACCCATCGGCTGCAGGATATGTAGACCCATCTTGAATATAACGGTATTATAATGCATGTTCACACTACTCCTTAACTTCATATCTAGCACACATCATATAGTATTGTCAGCTCCTTGGAACAGGATTATTAGACAGCCCTAACAGAAGTCTATAATATCTAATGTGACAAAAGAGAAAAAACTTGTTTGAGCAATATGGTCTTCAAGCAGAAGAAGTCTAAAGGGGCCTTTACATATAGCGATATCACCAGCAATATCGCTAAAGCATCACCGATTTGGTGACGCAGCAGCAATATTACTAGCGATATCGCTATGTATGATACTTACCTCCGACCGGCTCTCCCGCTGTCTGTCGCTGATCGCGCGAGATTGTGCAGCTCCATTTCTCGTCGGACACTTCCTGCTGGGCTTCCTGCTGGCGCCAACGAGCGAGGCGTGGAAGCGGGCGGGAGGACGTCAGGATCGCCGCGTGTGAAAGGTAAGTAACGACCGCTGCTGCGTCGCTAAGTCGCTGTGAGATCTGCCTGTGTGGCAGCTCACTAGCGACCATTTAGTGATGCACCAGCGATCCTGACCAGGTCGTATCGTGGTCGGGATCGCTGGTGCATCGCTAAATGTAAAGGGACCTTAATACCACTTCTGGATACCTGGATCAGCTCGCAAAGGAGCCCCAATCATTTACTCTGGGCTTTGTGAAGGCAACCTGCACCTAAATATGGCAACTATGCTGTGTAAGTGCTCCCAACATCGATGAATGGACACAGGTTAGGTGTTAGCTGATGAGCGTGTGCAATAATTTCATTAATCCCAACAGCTACAAAGTAGAGAAATACGGCGACTCTAACCTCCAATTCTCGAAGCACGGGATGATCCTCTATTCCAGGAAAAAGCACTCTCATGGCGTAAGTACGATAATCCAGGTAGGGGATACCAGAGCGATCCAGATCACTAGTCAATTCGTTGATATCGGTCTGTAATTCTGCAAAAGCTGAGAACGATAGAAAAGAAATATGTCATTCACAATAAAGAAACCGCAGGCATCTAGAACTGCAGCACTTTGGACTTGGCCACTACTAATATATTTATAATATATTTACTAATAACACTAAATGAGTATTATTTCGAACAACACAACCCAGCACAAGACCAGACTACGCAAGGTTTGCCTGTATTCTGTAATAATGGAGGCACCTACGTCTGGATAGGAGCTGTGGACAAAAATGGTGGAATATTTACAATTTAAATTCTTTGCTAGGACCTAACTGCAGATTTAAATCTTTACCAAAAATTCAGTCAAATTTGTGTCAAAATCTGCATAAAATCCATAAGCGTATTCATATTGCATATTTTATTGCAGATTTACTGTGTGAAAAAAAATCAATCATGAGGGCTCACAGCAATAACCATGCTAAGGAGGACTAAAATGTAAAGTGGTTCTCCATTGCTCTTCTTAAAGGGGCGTTTTCAAGTTTAAAAGTTATCCCTTATCCACGGGATACGGGACAATTATTAGATTGCTGGGATCTGACCACCGTGGTCATCATCATTCCCAAAAACCATGCTCAAAAACGCTCTATTCACTCTTAATGGGAATTCTGGAGATCGCAGCAATCGGCTGATCATTGGTGCTCCTATTACAATGAATGGAGAGGCAAAGCGCATGATCAACCTCTACTCTATTCATCCAGGTAACATTAGAGCCCAGATTCTCACGATAGTTAGAGCCACAGCAGTCAGAACTCCAGCCATTAGAAAGTTAAAGTTATCCCCTATACTTTGGATTGCCCAGTGTGGTGTCTTCTTGTTTAGACAGAATGTGAAGGCTACAGCCAATCAGTGGCCACTAACTGGAAGTGGTGCTCATGTTACCTTGCATCTGCCCCCGTCCCCCGCTAAAAGGGGATGCCAACAGAACAGACAGATGGAGAACATAATACTGAGTGCAGGGGAACTTTTGCTGGTCTGATAAGTGAGAATAGGCTTTTATATTTCTTACACCATCATGGGTCCATTAAAAGGGTTGACCACTACTCAGACAACCCCTTCACAACCCCTTTGCCCCCCCAAGTAAAATAATAAAACCTATACTCACCTTCGGTACTGGCGCTGTTCCAGGGGTGTCGAACTATCCCAGGGACCACGTGACATATGAGGAGAAAGTGAAACCAGCACTGATTGGCCACAGGGATCATGTGACATGACAATATTACGCGTTCCCCAGCAGACTCAGTGCTGACACCAATGGAATGGATCTGGCACTGGAGGTGAGTATACAGTGAGTTCGGAAAGTATTCAGACCCCTTTAAATTTTTCACTCTTTGTTTCATTGCAGCCATTTGGTAAATGCAAAAAAGTTCATTTTTTTTTCATTAATGTACACTCTGCACCCCATCTTGACCGAAAAAGCAGAAATGTAGACATTTTTGCAAATTTATTAAAAAAGAAAAAATGAAATATCACATGGTCATAAGTATTCAGACCCTTTGTTCAGTATTGAGTAGAAGAACCATTTTGAGCTAGTTCAGCCATGAGCCTTCTTGGGAATGATGCAACAAGTTTTTCACACCTGGATTTGGGGATCCGCTGCCATTCTTCCTTGCAGATCCTCTCCAGTTCCGTCAGGTTGGATGGTGAGCGCTGGTGGACAGCCATTTTCAGGTCTCTCCAGAGATGCTCAATTGAGTTTAGACCAGGGCTCTGGATGGGCCAGTCAAGAATGGTCACAGAGTTGTTCTGAAGCCACTCCTTTGTTATTTTAACTGTGTGCTTAGGGTCATTGTCTTGTTGGAAGGTGAATCATCGGCCAAGTCTGAGGTCCAGAGCACTCTGGAAGAGGTTTTCATCCAAGATATCTCTGTACTTGGCCGCATTCATGTTTCATTCAATTGCAACAAGTGGTCCTGTCCCTGCAACTGAAAAACACCCTATAGCATGATGCTGCCACCACCATGTTTCACTGTTGGGATTGTATTGGACAGGTGATGACAAGTGCTGGTTTTCTCCACACATACTGCTGAGAATGATCACCAAAAAGTTCTATCTTTGTCTCATCAGATGAGAGAATCTTATTTCTCATAGTCTGGGAGACCTTAATGTGTTTTTTAGCAAACTCTATGTGGGCTTTCATATGTCTTGCACTGAGGAGAGGCTTCCATCAGGCCACTCTGCCATAAAGGCCTGACTGGTGGAGGGCTGCAGTGATAGTTGACTTTGTGGAACTTTCTCCCATCTCCCTACTGCATCTGTGGAGCTCAGCCACAGTGATCTTGGGGTTCTTTTTTACCTGTCTCACCAATGCTCTTCTCCCACGATTGCTCAGTTTGGCTGGACGGCCAGGTCTAGGAAGACTTCTGGTGGTCCCAAATTTCTTCCATTTAAGGATTATGGAGGCCACTGTGCTCTTAGGAACCTTGAGTACTGCAGAAATTCTTTTGTAACCTTGGCCAGATGTGTGCCTTGCACAATTCTGTCTCTGAGCTCCTTGGCCAGTTCCTTTGACCTCATGATTCTCATTTGGCCTGACATGCACTGTGAGCTGTGAGGTCTTATATAGACAGGTGTGTGCCTTTACAAATCAAGTTCTATCAGTTTATTTAAACACAGCTGGACTCCAATGAAGGAGAAGAAGCATCTCAAGGAGGATCACAAAGAAATGGACAGCATGTGATGTAAATATGAGTGTCTGAGCAAAGGGTGTGGATACTTATGAACATGTGATATTTCAGTTTTTCTTTTTTAATGCAAAAATGTCTACATTTCTGTTTTTTATCAGTCAAGATGGGGTGCAGAGTATACACTAATGAGAAAAAATGAACTTTTTTGCATTTACCAAATGGCTGCAATGAAACAAAGAGTAAAAAATTTAAAGGGGTCTGAATACTTTCCATACCCACTGTAAGTGTTATTATTTTACTGGGGGAAACACAGGGATTGAGAAGGAGTTGTCGAGTAGTGGTATAAAGGGTTCAGTAACAAATTCACAAGAGATTCCCCACAATATGGTGGAGTATTCCACATGATCTCTGTTTCTAATTCACTAAGTGGTCCAGCTGCTTAATATCTTGCAGTAACTCATGATACATTCCTGTACATGAAGCAAACATAGTGAAATGTAACCTGGCTGCGATAAGTCACGCTACCATCTTTATCTAACCTTTGCCCACTCTGCACTTGTGTAAGGTCAACCATATTACTGCTCAGCTAGTTAAAGTCACAGACAGCAGATGGCAGCTATTTATCCACTTGTTCTGTGTCCAGTGAAATGTATACACATCCCAGACCCGGGATCAGCTGCTGAAACAAAAACCCTTTTACATGTGTGATTGTTGTTCAGCTCAACAGAACATGTGCAAAAACAAAAGAAGACAAATTTAATACAGTGATCCAATCTGTAGGAACAAAATCAATAATACATTTAACGTTGGGACAGAAAGTCTCTTTTCGCATTTAAGGAAACATAAACCTATGACCCTGGCGATGGAATGTGAGACAGAATCTCATTTTTAAAGCCTTCTCAATACTTTAAATACTCACCTTCTTTACATTCAAGGGCCACCCGAGACTCCAAGTTGTCCATCTGCATCTGCAACCTCTTCAGAGTAAGGTCGTTCTCTCTAGATTTGCGCTTGTATGCAATGAGCACAATAATGACAATGATGAGGAGAAGACTTCCACCAGCGGCTATGCTAACAATGGCGGGAAGTGTCAAGAGACTGTCTGAAATCACATTGACAGATCCAGGCGAGAAGACCATTCCTCCGACATGAACCTAGCAGAAAACAGGAAATTCTTAGAATATATGACATAAACAACATTTTATTATGTGAGAGAATACTGCAACAGGACAAACGTGTCCAGAACTGGGTCTTCTTTAATTTATTATTATTATTTATTATTATAGCGCCATTTATTCCATGGCGCTTTACATGTGAATTCAGCCAATAACTGTGACCTGTTAGGAAGCAGGCAGATCTGAGACGAGATCATATCTGATGTTGTGCAGATCATTGTTTCCAGATGTTCATTACAGCTTACAAAGTTCTTGTTAGTTCAAGTTTTTTTCATGATATATTGTGTGTACATTAGGAATAATACTATTTGTCTGTCTCTTGTCTCTGAGCTAGTGGGTGGAGACTAGCTGCTATGATGTCTTCATGAGTGATTCCTGCTCCCCTGGCCATAGCTGGCAGAGCTCCAGCAGCAGCATGGAGGTCAAATATAGCAGTACTGAGCAGTATAGCAAGTAGCGTAGAGAGTTCAGCTCTCGGGTGAAGTAAGATGCTTTCTAAAGAGCAGCAACACCATCTATGTGTGAGTGTATCTTCCTGCCCCTGTCTGATGTCCTCTCCTCTTTATACCTCTATGGGTAGCAGGGACGGACATATCATTGGTGCAACCGCAGAGGGGTCCAAGCGATAAGGGGGTCCCATAACACCTCCAAAACATGTGGAGTTGTGCATTATGATGGGCTATTGGACTGCAAAGAGCCTTTACACTATTCTTCTACAGGGCCCTCTTCTGTATGTGTCCGCCAGTAATGGGTAGCATATAACCTGATCCATCAAGAAGCTGCTTACTTTTCTTTATCTTTCAAAGCAAATCTAATCAGCTTAGAGGACAGGGATTTAAGTGGCTCATAAGTGAGAAGAGGAAACTTTCTGCAGAATTGCGATTGCCATAGACAATATACATACACAATACACAATCTCACAGAAGACACATAAAACGCTGCAGCTGTACTGTCTTTTATAATAAATCGTTATAGTTACATTTTTATACCCGGTCAATGTGTACATTTTCTTTCAGTAATCCCCAGTTACTAAAATAATTACTTATATCTCAAGACCATTGTAGATGTGTTTATATCCTTGTTTAAAAACATTTTTTTGATACAGCAAAACCTATTCAAAATGCAGAAAAATAAAAAAAAGTTAACAAAATGTATGTCTTGTCATATGAAAATGTAGCAGGAAGAAACTTACAGTCACTTTGTGCTGTCCAGTGAGGTTAGGGGACTCGCAAAGGAGCTGTGTCTCCGATACAGTGACTGCGCACGGCGTGTCGCCAATCAACACAGTGTAATTTAACTTGACCCCTCCTGCGGCAGGCGGACATAGGTTTTTCCCCTGCAGAAAAAGGAAAGGTAACATCAGTTGTTGCATGCAGTATACATATATATATATATATATATATATATATATATATATATATATAAATCCCGCAGTGTAGCCATGTGCTGGGCTCTTACCTTCAGTATTATAGGGGATCCAGGCTTCTGCTCAAGGACGCCTGTGATGCTAAGGAGTTCGAAAGTTGGATTGGGGTAATAGATGAACTTGGTGTTATTAAAAGTCAGAAGTGACTGCACATTATTGAAGATAAAGCCAAACTCATCTGGCCTCTCCACGGCGTCCAGCCCGGGCGATACTCTGGTGTGAGAGCAGGTGCCCAGCACGTCAGATATGTTGCATTTACGTTCTTACATACCTGTGGAGATAAAGAGAGCAATGATATGTCTACAAGGCTGCACTTAATGAAGAATAAATCTATATAACTAACCCAAATACAAAGTAATAACCTTAAAATGATCTGACATCCTGGCAAACAGCCCTTCAGACATCGCTTTTATATATACAGTATGTATTGTTGATAAATTATAATTACGCTACAAAGTTATAATATTCCTTTTGCAACATAAAATTGTAGAATTTTGGTAATCGCCGGTCAGGTCCAGTTGAAGGGGACATAGATTGTTTAGAATCGCCCTATCACACAGGGGCAGCAGATATGAATAACTCCACTCATCAGTTTTTTGCATCAACAGCACAAAGACAATTTTTGGAGCATGATCATGGAATGAAGCATCATATCTAAGATGTCTGCAAATGCAGATCAAATATTTTCTGTCTCCCAGTTTGTAGCTTAAAATAATTGATAAAACCTTTATATGGCCAGGAGATCTGCAACAGTTTTTACACAGTGTACGGTATGTGCCACAGAGTCTCCTACAATAAATGCAAATTGTCTCTTCGGAGAGGAAGAGGACATGAACTCTAGCGCCACCTATTGGAAGTAGCAATCCTACAAGTCAAAATCGACCCTTTTACTGTAAAATATCCAAAAAGTCAATTTCCTTCAGTACCACTCATGGCCACTAGGTGATGCTACGCTCTCTGAAACCCACACAACAATCACGGCAGTGACCTAACAGGAGTGACCTTGTCAGAGAACAATAAACATGATCAAAGATGTCCCGTTTGCTTTACAAATTATTTTCTTTTCAGTCGTCTTCAGATAATATTTTCTTGATGTTTTCGTGTAATTCTAGCAAGCAAAAACAAAAGTCTTTCGCTAAAAGAAAGAGCTGTCGCCTGCCAGAAACATACATTCACAGATTCTTTGCCGTTGTACTTCACACGAATTCTTGGTTCTTGTATGATGTCGAGGTTGGTACCAATGACAGTTAGGGAAGTGTGACCACTGTGGATGAGAACAACAAAAAATAGGAGATTATTTCAGTTTGTCAGACAAGAAAAGAGATACATGGAATTGATATGAAAGACAGCAATTGTAAGAGTCAAAACATCAATTGTAATCATGCATTGTATGTAATATATATATATAGTAGTCCAAGCTAGTGTTTCGCAAGAATCCTGGAGCTCCTTCAGGGGTACATCAGTACACAGCAACAACAAGGCTTGTCTTATTTACCATTCAGAAAGCAAATTGATTTCAGCCTGCTAATTCTATGCAAACAGGCAAATAACATCACTGGGCAAGAATTATACAATGCTTTACCCTTTACCAAGCTGCTTTCAGACAGGAATAGCATTAAGGCTTTCCTGGGAGCACAAAGATTTTTCAAGGATTCCCCTGTGGTGATACAGTGGCTTGCAAAAGTATGCACCCCTTTGGCTTTTTATTTATTTTGATACATTATAACCGGTGTGTAAATATTTTTGTAATATGAATTGTGTGTGATGCATCAGCACTAAACAGTCTCAGGCTATGTGCACACGGTGCGGAATTGCCGCAGAAATTTCCGCGGCAATCCTGCACCTCTCTGCCACGGGAAATACGCATTTTTATTGGTATGCGTATCCTCGCCAGAAACTAGCGTTTTGCAAGCGTAATTAGCTTGCAGAATGCTAGCGTTTTCCTAGCGATCTGTAGCATCGCTTGGAAAACTGATTGACAGGTTGGTCACACTAGTGAAACAACGTGTTTGACTCGTGTGACCAACTTTTTACTATTGATGCCGCCTATGTCGCATCAATAGTAAAAAGATCTAATGTTAAAAATAATAAAAAAAATAATAATGACCCCAGATGACGTAGCATCACGCGAGACCGCTATGTCATCTGGGGTCATTGTCGCTAAGGACGCCTGGGAACGGGAGTATCGCGAGGACCAGTAAGGCTGCGGGGGCCCCTGGAAGGTGAGAATATCACGATTTTTTATTTTTTTTATTATTTTTAACATTAGATCTTTTTACTATTGATGCGGTATAGGCGGCATCAATAGTAAAAAGTTGGTTACACTTGTCAAACACTATGTGTGATTCGTGTGACCAACTTGTCAATCAGTTTTCCAAGCGATGCTACAGATCGCTTGGAAAACGCTAGCATTCTGCAAGCTAATTACGCTTGCAAAACGCTAGTTTCTGGCGGGAATACGCATACCAATAAAAATGCGTATTTCCAGCGGCAGGGAGGTGCGGGATTGCCGCAGAGATTTCCGCGGCAATTCCGCAACGTGTGCACATAGCCTAAGTTGGTAAAGTGAAGTGAGAAAAATATAGGCATAAATTAAATTTATGGGATCAAATAACTAAAAAGTGGCATGTGCATATGTATTCACCCCTTTTGCTATGAAGCCTCTAAACATTTCTGGAGGAAACAATTACATTACCTTCATAAGTCACATGCTTAGTGAAAGGAAGTCCACCCGTTTGCAATCTGAGTGTCACATAGTCTGTCAGTATATACACACATTTCTGAAAGAGCACAGAGGCTGCAACATTATTAAGCAAGAGGCACCACTAACCAAACAACACCATGTAGACCAAGAAGATCTCCAAACAAGTCAGGGACAAAGTTATTGAGAAGTACAAGTCAGAGTTGGGTTATAAAAAATATCCCAGTCTCTGATGATCCACAGGAGCACAATCAAATCCATTATCATCAGATAGAAAAAACATGGTTCCACAACAAACCTGAGAAGAGAGGGCCGCAAACAAAAATTCTCAGCCCAGGCAAGGAGGGCATTAATCAGAGAGGCAGCACAGAGACCGACGGTAACCTTGAAGGAGCTGCAGAGTTCCCAAGCAGAGACTGCAGTATCTGTTCATACCACCACAATAAGCCATACACACCATAGAGGTGGCCTTTATGGAAGAGTGGTCAGAAAAAAGCCTTTACTTACACATAAAAATTGTATGGCTTGTTTTGAGTTTTCCAATAGACATGTGGGAGACTCCCCAAAATGTATGGAGGAAAGTCCGTTGGTTAGATGAGGCCAAAATTGAACTTTTTGGTCACCAAGGTAAATGCTATGTCTGATGCCAAACCAACACAGCTCATCACCCCAAGAACACCATCCTCACAGTGAAACATGGTGTTGGCCGCATCATGCTGTGGGAATGTTTTTCAGCAACAGGGACAGGGAAAATGGTCCGAGTCAAGGGAAGATGGATGGTATGAAATACAGGAATATTCTTGAGCAAAACCTGTTTCAGGGGTGTCAGTGATTTGAGACTGGGAGTGAGGTTCACCTTCCAACAAGACAATGACCCAAAGCATACTGCTAAAGCAACACTCAAGTGGTTAAGGGGGAACGTGTAAATATTTTGGAGTGGACTAGTCAATCCCAGATCTGAATCCAATTGAGAATCTGTGGTCAGACTTGAAGATTGCTGTTCACCAGATGAAACCATTTAACTTAAAGGAGCTGGAGCAGTTTTGCATTGAGGAATGGGCAAAATTCTCAGTGGCAAGATGTGAAAAGCTCATAGAGTCTTATCCTAAGAGACTTGCATCTGTAGTTGTTGAAAGATGCTTTACAAAGTACTCATTTTAGGGGGGGGGGTGAATAGTTATGCACACTGAAGTTTTCAGTAATTTTGTCCTATTTGTTGTTTGCTTCAAAATAAAAAGAAAACAAAATGTTCACAGTTGTAAGCATGTTCTTTACATGAACTGATGCTAACCCCTAAAAAAAACTGTGAAGTTCCATTTTGTGAGGTAGCAAAACATGAAAAAGGAGGTGAAGACATTCACAAGCCAATGTATGGTTGAGAATCACTGATCTAAGCAAAGAGTCTCTGAGGACCCTAAAGCTATTCATAGATGTTACGTAATCATCTGTCATAACAAATTATTCAAAATACTTAAAGAGGAAAACAAAAAATGACAGTACATGAAATGATAAAACCTTTCTTAAATATACGTCATTAGCGTACCAGATAATTTCCCTCAGCATTACAGAGGTGCAGGTTTACTTTTGCGTCTATACATCATCTGAAGTTACAGAGTGCCTACTGGATTTGGCCTCTAGGACTTTTTTACCATTTTGTAAACCTGATTGCCCATAACATATAATTGATTCACCTATTTTTCTAATAAATTCACCAAAAGTAAACCAGAAAAGTGAAAATCAGACAAAAATGTACCTCACTGCCAATAATTAGACTAATTGTTATCTCCAATTGAATATTGTCATCTGTCAGCCAAGCAATTTTTTACTTATTTATTTTACTCATTTATATAGCGCCATTCATTCCACAGCGCTTTACAGACATTATCGGACTCTCCCCGATGGGGCTCACAATCTAAATATAAAATGCATCAAAAGAAGGAATCAGCTGCCTCTAAAGGGTGAATCTAAGCATCTCATAAGCACATAACTACAATCACAGAACACCAAGATGAGGCTATGACACAATTGCAGTTGCTGTTTCTAACCTCCTTCTCCTCCTGCTGCTGCATAACACACAGGAATCCATCTACATCCAGTATAAAGATAACAGCATCTCCACTGTGTATACATGCAGCTCTCTCCTATTCTTTACCCTTCCTGCTCAGAAGCAGGAGGTCTCCTACAACTGTCAAACAGTGAGATAGCAGAGAGTCTGGACTTTAGCCTCTGTTTCTTAAAGGGCCATATCTATTATCACTCATTTTCACAGCAGTTTTTCGTCCTAATTATATACAGAATATTGGAGAAATATCTTATATTTTGTCTTCTTTTATATCATGAGCTTTTCCAGGAAGTAATAGTTCCTTTTGACATTGTTAAGATAATAGTGTGATCATACAAGTGAGCAGTTACACATTTTAGAGCGTATTTCTGGAATCAGCAAATTGACATTTTCTTTCTCTAACTAGATGTCCCCTACTAAAGGGAATCTGTCAAAAGGTTTTGCTACCTCATCAGAGAGCAGCCTGATGTAGAGAAAGAGCACCTGTATCTAACAATGTATCACTTAGAATCCTAAGTGCAGCCGTTCTGACACAATCAGAGTTTTTATATTTAGCAATATTTCAGAGCTGAGAAAGCTAACCCCTATGCCAGAAGGATTTCTATTTACAATGTCTATAGACAGTGAGGTGCTTATCACAGAAGGGGGCGTATTGGACTAGTGTCCTCATTCCAGCTAGTCACAGCAATGATAATGTCCTAGTGCGTAAACAATCATGGCAAATAAACAAAAGCACTGAGCTTGATATGAGAGGCATTGCTGAAATCCGTGTTTTAAGCAATACAGAATGCTCTATAGCAAAAACCTGCTGACACATTCCCTTTAAGCTGTTTCACTGCAGCTGAATCCTCCTTCACTCGGTCTTCTATTCACTTTATGACTTTAGACAGATTATTGTGTGCATTAGGAGGCTTCTGAATATTTGCAAATCAGTAAATGGGAGAATTTAATAACTTTTAAGTAAATCTCCAAGCCTTTGTAATTTTCAAATACAGATATCCATGCATGCCTGCTCCTCTGGATAATGACATCCTCAATGGTTTCAGAAATGTATCACAATTATGCCTACGCATAATGTAAATGAATGCTTCTGGTACTTCATATTTCAGAGTCCAAAAGATCAACTAGAAACCATAAATTCAATGTCAAGAGCAATAATGCCTTGCAACCTTGAAAAGTACACCACTGAAGCATTCCTACAAGGGAGAGATGTCCATTATATGTGATGACTGCTTGGCCATTTGGGGAATAAAGAAGTGAAACACAGGTATTGCAAAACACTCCATTTTTTTACAATATACAATATTTTTATGTGTAATAATTTGGATGGTATGGCAGAATAATTAGGAGCACCCAGGCTTTTCGATGGGCTGCAGCAGGCATCTTTGCAGTAGTGATATACCTAAGCACTCTCAGTCAATGTTAAGCAGATGAATATGTATGATTTGGATTTTTTTTTATTATTTTAGATAAAAAAGCCAAGTTTATTTTTACAAGATGCAATAAATCTTTACATATGAGTTTTGTAGTTTTTCCTACTTGAAGATGATATGTGAGTATTCACTTCTGTAGTAAAATATGAGTTGACTTACAATTCTAATCTTTATCCTATAAAAAGTGTAATATCAAAAACCAATGCTTGAGCAGTACCTGACAGATGCAACCCTGTTTATGTAGGCCTCCATACAAATCAATGCCATCGCTGTGCAGAATGATGGCATCGGAGCCCCAGATCCATGATGTCACTGGCCAGAATCAATGGAAACACTTGAGATCAATATCATTTTGACATGAGAAGGTATAGTTGCTGATATTTATATGGGGTCATTATCGTGATTTACTCACATGGATACAATAAAGGTGATAAGCGGATCACATCCTTGTAGCCCCATTAACAGGCCACTAACACTAATCCTCTTGTGTAATGCAATATCGTGCTGCTATAAGCTGAGTAATAATTTAGCAAAATGAGACCTTGCCCTCTGTCATGTGAAAACCACATGAAGCAGCGCCCTGTGTTATAATTATCCTTTAAATCAATATACAATGTATCATACCATGCACCAATTCTACATGGATCTTTCAAGTGTTCCAATGTTCTGCCGATGGAATTCTTGCATCAGAAATAATTTGCATTTCCCCACATATCTTCTTGGATGGCAGTAAAGTCAGATCTGCACTAGAGGAATTTACTACTTTCAGGCACATACAGACATTACAGCGGTAATGATCATCAGTACAGATTGTAGATCATCTTTACATCTGTGGACAGTTTTAAAGGAACCTGCCACCAGGTCTTCTCAATATAAAGTACGGCCACCACCTTTGAAGCCTCTTTTGCAGCATTCTAGTAAGCTCTATATATGACCCCACTGCATAGACCAAAAATACCTTTTAAAATTCCCTTATACAGAGTGGATCAGTCTCATGGACATCCTATCTCATCGCATGTGCTGTCCTCCTTCCCTGCTTCATGTGGATGACGCGTCCAAAGTCATCCATACATGGTCCCCCAATCGCGCTCCTGCCCATGCATCCTTCGCTCTACCCTGCTGAGTGCAGAGTAAAGTACTGTGATGCGCATGTGCTGGGAGAGGTTAAAGAGCGCCTATGACCCGGAAGTAAAGCTGGCGCATGCGCATTACAGTACTTTGCTCTGCTCTAAGCCGGGCAGAGCAAAGAACACATGGGCAGGAGCGCGATCGGGGGACACTGGATGACGTTGGACATGTCATCCACATGAAGCAGGGATAGAGGACGAAACTTGCAAGGAGAGAGGAGGCGACGAAGCAAGACCAGCGACGACCATGCATCGGACCACTCTGTATGGGTGTATTTGAAAAGTTACTTTTTGTACTGGGCAGAGGGAATTGGGGACTTACATATAGCTTACTAATATGCTGTAAAAGAGGCCTTAAAGGTGTTGGCCGTACTTAATTGGGAAAACCTGGTGAACGTTTCCCCTTAAAGCCTCATTTACATGACTGTATTTAGGAACCATACAACCTCCAGGATATATGGAGATGCAATAAGGGAACCACTGGCTTCATATGGAGGTGGTTCCTGTCAGGTATAGCATGAATCCAACACAAATGAATGATATCACGTTCTGCTGATTATCACTAGAGTATTGAACATATAGTGGTACAGAGTGAGAGAAAAATGGACCAAGATTCATCAGTGATTTTTTTCAGATTCTTATCAAAGTTTCATCAGACTTTAATCAGTGTCATCCTGATTTCATCAGAGTTTGGTCTGATTTTCATCAGTCTTTTTTCTATGTGAAAAAAAGTGTCTCCACCTTCTCCTATCTAACAGTCCATGAAGGCAGGTTATCCGAGTGCTGTCCAATTTATTCACGGACCCACAGACTTGCATTGCCAATTTTGATCTGAAACTCGGATCAATATCAGACATGGCTATGCAATTTTGCACTGACCGCTCGGTTTGCAAGAAAGCACAAACATGTGAACAGCCCAATTCTCTACTATATATCCGAGTGCTATTCGTGAAAAATACAGATAGCACTTCTATGCAAAAAACTGACGTCCAAATGAGCCCTAAGGCCACGTTCACATGTCCGTATTTTTGATATTTGTTATTTATTAGGGATGTTCAAATTTTTTTTTGTTCACATGGGTCAAATGTTCAAGTGAAAAAAAATACTCTTCCCTTTTTTCCAGGGCTGTGGAGTCGGTAAGCCAAACCTTCGACTCTGACTCCTCAATTTCCGTGATTCCGACTCCTACTCCACCAAAATGGGCTCCGACTCTGACTCCACAGCCCTGCCAGAGCTGTGGAGTCGGTCAGCCAAACCTCCAACTCCGACTCCTCGATTTCCATGACACCGACTCCACGACTCCGACACCACAGCCCTGCTTTTTTCCGATGAGACTTACCTATGTAAGTCTATGTGTGACTAAATAAAATTAATCTCATATGGATCAATGATATAGCATTCAATTTGTAATCCTACATTGCCATAATTAACATAAGAAACTGTGGGACTTGTACATTTTATTCACTGCTGATACAGAAAAAAGGATGACAGTGACAGTGCAGATGAAAAATCCTCTGTGCGTGTGTGAACTGAGCATTAACGACGGATCTGTTCTCTGCTCTATTTTGTCTTATTCCCATTTGTTATAACTATTAGTTGTGAGGTGATAGGGAATGTTCATGTGGGACGGACAATCTTCAGATTTACCAGCAATAGATGACATATTACCAAATCTCATCCTCTCGCTACACAGAAAATCCACGTGGAAATTACCTAACTTGTGGCACGGATTAAATCTGGAGCATGACACTATACACTGGATTTCATCCGTTGCACAATCCGCATGTCACATATACATATAATGTCTTATCACACCACAAATGTCCCCCGGTGGGAATATATGCAGAAGAATACAGTAGAAGGCATGTGCATGAGCCATTAGGAAAATGGAAAACAAGACAAGCTATAGTCATGCCTACCGCAATCTCCTATCCCCACATGATCTACTGTTCTTTATGCATGACTCTTTCAATTTATTCCCTAGTATTGAGAAAATGAATAAGCTAATGTGCAGGGCTTTCACTGTAATATGTGAAAATCTAGAAATTCCCTACTTATTAAGACACTGTGAGCGGGACCTTCTATAATACGCCTTGTATTTGTCTAAGGCTTATCATGGAGAACATTCAGGGACCACACAAATGTCGCTGCCAACCTTCTCCAAAGGCCGATGCTTGCAATGTAAAGGTCACTATGTAATTGCAGTCCCCCTGGGATAAGGCTACAAGATGCCACGGGATACATACACCCCATTCTCTTTCACGGCTTATACATCCAGATATTGTAATGAGTTTGTAAATGTGAGAAAATACATAATAATACTGTAGTTGGGGAAAATATGCTGGATATTATCCTGGAGGATCTGACTACTATGTGGACAGCTATGGGTTAATTTCATACAAGAGCTTTGTGCTGCTGTGGGGCGCCATGTTTTATAGATATTATATATGCAGAAGTTTGGCTAAAGGTCTTTAAACTAAGTGAGACCGGTGTAGGTCCATAGGGATACAAAGCAGATGGTGGTGGCTGCCATATTAGATGCGGGTGCCGTTCTACTGTTGTGTTCTGAGCATATAACTATGTATGCCTTTCTGTCTAGATCTCCACAGAGTAAGTTATCTTATTAGATGGCAATACATAGGCTACAAATCTGGCGTGCCCCTGTATATCGCGGGTGTGCAGCAGGCACTTGTAGCAGAAGAATGGTTTTTAAGGGGTTGTCCACTTTTGGGGACAATTTTTTTTTTTTTACTTAAATTCATCTAATTGGGGTTGAAAAGGGTTGTCTACTACTTGGACAACCCCTTCTGAATACAAATGTTTTCCCCAGTAAAATAATAACACTTAGGCTGGGGTCACATATGCGAGAAACACGCACGAGTCTCACACCTCAATACCCGGCAAAGCCGCCGGCACTCGGACCGGAGTGTTCAGCTTCATAGAAATACATGCAGCCGCACACTCCGGTCCCGAGTGCCAGCGGCAGTGCCGGGTATTGAGGCGCGAGACTCGTGGGAGTTTCACACAAACGTGACCCCGGCCTTATACTCACCTCCAGTGCCGGCGCCGTTACATAGACCACAGCAAGGAGCCAGCTATAATCAAACGGAGCAACATTTTTAACAAGATCCCATTTCAAAAATGATCTTGAGCATCAAATAGATGCATTTAGGTAAAAAAAAAAAATAATTGTCACCAAAGCTGTGTGGGTTGCCAGTAGGTTGTGGGCCGCCATGAATGATTATTAGCTGTGGTGTCGAAAAGCGACACCTGAATCTTGTCTAATATACAAGGACAGTAGCCACCAATGAGCAGGGAAAAGCAAGATGTGGTCATTATGGGATAGCTGTGCAGTTGCATGATGATTAATATGTATATGTGACGGTTAATACACGATATAAAGATGTTCTGCAGAACAGGCCCATTCACGCTTCTCACGTAACTACACCACCTTTAGCGCCTCTAGTCCTCCGTGTTAGCGGTGGAGACCTAACAATGTGTGCTTGTTTGCACAGTCCCTACCATTCGATACTTGTGCCGTCACCTGCCTCATTTATTAGGCCGGTGGGGTGACATATTGCAGTGTCCCAAATGAATCATTTTGCTCTCCTGTGCGGATGAAGTAGTGCGGCAATTTCTTTCATCTGTTAATAGCTCCCATTTTTGCTTTATGGTTGCACTTACAGTGACATTTGGTATTGCTCCAAACAATTTGTGATTCTTTATATGTTTGGCGGTCATTTAGCTTCTTGGTTTTGTAAAAAAAAAATAATTACAAATAAACATCAATTCTGAGTGGACTTGTAATAGCCAAAATAATTCATTTCTGTATCTTGCAAAATCTCGATGGCATTTAACTGTTAAATGAGCATGGGTGGCAGAGGCCATCTAACCAATATACTGACTTGTGGTTCTCCTGATGAAGACGTGAGTGATCAGCGAAACGCGTTAAGAATAAAACCGGATTACCTGTTCTACATTATCAAGTTTTTTCTGGGCATCTATATTTATTGTGATGCCTGCAGCGCAGTATATCCGCTTTTCCATATCTACGCAACTAACAATTATACTGACTTATGGTTCTCCTGATGAAGACGTGAGTGATCAGCGAAACGTGTTAAGAATAAAACCGGATTACCTGTTCTACCTTATCAAGTTTTTTCTGAGCATCTACATTTATTGTGATGCCTGCAGCGCAGTATATCCGCTTTTCCATATCTACGCAACTAACCAATAAACTGACTTGTGATTCTGCTGATGAAGACGTGAGTGATCAGCGAAACGTGTTAAGAATAAAACCGGATTACCTGTTCTACCTTATCAAGTTTTTTCTGGCCATCTATATTTATTGTGATGCCTGCAGCGCAGTATATCCGCTTTTCCATATCTACGCAACTAACCAATATACTGACTTGTGGTTCTCCTGATGAAGACGTGAGTGATCAGCGAAACGCATTAAGAATGAAACCGGATTACCTGTTCTACCTTATCAAGTTTTTTCTGGGCATCTATATTTATTGTGATGCCTGCAGCGCAGTATATCCGCTTTTCCATATCTACGCAACTAACCAATATACTGACTTGTGGTTCTCCTGATGAAGACGTGAGTGATCAGCGAAACGTGTTAAGAATAAAAACGGATTACCTGTTCTACATTATCAAGTTTTTTCTGGGCATCTATATTTATTGTGATGCCTGCAGCGCAGTATATCCGCTTTTCCATATCTACGCAACTAACCAATAAACTGACTTGTGGTTCTCCTGATGAAGACGTGAGTGATCAGCGAAACTCATTAACAATAAAACCGGATTACCTGTTCTACCTTATCAAGTTTTTTCTGGGCATCTATATTTATTGTAATGCCTGCAGCGCAGTATAGCCGCTTTTCCATATCTACGCAACTAACCAATATACTGACTTGTGGTTCTCCTGATGAAGACGTGAGTGATCAGTGAAATGGGTTGAGAATAAAACCGGATTACCTGTTCTACCTTATCAAGTTTTTTCTGGGCATCTATATTTATTGTGATGCCTGCAGCGCAGTATATCCGCTTTTCCATATCTACGCAACTAACCAATAAACTGACTTGTGGTTCTCCTGATGAAGACGTGAGTGATCAGTGAAACGGGTTGAGAATAAAACCACATTACCTGTTCTACCTCATCAAGTTTTTTCTGCAAGTCTGTATTTATTGTGATGCCTGCAGCGCAGTATATCCGCTTTACCATATCTACACAATTAACCAATATACAAACACAATAATGCTCATTAGGCCTAGTCAGTCATTCACTGCAAGAATTTCAACAGAAAATGAGCATGAGAACATAATAAACAAAATGAGTACAATCTTTCTAGTCCTGGGTGTAATGGAAAATAGCACTGACTAGCACTCTGTTGCCTCGCCATGCTTTACACTACAGGTCTGCTAAATGACACTGACTATTGTACAAGCTGAGCTGTATTGTAAAGTATGGGCAAGTGACTTCCCTAATGAGGTGGGTGCCAGCATCCAGCACCAGGGTGAATGACTAGTAGGGAAGATTGTTGGTGATTTGCATACACATACAACTAAGATACATAGCTTAATTTAAAACTAAAAAAGTACCTGGCAATGCTCCACTCGGGTTCGATCCGCAGCACCTTGGGATCATCTATGTACTCAAACTGCAGGCCGCTCTCCAGCTGGGCTCTGTCCACACTCACCGACACATGAGCGGCCCCTAAGCCATGGAGGGATGGCGCGGACACACACACTATTTCATTCAGAGACCTCCTGCAACAAGGAAGTTGAGATCAGGTCATTTTCAAGTCCATTTCTTCTAATATATTCCTGTTTCTGTGTCTGCGATACAAACTGCTGGATGAAGCAAAGACACATGGCAATAGGTGCAGAGAATAAAAGAACAAGTGTCCAGGTCACCTAGGAGACACCTACCTATCGTGCACCCTGTATATTCCATAGGTACACAACGGGTACAAATCTTACAAGAAATACATATTTTGACATCATTTTAAGGTTTAGAAAAACTTTACTGAGAAGCCCCCAAAGATTAACCTTGGTCAAAGCCCCCTATTTGTCTGAATACACAATCTGATCTTAGGAACGAGTGAGTTGCTCTGTAATCAATGTGTGATGAAAACTATTCATTATTGATGAAGAAGGAAAGTAAAGCCCCCCTACACCTTGGATGGCTGACGTCCAATGGTTCAGCAGGCAGCCATTTCTGCTGACTCGGCCATACACAGGAGCTCGGCTGTGCTGCTGCGTTCGCTATGAAAAAGTTGCTGCCGACATTGAGGCAGACATTTTACTGAGAACTAAAGGATCGGCAGACCGAAATTGGACATAGCGGATCATTACGTTCCATCTGACTGGGGCCACCATAGACAATAGACTGTCAGACAAACCTGTTGATATCGGTTAGTTTGGCCAGCCTTAGCCTAATGTATATGTGGGCTGTTAGGATGCACTCACCGATAATCGGGAATAAGCATTTCTAAGAATCCGTTTTCTGCTTAGCGGCCAAATATCACCCAACGTGTGCTTTGCTCATTCATCAGGTTCATTAGTGTCCTGTTTCGACAAATTATTTTTAAACTTGCTTAAAAATCATCGTTCCTAGTAGCACGTCATCCAGGGCATATGCTGCCGAGAACAATGATATTCTATGCAGAATATGATCATATTAACCACCATTCTGAGCACAGAAGTGTGGGAGGTCTGTCTAAACAGGCTAGGAAATCGGTCCTTTAAAAGCCAGGATTGGCCAATACAGAAGCACCCTAAGAAACATCCGTTCACAAATAACTATTAATAAAAGAAGAGTAAATGGAAATATTTTGGATAAAGATGCTCCAAATTGGGCAAAGAAAAGATAATAGTAGACTGGTCATTACAGCTTTCTTGCTTGGAAATGAAGAGATCCTGAACAAGCAGGAGATGATAAATGCAACGTGACATGTCAAAATATTAGGTCCCATTCCATAAAATAGCATGCCGACTGCAGCCACAGTATATTACGAGGAGCTCATTGAGATACATTTCAGGTATAAGGACATAATTATAGCATTGAACGCTATTTTAGCGGCTGCGTGAAAGGAGCCTTACATTTTGCTCCTAAATATATGAATTGTGCCGGGAACACTTCCCCTCCCCGTCCTCATTTTTGCTTAATCTCCGCTACCCTCCACCACTGTTTTTCCCATATGGGTGTCACGTTTGCACAAAGTGCGGTATTTTACAGAAGAGATAAAGGAATGTGAGGGTGACCTTACAGCCGCTGTGATGGGAGCACGGTGTTTGGGGCAGCGTTTAATGAACTCCGACAGATTGTGAGAATCAAGCACCTGCTCGCCGAGCAATAAAATAAACGTTACAGGGTGGAAAGGAGCGAGAAGCTGAATCCCAATTATGTGTTTTATATATCGTGCTGCCTCTAGACTTAATATAGAGGAGCTCCCAGGAAGATGTCTACCCTTACACTTCTCCGTGCTCATGTGTGGGAATGACACATATTCTGCACTTAAATTAAAAAATAAGTAACATAAAAGCAACTTTTGTGGCATCTTATACAACGTCCTGTAACCTCTATTATTGGAAAAATATTTTACCAATACTGAAATAAATGTTTAGTGAACCATCTACCTAGAAATGATATGATTGACATGTTTTCTATATACTCCCGTAAAGTCTATGCTAGAAAATGGCATAATCTGTCTACGGCCTGTCAATGAGTCATCATACACAATTAGGCTCCTTGTACATGGCTGTATTACTCACGGCATCCTGTGCAATTGGCAAAGTTTTTTATGAAAAAAAGCTTCTCCGCCATAACACACCTGAATGCATGACGCAATAAAGAATATAGGACAACGGAGAACCGTAGATAACACATAAAGGTATGACAGCTGGCTATACACTTTAGATAGCTGACCATTCATCCGGCAGATATACCTCCTGCCCCCCGTATACTTATGCACCCTATATGGGACCAATTCATTAAGACTGACATTGTACCCCTCAGTCCTAAGCAGGAGTAAGGAGCACTGAAATTCATTTAGCGTTGCATTCCATGATTTCGGTCATGTTCAGTGGCATGAGCCAGGGTTGCCAATTGGACTTTTCATTTTTGCTGGACAGCTTACCAAAAAGTCAGTGACAGACAATATTTTTTATGGACACATTTGAATATCATAACATATTATTATTAAACATGAGCGAACCCAAACTGTAAAGTTCAGGGTTCGTACCACACACCTAGTGTCCGATGCTGAACTTCGATCAGGAGTACCGGGAGAAGAGAGAGAGAGACTGACTATCTCCTCTGAGAACAAAAGGATAAAGTTAAAATGGCCAAACTTTTTAGCGCCTGAGCTCTGCCGTCAAGTCCTCATAGATAGGATGGATAGACTTCCCCTGTACTGCTGACATTATTGTGTATGGACAGATCAAAAGTACGGCAATACATCTTTTTTCAGAAAACATTAGAAATGAAGATAAAAAAACTTTGTAATTCATCTTATTAGAGAAATATGCCTCTTTACCCTTATCAGTCACTTTTTGTTTTCTGCACTGATCTTTCAAAAGCTGCTCAAATGTATCCACATATTTGTCTGCAGTAAGGGATAAAATTACACCTTCTTCCTATAAACATACAGTACAAACCAAAAGTTTGGACACACCTTCTCATTTAAAGATTTTTCTGTATTTTCATGACTATGAAAATTGTACATTCACACTGAAGGCATCAAAACTATGAATTAACACATGTGGAATTAAATACTTAACAAAAAAGTGTGAAACAACTGAAAATATGTCTTATATTCTAGGTTCTTCAAAGTAGCCACCTTTTGCTTTGATGACTGCTTTGCACACTCTTGGCATTCTCTTGATGAGCTTCAAGAGGTAGTCACCGGAAATGGTCTTCCAACAATCTTGAAGGAGTTCCCAGAGATGCTTAGCACTTGTTGGCCCTTTTGCCTTCACTCTGTGGTCCAGCTCACCCGAAACCATCTTGATTGGGTTCAGGTCTGGTGACTGTGGAGGCCAGGTCATCTGGCGTAGCACCCCATCACTCTCCTTCTTTGTAAAATAGCCCTGACACAGTCTGGAGGTGTGTTTAGGGTCATTGTCCTGTTGAAAAATAAATGATGATCCAACTAAACGCAAACTGGATGGAATAGCATGCCGCTGCAAGATGCTGTGGTAGCCATGCTGGTTCAGTATGCCTTCAACTTTAAATAAATCCCCAACAGTGTCACCAGCAAAGCACCCCCACACCATCACACCTCCTCCTCCATGCTTCACGGTGGGAACCAGGCATGTAGAGTCCATCCGTTCACCTTTTCTGAGTCGCACAAAGACACGGTGGTTGGAACCAAATATCTCAAATTTGGACTCATCAGACCAAAGCACAGATTTCCACTGGTCTAATATCCATTCCTTGTGTTCTTTAGCCCAAACAAGTCTCTTCTGCTTATTGCCTGTCCTTAGCAGTGGTTTCCTAGCAGCTATTTTACCATAAAGGCCTGCTGCACAAAGTCTCCTCTTAACAGTTGTGGTAGAGATGTGTCTGCTGCTAAGAACTCTGTGTGGCATTGACCTGGTCTCTAATCTGAGCTGCTGTAAACCTGCGATTTCTGAGGCTGGTGACTCGGATAAACTTATCCTCAGAAGCAGAGATGACTCTTGGTCTTCCTTTCCTGGGGCGATCCTCATGTGAGCCAGTTGCTTTGTAGCGCTTGATGGTTTTTGCAACGGCACTTGGGGACACTTTCAAAGTTTTCCCAATGTTTCAGACTGACTGACCTTCATTTCTTAAAGTAATGATGGCCACTCGTTTTTCTTTACTTAGCTGCTTTTTTCTTGCCATAATACACATTCTAACAGTCTATTCAGTAGGACTATCAGCTGTGTATCCACCAGACTTCTGCACAACACAACTGATGGTCCCAACCCCATTTATAAGGCCAGAAATCCCACTTATTAAACCTGACAGGGCACACCTGTGAAGTGAAAACCATTTCCGGTGACTACCTCTTGAAGCTCATCAAAAGAATGCCAAGAATGTGCAAAGCAGTCATCAAAGCAAAAGGTGGCTACATTGAAGAACCTAGAATATAACACATAATTTCAGTTGTTTCGCACTTTTTTGTTAAGTATATAATTCTACATGTGTTAATTCATAGTTTTGATGCCTTCAGTGTGAATTTACAATTTTCGTAGTCATGTAAGTACAGAAAAATCTTTAAATGAGAAGGTGTGTCCAAACTTTTGGTCTGTACTGTATATGGATTGGAAGGGAGAATGCTGGAGGGAAACAGAAAGGAGAAACTGCTCAGGCTTCTAGTGCGGGGAAAAAAACTGCAGGATTTATTGGCCAAAAATAGATTTTACTCTAGAAAAGTCACTGGAAAGGACCATAACACATTGACAACCTATATGATCCATTATAAAATTGTATATATTTGTAATGCTGTTACTAGTATATTTATATAAAGCTGCTGTCTTCTCTTCAATTAGAAATGGTGTTATAGGAAGTGTTGTGACATACAGTCAGGGAATCAATGGACAATTTACAATACTTGCAATTCTGTAAATGACATACCCATAACACGTATGTAATGGAGTAACGCTCATGGAGCTCGGAGCTGGAACACTGGCACATAAGAATCTCTGCTGACTACAGATTTGCTCTTTATCAATGTCCATTAGTGAATCCTGCTGAACATGTTAGACGTTAGATGCTATTTTCTTTAAATTATTATTAAATTAAGTGTCAAGTTCTGCAGTTCTCTGAAATGGTGCATGATCAGGGTGCACAACAATGCAGACAAATCAGCACCAAATCACTGACATGAAGAACACTGCCGTGCTTTCATCGGAGAAGTGCACAAACAATCCTATTACATGGGGATGATTTCTCCCTCGCAGCACAAGGGTTACAATGAATATCCCTCTTGGAAAATAATTAATCTTCATGGTGGTATTAACCATTGAAATGAAGATGATGCAATAAGAAATAAAAAATTTCTTCTAATAGACACAGGCTATGCTTAAGTTACAGCGCACGCTGGAATACATATGCATTGTGCTGAACCTTATTAGCCTGCATACCAAACTACTATTTCTACTTCCATGTTATATGGTAATGCAATTAATCAAACAGACTGCTTGGTGTTGTGACTGTTACACTGTTACTCTTCACAGACTTCGCCCACACAATCCACGAAAGTAGACTTCAATGTGAACAATGTCATAAGACCTTAAGAAAGAAGTGAATAAGTAAAAAATAAAAGTAATTGGAATAAGCAGACATTATCTGCTAAATCGTATCAAACTGATGGCTAGGGTCTTCACACAAGGCAGTGATAGATGGATATTTGTAATTTTAACCTCTAGATAGATAGATAGAAAGATAAATAGATAGATCTAAGCTGTGTTGTTACTCAATAAGATATACTTATAAAAAATGAAGATTCTTAGCGCATAAGTTGGCCAATTCATGTGTGCCCATCAACCACAGCAAGGTGACACTTTTCTGATGGGTCCTATCCAACTGAACATGCCACTCTCAAAAGATAGATAAGAGATACATAGATAGATAGATACACAAAGTGAAGCAGCACTAATACAGAATAAAGTCCAGGTGCGAGCCTTCAGGTCCACAGAGGAAGGAACCACCATGATAAAAGCATGTCAACATAATGAAGAGATATGCTATGGAATGGAATCTTTCCATTATGCTGACATGGGAGGGCTGCCTGTTTTTACACTTTTGATAGATAGATATGAATTAGAGAGCTTTTCTAGATAAAAAGATAAGTATTAGGTATATCAGATATAAAAAGTTGGCTAAATATTAGGCTGATAAGAGATAAACCATAAAAATATACAGTAGATAGATAAATTGACAGATGGATGCATAGACAGATAGATCTAGAACCATAGATGTTTGTGCAAAAAGAAATGAATTCTGCACCATAAATTCTACATTAGACATCATTAGGCCCTTGTATCGTTCAGTTCCCTGGATCCCACTGTAGGACATATGAGCAGACATTCTAGGCCTCCCGTCTCCCAGCGTGTACAGTACATACAGTACAGCAGTCCATCCGGCATCTCTCCCTTCTGCCAGCTCAATCCAGAACGATACATTACAGCTGGCAGGATCTTGCCCCTTCCCTGTGATCAGTTAATTAGCTTCCCATGCTATTATTATGCCGTCAAGCAGAATCTACCCACAACTCGGTGTGCAGGCTGAAGAATGGGAAGCTGTAATTAGCCCCAATCTCGTTATAAAATGCTTCATCTAATCAGGCTCCCCAGCTACACACTGACTGGAGTAAGTGTTCTCAAAATAGGACAAGGGAGCCAATGAGCACAGCATGCATGGCCACACGTGCCGAACGCTATTCTATCTTCCGGCATGTTGCATCCCTTGTATAATTACTATATGTAAGAGGAATCTAAAGCATGTAGGCAGAGCAAGACAATAGGAACGCAGTACGAGATTAACTTCATCCTTAACTCATGATGCGTGTAAAATCCCATGACTTAGGAAGACCATAAAGTCACAGATACAAGCCAGAAGGCAGCAGCATTGAAGTCACTCTGAAAAAAGGGGAAATTATATATGTATTCTACAGTGCAAATGTTTTAGGTGGGTGTGGAAAAAACACGGATTTTGGTAAAGACTTACCTGTAAAATCCTTTTCAGCGAAGGAAGGAAGAGAGACACAGTATTCATTACTGATGGGTAGGCGGAGCCCCAGATCAGGATGTTACCTCAGATCAAAAGAGTGATGACTGGCTGGCCCCTCCAGCTCGGGCTCCTCCTACTCAGCTCCAGTCGTATCAAAGCTTTTAGGAAAAGAGCCAAGATCACCAGCGGAGCAACATAACCCCTTCTGAAGGAACTTCAGAGAAAAAACACAAGGATACAGGTTATGCATGCAAAGAAAGCCAAAAACCACAGAGTTCCAGGTACTACTCACGGAACCTGACTACTGCGATGAGCTGGCGATGCTGGAACAGAGCCTTAGCGCGCTGACCTCAGCCCAGATAATCGCTATCAGATAAGGGTCGCGCTGCATCTGAAAACATCAACACACCTCTGCCGTGGAGGGTGCTGTGTCTCTCTTCCTTCCTTCGCTGAAAAGGATTTTACAGGTAAGTCTTTACCAAAATCCGTGTTTCAGCTGCAGATGAAGGAAGAGAGCCACAGTATTCATTACTGATGGGACGTCCCAAAGCAGTTCAAAAATAAGGGTGGGAAAAAACCAACAAAAGGCAGAAACCCAACAACCTTAATAACAAAGCGCAACCAGCGCTAAACACAAGTTCATCCAGAACTTTAAACTACAGCTGCCTGCAGGACCCTACGTCCGAGGGCTGCATCAGCGGAAGCACTGACGTCCACTTTATAAAACCTTGTAAACGTGTGGACAGAGCGCCAAGTCGCTGCTCGGCAAAGCTGCACTGCCGAAGCACCTTGATGAAAAGCCCACGATGAAGCCACAGCTCTCGTGGAATGGGCTCGAATCTTAATCGGGCAAGATTCACCCTGAAGACGGTAAGCTTCCAAAATAGCTGACCGGATCCAACGAGCTATAGAACCCTTGGAAGCTCGTTGACCACGCCGACGACCTGCCGGAACCACAAACAGGGAGTCCGTCTTACGAAAACCTTGAGTAATAGATAGATAAAACTTCAAGGCCCGCACTAAATCCAATGTGTGTAAATCTCGCTCTTTCGTATTCTTCGGATCCGGACAGAGTGAAGGCAACACAATATCCTGGTTAACATGAAATTGTGACACCACTTTAGGCAAAAAATCACCCCGAGTGCGAAGCACTACACGATCCGGAAAAAAACTCCAGAAAAGGAGGCGAGCAAGAAAGAGCTGCCAATTCAGAAACTCTCCTCAAGGAAGTGACTGCAACAAGGAAAGCCACCTTCCAAGAAAGTAAAGAAAGGCTAGCAGAAACCATAGGTTCAAAAGGTTTATGCTGAAGAGCCTCCAAAACAAGGTTGAGCCGCCAAGGAGACACGGGTGCCTTCCGCGGCGGAAACTTACGAGAGATACCTCGGAAAAAGGAGAGCACGTCTCTATTCGAAGCAATGGTTCTCCGAAACAATAAGGACAGAGCAGAAATCTGACCTTTCAGAGTGCTAACTGCCAAACCCTTGTCTAGCCCATGCTGCAGAAAAGCCAACAGGTTGGGAATGGAAAATTTTCTCGGGTTCCGAGAAGACCCCAAACACCACGAAAAGAAGGTTTCCCAAATTTTGTGGTAAATCCTAGAAGTAGCCGGACATCTTGCAGCACGAAGGGTAGCAATGACCTCGGCTGAAAAACCTCTACGGGTCAAGATTTCGGTCTCAAGAGCCACGCCGTCAAACGCAGGGACATCAAGTCCGGATGACAAATGGGCCCCTGAGTCAACAAGTCCGGTTGAAGAGGGAGTGGAAACGGAGGTGCCGCCAACAGCGACATTATTGTCGAGAACCACACCCTTCTTGGCCAGTCTGGAGCTATCAGAATAGCTGGAATTCTCTCTAGTCTGATCCGACGCAGCACTAGAGGAAGTAAGGATATCGGCGGGAATACATAGATCAGCTCGAACTGATCCCACTGAGCCACTAGAGCATCCACCGCCACCGCCTTCGGGTCCTTGTACCTGGACATGAATGTCGGTAACTTGGCATTGGACCTGGATGCCATCAAATCCACTTGGGGGGTTCCCCAGCAAGAGCACAGTAGTGCAAAGACTTCCGGGTGGAGGCTCCATTCCCCGGGATCCATCCTTCTGCGACTGAGAAAGTCCGCTGTAATATTCTGAACCCCTGGAATGTGAATCGCCGAAATGGCTGGTACATTGGCCTCTGCCCAAATCAGAATTCGGGACACCTCTACCATGAGACTGGAACTCCTTGTCCCACCTTGGTGATTGATATACGCGACAGCCGTCGCATTGTCTGTCTGCACACGGACTGGCAGACCGCTCAAAGGGACCGTCCAATGTTGGAGGCAAAGGAAAATCGCCCTCAATTCCAGGATGTTGATCGGAAGCACAGACTCTTCCGGTGACCATACCCCTGAATCCAGAGATTGTTCCAAACACCCCCCAGCCCGTCAGGCTGGCATCGGTGGTTATGACTGACCACTTCAGAGGGAGGAAAGACTTCCCCAGGGAGAATGCCCCTGGACGTAACCACCATTCTAGAGAATCCCGCACCGCGCGAGAAATGGTGACACTGCAATCCAGCGATTGCGACTGATTCCATCGACTCAAGATGAACTTTTGAAGAGTCCTGGAGTGGAACTGGGCAAAAGGAATTGCCTCCATGGACGCCACCATCAGTCCCAGAAGACGCATACACTTCCGTAGGGACATTGCCGTTGAGGATGTCATAATCTGTACATGTCGAAGAAGACATGACTGTTTGTCTGGTGGTAGGGAAACTACCGACCGAAACGTGTCGAGATGCAATCCCAAAAAGAGAATTGTCCTCGATGGTTCCAGGGACGACTTCTCCCAATTGACCAGCCAACCGAAGTCTTTCAGAAACTGAAGAGACAAATCCCGAGCCGTCAACGCCTCCTCCTCCGAGGAAGCCACGATCAAAAGATCGTCCAGATAAGGGAGAATCGTAATCCCCTGTCTTCGAAGGAGTGCCATGAGGGGCGCCAGAATTTTTGTAAAGACCCTTGGCGCTGAGGCTAAGCCGAACGGCAGAGCCACGAACTGGTAATGATTCTGACCTATGGCAAATCGAAGAAAGCGCTGATGAGCCTTTCCGATGGGAATATGCAAATAGGCGTCGCGAATGTCGATTGACACCAGAAAATCGTTCTGTGACAGAGCTGCCACAACGGAACGAAGCGACTCCATGCGAAATTTCCGGGCATGGACATGCCGGTTCAATCGCTTGAGATCCAGAATCGGGCGAAATTTGTTCTCCTTTTTGGGAACTATAAAAAGGTTGGAATAAAAACCTTTCCCTCGGTCCTCTGACGGAACCGGTATCACTACACCCTTTTGTAGTAGCGATTCGATCTCTCGCTGTAGAGCGACAACAAGCTCGGGTTCCGACGGAACGCGAGACTGACAAAAAACATTTGGGGGTCGAGAAGCAAACTCTATGAAATAACCTGCCGACACTATTCGCGTTACCCAGGAATCTGGAACGCGAGCCATCCAAGTCTCCTTGAAAAGAAGCAGGCGACCCCCACTCGAGAATCCTCGAGTGGACCCCTGGCGTCAATCCGACTTTGCGGTTTTCTTGTCAAGTTCCCGCTTGTTCTGGCGGAAACTCTGCTTCCAGGGAGTACGAGTTTTCTGAGAGGATTTCTTTCCTGAGAAAGAAGGACGACCCGATCCCCACGAGGAGTGACTAGATCGTCCTCGGCCCCGAAAGGACCGCCGACCACTATAAACACCAGGCTTACTGGACACCGAGGCCATGGCCCTTCGCTGTGGTAATGCTGATTCCTTCGCCTTAGCCTTGGAAATCAGCTCTGTGAGGTCGGATCCAAAAAGATGGCCACCCTTGTAAGGTAAGGCCAACAACCCTTGTTTGGAAACTGCGTCCCCGGCCCACTGTCTGAGCCATAAAGCTCTTCTGACTGTGACCGCTGAAGCTTGCGCTTTGGCCAGCAGAGATGCCGTATCCAGACCGGCATCAAAGATATAACAGGCTGCCATTTCTAACCATTCACAAGTTTCCCGTATCTCAGATAACGGAGATTCATTTTGCAACTCCGTCTTCAGACGTGCCAACCAGCTTAGAGAAGCTCTAGCAGCACACATGGATCCTAGCACTGCTCGAAATCCATGACCCGCAGCCTCATAGCTTGCTTTTGCCGCCAATTCTGCCTTTCTATCCAAAGGCTCCTGTAAGCTCGCTTTTCCCTTAATAGGGAGTAGAGAGGATTTACTAAGCTGAGACAAAGACACATCCACTTCAGGAGCAGAAGTCCAATTAGCCTTTAACTCCGTAGAGCAAGGATAAAGTGTATCAAAGAAATGCGTTCCATGAAAACGCTTATCTGGACATAGACGTTCCTCCTCTATTACACCATTAAGCTCATCCAGAGCTGGCAATGTTGTGCGCGAAGCACGGGACTCCTGGAAAATGCGTGCTGATTTACCAGGACGACTAGTTACCTCCTCCGGTAACTGTAGTATATCTCTCATGGCTTCAATTAATGCCTCCGTACGCTTCGTCATAGAGGAACGCCCCTGCGGCTCGTCCGTATCTGAATCGGATATTTCTCCATCCGAATTTAAAGGGGAACTCTGCCCAATATCAGATACATCTGACTCGCTCCGTGTAGAGGCCGGTAACGGCCTGCGTCGCTTCCTCTGAGAGGAATTAGCAGACACATATTGACCTAAAAGGTCAGATAAGTTATTAATCGATCGAGCGATATCATCCAATTTTCCACCGCTGTCGACCGCAGCGCTAGACGCTGTGGAGGTCTGCGTATCTGATTGCCGCAATGGCACTGGGACGTGATCCGCGGCATCTGAACTCTGTTCAGACATGTCTCACCTGTATGAGCAGGTCAAAGCGGTAATACCAGCAAAAAACTATGCGTTTTTTTTTTTTTTTTTTTTTTCAAACGCTGAAGGGTTAACGCTCCACCAAGCAGAGTTACCCCAGCGGTATTCAGTCAGCAAATTTAGCAGGTAGAAATAACCCTCAAAGGGGTTAATATTGCAAACTCACCAAAATATATATATATTTGTGAGCCCCAGCCAATTTTTATGTCTCTGATGAGACTGCAGCTGCAGGATAGCGATCGCTGCGCTGCGGGGTGAGGAATCCGCACTCACCCAGCTGGCCGTGGTGTCTATATGAGGAGGGGAGCGGTCCGAGGAGCCCAGGAGCCTGAGTAATGGCCGCCACAGTGAGGGGGTCGCAGGAGAAAAGCCAGAGCGCGCGTCTTCCTGCTCAAAAGACCGGGATAGATAGGCCACGCCCCCTGCTAGCTCAAATAATGAGCGCGAACTCTCCCCGCTCCTGCTCCCTCTCTGTCCTGCAGCTATCTGCCTGCGGACAAAAAATCACCACATCTTCATGTAGTAGCGCTGTCACAGCAGCGCTGAAGCATACTGACATTACATGTAGTAGCGCTGTCACAGCAGCGCTGAAGCATACTGACATTACATGTAGTAGCGCTGTCACAGCAGCGCTGAAGCATACTGATATTAGTAATAGCGCTGCTCATTCAGACGCTAAAGCACTCACACATAATTATTATTAAAATTTGTGTGGAGTACTCACCAGCCAAGGCGCCACAGGGACCCTCAGGGGTTTCTGGCGCAGTGCCCATGCTTCCCCCAGGGCGAAGAACGCAGTGACCGCACGTGTGGTTTGCGTTCCCGCCAGAGAAGCTCTCCTCATCCCCAGGGCCGGCAAGGATTCTGCAGGGACTTTGAGTAAATACAGATCCGCCAAGGGAGAGGTTGGGGTACAGCAGCGCTGATACCCCTGAGACCTCTAGACCAACTAGTGATCCAAGTCTCCTGTCCGAATATTAAAATAATAAAATCTTCTGAGGAGCTGCATTAGCAGCGACCATCCTCTGGACCTCAAATCTTAGACTGGAGCTGAGTAGGAGGAGCCCGAGCTGGAGGGGCCAGCCAGTCATCACTCTTTTGATCTGAGGTAACATCCTGATCTGGGGCTCCGCCTACCCATCAGTAATGAATACTGTGGCTCTCTTCCTTCATCTGCAGCTGAAATAGTGCAAAGTAATAATGTTGCCAAAGAAGTGTAAATCAGATCAATATTTGGTGTGACCAACTTCTGCCTTCACAACAACATCAATTCTTCTAGGTACACTTGCACACAGATTTGAAGCAAATTGACAGGCGGATGTTCCAAACATCTTTGAGAACTAACCACACATCTTCTATTTCTTCATGTAATCTCACACAGACTCCATTACTGTTGAGATCAAGGCTCTGTCATCATTCGCAGGACTCCTGATTCGTCGTTATCCTGAAGATAGTTCTTAATTGCAATAGTTGTATGTTTGGGGTTGTTGTCCTGCTGCAGAATGCATTTGTAACCAATCAGATGCCTCCTTGATGGTATTAAATGATGGATAAGTATCTGTCTGTATACAGTATATCAGCATTAAGAACACCCAAGAAATGGGCAACGTTGAGAATTGTAGACGCAGTGTTCATCTTTGGAAACTTATTTGAGAAGATGAAAGACACGTACGATAGATGTCCAGCAGTGCCATCAACTCAGTACTGTCAGCAACCAGTGGAATCCAGCTGCACCCAACTACTGTTTGGATACATCTGGCCAGAAGTAGTCTTCATGAAAGAATTGTGGCCAAAAACAATAGAAAACAAGTCAAAATTACAAAATTCTTAGTCAGGAGACGAAACGCGCGTTGAGGCGGCAGGCTGAGGTCGGGGCTTTCTCCCACATGTAAGTTCTCTGACTGGCACATGCACTTTATCGGTATTAATATAGCTTGTAATGCACTTTCCATTTCATGTTCTTGCTGCTATTATTTATTTTGATTAATTGCACTGGGCACTTTATTAATGCACAAGCTTGAAACAGGATATATTGGATCTTGTATTTGAGCAATGTCCATAATCATATTGCATTGATTCCTTTGTGCACTAAGCACTTATATACTTTGGACTATATATGAATTTTTTGTTATTCATGTGCTGATGTGGTTTTACATGCTATGGCCATTATGCAATGGATATAACTTTAAGCACGGTGCATTATACAATTTATCTTGCATAGTGGGTGAAAAATTGTTCCCCTCACCCTTGACCTGCTTGGTTTGTGCTACTCTGGATGAATTCTTTTGTGTGATATAAATTTTGTATATTTGTGCTTTCTATTTATTTAACTAAAATAAATTGTATATATTAAAACAACTCTTGACCCGTTTCTCTTATGTGGGGTTTTTGTGACATTGATTGAATAGAGTTCTTTTCACTTATTGTGATTCCGGATTGGCATTTTCTGTTTCTCTAAGAATCTATGGATGGAAGGCTTTCGATTGTCATCGTAAAGAAAGGTGGCTATATTGGTCACTGATTTTTTTTTTTTTTTTTGAATGTCAGAAATGTTTATTGCTAAATTTTGTGCTGTTATATTGGTTTACCTGGTGAAAATAAACAAGTGAGATGGTATATATTTTGTTTTTATGCAGTTGCCTAATAATTCTGCACAGTAACAGTTACCTGCACAAACAGATATCCTCCTAAGATAGCCAAGTCTTAAAAAAAACCCACTCCAACTTCCAAAAATATTAAGCTTTGATATTTATGAGTCTTTTGGGTTGATTGAGAACATAGTTGTTGTTCAATAATAAAAAGAATCCTCTCAAATACAACTTGCCTAATAATTCTGCACACAGTGTAATTAATTTATATGTCCTGGTGTATGCAATAAATGCAGGCCATGTAAGTGATGTAAACAAAGTTTTATGCTAGTCATATGACAAAAGGAATCTGTCACCATAGTTTAGCTACCCTATTTGATAGCGGCATATTGTAGGGGCAGAGACCCTGATTGCAGCAATGTGTCACTGGATTGCTTGTCGCAGTTTTGCAAAAGTTTTTACATCAGTATTTGTAAGCCAGGAGTGGGTGATAAATACTGAAATGGTGACATGTTTCTATTATACTTTTCCTCTGATTGTTCCACTCCTGATATTGGCTTACAGATACTGATGTAAAATCCTGACCAAATGCTGAACATGTGAACATGGCCTAATAAACAGTTGCAGACAATAGGAAGGTAGTGGGAGACAGCACGGACAGGACAAAGCTCCCTGGTCCTGTCCTACTGTTGCAGCCCTTGCCTCTTATCATTCACGCTGGCAGCAAGTTGAGGACTATGGAGGATGCACAGCATACAGTGTAAGTAGTGCTGAGCATCCTCCATCCACACCATAAAGCATCAGTAAGAGCAGGTGCCCCTTGTGGATTGGGGCTCTGGGCATTTGCCCAATCTGCACCTTCACCTAATGCTGGTCCTGCCAACATGAAGGTATATAACAGGACGAAACCTCTATACCTGACTGTATATACATATCTTGTGCAAACAGGACCACCAAATCCACCCTGACGTGCTTTTTGATGTCAAGTTTTCTTAAGGGGTGCTACTTTCTCTCTTGCAGCCAATACCTCTGATGTTTAATAGTCTTAGAGCAAGATTTCAGACATACTGTATATACTCAGATTTTGCTCTGCGGTTTCCCACACTTCCAATGTAGTGATAGAGATGACTATCATTATTATGGACTGCGTTCTTATTGGCATGCTGCATTTATCTTGCATTTCACTTTTGTTTATTGAGGGTGCACCCTCCCTTGTGGTTTTCCCAACATTGTGCAAAATTTTTTATTTCATGGAAAAAAAAGCATGACGCTAATTGTGTCAAAACTGAAAATATTCCCAAACGTATTTTTCACTGGTACTGGTGTAGCGTCACTATGGAATGTGTGACCTTGGCTTTCAGGCAATGACTTATTAACACTCACCCATAAAATTCACAGGTCTGGTTGCCGAGAAGAATCGACACAAGGCTTCCAGCTCCGAGATTGTGGCCAGTGATGGTTATCATAGTTCCCCCAGATTCTGGACCTCGAGTCGGGCTAATGTGAGACACGGTCGGATTCTGTAAATGAAACAAAGGAGGGAATCAATTTTTAACCATTTTTCGATTTTGTGTCGATAAACATTTGTGATCCATCACTCTTGAGTCCCTCGAGCGCCCTTTTAAAAGCGGTCAAGGTGTATCTCCTGATTTTATGCTCTCTACATCAAGTCCTAAGGAAAGGAGCCAAGCGTCTACGAAGGCACCAATAGTTTTATTTATATTCCGATGATATGGAGAAGCTTTAATACCGTTTCCCGGCCTGGCAGAAAATTCTCTGATAGTATAAGAAGAAAACGGGGCCAATAAATAAGCCGAATATAAGAATAGGTTCCAGATAAACAGACAACTTAATAGATGACAGCCAAGGGCATAGGCAGATTCATGAGTGGCTGATAAAAATATACAGCGATCGGCAGCCCTGTTTCATGTGTTTGCATTTATTCTATTTGCAGACTCTTCTTCTAGCCCACAGCAATAACCTGCAGTGAGCAGACAACAGAACGGCTGCAATAAGGGGTATTATGTCTCGCATGCCAAGCAATAATGATAAAAGTGGATAGGGAAATCTGAGGATATTCGGGGCACTGTGGAGATACCGCCATGTCGCTCGCTTGCTGAGGAAGGAGATGGAGCAAGACGCCGCCGAGGTCTCACAAAGGTTACTGCAGGTTCAGGTTCCCATAAATCAGAAATAATGAGAGGGATTGTGTCTTGTGGGTGCAGGTACGCAGAGGAGGAATCCATTACATTGATGGCAGATACACATGATCCTGGGACAGTGGGATGTCTGAATACCAAGCTCAGATGCTGCCGATATGCTGTGCTCTCAATGTAAGTGCTACTGCTAGAAGCTGAGCACCCTTATCTCCACGTCCTTCCGACCTTGACCGTGTGACCTTTATCCAGATGTTATTTCGCAATATACAGTGTGCCATCTGATGTAGTGAGATAAAACGTTCTCCATTCTTCCACAGCCACATTCAATACCATCACGTTACCGTCCTATTGTGGGGGTGAGACCCGCCAATAGGGCTGTAGTCAAGGGCACGCATATGTAAGGATAAGAGTGGAGGAGATTTATGGGAAAACGCTGAGGAAGACAAACACTGAAATTGGTCAATTAATTGTAGGTTATTGGTCTCCTATGGGACGGACTGGGAGCCGCGCTGGGAACCAGCACAGATTCTCCGTAGTGCCACAGAGAGCACTCAGGCGGGTCGGAGAAATAACTAATCATTGAATAGACAGTCAGGTCACTGTGCGCAGGTCAGGAATTTGCTCTAGATCTGTTATGCAGAATATTTTTATGTCTAAAATAATCTTTTATCATGACCTTTATTATATTTAATGTTCATATGTTTCACTGTTATCTAAATCTTCCCGTCAGTGGAATGAAAAAAAAAAGTGCACTTATTGATCGCATGGCTCCATTGTGAGCAGAACGGTTCCACTCAGTGAGCTGAGATTTTGGAAACTTACAAGCTGTATCATGATCCCACATATCTTTTCATTGTACTTCTGAGTGACTTAAAGTATAACTCAACTTTTAAATACATTTTGTTGTAATGGTTAAAGGGTTTTACATTGATGACCATCCTTAGGGTTCATACTCACTTGCTGGAAAAAAATCGGTCAGTTTTCTGGATGGTCCGATTATGTGAAATTATCATGCAATTTGCATGCGATTTTTTAGAGCATCATCTATTGCATTAGCGATTATCATGCCAAAATCACATCAAATCGCAGCATGTTGCGATTTTTTTCTCACACCGATTTCGGCTGAGAAAAAAATCGCAAATGAGATGTCACCTATTGAATAACATTGGTCCGATTTGAATCCGATTTTTTATCGGCTGAAAATCATCCGTTTTCAGCTCAAGTGAGTATGAGCCCTTAGGGTGGCAATGTCTGATCGGATAGGGTGCGACACCCAGCACTGCCGCAGATCAGCTGTTCCCGGTGTCAGTGGCTGCCGGAACTTCTCAGTTGCTAAACTGCACAGCACAGCGCTGTCGACCGTATAGTGGCCGCGGCCGGGTACTGCACATCCACCCCCTAAGGATTTGAATAAAGAGCAAATGACAGCCACACAGAAGGGTTTTACCAGCTATGTGGCTTCAATTTGTGCACCCCTAAACCAAGGGGCACAAGAACTCTCCTAATGCTTCAGTGCGCACAGAGCCAAGTCAGAACTCAAAAACTTTCTATTAAGCCAATACAACGCCCATGTTAGCTGAACGATTCTGGCCCTTGGTTTGAGCAAACAATGGTGGGGGTCTCAGGACCCGGACCCCCACAAATGAACTATATATAAAAGGGCTACAGCATATCAAAAATTAGGGCAAGCTAAGGACAATGAAAATAGAAGTTCTCTCATCATGTTGTTGGCATATATATATATATGTTGGATATACTGACCGGACGTCATGACAATGATAAAGAAAAAATGTTAGAAAACTGGAAGTTAATTCTGTCAACCAACATCATCTGCTACGTGTGCATGTGGCCCTATACTCCTGTCAGTGGAAGACAGGACCCTTTATGAGGCGGTGGAGCAAAACTGTATCATCACGAAAAGTTAAGAAAAATTAGAAGGGGCATTTCATTGCGGAAAATGTGCTGGAAGCTTAGAATTTCTTGGCGTTGCATCAATATGACGGTGACAGTCACCTGAGACGCAAAAATAGTAACTAAGGCAAGGTCACCATGAAGAAGAGCGAACAGGATAAAAAACGTCATTAATTAACAGAGTAAAAAATGACGTCTGTTCTATGAAGTGGCTCCCTTAAACGCCGCCATTAATAGGATGAACTCCTTTTAGGGCCCTCATTCTGCCTATCTGTATTTTCCAGGCTACTTTTGTTAAATGACATCATAAAGCACAAAGTGACAGTTATGGCTTGTTACATGATTAAGGGGAGCCGCGTGCAGTTGAGCTGCAGAAAGCTTAGCATTGATTTTTCAGAAAAATGTGTCATTTTATCATGAGCTTGAGCAAACCTATAATTTGCTGCTTGGGAGGACTAGGTGCGGTGGATTGGAGGACAGAGCTGCTGCTTCCATCATCTCTATTAGCTGTGCACTAACAAAGCAAATTACAGGCAAGCAGAATAGAAATGGCCACTGGAAGAACAAGGCTTATACACTGGCCAACCTAGTGAAAATGACAGCACTGTCCTTTTTATGACTTTTTGTGGTATGATTAATATTGCAAACTTTTATAGACTATGGATACTTTTAATGGTATGAAAAAAATGTTTCTGGTCCAATTATGTTCATCCTCATTACTCCCATATTAATGGCGAACATTGACATCTTCAAGCTAACCATTATTTTGGATGGAGCAAACCAATCCCCTATCTCAGCTTTGAGTATCCTTCTTGGTACTATGTCTGGAACAGCTGACACAACCTTTGTAAAACTCCTTTATGATAGCGTCTGCTCAGTTTGACGAGAACCAATTTCAGAAGGGCACAGAACAGACAGATCGCTCGGTTATGAATGCCGTTTGCTACTCACCACAAAGCTGTACTGCTGCAAAGATCGGGCCATGAACTCCGGCTTACATTCCCCGATACACAGAAGCACTGGTCCAGAGCTGGATGTCGGAGGCGCCGGGCCCATTTCACATACAATTCTATAAAAAAGAATAGACAGAAACCGCAATATAGTCAATGACACGCAGCTTATATTTAGTGCATTTACTTAGAAAGCCCTCATCGTAGCCTCCTGAATCATGCTTTAGCTTCATCCTCTTCACTCTTTCATCCAAGTCTTGGAGGTTTTTCTATCGACTCTATGACCTTTCTTTCCAGCTTTGCGCATTTACGCTATCGCCCCTATCCTAGCACATAACGTGCCCCCCATTGTTCCCCATCACCTTTCTCTGCTTCCCTCCAGCTGACTGTCTCTTTTTCCTATTAGAACCCTCCAGAGATCTGCATTAAGCTTGCAGATTGCCAGATGGACACCCCTGGATTCACACCAATAAAAGTAACAGCAGCTCACAAAACCTTAACCCTTCTGTCCTTTTCCACTGCAGTGCATCTGGAAAACCCCATCTGAAAGCGCTGCGGACTAAGAGCTTAAGTCTCCACGGGAAACAGTCTCTGAGCGTAGATTTAGAGGTGCGTCGAAGCCCAGATGGACGGAGTCAGACTCTGTCAGCCATGACAGATGAGAAAAAGTGCTGTGTGATCCCCAATTGTGTCCTAACACAAAAGGGGTGCACTCCATCATCCTGACATCTGCACTTGTAAGCCCCAGTCCGGCTGTTCTTTTCTAAGTCTGAGAGCTCTGCGGTAGGCAGGTTTCTCACTGTAGAGACAGGTGCACATAAGAAATGCTTTCATCTTTCCACAATGTATCAAGCCATAAAGTCTCAATAGTTAATATGAGACAATCCAAAGTCATTTGTGGCCTATTTCCTCCGAATCAATGAGATGCATGGAGATCTCCAGTCGTACACAGTTCTGCTAGTCAACTTCCAGCACATTTCATTCTGCGCCATTAGTATTCTACACCTCTGCTCCAGGCATGCGGCATTATCTACAGTACAGCAATCATGTCATTCCTTGTATGGGAAACGGCACTTTGGATTAGGTGGCATTACACAAGTGAATCTGTCACCAAGGAAGACTGAAATAATGTGCAAGTATATGACCGGCTATATCAGTACAAGGCGCACCGGTGGACCAACTCTTCAGTTGTGATAGGAGCGGCGGGCGACTTTTTCATAAAGTAATTTCATTCGTCATGGATGAAACCCTTATAGAGATGTAAAAACAGCCAACGTAAAGGACAGCCGCTGTCCTGCAATGTCTGTACGTGAACCAAGAAGTTATCATCTTCTTCATATACACCATGTGTTTGTGAGATGTCATCTGTGTATGTGGAGGAGATTGTGAATGTCGATTTTAATTATAACAAAGCCAATTTTGGATAATGTTTCCCTATCACACACTTCATAGCGCAGCCTATAATAGACTGGAGGCTCACTAGAAGCAGAGCTGTGTGCCATTACAAACATCTCTACATCTGCAGTTGTCATCTCACAGCACTGTCAGTTTGGCCGAAGTCACACTACCGTAGAAATCGGCCGAGTGCTATGCGAGAAAACATCGCATAGCACTCGGCCCAGTGTTTATGGGACAGCTCACAACAGAGTTTACTTTCTCACATGTATTCAACATGCGTGTAAAATCGCAGCATGCTGCGATTGTCGCCAAGACTCAGCCGAGACTCACCAATGCAAGCCTACGGGTGCAAGAAAAAAAATCGCACAGCACTCGGCCAATGCAAGTGCTGTCCGATTTTTACGCACCAACGTGATTTGAAAAGTAGGCAATCATGTGCCGCATACAGTAAAATCACACTGACAGGTTAGAATAGATATATACACATAGAATACATAGATATATAGATGTCAGTGACACACACATATACAGTATGCAGTGCCTTGCGAAAGTATTCGGCCCCCTGGAACTTTTCAGCCTTTTCCCGCATATCATGCTTCAAACATAAAGATATCAAATGTAAATTTTTGATGAAAAATCAACAACAAGTTGGACACAATTGTGAAGTTGAAAGAAATTTATTGGTTATTTTAAATTTTTGTGTAAATACAAAAACTGAAAAGTGGGGCGTGCAATATTATTCGGCCCCTTTATTTTCAGTGCAGAAAACTCACTCCAGAAGTTCATTGTGGATCTCTGAATGATCAAATGTTGTCCTAAATGACTAATGATGATAAAAATAATCCACCTGTGTGTAATCAAGTCACAGTATAAATCCACCTGCTCTGTGACAGTCTCAGGGTCCTGTTTGAAGCACAGAGAGCATCATGAAGATCAAGGAACACAACAGGCAGGTCCGTGATACTGTTGTGGAGAAGTTTAAAGTCGGATTTGGATACAAAATGGTTTCCAAAACTTTAAACATCCCAAGGAACACTGTGCAAGCGATCATATTGAAATAGAATTAGTATCATACCACTGCAAATCTACCAAGACCCGGCCGTCCCTCTAAACTTTCCTCTCAAACAAGGAGTAGACTAATCAGAGATGCAGCCAAGAGGCTCATGATCACTCTGGATGAACTGCAGAGATCTACAGCTGATGTGGGACAGTCTGTCCATAGGACAACAATCAGTCGTACACTGCACAAATCTGGCCTTTATGGAAGTGTGGCAAGAAGAAAGCCATTTCTCAAATATATCCATAAAAATAGAGATGGGCCTTTTCTAGGGCAGCTGAGAGTTGATGTTTTTAGCCTGGGAGGGGGCCATGGCCCTTCATATGCTATTAATGTCAGCCCATTTTAATAGCCAGTAAAGGCTAAGTATACAGTTGTGAGCTGATATTAATAGCCTGGCAAGCTCTATGAGAATTACCCCCTTCCCAGGCTATAAACATCGTCCCACAGCCGTCGGCTTTCCCTCTGCTGGTTATGAAAATTACACGTGAGTCCACCCCATTTTTTTTTTCAGAAAAATTATCTTTAATTAAATAAATGTACAGTGAGCTGCACACACACTGCACTAATTATGAATGTCACAGACATCTGTATATCTATCTATTCTATTTGTATTTACTGTATGTAATTCATCTATTCTATCCTGTCGGCTCCTGCTGTGATATTACTCTACGTGGCTGCTGAATATCTATTTTACTGTACGCGGCACATGATTTGCCGACTTTTATTCTATCTATCTATCTATCTATCTATCTATCTATCTATCTATCTATCTATCTATCTATCTATCTATCTATCTATCTCAGTACCTCTATCTATCTAATATATATATATATATACTGTATATACTATATATATATATAGTATATACAGTACAGACCAAAAGTTTGGACACACCTTCTCACTTAAAGATTTTTCTGTATTTTCATGACTATGAAAATTGTAAATTCACACTGAAAGCATCAAAACTATGAATTAACACATGTGGAATTATATACTTAACAAAAAAGTGTGTAACAACTGAAATTATGTCTTATATTCTAGGTTCTTCAAAGGAGCCACCTTTTGCTTTGATGACTGCTTTGCACACTCTTGGCATTCTCTTGATGAGCTTCAAGAGGTAGTCACCGGAAATAGTTTTCACTTCACAGGTGTGCCCTGTCAGGTTTAATAAGTGTGATTTCTGGCCTTATAAATGGGGTTGGGACCATCAGTAGTGTTGTGCAGATGTCTGGTGGATACATAGCTGATAGTCCTACTGAATAGACTGTTAGAATTTGTATTATGGCAAGAAAAAGCAGCTAAGTAAAGAAAAACGAGTGTCCATCATTACTTTAAGAAATGAAGGTCAGTCAGTCCGAAAAATTGGGAAAACTTTGAAAGTGTCCCCAAGTGCAGTTGCAAAAACCATCAAGCGCTACAAAGAAACTGGCTCACATGAGGACCGCCCCAGGAAAGGAAGACCAAGAGTCACCTCTGCTTCTGAGGATAGGTTTATCCAAGTCATCAGCCTCAGAAATCGCAGGTTTACAGCAGCTCAGATTAGAGACCAGGTCAATGCCACACAGAGTTCAAGCAGCAGACACATCTCTACAACAATTGTTAAGAGGAGACTTTGTGCAGCAGGCCTTCATGGTAAAATAGCTGCTAGGAAACCACTGCTAAGGACAGGCAACAAGCTGAAGAGACTTGTTTGGGCTAAAGAACACAAGGAATGGACATTAGAACAGTGGAAATCTGTGCTTTGGTCTGATGAGTCCAAATTTGAGATCTTTGGTTCCAACCACCGTGTCTTTGTGCGACGCAGAAAAGGTGAACGGATGGACTCTATATGCCTGGTTCCCACCGTGAAGCATGGAGGAGGAGGTGTGATGGTGTGGGGGTGCTTTGCTGGTGACACTGTTGGGGATTTATTCAAAATTAAAGGCATACTGAAGCAGCATGGCTACCACAGCATCTTGCAGCAGCATGCTATTCCATCTGGTATGCATTTAGTTGGACCATCATTTATTTTTCAACAAGACAATGACCTCAAACACACCTCCAGGCTGTGTAAGGGCTATTTGACCAACAAGGAGACTGATGGGGTGCTATGCCAGATGACCTGGCCTCCACAGTCACCAGACCTGAACCCAATCGAGATGGTTTGGGGTGAGCTGGACCGCAGAGTGAAGGCAAAAGGGCCAAGTGCTAAGCATCTCTGGGAACTCCTTCAAGATTGTTGGAAGACCATTTCCGGTGACTACCTCTTGAAGCCAAGAGAATGCCAAGAGTGTGCAAAGCAGTCATCAAAGCAAAAGGTGGCTACTTTGAAGAACCTAGAATATAAGACATATTTTCAGTTGTTTCACACTTTTTTGTTAAGTATATAATTCCACATGTGTTAATTCATAGTTTTGATGCCTTCAGTGTGAATGTACAATTTTCATAGTCATGAAAATGCAGAAAAATCTTTAAATGAGAAGGTGTGTCCAAACTTTTGGTCTGTACTGTATATATGTGTGTTTTGATGAATATTTCCTTTGAAAACGATGTGTCCATGACTTAGAGAATTGTTCTATGTAAAAGCTCATGCTTAAATCGCATTGCAATCGGATAGCAATCACGCTGCATTCGGATGTAAATCAGATGCTAGTTGTGAAAAAACCAGATTGCACTTGCATGACACTTGCATTACACTCGTGTGACTCTCGGCATGGAGACTCGGACCAATTTTTCATACGTTTAGTGTGACTCCGGCCTTTGAGTAGAGGTGGAGTAGGGCAGAGCTGATAATGGTGTGGGATGAGAGCAGTTTGTTATGTCTCAGAGCGCTGCGACACAACTTTCCTGCACTTGTAATCACAGTAGATGCTGGCAGTGAGATTAGTGAGGAGAGCAGAGCTGTGTTTTGTTACGTCTCACATAGAGAAAACATGTACTCTGGGGGCATGTTCTTTTTTCTCCCCTGTATGTTGCATCCTGCTTATGATTGGTCACTGTCAAGCAGGGTAAAAGTAAATGCCCCGTGAGACGAATCTCTGCTAATATCCCCTTGGTTTTAATGAGAATTAACATATAAACTTCACTAGCTAATATCAAAGAATGGAGCTAAAGAAATCCAAATTATTCAGCTTTGCCACCATGGTTCCATAATGTGGACAGTTTAACATGCTAAAACTAGTAAAATGTCATATTCTCTCAATTTTATTAGTATTTGCAAGTTTAAGAAATACTCTCACTATCACTATTTACTTAGGAGTGCTTGCAGTTTCGTAGTGACTCATTATTAGGCCTTATTCAGATGGATATAATGATGGTGCATTTTAGCAACAATGTTATGGTTGAAAATCTCAGCTCTAATGTAGGTTGACCTGAACCTATTGGCATTGTAGAGATTTATGATACTGACATTTGGATCAGTAGACTTGAATTCAAGCCCGGTTTTAGGATCAAAATAAAGATGTTAAAATGTAGCAGAGTAACCGCCGTCTGAATAAGGCCTTAACCTCTCCTGCTTTGGAAGCAGGCCGCTCACCTTATGTTCTAACCTACCATGAGCTTTTGACATACAGTATATGTTACACAGAGATTGGGACGGATGGCTAACTGAAGCATCCATCATATATCATATATAGACTACAATGGTCTATTCATCCACTTAAAGTTACAAAGTGGTTGTAAACACAGGTAACCTTGCAACTTACTTGTAATTAATAATGTGTGCAAAACTGTAAAGTGCTACGGAATATGTTAGCGCTATATAAAAATAATGATGATTATTATTATTATTATTATTATTATTAAAAATCCACTCTGAAGCCTAGCCAAACAAGCTTTCAAATATCACAGTGAGAGCCCCCGATTCGGCCAGCTTCAGTGCAACCTTGCTCCTCCAACGTTGCAACAGCTGCTTGTATTAATGGAGAGTTCAGGCAAGTAGGGCAATGATGCGGTTAGTCCGAACTTCCCAGCAAGCAGGAATCTGGGAGGCAAGAGAGCGGTGCGCTCCGAAAGATAAGCTGCGACAACCCCTTTAACAGAAATATTTCAACAGTCTTTATAATGTATCCTTAAACAGATGACATTATAGCCAATATTAGGCATCCCTTTATTCTATCAGCTACCCATAGATTACCATGGCATCTATTTAATAGATACATCATGAAAAGCTATTACATATTACCGTAATTTAATGGATGCCTGTGACAGCTGCCATACGGTAGCATCCATCATACTGAAGCTGCCATATTACAAACAATATATACATTTAATGTGTACGTTTTTCCTGGACTGCATAGCAGAGAAAAGTGTAGTCTACTACTTCATATTTTTTTTAGAGATGCATACTAGCACATGCTGTATAGGCGAAGGCCTCTACCAGATAAGTCAGTCACATGGACAAATTCAGAATGTACATAAAAAATGTGATGAACTACCCCTCATCGAGATCTGTCACTGTAGTTCACATTCACTAGAAGGGCTGGATGAAGGAGAAGGGAACATGCTGATTGGGACCAAGAATTAAATAGTGGATTCCTAAGTAAATACATTTTTAATCTTTTTTTCATTACAGCAGTATTGAGGGGACAGAAGGTAGAAGGCACATCCGAGGGCCCTTAAAGGGAACCTGTTGTGTTGAAAATGGTATCTGATCTGCAGGCAGGATTTTAGAGACTAGAAGGAACTGATCAGATTAAAGTACATTTTTTGTAGGAAAATTTTCAATAAAACTTGCATTGTATTTACTGAAATCCCTTTTGTTTTTATGTATAGAGTCAAGTGGGTAGTCCTATTCAGATATTGCATGAGTCCAGTGGGTGGTCCTCTTGAGTGATTGTCAGTCTTTCCTGTATGATTGTGCATTCAGAGATAGCTGTCAATCAGAGTGGGACCGCCCACTAGACTCATGCAATATCTGATAAGGACCGCCCACTGGACTCCTATACATACAAACACATGGGATTTGAATGAATAAAATACAAATTATGCTAAATCTTTTCCAACAAACACACATATGCTGTTCAGCTTCTACCAGGCTATCCACTGATCAGACTGAATGTAGAATGTGACAGGAGATTGACCAGTCGTTTACAGGGGTTCATATGCACCCAAGCTAGTCTAAAGCAGGATTTACATGCCTGTTCGGAAGACTTATTTGATGCAAAGTGTAAGCTCATAAGCCTGGGATTTCTTGATCCAGCAAGGTTATTTGTTAAAAATAAAATTAGTCAAAAAGTAGTCTTACTGTTCAGCAATGATGTATTCATCTTCCACAGGAGTGCATTGTACTCCCGCCACCAGTACGTTGTTGGCAATCTCAGAAAAATCTAGGCCTAGGTTCACTCCCCGAATAGTGACGCGAGTGCCTCCTTCCGGGGGTCCAGACACAGTGAGAATCTAGACCAGCAAGAAGAATAAATAGGGATATTTAATGTATAGATAAGGAGGAAATAAATGATTGTGTCTGACTACAGAAGAGGGACTGTACTCATAGATAAATCCATACAGTAAGTTTTAGCTCTTAAAAAACACTGGCCATATAAAGCAACAGGTGTATACAGTACAATGTGCAAATACCACTTATTCATATACAGGCCAAACTATAGGCAGCATAAGGTGCACTGAATGTAAACATGGCAGCCATAGACCACTTTAACATACTATATATAATGCATAAAGCTCCAGGCATTGAAGTGGTTGATTTTGTAGGAGCAGCATAGACCAGGGTTTCTCTGTGACCTACATTCCTTTGGACGCTAATTGAGCAGTTTGGAAGTAACTGTGTCACAGCTCAGCCCCGGCTGGGACAGAATGAGTTTTATTAATTACAGCTGGAGAAATGCACGATAAAAACAACATACACCACCGATGTATACACACCGCCACACGCACCGCAACCGGGAGACACTCAAGCCTGTTTACTAAAATAAACCCACACAAATCTATACACCATATGTGAAGGCAGCAGTGATAAGGGAAAGACAGGCACATAGAGCTGGATGGATGGATAGATAGAAATGAGATAGAATGCTAGAAAGATATGAGATAGCAGACAGGCAGATGGATATATATATATATGTAAAATAGATCGAGAGCCAGATAGGTAACAGGCAGGTACAGTAGTGTGAAAAAATGTTTGCCCCCTTCCTGGTTTCTTATTCATTTGCATGTTTGTCACATTTAAATGTTTCAGATCACCAAACAAATGTAAACATTAGACAAAGGATAACACAAGTAAACACTAAATGCAGTTTATAAATGAAGATCTTTATTGTTAAGGAAAAAGGAAGTCCAAATCTGTATGGCCCTGTGTGAAAAGTGATTGCCACTTCCCCCTTAAAACATAAATTAACTGTAGTATATAACATCTTTGGGAAGCTGAGTTCAAATACTCCAGCCACACCCAGGCCTGATTACTGCCACACCTGTTGTCAATCAAGAACTCACTTAAATAGTACCTGCCTCACAAAGTGAAGTAGACCAAAAGATCTGTAAAACCTAGATATCATGCTGCGATCCAAAGAAATTCTGGAACAAATGAGAAACAAAGTAACTGAGATCTATCAGTCTGGAAAAAAGTTATAAAGCCATTTCTAAAGCTTTGGGCCTCCAGCAAACCACTTTGAGAACCATTATCCACAACTAGCAAAAACATAGAACAGTGGTGAACCTTCCCAGGAGTGGCCAGTTGACCAAAATTACTCCAAGAGTGCAGTGACGACTCATCTAAGAGATCACAAAAGACCTCACAACAACATCAAAAGAACTTCAGGCCTCCCTTGCCTCAGTTAAGGCCAGTGTTCATGACTCCATCATTAAGAAAGACACTGGACAAAAATGGCCGGGATGGTAGTGTTCCAAGACAAAAACCACTGCTGTGCAATAAGAACATAAAGGTTCGTCTCAGTTTTGCCAGAAAACATCTTGTTGATCACCAAGACTTTTGGGAGAATACTCTATGAACTGACAAGACAAAAGTTGAACTTTTTGGAAGGTATATTGCCAATTACATATGGCGTAGAAGAAACACAGTATTTCAGAAAAGGAACATCATACCAACAATAAAATATGGTGGTGGTAGTGTGACATCTGAGGCTGTTTTGCTGCTTCAGGATCTGGAAGACTTGATGTGGTAAACGAAACCATGAATTCTGCTGTCTACCAAAAAATCCTGAAGGAGAATGTCCGGCCAGCTGTTTGTGACCTCAAGCTAAAGAAATGATCCAAAACACACCAGCAAGTCCACCTCTGAATGGCTCAAGAAAAACAAAATTAAGACTTTGGAGTGGCCTACTCAAAGTACTGACCTTAATCTGATTGAGATGCTATGGCATGAGTTTAAAAAGGCAGTTGATGGTTTGAAACCCTCCAATGTGGCTGAATTACAACAATTCTGACAAGATGAGTGGGCCAAAATTCCCCCAGAGCGTAGTAAAAGACTCATTGCCAGTTATCGCAAACGCTTGATTGCAGTTGCTGCTGCTAAGGGTGGCCCAACCAGTTATTATGTTTAGGGGGCAATCACTTTTCACACAGGGCCATGCAGATTTGGACTTCCTTTTTCAATAATAATAAAGACCTTCATTTATAAACTGCATTATGTGTTTACTTGTGTTATTGTTGTCTAATATTTACATTTGTTTGGTGATCTGAAACATTTCAGTGTGACAAATATGCAAAAGAATAGGAAATCAGCAAGGGGGCAACAACTTTTTCACACAATTGTATATTGATAGATACTGTAGGTAGATGATAGACAGATAGATAGATAAGATAGCAGACAGGTAGGTGGATAAATAAACAACTTATAGATATATTTTTGGATAATGGGTAAAGTGACAAACAGGTAACATATGTATTGATATATACCGTACATAGATAAATAGATAATAGAAAGATAGATATAATAGATAGATATAATAGATAGATAATAGAAAGATAGTGATAATATATATATATATATATATATATATATATATAGATAGATAATAGAAAGATAGAAATAACAGACAGATATAATAGATAGATAATAGAAAGATAGTGATAATAGATATATATAGATATAATAGATAAATAATAGATATAATAGATAGATAGATAGATATAATATAGACTGATATAATAGAAATATAGATAGATATACAGACAGACAGAGATATAATAGATAGATAATAGATAGATATAATAGATTGATAATAGACAGATTTATTTTTTAGTTTCCATACACATCCTGGCTGTGGTGCAGCACATTTGCAGCCTACATTTCATCACTGATCTGACACAACAGGAGTGAGCGGTATGGAATATAGCAGCATGTCTCTATTTTTGGTAAGAGAAGCTTTATTGCCGGTGGTCCACGCTCAGCCACCAGTTGGAGATTGTGTCCTGGTGTTTTTACCGCAGTTTTGCTGTTGCAAGATTACTGTAGATTAGTTGGGGACTTTGACACGGACATTACACAGATTTCATCCTATTCATTGAGAAAGTTAAAAATTCTAAGTTGATATGCAAAAGAGTTAAAATCCGCACCGCAAGTCAATTTTCACTGTGGATTTTTTCATAAGTTGATTAATGAGATTTAGTGACGTGTGACATGAATACCCCTTAACCCATAGCACTGTACATCCTGTGTATAGACAGTATATGCTATGTTTCTGGCCTTTTTCCCCATTGACTTCAGAAAAAAGGTATTGGTGAGTATGTCTGATGCCACACGTCGCATGTGATGTCACACATATGGTTTTAATAAAAACAGTTGAAAAAACATTTCCAAAACCTAAGCGATAAGGAAGCAAAAATTGAAGAAAACGAATAGTACGAAGAGCAGAAAAAAAAAGTAACCGCTGTACAATCAGCCAGTGTGAACCCAGCAGTACAGCTGTGTGGTGCACAAGGGGTCAAACATGGCTTTGCGGAGCTGAAATTAGTGAAGGAGCCATAAGCTCTGTGTGATGTAGAGCCCGAGTCTCTCCGCCTAGCAGAGAGCACATTTACAGCCTAATTGTTACAAGAGAGAGGGACCCGATTATTCATTCTGACAGAACAGCCTTAAGCTGCTGTGTGGAGGGCATGTTATGGTAATGGCAACATGCGCATTATCTACTTCTATAGAAATAGACACAGATAAAGGCGCAGATATGTAGACAAGCACTGTAAACACTCGTATCGCTCACAAATACAGATATATATGTCATATAAATGATATCACAACAACGCACTATGGGCCGAGTCATTATTGCATTATGTGCCTTTTTGTCCAATTTTTGTTGTTTTTTGCCTTTTTATTGCACCAAACTTTTCTACTAACATTTGTCTTTTTTTCTGTCTATTTTATGTGCGTGCCTGTATTTTTTAGACTTGACATTATGGGTAAAGTTTTCGTCTCTCAAGTTTTTGCAGGCAATTCAACTGCAACTTGTTAAAAAAAGACGCAAAATTTTTGCTCAAAAATGATCTCCAGCCTCTTCCCCCATATGAGAGCTTTTATGTATGCCTGCATTTTTTTGCTACAAATTTAGAGACATTTTAGCAGAACATGCAACTTTTTGCTCTTAGAAAAAAAGCTAAAAGGCAAAAATGAGGAGCATTTTTTTTGCTGTTGCGCAACATCCATGAGCCATGTGCGCCATATTGGTGTAAACAAATGTTAACAAATGTCACAATTCCCAAATAAGAAAAGCGACTTACAGAAAAATGCAACTGATGAATTGGGCCCGAAGTGTTTTAGTATAAGCAAGTGTGAAAATTTAATTCGGGTGAAGCACTAGCTTCCATGTATTCGGCTAGTCCTTAGGCATAATTTACGAATTCAAGCAGGGCATTCATCTGCCCAATTTTCTTTTACTATATTAACAGATTCAAGCAAAGGCCTGTAAACCATTTAGTAAACAGTGACAGAAAGTGAGGGAAATGTCATAATATCTTTTTCTTCTCTTTTATTCCATGCTTCTTATTTGTTAAGGGTCTACCTTTTAGGAATGGACCAGGTACCTGCTCCCCAGTCAGGTTTGTTGTGCGTCTATGATGTTGTACTGGAATTATTTGTGATTTATTTTCTTGACACCTTCGTTGTGGATTGGTTATTATTTTCTTCACACCTTTATAGCGTACAACGATCTTGGGTATGAAAGTTATTAATTTCTTGACACCTTCATAGTGTACAACGATCTTAGGTAAGGAGGTTATTATTTTCTTGACACCTTCCTTGTGTACCACGATCTTGGGTATGAAGCTTAATTTCTTGACACCTTCGTTGTGTACAATGATTTTGGCAGGGGCGGACATACCATTGGTGCAACCTGTGCGGTCGCACAGGGGCCCAAGAGGTAGGGGGGCCTATTTCTATCTTCAAAACAGGTGCAGTTTTGCATTTTTAGGAGTTTTGGGCTGCAAAGGGCCCATATATTGTTTTTGCACAAGGGCCCTTTTCTGTCTGTGTCCGCCAGTGGATCTTGGGTATGAAAGTTATTAGTTTCGTGACACCTTCATAGTGTACAAAGATCTTGGGTATGAAGGTTATTTTCCTGACACCTATGTTGTGTACAACGATCTTGGGTATGAAGGTCATTTTCTTGATACCTTCGTTTGGTACAACGATCTTGGGTATGAAGGTTATTTTCTTGATACCTTCCTTGTGTACAATGATCTTGGGTATGAAAGTTATTAATTTCTTGACACCTTTATAGTATACAACGATCTTGGGTATGAAGGTCATTTCATTCAGGGTTTGGCCCCTGATTTGTCCAGTTTATAAAGAACTTAAAACAAAGAGTGACACAAGGCCCCAAATCCAAGATGAATGCACGTACTCCAGCAGTGAATAGGTTAGGAGTGACAAAAAGGGGCAGCAAGAAAGAGCAGAGGACAGTGGACCATGCCAGTGACATCACAGCAAAGTGTGATTAATTGCAGCCAGCCGAGAAGCAGCGCTGCCACTCATGTTTCCTGGGCGACCACATCCACTTCTTAGAAAAGTTACGATTCAGCTGGAAATGTTGGGCAGATTTAAAATCATCCGTTCTGCTTCACTGGTCGCCGCAGTTGTCTGGGTATCCCGTAGACAGAAGCATTCATGTTAGGTCGCCCCCTCCTTCTCTTCCTCTCCTCAGCAAATCGATTTGTCAATGGGCACATCTGCTCCCCAGTGCCTGTCTCTGGGACTGCATTTCCATAGCCAGCGTCTGGTTGACCTTTGGCTTTGGATGTGACACAGAATAAAGGACCCCACGGGGGATTCTGTAGTGATTAGCGCCTCTCGCAGGCACACAAGGGTTGTGGGACCATGGGAGTCTGACCGAGACAAAGGATTTCTATTCTTATATACATCTTCCAGCTCTTCATTGGTTTCCTCTAGAACTAGCTTGCTTTCTGCAATGCATGACCCTGCGTGTATACAAAGCAAATGACTGGAGGTGAGACAGAAGGGGTGGGGTGATCATACATCGAAAATAAGTCTATGAGAGCCTGGCACTTTTTTACACCTTCTTACACAACTATTCTACAGGCCGGAGTTTCATTTTTACTTGCATCCCAATACTTTCCTTTTTTTTACTTAAAGCTAACTAATCAAGTACTTAAGATTAATGGAAACACATTCTCCGACCATAAACTCCTTTGTCGCTGAATGAATTCCACGTTCTATTAATACAGCACCCCCAACCATTCCACTTATTATACATATTACAATGCCACCATCAGCAAGGAGATAAAGTGGAATTACAGTTAATGCCAGATAGCGTCAGAATTAAACAGGCTTTATGAAAATGTAAAGCGATTATTTTTTTACAGGGAGAACATTAATTTAATAGGTTAGCCTGGTGAATGATCGGCTATGCGCAAGAAAAATTAGAGGAAAATGAATTTGATTATTCTGCTGTAGATTTTTAGAAACGGATTTACACCAGAGCAGCAAAATACGCTGTATGGTCTTTATGCTTCAAATGTTTGCTACAAAGTCTAAGAATACATTTTTTATATTTATTTAGTATTTTTTATTTGACCCCATTTCCTTTACTTTGGCCATCTTTCGGTCACTGACAGAAAAGCCGATTGGTCTAAAAGGTTAAAGCGGCACGAGAGGAACCCAGGGCCCCAGGGTTATGTAAATGAGCCAGCTTATTGACTGACATTTCATGGAAATGTCTGCCCCCCTCGTCGTGACCTAAGTGTCCCCGGCCCTCCCTGTAAGGGGAGAAAATGTCCTTCCTGAGAGTATCGATTCACTCTATGCGCTTCACTCACACTTTTTATTTAATTAACGGCTGTGAGCATGTGGATACTCTGTGCGTGAGACTGACGTTAAGCAGCGAGTAAAGGCAGCAGCTCGGGACAGGAAGGGAGGCGATTACAAAAATAATAATGAAATAAGACAGATGGGGAAGCTTAAGGAAACAGGCGTAATTAGAAGGTCACGGTCCCACAGTGCGATCTACAATCTGCACACAGACCTCGGTGATCCGGGGATTGGTGCACTTCACATTCCGGCTGGACCAATCTAGCCACTGGTTTTGTGACGTGGGACAGTGATGGTGCAGGGTACACCGCCCTTCCCCGCTGCACCAGCCACACTCGAACTTCTGATCGGCTTTCAGGCACAGGCCGCAGCTTTCCCTCTGAGCCGCGCACTTGTACAGGTGAACTACAAAACAAAGAATGCTCGGTTAGATCTTCGCACATCACAATTTCAATAAAAAAAGCAGAAATTGACAATATCTAGGCTTTATTATGGGCGCCACAGGATAAAGATTTCTCCAGGATTCTACCTCTAGATCGGTAGAGAAGTGTTTTCCGCATTGTCTAACTCCGTTTTTGATGTGGAAGATTTATCGTTTTCTATAAATATTAATAAAGGCGAGATTTTTTAATATATAGCTGACTGGTTGCCATGGTGCCAGGGATTTTAACATTTCACTGCTGGAGACAATATGAAATCTGTGTACAAAAGACACACGGCTAAACAATAGCCACGTCACCAGTCACGAGTATGGTAATACAATGCACACTGTAATTGGTCCTGAAGTATCATGCTGAAAGTGGGAATTAATTAGATGTTCTGGACTGTAAAGCATGGTAACATGATAAAGCCGTACAAGGCAGGCTGATATTATTATCATCACTTTCATACAGAGGAGTAATGCTGGAGCCGCAGGTACATAGAGATGCCCTGGACAAGCAGGAGGTTAGGATGGCGCTCACCGGCGGCCATGGGCTGCAGTCCCGACATCAGAAGGTCGGTTTACCATGGACTGAAATTCAGAAATGTACTATTGAATGATTACTAATACGTATAGAGGAGTAAATGTAACCCGGGGTCTCAAGAATTAAAAAAAAATACACTTAACACAAAAACCTGATTTAAACAATAGGTAATTTTCTGACCATTCCCTTGAAAATACAATATTAAAATCCTCTTCCATGATTTTTTTATTGTGTGAAGTGAGCTCATCCTTGTTAATTGATCCACTCATTGCACTGGGTAATGTATATTGCTATATTATTTATGGGTGTGATTTTTTAGGAACACTAAATAAAGAAACTGTAAGGGTCCGATTTTGGCGAACTAAAATCATGCAACTTTAGCATTTTCACCTAATTCTGACTAGGTAAGCGGAGCTGGGGCAGGACGGATGCATGGCGACCACCGCATGTCAAATTCATGACGAGCAGTGGTGTTCACTATGCCACAGGGGCAAGACGGGGCATGGCAACCACCGCATGTCAAATTCATGACGAGCAGTGGTGTTCACTATGCCACAGGGGCAAGAAGGATGCATGGCAACCACCGCATGTGAAATTCATGACGAGCAGTGGTGTTCACTATGCCACAAGGGCAGGACGGGGGCATGGCAACCACCGCATGTCAAATTCATGATGACCGGTGGTGTTCACTATGCCACAAGGGCAGAACGGGGGCATGGCAACCACCGCATGTCAAATTCATGATTAACAGTGGTGTTCACTATGCCACAAGGGTAGGACGGGGGCATGGCAACCACCGCATGTCAAATTCATGATTAACAGTGGTGTTCACTATGCCACAAGGGCAAGACGGGGGCATGGCAACCACCGAATGTCAAATTCATGACGACCGGTGGTGTTCACTATGCCACAAGGGCAGAAAGGGGGCATGGCAACCACCGCATGTCAAATTCATGATTAACAGTGGTGTTCACTATGCCACAAGGGCAGGACGGGGGCATGGCAACCACCGCATGTCAAATTCATGATTAACAGTGGTGTTCACTATGCCACAAGGGCAGGACGGGGGCATGGCAACCACTGCATGTCAAATTCATGATTAACAGTGGTGTTCACTATGCCACAAGTGCAAGACGGGGGCATGGCATCCACCGCATGTCAAATTTAATTCATGACAAGTAGTGGTGTTCGCTATGCCACAAAGCTTACTCCAGAAGTGACTGGAGTTGGCTTTGTGGCGAGGCGCGCACAGAGGTGCGAGTTACTTGGCCAGTGCTCCTGATTCATTAAGCCTCTTCATGAATCGGGAGTATCTGACTTCAGTACACCTCGTCATAAAGATCACTGTGAACAATGCCGGTCTTGATGAATAGGGCCCTAAATCTTTTTTAAGATATCTGATACTACTGTATCTCATATTGTAATCTCAACTGTGAAAAGACATCATACATTCTTCAATGTGCCTCATAAACTTGTATCTTCCTGAAAGTTACCCGGGTGCAGTGGGATCCTTCTGCCACTGCTCAACGGGCCTGGACCAGTAAGTCACACCCCATAACGAAACCTCTACCCATGGTCATATGTCAGCAGTAAATGGAAAGGAAATAAACCCTTAATGAAGGATTTTAGCCAAGCTTTTCCAAGAGCATTTAGAAAATCATACAGGCAAACAGCGGGGGCAAAATGATCCCATTTATGTCTATCATTGATGTTCATACAATCGGGTATGTAAATGTCACAGAACAAGCTACTCTATTTTGTATGGTAGTTTCAATATGACCTGATCAAACCACACGAGCCAGGTTATAACCAAGGTGAAATGTCACATATGTTTCTATATCCAGTAGGATGCCCCTGCTGTTACCAATATGTCATTCAAAATGTGGTGTAGACAATGGTTAAAGTTGATCATTGTGAAACAAGTCTGTGTAATCCAAAACAAGTATGTAAGGAGACAATACGGCTACACTCGAAAATGAGATTTTCTATTCTTCTGATTTGTTTTATACCTTTGATATCTTGGGGATTGTCAATAATAAAATTTCCGTTCCAGACAACAGAGAAATTCACTGCTAGGTCACTGATATCCATTCCTTCGTAGAAATACTGAGAAAAAGAGTGAAATCAGTTACAATACCACAACATATGAAGACTTGGAAGCTAAAAACATTGGAAAACTAGCAATTCCTGCAGCTTCTTTCTCGGCTAGTTATATGTCATCCCTTTGTGATACCTCTTTTTACTTCCCTGTTATTGCATTACTGATAATGGACATAGGAAAGATGTGTATCTTCGTACCGTATTAGCCAGTAGATAGAAAAATATTTAGACTTGAGAGTCCTCAGTGGTTGATACCTTTTAATGGCTAACTGAAAAGATGGTAACAAATTGCAAGCTTTCGAGACTACTCAGGTCTCTTCATCAGGTCCCTGCCTGATGAAGAGACCTGAGTAGTCTCGAAAGCTTGCAATTTGTTACCATCTTTTCAGTTAGCCATTAAAAGGTATCAACCACTGAGGACTCTCAAGTCTAAATATTTTGATAATGGACAAGCATTTTGTGCAGCCAATCAGTGTCATTAAATTGGTCCTGTCACTTAAGGGAATGATTCTGCTGGCGCTATTTTAAAGGGCTATCCACATCTCATAAGGGGCTATCACAACATAAGGAAATGTCATCACTTTGTGATTATGGGGTATTACACCGATCAGGAAAGTAAAACTGGTTAATAAAAGGAAGGGCTGTTGATGCTGGCAGGTAAGAGGCGGTTCTCAGAGCTCCCGTGAACCCATCAGAAATTACCGGCTTCTGCAAATCGATTTGCACCATCTCCCTTTGCAAGTTATGGGTCTGAAAAACGTGTCTTAATATAATCTGCTCCTATTTGTTATCAAGGCAGAAAAAAAATACAGTCAGCATAGCAAATGTCTAATCTCCACTCAATTTGTTATCAGAATTGCAGAAATAATAAAAAATGTGGATCATGCAAACATAATTGAAGACAAAAGCATGGGAGGCTGTACGGCGTGCTGCACCTATACAATGAGAGCGCCCCCTGCAGCTGTTTGATCAGTGCAAGTGTTTATTTACTCCTATGGCTGGGCGTCTGTCTCCTGCAGACCTTCTGTTGCACTGCCAGAAGCAACTGTATTAGGAATTCTATCGAGTCGCTATGAGCTGGGGACTCGCAAAGGCAGATAAGACTTTCCCGTTCTGCTTTATCAGCCTGCTGTAAATTAGCTTTTTGCTTCAACCCTTTTGTCAGATTGCTGTCTTATTCCACCAAATGACCCCCCGCAGGCTGCGACAGGGAAAGGCCAGATAAAGCGTTCCATCCTTTCCAAGTAGCATCCCAATTTACGAAAGCTTGGGTCATCGTGGCAGCACAACAACATTATTCTGCTTTTACTATAGTGGTGGATTAAAGCCGCTTTTTTCTCGTTTGTTTAGAGAGTAAGCAGCAAGTCATCGTTTTGTCAGTGACTATAAAGAACTGCATGCAGATGGAGCGCCATGTTGTCATCCTTCACCACTTACCGAACTATTCTGGCACTGGACGCTGGAGCTGTTAAAGCGCAGAGCAGGCATCCGGTGTAACACGCCCTGGATATTCAACACGCACTCGTATCCCCTCTGGCCCGACTGCGGCTGGGGCAGATTTCTTGCCTTCAGAGTAATTGGCTTCACCTCCCCAACTGGGATCAGGATCTCTTCTGTGGGTATTAACTGTGGGCAGTCCTGCGGTAAACCCCCCCAAAAAATCGTTATCAACATATAAAAAGCACCAGCTGAGTACAGTATCTAGAAATACTAGTAGTGAAAAATCTTCGGTGCCGAAAACTAGAACAAGAGATTTGATAATGTGTGATGCTTCGTTCTCAGATCAGGGAATGGGATAAATCCTGGACATCCCCTCTAACCAACAGACTAGAAGGAGTGCTCTACTATATGAAAAGTCCACTGACTAATTCACATTTATAACCAAACTGACTTCACTGGCTCAGGCACTGTAGGGAGCCCATGTTTGTACATTTTTTAAAAGACCGGTCTATGAATCAATATTGCAATAAACTTTGTTAGCGTTTGCTTCATTAATCAGCAATCGGTTTGCTTTCGCCAGCTCCACGAGATGTGCATTATCCCTGCTTCTGCTCCCCAGCAGTAGTGATAACTGGCATTCGGCAGCTCCGTCCTCCCAGAGAGAGTTGCGCATATATACACGGCGTGGTTAAACAAATTTCATTACTTACTCTGCTAGAGTGCTGCTCGTATGCAGCGCAACCCCAGAGAAATGGACCTATCCATCACAGCTTTTGCCACTAACCTCTAGTAAGTTAAATAACAATATCCCTGGGATAACAAACACGCATTATGCAAATACACTCGGCTTTCTAAGTCTCCTCTGTAGCCGTCCCCGGCGCCACGTGTGGTGCTACCGTCTCACCCCGGCACTGCAGCCTATAAGTAATCACCATTTCCACTGTGATAGAAAAATCGCTCCGGTCTGTTTCATTTCCAATCACTACAGTAAATATCTTACAAGTATGGACCCCGTCTCATTGAAAACACAGTCCGACCCGCAGACAACATCACAGAGCAGGAAAAGATTTAGCTTAACTATTAACTGTATCCCTGCTCATTCGGGGCTTAACAGATCAGCGGCTGGTTCTACTTATACACGGCCGCTTATCTCTGAGCTGGACCACCCAGTAGTCTGCTACATCCAGAAAGCGCAAGGATTAAGAAGGATAGCCAAGATTAAATATCATCTGTTCCATGAATCTCTGCTGATTCTGGATTTGGAAGTCCAGTAGGTAGCCCAAGTCTGTGGCTCACAAGAGTTCCCTGCATGACTTTGCATACAGAGAAAGTTGTCAATAGCTAAGTACGACTGCCCACTGGACTCCTCAGAAAATATTACCCAAGCACCAGTAATATCACTGCTTACGCTCTGTAAAAACATTAAAAACTCTTTCAATATGAACATACATAGCTCCAGGAATGTGGATCAGAACATTTTTTTCTCCTCTCCGTTGGGAAGATACAGGGCGCCAAAATTACTGGTTTATTTCAAGGTGTGTATTTTCAACCCTCTATGATTCTGCCCTACCATAAAAAGGCAGCACCAAAGCCTGGGAAAGCATACAGTTGTGAGAGCGGAGGTCTACATCGGCATCAGGACAGCCAGCAGAGGAAGGATGTCGCAGGAGCAGATCCACTAAGGGTAAGTATTAATCGACAAGCATTGCTCCAATACATTTTATAGCCACAATATTTAACAGTTTGTTGACCCTATTTTAATCCCTTATGGCAACAAGCTTTACTACAAGTAAACAACAGAGAGAGGGGCGCTAATTTCACCCCTTGATTAAGAGCAGTATAAGGAGGGGGTTACGTATCACCTTCCTCATTATACTGATATATCTGCTCATTGTCCTAGGTGATATGTGCCTTATGCCCCTCATTACACTGCTTGAAATCGAGGGGTGAAAGCAGCCTCCCCTCCCCCACCCTCAGTTATATTTGGGGTGGTGCTCATTGCCATTGGCGACTTATATCAGGCCTGCAAAGTGATAAAGATAGTAGCCATCAAAATGATTATCAGGACAATGCTTGTTTTATATGGAAAGGCGATTTGTAATACTTACCCGTAGTGGGTCTGCCATCCGGGGTCTGCAGCTGCTGCATTATAAATGGTTATAATCTACATTCCAGCAGCAATATACAGTTCATAATGTAACAGTATGGTATGTGAAGGGTCCTCTTTCATAGAATAGGGACAATGATTTGCTTGGCTCTGCCTTAACATAATAAATAAAACGGATACACCCATACTGAACAGCTTATGTCTATCCAGAATTAATAGAAACCCCTAATCTTACCTCCGAGACATTAACGCGGCCCTCCTGAAAGGAGCAGGTGGTGGGATCGTGGGTGCACAGGTTGCGATACTTGCACCAGTGACAGCGGAATGCACTATTCACACAGGACAAGCAGCTGGGGAGAAAAAAAAATGTCAAAACCAGAAAAATAATGACCACATGCAGCCAATACGCACATTTAGATACTCATCTCCATATATACAGGTCCTTCTCAAAAAATTAGCATATAGTGCTAAATTTCATTATTTTTCATAATGTAATGATTACAATTAAACTTTCATATATTTTAGATTCATTACACACCAACTGAAATTTGTCAGGTCTTTTATTGTTTTAATACTGATGATTTTGGCATACAACTCCTGATAACCCAAAAAACCTGTCTCAAACAATTAGCATATCAAGAAAAGGTTCTCTAAACGACCTATTACCCTAATCTTCTGAATCAACTAATTAACTCTAAACACATGCAAAAGATTCCTGAGGCTTTTAAAAACTCCCTGCCTGGTTCATTACTCAAAACCCCCATCATGGGTAAGACTAGCGACCTTACTGATGTCAAGAAGGCCATCATTGACACCCTCAAGCAAGAGGGTAAGACCCAGAAAGAAATTTCTCAACAAATAGGCTGTTCCCAGAGTGCTGTATCAAGGCACCTCAATGGGAAGTCTGTTGGAAGGAAACAATGTGGCAGAAAACGCTGTACAACGAGAAGAGGTGACCGGACCCTGAGGAAGATTGTGGAGAAGGACCGATTCCAGACCTTGGGGGACCTGAGGAAGCAGTGGACTGAGTCTGGTGTAGAAACATCCAGAGCCACCGTGCACAGGCGTGTGCAGGAAATGGGCTACAGGTGCCGCATTCCCCAGGTAAAGCCACTTTTGAACCATAAACAGCGGCAGAAGCGCCTGACCTGGGCTACAGAGAAGCAGCACTGGACTGTTGCTAAGTGGTCCCAAGTACTTTTTTCTGATGAAAGCAAATTTTGCATGTCATTCGGAAATCAAGGTGCCAGAGTCTGGAGGAAGACTGGGGAGAAGGAAATGCCAAAATGCCTGAAGTCCAGTGTCAAGTACCCACAGTCAGTGATGGTGTGGGGTGCCATGTCAGCTGCTGGTGTTGGTCCACTGTGTTTCATCAAGGGCAGGGTCAATGCAGCTAGCTATCAGGAGATTTTGGAGCACTTCATGCTTCCATCGGCTGAAATGCTTTATGGAGATGAAGATTTCATTTTTCAGCACGACCTGGCACCTGCTCACAGTGCCAAAACCACTGGTAAATGGTTTACTGACCATGGTATTACCGTGCTCAATTGGCCTGCCAACTCTCCTGACCTGAACCCCATAGAGAATCTGTGGGATATTGTGAAGAGAAAGTTGAGAGACGCAAGACCCAACACTCTGGATGAGCTTAAGGCCGCTATCGAAGCATCCTGGGCCTCCATAACACCTCAGCAGTGTCACAGGCTGATTGCCTCCATGCCACGCCGCATTGAAGCAGTCATTTCTGCAAAAGGATTCCCGACAAAGTATTGAGTGCATAACTGAACTTTATTATTTGATGGTTTTTTTGTTTGTTTTTAAAAAACACTTTATTGGACGGTTGAAATATGTTAATTTTTTGAGACAGGTTTTTTGGGTTATCAGGAGTTGTATGCCAAAATCATCAGTATTAAAACAATAAAAGACCTGACAAATTTCAGTTGGTGTGTAATGATTCTAAAATATATGAAAGTTTAATTGTAATCATTACATTATGGAAAATAATGAAATTTTGCACTATATGCTAATTTTTTGAGAAGGACCTGTATTTAGAGAAAACCTAAAAAATATACAAGGCAAATGGCGAGAAGGTTTATTTTCAGAGACTGGTGTGATAAACATATGAATGCAGTGACAGACAAGGAGATGATAGAGAACACAAAAAAGCCCACCCAAAGGGCCTGGCCGGACAAAGGCACCTCCGCACAGCAATGACATTGGAATAAAACAACCCCGGGAAGTGCTGAAGGAATGGATGGCAGGATCGGACACCGTCTGGTCTTCTTTTAGTGCTCTGCTTTCTTTTTAAGGTCTAATATTTATTTTTCCTTGCTAGCCGCAGAGGTTCGCAGGCATAAAAAGGCTGAGACATCTCTAGAAGCAGCCAGCTAGTATAAACAGCGGCTTCCTCTGCATATACACTGGACATGGCCGGGAATAAACAATGGCGGCTCCCCGAAGCCATATATGACTCGCGCTGCATAAACACTGCATCACATTGACATACATTAAATATACATATATTTGCTATTAGCATCTCCGGTTACACACTTGTGGCAAATTCCATCACTCAGTGCAGCCTCAATATTTATACCAGCGCGGATCTAAACACCTGACTTCCATACATCATGTTACTGGCACTCTCCCCGCTCAACCCTCCAACCTGCAGTCATTAAATCAGTGTTTTCTGGAAACCTTGTAAGAAGTCACCAACGTGGCAAAAGGGAGCACTGGCTTCGCTAACACGTCAACATCACAATAACTAAGTGTCAAAGCGGTAGGAAGCAGTCATTATCATATATTGGGATTATTACTATTCTCCGGATTGCGACAACGATTCCCGGAAGCTACGCTGAACTCCTCCTGGTAGCCTTCCTACCCGTGGTTGCAGAGCACTGTGTGCCCGGGGAGACTGAACAAGGATATCCCAAGGTTAAAATTTGGACTTTCAAGGCGGGCTTCCCTATTATTACGAATTACAGCTTTCTCCGGACTCACCAGTGGGCGGCACTGGACGGGGCGCATGACTTTATGCCTGGCACGTCACGGTCGAGTTCCTATTATTATTTTCTTACGCATCAGACAAATTTTATTTTCCCTTTTTTGAGCTGTCATTATTCAAAGTTAACCGGGGTATGTAATTAAATCTGTGCACGATCAATTATATATTTGTGGGTGCTTAGCCAGCGGGAAACAACATTTTTTTTCATCCATTAATTCTGCTCATTTGTACAGAGAAATGGGCTTTATCCATTGAGTCATATAACTCTTTATAACTTTGTCTCTTATTATTAAGTGAAAATCCAGCTAGAATATTAACCATGAGTTAGATGTAGCTTTTTGGAAAACATAGCTATGAGCTAATTCACTTTATTCTTCATTTAGAGCAATGTTTTACAACATTATTGTAAATATGGGACAATAATACTGAAGTACCACTTCAGCGTCTGTTTTTAGCCCATCTGTTACATATCAGAAATGTATGTTCAGTAGCTGCATTAAAATACTTACTTATTGCCGTCTTCTGCCGTTTACAGCGCTGCTCCGGTCCACTCCTGGCTCATGTGATCACAACTGTGACCAGCCGGTTCACACAGCGTCTTCTGTGGACACCGCTAGTCACTTTCTCAATGTAAATCCATGAAATTCAGGGGCGACGTTCTCATAGGCTTACACTTAGGCCTTATTCACACGTCCGTGAAAAAAATGGTACTGGTGCCATCAGTGTTTTGGATCAGTGTGCCATCAGTGTTTGATCCGTTTTTATCATTACTGTCGTAAGTACTTTTCACAGATGGGTAAATAAATTACAAAGTTTCTCCTATCCTTTGCAATGTTAAATACGGACAGCACCAAACGTGTTCTACACGTTTTTTCATAGATCCATAGAAAAATAGACATGACATGTCTCTGTGAAAAAAACATGGATATGTGAACAGCTCCATAAACTATAATGGATACGTGCTGTATCTGTTAAAAGCAAGGATAGAACACGTATGTGCAACATGGATATCCGAATGAGGCCTAAGAGAAGAACTAAGGGTCCATGGTGTAGGCTGTGGTCACATGATACAGGAGAGGACGGGAGCAATGCTGGAAGATGCAGCAGATGACAGCGACCAGTAAGTATTCTCATGTGTACATTACTGATAGCTAGAGGATGGGCAAATGTAAAAAAACCACCGTAATCTGGTAACCATATTAGTACTAGCAATGTTATTATATCACAATTTTTCATACAAGCTTAATACTGGCATATATTACAGACACGAATCACTGCCTAACCATGGGTCTGATGATCACGGCTAGCACCCATATGGATCTATGATGCTGTAGTTTCTGGCCTTATATCCTTTGTTGAGCTGAGGTGTACGACCATGATACAGGTACAAAATCTACATGTTTTACACTTGTGTGAAAGCAACGTTATACAAAGATTTTATGGCCATCTCTGCCCATGAAAGGAGTATTCCCATCTCCAAGATTCTATCCCCAATATGTAGGAGGTGTAATAATAATAATATTAGCAAATACCTACAATTAGAAATGTAGTATAGTTTTTCTGATTCGCTGTGTCTCTTTCCTCATGTGCAGGCATTGTAGGACCTTAGGTATCCATGGTTACGTCCACTGATAAAGTAACAGTTAGCTAGCTAGTTGCTAGTGGTCGTAACCATGGTCGATACCTAAGGTCCTACAATGCCTGCACATGAGGAAAGAGACATAGTGAATTAGAAAAACTATACTACATTTCTAATTGGAGGTATTTGCTAATGCTATTATTATTACACCTTCTACGCATTGGGATAGGATGTTGGAGATGGGAATACCCCTTTAAATGAATTTATGGCCCTTTTTGCTCACTAAGTGTAGCGAGAGTTCACTTCTTACAGTTGGTGCCCGCTGCAGTTGTAGAATTTGAAGTCCGTGCTCACAAAGGTCTTGCCGGTCTCTTTGGAGATTAGCTGAAGCTCCACTCCAAACCAGTCTAAAAAAATAAAAGTAACAGCAACAATTAGAGGAAAAGAAACTGTATACAGAAATATAGTTTTAGGTTCACTTTTCATAGGCGTAAAAAAGATCCAACTATTTGCCAAAATTCATAGACAGTCTCAAATGTAACGTTAATTGGTAATGGTGAATTTCTGGATTCTCCATGATCAAAAAAACAAGAGTAAGACAGTAGCAGTGGTTCTCCGGCAGGGAAACGGCTTTCAGGAAGGCTGCCACCCTTGTGATCCTTATTTCCATGCTAAAAACACTACTATTTAAATTATCAATATACAAATTACTAGAATTTATCTGTAATGCGGTTTATATCTCTGAGATACGGCCTATTCTTCACAGAGAGCTCCACAAAGAAAAGTGATTTGGCACCATCACACATATAAGCTAGTGCAGGCAGTCATGGAGACAGACACTGTAGGAACTGATGTATAACGGGGGCACTCTGGGATTTCTGTAAGCGCTGTGCCTATTTCCTAACATCGGGAAATAATCCTTTTATTTCCCTGTCCCCTAACAAGATAATCTCAGCCTCCTCCTAAATAGCAGGCTCCCCTCTGCACATAAGCTCCTAGGCATAAAGAAACCTCTTCCAAGTTGCGGGATTTTTCTGTTATGTGATTTCCAAGTGTCGGAGACTTAAATCACCCTCTGGGTATTAGATGCTGATTCCGTGTGGCAAGCTTTCCTAAAAGCTACTGTGACAAAAATACGACTGATACCTCTGAACCCCCCATAGCTGTGCCCCTGCTCCCCGACAGCTACTTGCCCATAAACTGTAGATTGGGGAATAAATACTTTGAGAAGCTCAGCAATACATCACATCTGTCTTACAATACAATGAATGAATGTAAATTCTCACCTTGATCTGCAGGTATGATGGGAACATCTTTTGCTGCTGGGGAAATACAGACTATCCGATTGCCAGACACTTGTCCTTCTACCTGAGTAATGTTGCCGATGGAGCAAATGACACCAGCAGACAGATCTGGGACATCGCTAACTTCTAAAGTCAGCTAAAAAGAGAACAGGCAAAATAGTAATATAAAATATGGAATCACAACAATAAATGCAACGCTAGCTTGTTATCAGATGTCACTGAGCCTCCGCTCACTATAGAAATGTCATCAAAACGACTTGAATCCCAACAGAAAATCGGAGAACCCCCATTGTAAGTCAATGGGGTTTGTCATGGTGCTTAAAATGAATTAGTCATAGATGTCGTAGTTCTGTTGTGAAGGAAAGCCATGATGGCATGCACAAGTATGTGATAGTGCTCCTCTCCGTAATGTCCACCCGTAGGAGCTGTATGGGTGGACATTACGGAGGGGAGCTGTTTGGGGCAACATTATAGAGAGGAGCTATGTGGGGGGGAATTACGGAGAGGAGCATTGTGGGATGTCATTATGGAGAGGAGCAGTATGGGAGACATTATGGAGAAGGGCTTTGTGAAAGGGACATTATGGAGAGGGGGCAGCGTGGGGGAATGTTATGGATAGGATGTGTGTGGGAGAGACATTACGGAGAGGGGCAGTGTGGGGTAATATTATGGAGAGGGGCAGTGTGGGGGAAATGTTATGGATAGGATGTGTGTGGGAGGGACATTACGGAGAGGGGCAGTGTGGGGTATTTTATTATGGAGAGGGGCAGTGTGGGGGAATATTATGGAGAGGGGCAGTGTGGGGGAATATTATGGAGAGGGGCAGTGAGGGGGAATATTATGGAGTGGGGCACTGAGGGGGAATATTATGCAGTGGGGCAGTGTGAGGAGGATGTTTTGTGCAAAAAGCACAGTGAGGGGCAATTATTTATTCAGGGACGTAGCAAGGCAGATATCTTTATAATGATATTTATATTTTTAAGGGCACAATGTGGGGTTGTGCTGCTGAATAAGGAGAAGAGGGAAGTCTGCAGAAAGGAGATTTGGGTATGAAGTCTAATAATGGGCTCTGTACTATGTGGAGACAAAGGGGATGTTCCTGTATGTTAAGGACATTCTGGGACTTGCAGGTTTACGTAAAGCAATTGTATATGGGGCTGCTTTAAAACTGCAATTGATCGCTGTACTAGGCTTGGTGATGTAGTCATGTACTGACGGTGGGTCTGGTGCTGCTTTCATGTACTGACTATATGTTCTGTTCATACAGCAATCCATAATTTGCTTCATCTTAAAACTGGAAAATCCTCAAAATTTAGTTGTGAGATTATGAAGAGGATTTATTTGAGTTTCTGCTACAAAAACTCAGTTTAAGTTTGGGCATGTTCACATTGATTTTTTTTGAGTAGAAACTCTCAAAATCCTCTTCAAATACTCAAAACTTGGTTATGCTGACATATTCATGTAAATACCCCTATACAATTTCTTGCAGCCCTTTGGATTGGTTTAGTATGACAATGTGGCCTTTGTACCAAAAAAAACATTTTGCACCCCTTGCCATAGATAGATGATCACCCATCTGTCTCTTACCGGTAGGCTGTGCTCTGAGACTGGTAGGCTGTTGGGCTGCACTGTAACCTTAACACACTGATCAATATTGCTTGCAAACCGGAATGGTTCCCTGGCACGGTCACACTTATCTTTTTGGGAACACCTGGGAATTGCAAATGTACATATTTCCTAAGTACATACTGTATATATAAGTATAAACCCAATGGAAAAATACCCCACAATTCCAAAGCAGATCTGTAGCCAGATTTTACAATACAAACTGCAACATTGCAAAATAGACCTCTTAGACCAGATAAGGATGATGAATTTATTTTGAAAATATCAAGATGTCTGTACGATCCTTTATGAAACTGTTAACTCATTCTCCTCCCACTTTTCCTAAGTGACAACTCCTCAGTGTTCTCCCTCCCTGCTGCTGAGATCTCCCACTGCTGGGTGGGTAAAGACTGAATACATTTGGACTCATGAGCTATTTAATTCTTTGGCTGGTGGCAAGGCTCATTAAATGGTTGATATTAACTTTTAGAATTGCTACATCCAATAGGTGTCATTAGAGTTCAAGTCCTCTTCCTCTCTGAAGAGGCTATTTGCGCATTTAATATCTCAGAGGAGCATTTCATTGCCTATAAGTCTCCTTATAGCGGCTTGGCACTCTTACTCAGCTAAATGAGAGCTCATGCTTTGCTCTGATGAGGAGAAAACACCCTGAAACATGTCTGTAAATGGAATGTCTGGTTTGGCTTCTTATCCTAAGTCATGTGAAACGGCTTGTAAAAGGGTCAATAGTAACTTTTAAGATTGGTACATCAAATAGGTGACGCAGGAGTTCAAGCCCTTTTCTTCAGGCTAATTGAAATGAGTTTGAAAAAAATACAAGTTTCATCAGGCCGAAGAGCTCTATTTAATAATGTATGCAGTTCATATTGAAAAAAATCTGGTGACATCCATTTTAAACCCTTAATATGTCTTTACTATACATAAGAAACCTCTGTTTTATGTAATGTACATATGACTTGATTTGAAAAACACAAAAGCCTCATCTTTATCCTTCAGAATAAGGTTCCTCTTCTGCCAACTACAACATTTCTAGGACAGTACGATTCTACTTTGTTTCTTCCCCTGATTTTAATTTCCATTGATTATTAAGGCAGCCATCATGCTCATCAATGGCTCCATAAATCAGTTATCAATAGCATCTTTACTTCCACTTTTATTAGCACGGACATCTAGGGCTTATAAAATAAAATATGGTGGGAACACGCAGCTGCAAAATATTTTACATTTGGTTATGATATAAACTGTAAAACACACATTTAATGGAAAATCTGGAAGAAATGTACCTGGGCACAATTCATTTGTACAGCGCTAATATACTGCTAGTATGCAGGATTTTGAAGGAAAAATGAGTCGCTGACCCTGCATATCTGAAAATGTGATTTTGATGCCTTAGGCACCGTTCCATAAAGTCATTTGCAGATGAAGTCAGAACTAGGATATGGAAATGGCTTTTCTTGTACAGAGTCGATGACAATACCAATATGTGATGGGATCTGCAGACCATAGGCATGGTTGTAACAGTTTTAGTAGGTGTATAAGAGGGCAGCTTGTGATTCTGTGCACCTAATGTTCTCCTGAAACTCTCGGTAATATTCTGCTATTTATTGCAGGTATAAATGCTAAGTGGAGGTTGTTACTCTCACTCGATAGGAGCATTCTTCCCGTTTTTATCACCTTCTTTTCTTGGTTTATAGCTTGGAGACAAAAATTTCCAGATCTCAAAGAGACGTAATATCAACGGTAATGGAGTTGGCCGCAAGAACACTGAGGAACAATGGCATTTATGGACAATCCATCAATACCAGTTCAGATTTCTACAACACAATAAGGGTCAAGAAAAAAGCTCAGCAGAGACCTGCGTCCTTATAGTCTCACAGTCCTAAATCAAGCCAAAATCATACTCAAAGTGAAACTTAGGTCCAATGATATTACAACCCCTGGCAAAAATTATGGAATCACCGGCCTTGGAGGATGTTCATTCAGTTGTTTTATTTTGTTGAAAAAAACCAGATCACAGGCAATGCACAAAACTGAAGTCATTTCAAATGGCAACTTTCTGGCTTTAAGAAACACTAATAGAAATCAAGAACAAATAATGTGGTAGTCGGTAATGGTTATTTTTTTAACCAAGCATAGGGAAAAAATTATGGAATCACTCAATTCTGAGGGAAAAAATTATGGAATCTTGAAAAAAAAAAAACAGACAAAAACCCCTCTAACATATCACTAGTATTTTGTTGCACCACCTCTGGCTTTTACAACAAGTTGCAGTCTCTGAGGCATGGACTTAATGAGTGTCACACATGACTCTTCATCAATCTGGCTCCAACCTTCTCTGATTGCTGTTGCCAGATCAGCTTTGCAGGTTGGAGCCTTGTCATGGACCATTTTCTTCAACTTCCACCAACGATTTTCAATTGGATTGAGATCGGGACTATTTGCAGGCCATGACATTGACCTTATGTGTCTTTTTTCAAGGAATGTTTTCACAGTTTTTGCTCTATGGCAGGATGCATTACCATCTTGAAAAATGATTTCATCATCCCCAAACATCCTTTCAATTGATGGGATAAGAAGAGCGTCCAAAATATCAACATAAACTTGTGCATTTATTGAAGATGTAATGACAGCCATCTCCCCAGCATCTTTACCTGACATGCAACCCCATATCATCAATGACTGTGGAAATTTGCATGTTCTCCTCAGGTAGTCATCTTTATAAATCTCATTGGAACAGCACCAAACAAAAGATCCAGCATCATCACCTTGCCCAATGCAGATTCGTGATTCATCACTGAATATGACTTTCATCCAGTCATCCACAGTCACGATTGCTTTTCCTTAGCCCATTGTAACCTTGTTTTCTTCTGTTTAGGTGTTAATGATGGCTTCCGTTTAGCTTTTCTGTATGTAAATCCCATTTCCTTTAGGCGGTTTCTTACAGTTCGGTCACAGACGTTGACTCCAGTTTCCACCCATTCGTTCCTCATTTGTTTTGTTGTGCATTTCCTGTTTTGGAGACATATTGCTTTAAGTTTCCGGTCTTGACGCTTTGATGTCTTCCTTGGTCTACCAGTATGTTTGCCTTTAACAACCATCCCATGCTGTTTGTATTTGGTCCAGATTTTAGGCACAGCTGACTGTGAGCAACCAACATCTTTTGCAAAATTGAGTGATGATTTACCCTCTTTTAAGAGTTTGATAATCCTCTCCTTTGTTTCAATTGACATCTCTCATGTTGGAGCCATGATTCATGTCAGTCCAATTGGTGCAACAGCTCTCAAGGGTGTGATCACTCCATTTTAGATGCAGACTAACGAGCAGATCTAATTTTTTGCAGGTGTTAGTTTTTGGAATGAAAATTTACAGGGTGATTCCATAATTTTTTCCCTCAGAATTGAGTGATTCCATAATTTTTCCCCTATGCTTGGTTAAAAAAATAACCATTACAGACTACCACATCATTTGTTCTTGATTTCTTTTAGTGTTTCTTAAAGCCAGAAAGTTGCCATTTGAAATGACTTCAGTTTTGTGCCATGTCTGTGATCTGTTTTTTTTCAACCAAATAAAACAACTGAATGAACATCCTCCAAGGCCGGTGATTCCATAATTTTTGCCAGGGGTTGTAGTAATATTGGGAGACCAGTCAGGTTTCCAATGTTAGAGGCAAAATCCTGATTTATTGCAAACCCAAATCTAGTTTGTATGTTTACAGACATGGATCCTGAATATATATTCTAACATGTAAGGTACTGATCCTTGCTGATCCACAAATTTTGGGCAATAAAGAAAACTGATGACCCCACAAAAAGCAGTCCCAATCTATGGTCCTTATGATACTTCCGGGACTCACATGTTATGCAGCACACACCATCCACAGTGTGGGTCTCCGGAACTAAGGCATTCTCCGCATGTTGAATATTGCTCACAGGACTCCACCGGGACCCTCGACACCTGAAACAAAGAACAATGACTGAAGATCAGTGATAGATCACGTCTCATTCAACCTCAATTCAGCCTTTTCAAATGAGATGAAAATGTCAATACTGGGTCAAATGCTTCATACAAGGTCCCACGGGATTACCATCACAGAAATAAAGACCACATAGGTCTAGACGAGGATCCCTAAATAAAACAGACCCTTAACTTCCCCTCCAAAACAAACAAGATACTAACAAATTATAATTTGTTATCACTGTTATTATTATCTTATAATCAGTTTTTCTTGCATTTGTAGACGGGAGTACGACAAGGTCACTAAGAGTCAGTCGAATTGTAATTTGCATTTGTCAGCTCACAGCCAGTGATTCTGCCAATGAAGAACTGATCCAGACTAACCTCTATGCGGTGCGGCTCCTAGGAAATCAGCAGAAGATGACAAGTTTCAGGCCCTGCTGACCTCTGCCCTCGCTGCGCACCATGCACTATGCTTCCATTCTACAGGCCCAGTCCGGGCCAGTGACCGGCTCCGGAAAAAAAATCCTTTCTTTTTAATGACTTCGGGAGAGTGGAGCGGCTGTTGCCGCAGTAATTCAGTGTAATTAAACCTATCTATCACTCCAGCAGCTGGAACACGATTCCTGATGAACTTTGCAATGGGATTTCGCAGTCACTGACTCGCAGCCTCAAACGTCCTCAGAGGGAGATGGGAAAGAAAAAAAACCCTCTCCTAAAATCACATTTTAATGTGGCCTCTGACGGCGCAGTTCCACTTTCTAGCCATTTTTCTTTTCTTTCCCTTAATACAGTTTCTAAATCTGATCACACACTGTGAAATTCATGTAGGGAAATATAAATGGTAAAATCCATTTCTAGACGCCTTAATAGATAGAGATCCATGCTATTTCCTCCTATATATATACATATGGGCGCCCGCTGGTGTTCGTGCATACGTGCCCACATTACCAGAGTTATGGTGCATATACAGCGACATGTCTGTGCATTGCAAGTATATATTATCCACATACAACCAAGTGATCGTAATGACGGCACGCTCATTAGCACTGCTCTCGTATGAATAATAAGCCCTTCATAAGCCAAATAATGAATTCTCCTCCTAGAGACGACATTATTTAGAGGTCGACCGTAATGAAAATATTTCCGCATTAGTAGAAATGGAAATCGCGCGCAAATCTAAAAATGCAGCAGAGCTGACTTTGCTCTTGAACGTAAATGACAAATACAGCTCTGCAATAACTGTATGCTTCTGCCAGGCTGGGGCTGACTATCGAGCAAAACAAATACATGCAGACACAAGGGATAGACTGACAGAGGGCAGAAGGGGCGACAAACAGAGAAAAGAGACTTGATTTCCCAGGCTTGTCAGCGACTGCCACCGGCTCCCTTGTTTTAGCCACTCAGGTGCTGCAGGAATTAAAAGATGTTCTGGAGGTGACACATAAGGGAGAGATGAAGGGATGAGTATTTTGCTTGATGTGAGAGAGGAGTCAGGAATCTTTGCAGAGCGCAGTAACCCACCGCTGCTATCATAATCTCCTTGTGAGCAATTTCATCTTAAAAGCAGCGGCTGATTGCCGTGCGGGGAACGCTGGAACTTATAATTTCAACACTCAATGCAGGCGGGAATATAACAGGTTAGCACAGCCCTAGATGAGCTACCTCGGGAATTGTACCATATTACCGAGATAAGTGAAAGTGATGCTGATCCCCAAAATGTTTGGAAATTTACACTTGTCATACCAGATTTTAGATTAAAGTGATTTAATGTAACGACAAGGTGCTGAGAGTGAGGATGACCATGATAAAAGAGCTTCACGAGAGGATGTGATATATATATATACATTTATATAAAAACTCTTTATATCTTTAGAGGTATAAATAGTCTACACATGGTATTTGTCATGTAAAGAAAAATCATTCCAGAACTTTTTCCGCCTTTAATATCACCATATCTGTGCTAATCCATTGAGAAACAAAGTAAAATCATTTTGAGCGGGGAAATAAAAACAACAAAACTAAAATAATGTGTTTGCATAAGTGTGAACACCCTGTTATAATTGGGGATGTGGCTGTGCCTAGATTAAGCTAATCACATTCAAACTCATGATAAAAAGTAGTACGTACACAGCTGCCATCATTTACAGGGGTTCTTATATAAAGTTTAGGTTTTCTAGTAGGATTTTCCTGACATATTGTTAGTTGCAATTTATGGCAAAATCTATGGTCCGTAAACAGCTTACAACACAGCAAAGGGATGTCATTGTTGAAAGTTATCAGTCAGGAAAAGGAAGCACAAAAATGTCCAAGGTATTAGATATAACATGAAACACTGTCAACATGGTTGTCCGGAAATGGTTTTATTTTATTTTCGCACAACGTTGACATTATCTAGACCTGGACTTTCCTCAAAAATTGATGAGAAATTTCTGACAAGTACTGGTTGTGTACTGCATGACACAAGAATCTCTTATATTCTTCATATGTCTGGTCTGTGGGGTGACAAGACGGAAGCCTTTTTTTTTTACAAATAAAAACATCCAATCCTGGCTGTGTTTAACAAAAATCTATATCATGTCTATCAAAAACATGTGGTAAAGCGTGTTACGGTCTGATGAGACCAAGGTTGAAATTTTTGGTAATAATTCCAAAAAGTATGCTTTGTGCAAAGCTAACACTGTGCCTCTGCAAAAGAACACCATATTCACAATGAAGCATGGTGGGGGCAGCATTATGATTTTTGACTATTTTTCAGCAGCTGGAAGTTGAGCTTAAGTTAAGGTGGAGGGAATTATAAATATTTCCATATATCAGTCAATATTGTAACAAAACATTCAGGTCTGTGCTAAAAAGCTGAAGATGAGGAAGAATTTCACTTTTCAGCACAACGACACTAAGCATATCTCCAAATCAACACAAGAATGGGGTTTGCTAGAAAAAGTCCAAAGTTTAGGAATGGCACACCCAAAGCCCAGACCTGAATCCAATTGAAAAGGGATCTTAACAGGGCGCTGTACACAGGAGATGCCTCGCAATCTGACAGACCTAGAGAGCTACTGCAAGGAAGAGTGGGCAAAGGTTGCCAATTCTAGGTATGCTATGCTGACTCCTACCCAAAAAGTCTGAATCCTTTCAGAAATTCATAAGGTACGTCAACAAAGTATTCATCTACATGTGTGCGGACTTATGCAACCACATTATTTTGGTTCTTTATTTATCTTTTTCCACCCAAAAAAATTTAGTTTATTTTTTAATTGAATTGTACAGGTTATAAGTGACATTGAAGGTGGAAAATGTTCTGAAATTATTTTTTTGGTATGATTTTTTTTACATGGAAAAAACTCATGTGAAAACAAGTTATCACATATCCACGTGAAAGGTGATAACTTCTATATTGGTGGGGATCTGACCACGGGACCCACAAAAAATGGCAGAGTGAGGAATTTTTATCCCTAGTGGGGAACTATTATCCCATTATTATGGAACAGAAACATGAATGCTGGATGATGGCTCCATTAATTTCCTATGAGGCTGCCAGAAAAAGCTGAGTGCAGCGTTCGGCAGTCCCACAAGGAATGACTAGATGGGCAGTCGAGTATGCGCACCGCGGCTCCATCCTAAAGGGAATTAAAGTGCTCTGTTCTGCCAATCAGTGCAGGTCTCAGCAACCGGGACCTTCACCAATTAATAAAGTATGACCTATCCGATAGGTGACAGCATGTTTTCACTTAACTGCGTCCATTGCTCATGGTCACACCAATGCATTAAGAAATCAGAGTTATAAAATAATGACTTCCTATAGTTGTGCAATATTGTCATCATGTTTGATAGAACTAACTTCATATACAAACAAATTTAAATTAATTTAGAAAGTAAAGAAATTTTCATTTTTTTATCATTTCATTCCTGTTGCTTTTATAGCTGTAATATATTTCACAGCATTGTACAGAGATTGCCACCATTCACAGCAGGGCTTGTCCCCATGGGGCCCACAGTGTCATTTCTCTCTATCTCTAATATAATCTCTCGCTTACACACATCAGGGCCATTTTCGCAGGAAGCTAATTAACCTATCTGTACCCATGCAACCACAGAAAGAGCACACAGAGTCCATGAAGATGTCGCTCTTGGCTATTAAAGTTGGCTAAACGAAAGAAGATACTGTATGTGGCATGATTGGCAATTAGCTGAAGGGCGCAGATAACAGTTTTGCACCAATGTCCATGCAAATTTAAGTAACTTCATAACATTAAAAAATGATGCTTCTTTCTCCACTTATAAGCCACTTCTTCACCTACATCCCTGCCTCATAATCAAAAATTCGTCATTCACTTTAAAAAAAAACAGCTCATATATAGTATGTCTGTCGAAATAAGATGGATTCTTGGCTGACTCAGGTTCCAGTTTTGAAGTCTATGGAAGGAGTATGGAAAATGGAGTGGTAGGGTGCGTGAAAGAGAGAGGCACATACACAGACCTCTGCAGCTAGTCTACTATTTTTGTGAGCTGGATTTTCAGCTACGCTGCTCGGTACTATCATATAATGCCCATCATAATGTACTACACAAGGACAGGAGTGCAGGAATCCCTCAGGTCTGAGTATACTCTGTATAGTAGACATAGCAACTAGTCTCCACCCACTAGCTCAGAGACAACTGAATATTAGAGCACCAAGAGAAGAAAGCAGGTACAAAATGGAGGCTAGAAGTCATATAATGGCCAGAAATAGTGTTATTCCTTATTTATACGCAGACAGCTTGATCTAAAAAAGTGACGTGAAAAACCAACACTCTTTAAGCTACTGTGGAGAAAAAGGGTATAAAGTAAAGGTAACATACCCCAGAGATAGCTGTCAGTCAAATGCTTGTTTTGCCAAAAGCTATTTCTCCCAGTGCCCTGAAATACATCTATACTGGGCTGTAGAGTGTGCATGTGTTTTCAATGGGGGTGAAGAGGGTTCTTCCATAAAAAAACAGAAATATATAACGTGCCATTATGTTGCAGGCAGGGTGACAACTTCTATGTGCAATATGACGTTTGCTATTAGTAGTTGTCATCTATCATCTTTTAGGAAATGTTACATAAGTCAAGGATTTATATTTCCTGGAAAATATGGTTTTCTCTGGGTGGGAGGACTAGTCCTATAAAAGTCATCAGGATGGATTGTCAGGTGACAGCTTGGTTGCAGACATTTCCATGTGGATATGTGGAACGGGCTTGCACGAATCCGTGTACTTGCATCCAAAACAACCCCACTGCTACAGATATTCATCAATTTACAAGTCTGCCAAATGTGAACATACCCTGAATATTATACGTCTCAGGAGCTAGTACCTCCAAGGCATTCTCATTGACTTCTAGGACCATTTCAGCCCGTGGTCCAAAGACTAAATGTGCTACTCTTTGCAACTACATACATTTCCCTTGTTTGGGATAACATGTTAAACTCCGCTCAGAAAGCTAAAACCTTCTGCAAATACTTTTCCATATTCATAGCAGTGCATGACGCAGGATCCCACATGACAAGATGTAGTGGAGGTGTACGGTGCTGGCATGTAATGATTAGCCTTCTTGCCCACCATCCCCTCCCTGAACACCAGCCAATCCACTTAGCAAATTAATTATAGCAAATAATTGTAACCTGGTGCTCAGCTCAGCCCCCCACGCCAAATATAGCACGCGGAATAATTTGGAAGTGTAAGCTGAAGCAATTAAGCATTCTGCAAACACCTACACAGTTTTTCAATAGTTATTAAGCCAGAGTCTTAAGCATCGAATCACTGGGGACTCATTAATAACACACACACATTTCAGTGACACTGCCATTTATCCTGGACAAATCCCACCTAGGGGGCTCCACCTGTGCCCATGCTATGCCTGAGGACAGTCAGTGCCTGCAGGACTTGGCCACACTTCTCATGGCTGGGACAGTGAAGGGATCCGCTCGCCTGGTTCTTTACTATTGAACACTCACGTGTAGTTGTAATGACTTACATACAACGGCAAAAATCACCTTGGCTTCATTTTACATGTTCCATAATATTATGGAAGTAATTTTACTGTAATGCAGTTACAAAACACAGGAGTATGATTCAAAGCAGCATGTAATAATAGTTACTTCATAGTAACCCTATAATCAGATTAGTGAATTAGGTGACAGCGATAATCACAACCTTTGTGTCCTGCTCACTAATTCACACTCCGGCCTATCTACAGGCCACAAGTTCTGGACCGGACGTGGGTCTCCTGACCAGAAATCACAGCCTCATAGACATATACAGTGCCTTGCGAAAGTATTCGGCTCCCTGGAACTTTTCAACCTTTTCCCACATATCATACTTCAAACATAAAGATACCAAATGTAAATTTTTGGTGAAGAATCAACAAGTGGGACACAATTGTGAAGTTGAACGGAATTTATTGGTTATTTTAAATTTTTGTGGAAATACAAAAACTGAAAAGTGGGGCATGCAATATTATTCGGCCCCTTTACTTTCAGTGCAGCAAACTCACTCAAGAAGTTCATTGTGGATCTCTGATAGATCCAATGTTGTCCTAAATGACTAATGATGATAAATATAATCCACCTGTGTGTAATCAAGACTCAGTATAAATGCACCTGCTCTGTGATAGTCTCAGGGTTCTGTTTGAAGCGCAGAGAGCATCATGAAGACCAAGGAACACAACAGGCAGGAGAAGTTTAAAGCCGGATTTCGATACAAAATGATTTCCAAAACTTTAAACATCCCAAGGAGCACTGTGCAAGCGATCATATTGAAATGGAAGGCGTATCATACCACTGCAAATCTACCAAGACCCAGCCGTCCCTCTAAACTTTCATCTCAAACAAGGAGAAGACTGATCAGAGATGCAGCCAAGAGGCCCATGATCACTCTGGATGAAATGCAGAGATCTACAGCTGAGGTGGGACAGTCTGTCCATAGGACAACAATCAGTCGTACACTGTACAAATCTGGCCTTTATGGAAGAGTGGCAAGAAGAAAGCCATTTCTCAAAGATATCCATAAAAAGTGTCATTTAAAGTTTGCAACAAGCCACCTAGGAGACACACCAAACATGTGGAAGAAGGTGCTCTGGTCAGATGAAAACAAAATCAAACATTTTGGCAACAAATCCAAACGATATGTTTGGCGTAAAGGCAACACAGCTCATTACCTTGAACACACCATCCCCACTGTCAAACATGGTGGTGGCAGCATCATGGTTTGGGGCTGCTTTTCTTCAGCAGGGACAGGGAAGATAGTTAAAATTGATGGGAAGATGGATGGAGCCAAATACAGGACCATTCTTGAAGAAAACCTGTTGGAGTCTGCAAAAGACCAGAGACTGGGAAGGAGATTTGTCTTCCAACAAGACAATGATCCCAAACATAAAGCAAAATCTACAATGGAATGGTTCACAAATAAATGTATGCAGGTGTTAGAGTGGCCAAGTCAAAGTCTAGATCTGAATCCAATCGAGAATCTGTGGAAAGAGCTGAAAACTGCTGTTCACAAACGATCTCCATCCAACCTCACTGAGCTCAAGCTGTTTGCCAAGGAAGTATGAGCAAGAATTTCAGTCTCTCGATGTACAAAACTGATAGACACATACCCCAAGCGACTTGCAGCTGTAATCGCAGCAAAAGGTGGCGCAGCAAAGTATTACGTTAAAAGGGCCGAATAATATTGCACGCCACACTTTTCAGTTTTTGTATTTCCACAAAAATTTAAAATAACCAATAACTTTCATTCAACTTCACAATTGTGTCTCACTTGTTGATTCTTCACCAAAAATTTCCATTTGGTATCTTTGTGTTTGAAGCATGATATGTGGTAAAGGTTGAAAAGTTCCAGGGAGCCGAATACTTTCGCAAGGCACTGTATGAGACTATAGAGTTCGGGTCAGGAGACCCGCAGCCGGTCTACAAATTGTGGTCTGCAAACTCGAAAGCGGGAAACAGAACTAATACTGATGGAGGTCTGGTGATTCTGCCTTCTGATTTACAGGGCCGATTATGCTAATCACATTCTGATGTAACACAGATCAGAGAGTAATTTGATTTTCTCGGAAGATGAGAAAATAGAAAAAAAATGTCTCCACCTTCTCGTTCTGTCAGATGTCATCCGAGAGCGGTTCGTTTTCAGCCACGGACCCATTGACTTGCATGGCCGAGTGCAATCCAAATATGGGATGCAAATTTCGAATTCTGTGATTTTTTTCTCGGACAGACTTGGTCAGAGTACAATCCGGTCTTTTCTCGGCTTGCACTTGGACCAAAAATATGGTTGTCTGAGCGAGGCCAAAAAGTTAACGGTCATGTCACGAAGAATGCTTATTACAAAAGTTTAAAAACATTAAAAATGGTGTCAGTCAATAGGCAGCAGAAGAGTGGAAAAAAAAGACTGTCCTTTGTCATAAACAGCGTCCCTTTGGTCCTGGGGCTGTCATTCTCATTGAAGTGAATAGGACTGAGCTACAGTACCACAAGACCAGCCCACGTTTCTAGGAAACAAGTTCCCACACATACACCAACACGATTTCACACCAACAGACAGCTGCTGGTGCGGCAGCTCCTGAGTAGGCGCTTGTACTGAGGTTCCATACAGCACAGATTGTACTTGATAGATTGTGTTTTCGGCATACTTGGAAACTGGCCTCCTCGTCAGTAGCCGGGTGCAGTAACAGTGCATTTCACAAGCACCCTTCAGAAGAGAAGTTTAAGGAAACAAAATGCCCTTGTGTGCTTTTTCTCCTGCTAATTAAGTTCTCATTACGGAGGCGCCCTTCCACGCTCTGATTGCTAAATTACGGACAAGAGGATATGTTTGGGTACATCGACATCGGCTTCTTTCTTTTTATGGCAACAGGGCACTTGTCTCGGCAGACGCAATGCTTTAATGACAGCACGAAAAGGGATCATAAAGTGTCTTCTCCGGAACGCCTGGATTTATGGCTCCATAGTATCGTGTTAATGCTTTTAATGTTCTGCACTGATAGCATTTAAACAGTGAGTAAAGACAAAGCAGAATGTAAAGATCACCCGTCCTGCAGCTCCGCAAACAAGCAACTGATCCATGCGGAGACAAAAGAGTCACCCTCTGCAACGTGCAAAATATGTCAATACATTTTAATATGTGATGATTTTGTCACCATGAAAGATAGCGACGTCCCCACTAAAATCAGAAGCTACAGACGTCATAGAGAGATAACGGCTGCCATAGAAACAATTTGATGCTTAGGACTGTAGTAGTTATACTAATGTGTACAGATGGGGAAAGAGTAAATAGTGTATGAGTCTAGTATCAGACTACAGTGGGTTTGTGTCATGGGTGTATCGCCACAAGGATCGTCGCGATTACACACTCTGACTTCTCACAGCTGAGTTGCTGTTTCTTTGTGTTTGGTAATGAGGGAGTTAATTTTACCTAGCTCTTTGCTAAGACTAGGTCCAGCCTCGCCCGGCTGCTTTTGATTATGTTCTAATTAGATTCCTTCATATACCTGCCAGTCTGCTTGTTAGATGCCGGTGAAAGCCTTCATGTAGTCTAGCAGACTGGATCGGTTCTGAGAATACTTAAGCTAAGAGCTCCTTAGTTGTTTTTACTCTTATAGCTTATAGTTTATCTCTGAGACCTTAGGTGTTCCTACTGTGTGTGAGTGTTGTATGTAAGACTTTATTTACTTTATTTCTTGTCTTTCTTGTATGTCTTTCTGTTCATTAACCGTTACCTGTTCATTCCCTTTGGTGGTAATCAGGGTTCTTCTTAGGACTAGATTACAGTTGGCAGGGATTGATAGGAGACAGGGTTTACGCTGGTGGCCTGGACCTCTGTACCTTTAACAGTACCTCCAGGTAGAGGGATTAGTTAGGACCCCAGTTTAGGGTCAGCATAGACCCCGGTCACCCTCTAGCCGGAGACAGCGTATAACGGATTCCGTATTGACCCACTGGACTTTCTGTCAGGTAATTCTATGTTATCATATATCTATGCGCATGTTATATTGTATGTTGCCCTTTTGATATAGATTACTGTCATCACATATATATATATCTGCTATACAGCGTGACATTTTCACCGGCCTTACTAAAGATTCTCTCCAGCTGTCATGGATCCAGTAGCCCAGCTGGCCCGGCAGTTGCAGGGGTTGTCCATGGAGTTTGCAGACATTAAGTCCAAGGTTTTGTTCCCCCCGGAGCAAACCAGATCTGAACCTAAGGTTGCTCTCCCGGACAGGTTCACTGGTGGGCGGGACAAATTTTTTACTTTCCGGGAGGCATGTAAATTGTACTTTCGGCTGCGGCCTCGGTCATCTGGGAGTGAAGAGCAGAGGGTGGGAATTGTTATCTCGCTCTTACAAGGGACCCTCAATCTTGGGCGTTCTCTATTCCTCCAGGCTCCCCAGATCTCCAGTCAGTGGATCGATTTTTTACTGCCCTGGGTCTGGTATATGATGATCCGGATCGAGTTTCCCTTGCTGAAACAAAGTTACGTAAAATACGGCAAGGAAATCGTCCAGCGGAGGAATATTCTTCTGAGTTCCGTAGATGGGCAACAGATACTCAGTGGAATGACCCAGCTCTTAGGAGCCAGTTTTGTCAAGGGTTGTCTGACAAATTAAAAGATGTGTTGGCTCAGTATGATTCTCCTCCATCACTGGAGGCTGCTATGGCCCTCGCTATTCGCATGGATAGACGAATTCGGGAAGACGCGAGGTAACTCCGCCTCCCGTGATGACTCCACCTACTACTAAAGTCCCTTATACTGAGGTTCCCCTGGTCTGTTCTGAGGAACCCATGCAGTTGGGAGGGACATCTTTTTGTAGGAGGGAATCGGCGGTGCACCGCAAGACTAGAAGGTGTTTCTTTTGCGGGAGAGAGGGACATTTTGTTGGGGGGTGTCCATCCCGGGCCTCTTTGAGCAAAGGAGTTAACCTGGGAGTGTGTATTTCGTCCCCAAATCCCTCTCAGTTTCTCGTGCCTGCGGAGGTGGTGATTGGTACTAGAACTGAGAGGATTTCTGTTTTTCTTGATAGTGGGTCCGGGGCTAATCTGGTGGACGCTCGGTTTGCCCAGGTGCATGGTATGCAACTGAGTGTATTGGCCAAACCGGTCCCTATAGTCTCTATTGATTCTAGACCTCTCGGTCAAGGTAGCTTGGTACAAGCTGTTCATAACATAGATCTTCGAGTAGGGGCAAGACATAAAGAGCAATTGTCTTGTTATGTGTTGGAGGGTCTACCTACTCCTATTGTGTTGGGACTTCCTTGGTTGGCTAAACATAACCCAGTGATTGATTGGCAATCCGGAAAGATAAGCCAGTGGGGTGAATTTTGCAGGAATAACTGCATGAGCACGGTCATCGGTGCGGTTGTGCCTAGGACTTTGTCTCCTTTTCTGGAGGACTTTGGGGAGATGTTCTCAGAGGAGGGGTGTAAAGAGTTACCTCCTCATCGCGCATATGACTGCTCAATAAAGTTGCTTCCTGATGCCTTATCTCGTACTTTCCCAGGGGCCGGGAAGACGGATGACCTGGTTCCTATTCCTCAGGAGGGAGTTGTAGTGTCAGCTGTATGCTCTGAGCTTGAGGGGGAGGTATTGGGGGCTCAGGGGGACGCCCCGGTGGGACTTCCAGGGAGACTGATAGTTCCAGATCGGTTAAGACTGAAGGTTACGGGAAACCGTTACAAACGGATGGCTGATAGGGGGAGAGTTTCTGGTCTAGATCTGAAGGTGAACGATCTAGTTTGGTTGTCTACCAGGAATATAAAACTTAAAGTTTCCTCCTGGAGGTTGGGTCCCAGATTCATCGGGCCGTACAGGATCAGTTTCATAATTAATCCTGTGGCATTTCGTCTGGACCTCCCTCCTACATTTAAAATTCATAATGTGTTTCACAAGTCATTACTTAAAAAGTATGTGGCACCAGTCATACCGTCACCTCTACCTCCGCCTTCAGTGGTGGTCAATGATAACGTGGAATTTCATGGGTCGAAAATCATTGACTCACGTCTCAGTCGCCGATCCCTTCAGTACTTGGTTCATTGGAGGTGGTATGGTCCTGTGGAGAGGACGTGGGTCCCTGCGTCTGATGTTAACGCAGATCGATTGGTTCGGACCTTTCACACAACTCACCCGGGCAGACCTGGCCCTGAGGGTCCGGAGTCCCCTCGTAGAGGGGGGGGGTACTGTCATGGGTGTATCGCCACAAGGATCGTCGCGATTACACACTCTGACTTCTCACAGCTGAGTTGCTGTTTCTTTGTGTTTGGTAATGAGGGAGTTAATTTTACCTAGCTCTTTGCTAAGACTAGGTCCAGCCTCGCCCGGCTGCTTTTGATTATGTTCTAATTAGATTCCTTCATATACCTGCCAGTCTGCTTGTTAGATGCCGGTGAAAGCCTTTATGTAGTCTAGCAGACTGGATCGGTTCTGAGAATACTTAAGCTAAGAGCTCCTTAGTTGTTTTTACTCTTATAGCTTATAGTTTATCTCTGAGACCTTAGGTGTTCCTACTGTGTGTGAGTGTTGTATGTAAGACTTTATTTACTTTATTTCTTGTCTTTCTTGTATGTCTTTCTGTTCATTAACCGTTACCTGTTCATTCCCTTTGGTGGTAATCAGGGTTCTTCTTAGGACTAGATTACAGTTGGCAGGGATTGATAGGAGACAGGGTTTACGCTGGTGGCCTGGACCTCTGTACCTTTAACAGTACCTCCAGGTAGAGGGATTAGTTAGGACCCCAGTTTAGGGTCAGCATAGACCCCGGTCACCCTCTAGCCGGAGACAGCGTATAACGGATTCCGTATTGACCCACTGGACTTTCTGTCAGGTAATTCTATGTTATCATATATCTATGCGCATGTTATATTGTATGTTGCCCTTTTGATATAGATTACTGTCATCACATATATATATATCTGCTATACAGCGTGACATTTTGTTTGTGGTCTGTTACCACGGAAACCTATAGGAAAATAGAGGAGCTGTAAACACTAAAGGCTTGATTCATTAAGGCTTTTGCAGCAGAATTCTGGTGTAAAAAGCTTTGAAAGGTTGCAAAGTTTTGGCGCAACACAAGACTGAGCTTAAATTGTGTCACTTTTCGCGTTCTCATGCCATTTTCGCCTAGCTCCAGCAAAAAGTGGACTGTAATAAGATTTGTGGCGAGGCGCTCATAGAGGCACATGCCACTTGCCAGATGCTCCTGATTCAACGAGTTAAGTATATAAATTAAGATCAGTCATTTTTTGTCTGGGCAAAATTATGATTGCCAAACAGGATTTGCCAATTACGGTGCCGTGGCTGAAATGACATACCCTTGGCATTAGACCTCTTCTCTAAGTCTGACAACGTTAAGCTCTGGAAGAGAAAAAAAATACACAAAATGTATACCGTATGAAATCAGAAAAATGCAATCACATTTTAATCACACAGGATATCAAAAGCAGGGGGCGAATGAGATGCCCGTGGCAAAGTCTGGAAGACTGCACTGAGAACCAGGTCAAGCAAAAGGTTCCATTTCAAGGCTGAATAAAAAATGAAATAAGCTGAATTTAGAGATGGAGTGGTATTTAAAAAGTAATGGAAGTGCATGTCGGAGGAAGACTTGGACAAGTCAGACTGAAGGGAATGCGATGAAACAAAGCACAGATTTAATATGACCTATACTACAGTTGTGTAAATGTGTAGATTCCTAGATGGCTACTGCAGACGAATCCATTCATAGCCCCTTACTTACTGGGCTTGTGCCTTAGCAAGCTAGAAATGGCTTATTATTATGCTGCTGAGGATGGCCATGATTATTCTATATCTGCAGGGACGGCATGTGTCATTCACAATGCACAATGTGACCCTGGCCTTTAGAATAACTCTAGTGTTTGCTAGCGATGGGATTGCGGAAGTGTTCACGTATGGCCCTGCCTCTGCTATTGCAGGACAATTCCCTCTGGGAAGGTCTCACTGGTTAGAGTGTCACTCAGCCCCAACAATCGCCGGCTTTCACTCCTTCTCTATGACAGACACAGAGCACAGTGTTAGCGCATTAAGGTTAATATCAGCCTCCTGGGGATTACTGTGGAGAGAATTTTGGACACTAGTGTGTGCTGTGAAAGCAGAAACATCTGTTGTAGTTATGATCGGTCCGGGAAAACCCTCTGACAGTTGATTGTTTTATCACTCAACAAAACAATGACTGCCATAGAGGTTTATTTATGGTCTCTGTCACATGAAATGAAACCATTAAATATCTTCCCGTAATACTTCCTCTGATGTAGCTATCTTACACCATATGGGTACAATTCTGGCCTAAAAAGCTTTGAAAAGTCGCAGCATTTTGAAGGAATGCAAGGCTGTGCTAAAATTTTGGTTGACTCATGCCATTTTTACCCAGCTCCGACCAAGTGGGCAGAGCTGGGGAGGGACAAGTGACGGAGGTCCAGGCCCTGTACACCACTTTTCAAATGATCCTGATATATTACGAGGTGTGTGCCTCTTAATGAATCAAGAGTGTCTGACTCCAGTACATCCCCTCATCGAGACAAGCCTGAACAAAGCCAGTCTTAATGGATAGGGACCTATAGTGGGTTTGGAAAGTATTCAGACCCCTTTAAATTTTTCATTCTTTGTTTCATTGCAGCCATTTGGTAAATGCAAAAAAGTTCATTTTTTTCTCATTAATGTACACTCTGCACCCCATCTAGACTTAAAGAAAAACAGAAATGTAGAAATTTTTGCAAATTTATTAAAAAAGATAAACTGAAATATCACATGGTCATAAGTATTCAGACCCTTTGCTCAGTATTTAGTAGAAGCCACCTTTTAGCTAGTACAGCCATGAGATGTCTTTGGAATGATGCAACAAGTTTTTCACACCTGGATTTGTGGATCTTATGCCATTCTTCCTTGCAGATCCTCTCCAGTTCCATCAGGTTGGATGGTGAACCTTGGTGGACAGCCATTTTCAGGTCTCTCCAGAGATGCTCCATTGGGTTTAGGTCAGGGCTCTGGCTGGGCCAGTCAAGAATGGTCACAGAGTTGCTCTAAAGCCACTTCTTTATTATTTTAGTTGTGTGCTTGTGGTCATTGTCTTGATGGAAGGTGAACCTTCGGCCAAGTCTGAGGTCCAGAGCACTCTGGAAGAGATTTTCATCCAGGATATCTCTGTACTTGGCCACATTCATGTTTCCTTCAATTGCAACCAGTCATCCTGTCCCTGCAGCTGAAAAACACCCCCATAGCATGATGCTGCCACAACCATGTTTCACTGTTGGGATTGTATTGGGCAGGTGATGAGCAGTGCCTGGTTTTCTCCACACATACCACTTAGAATTATTACCAAAAAGTTCTATCTTTGTCTCATCAGACCAGAGAATCTTATTTCTCATAGTCTGGGAGTCCTTCATGTGTTTTTTTTAGCAAACTCTATGCGGGCTTTCACATGTCTGGCACTGAGGAGAGGCCTCTGTCGGGCCACTCTGCCATAAAGGCCCGACTGGTGGAGGGCTGCAGTAATAGTTGACCTTGTGGAACTTTCTCCCATCTCCCTACTGCATCTGTGGAGCTCAGCCACAGTGATCTTAGGGTTCTTCTTTACCTCTCTCATCAAGGCTCTTCTCCCACGATTGCTCAGTTTGGCTGGACGGCCAGGTCTACAAAGACTTCTGCTGGTCCCAAACTTCTTCCATTTAAGGGTTATGGAGGCGACTGTGCTCTTAGGAACCTTCAGTACTGCAGAAATTCTTTTGTAACCTTGGCCAGATGTGTGACTTGCCACAATTCTGTCTCTGAGCTCCTTGGCCAGTTCCTTTGACCTCATGATTCTCATTAGGTCTGACATGCACTATGAGCTGTGAGGTCTTATATAGACAGGTATGTGCCTTTTCAAATCAAGTCCTATCAGTTTAATTAAACACAGCTGGACTCCAGTGAAGAAGTAGAACCATCTCAAGGAGGATCACAAGGAAATAGACAGCATATGACTTAAATATGAGTGTCTGAGCAAAGTGTCTGAATACTTATGACCATGTGATATTTCAGTTTTTCATTTTTAATAAATTTGCAAAAATTTCTATATTTCTGGTTTTTATCTGTCAAGATGGGGTGCAGAGTGTACATTAATGAGAAAAAAATTAACTTTTTTGCATTTACCAAACGGCTGCAATGAAACAAAGAGTGAAAAATTTAAAGGGGTCTAAATACTTTCCGAACCCACTGTATGTCTTTTAGAGGATATCAGTGAACCACTAATCGAATCTTTAACCTTCTGTATCACCTCCACCATCTTAGGAAGATCAAACTGTCTCATTCTGGAAAAGCAGCCTCAATCCATCCATATAAGCACATACATAGGCTCCGAATCATCAAGTCTGACAATTTTCTCACCAGTCTTGATGAGAGGGCGTGTTGGAGTCAGATGCTTCTGATTCCTTAAGAGGCGAATTGGACAAGTGGCATATGCCTCCAAGCGCCACACAACAAATCTTACTTCAGTGAAGAACTAGAGTAAATCCTGAATTGGACAAGTGTGGGGTCATGCCCCTGCTTTGGCCCAGCTCCAGCCATTTTGGCAGAACTGGGAGAAACTCGTGTGAAAACGCCAAAAGTTGCAGAATTTTGAAGCAACTCAACAATTCAAGGCAGATTGCTTTGATGAATCGGGGCCAATAATTTCCAGAAACATTCTTCCTGGTTTTTATAATTAGCACTTTGCCTGCAAATGTACATAGTCCCTAAGTATAGACCAGTGAATTTTCAATTCCTTTACTATGAAATCTCTGTTCTTTGGTCACCACAGCTACTTTTTATTGGTGCTATAAGGTTAAAAAGGTAAGTCTCTTTCCCTTCCATGGGGTTTATCATTCTCAGCAGGTAATACTACATCCCTATTATGTGTTTTATCATTCTCTGTGGGTACTCTAGGTTCATGGTGAAGTTCATCATTCACAGTATGATCATAATGAGGTCCAGACCATTAGATACACTACCACCTTACTTCCCAGCTCAATAAGTATGCTCATAGCAAGGCTTAGCAGTCACAGTGGGTACTATATATTCAAGATCACAGATGGACTTTTATGCTCAAACCGATCATTTATCATGTATACCTACATACACTATGACCAAGCTTATCCATTGCTGCATTATACAGTACATTCACTTCAAAGTTTGGGGTGTAATATCTACTAACATAGAACAATAAAGGCTTCTTACAGGCATACCAATTGAATGCAGGCCTCTAACACGTTACAAAAGTTACTTGTGCCAAAAAATGCAAGAAGCACTAACATTAATGACCTTTTCTTCAGTTCACAGCACTGAAATATTCAGGTGTGAGCAAGTTACTATCGTCTTCTGGGAATGCCACATTGTACTAACCAAATTAAATAAAAAAATATATATACTTAATTCAGTAAAAACACGAACCAGCCTGTTTGATGTCAAAGAGATATATATATATAATTTTATAATTCTACCTTTCGAATGGCCTAGGGAGTTACATTAGTGGTTTCTGTTTTAAAAAAAATAGTAACGTCTAAAATATTTTCTTCTCTTTGCTCATGAATAAATCATCAAAGAAAACAGTTCTGATTATGTAAAACAAAAAAACAAATACATTGAAGTGCAGCAAATAGTAAGGATGTTACAGAAGAATCCGAAATTTACTTAACACGCAAACTTCCCAATACTGTGCGCCTTTGAGGTTTTAACAACCAAGTTGGTAAATAAATTATTAAAACTCAAAGTAAATCATCAGCCACTTAAATTGAACGCATTTTCTACCTGGAATCAGTTCTTTGCTACTTTTTCCATTGTCCGTGACATTACTTTCCCGATTTAAAAGAATGTGGATAAAAATATTGCATTAGCTACTAAGCGATGGATGGATCCGTTTGAGACAGTGACCTATTCTTGGTGGCTTTGGGCATAGAATATAATAATTATAGTAATTAAGCACTGTACAATTAAGCTGGGACATGTACAGACAATGAAGACATCACAAAGTAACACATAACTCAACATTTACAGAAGGAGTGAGTGCCGGCTCCCAAGCTTACAGTCTATAAGGAAACAGGGGGACACAATAGGTAAAACGTGCTTGTCATGGGTGGTCCAGCCATCATTATAATAAATAGCGGTTATAATATAAAGCTGCATAGACAGTATGGGTCTAAGTTACCGTGTGCTATTGGGTGCATGGAGGGTATGGAGATTAGTAAGAGGGACCAGAAACTGGGAAAAAAAATAGAAAGAGGGAAGCATTAGATTAGTGAAGTGTGGTGATAGGCTTGTCTGAAGAAAACTTGTGCAGCACGAGTGAGGTCTTGGAGACGGAGGTGGGAGGCTTGGATTATGGAGGATGTTAGTCTCAGATCAATTGCAGAACAGAGAGGATGGGTGCGGTGATAGACAGAGATGAGAGAGGAGATGTAGGGTGATGCAGAACTGTGGAGAGATTTTGGGTGAGAGAGATAAGTTTATGTAGTATTCTGCAGCAGATGGGCAACCAGTGCAATGACTGGCACAACGTGGAGGCATCAGTGTAGCGGCTGGACAGAAATATGACCCTGACTGCCGCATTCAGTATGGATTGGAGAGGAGAAAGCTTAGTAATAGGGTGACCAATCAGTAGACAGTTGCTGTAGTCCACATGAATATGAATAAGAGCATCAGTAAGTTTATGAAGTTTCAGAGGTGAGAAAAGTTCAGATTCTTGAGATGTTTTTAAGATGCAGGTAATATGAGCAAGTTAGTGATTGGATATAGGGAATAAAAGGAACGTTCTGTGTCAAATCTGACCCCAAGGCAGCGAGCGTGCTGCTTGGGAATTATGGTTGAACCACCCAAGGTAACTTCAATATTGGTTATAACTATCAAATTCCATAAATATACATGAAAATAAAATCATTGATTGATTTTAGCAGCTCAATCAAAAACATACTTTTATGGCATAGGTGAAATAGCCCTCTTAGACAGATCGGCCTAGAAACGAGCATTATGCTTGTCCACTGGAGTCTTTACAAGGACTGATAAGTGGGGATAAGCATTCTTAAGATCACTCGTTCCCCGATTATTGGCTTGTGTAAATGTGCTATTATGCAGCTACTAGTAGAAACAAAGGAGAAATTGCAGCTGTATGTAAGGGGGAGGTTGGTGAGTAAAAGAAAAGCAACAGTCAATTGGCTTAAGGTCCATTTAAACTGGAAGATTATCGGGAACAAGTGTTCCTAGGAACACTCACTTCATGATAACCTTCCTGTGTAAACGAGCAAATCTCTCAATCCCTCGTTCATCGGGTGTAATGGTCTTTGCTGTTCTCAACATGTGTAAACAGGACTCGGACTGGCAAGAACTATGGCAGCCTAAATGCACTGAGCAATATATTACAGTTCATTTGTTAGGTGCGGTCTCTGCCTGTGTAAACAGACTATTCAGCTGATCATTTATCGCTGCAAAATCGGCCACATTTAGACCACTGTGTACAGCACTATGGGATGTTTGCCAACATTTTTTGATTGTCCAAAGGCCCCAGAAAAAACCCCGAAAGAGTTGACAAATCTCCTGGGTACTGTAAAATCTTCTAGGACGTTTTCTGGTGCATGACACTGGGACGCTCCAATTGCAATTAGCGGCATCGGGTGACACACTTGTGAATGACACCCTAAGGGCAGACATCAGGCCAAGAAAAGCCCACCTATCATATGTAATCTGGACAGACAATAATAAAAATCTACAGTTAGCTGAAGAGTGAGTGAACATGCGTTACAGCAATCCCATTGTATCCATGGTAGAATACACAGCGCTACAAGACAGGTTAGTGCCACAGGAGTCATAAACAAGCTGCTATTACGCCAATGAGGTTCAGGACTACTGCTCTCATAGAGGAAAACAATTACGATAATGCAAACTTACGGCTACTAGGAATTTGTATGGCCGTATATTTGAAATATTGAAGCTGCTATAAAAGTAAGGGCTTTTTTATTTTAATAGAAAGTTGCAATGTGCTTACATCATTTTCACAGATTATGCTGGTAAACAATATTTATTGCCTTCATAACGCTGACCCCATAATGGAAACATTCAGCAGCGCCGTACACACATTGTAATTACTCACATTCAATTGCTACAGCCAATTCAATGGGAAGCCAATTAGTCTACTAACATGTTTTTGGAGTTTAGAAGGGAATTGGCGAATCTCGCAGAAACCCTTGTAACTCCACAGATGTAATCCGAACCCAGCAGTGCTGCCGAGCCAGTGCTAGATAATGAGTGCCCATGATACCCGACACGCAGAGGGGCCTGACAAGAAGCCGATCACGTCGTCCACGGTGTCCTAATTACGGGTAGCATGTCAAGGAGCGCGAGGAGAAGAGCAGACTGATATACTATTCTGTAGTATAACTTCTAGTATATTCTTTTGAATCCCTACTCTTCCTATTCTTAGGAGTCAAGGGGGTGGTCCTTATCAATGATTGACAGTTTTCCCTGTACAGGGAAATAACTATGAAAATCTGATAAGGACCACCCACTGGACTTCCAAAGAATAAAAAAGAGAATGTAAGAGAATATATTACAAGTTATACTATTTTTTAGAACAAAATAATGTTAATCGACTAAGCTTCACCCGCTGTATGACATGCCGACGACAATCAGCCTGCATGTTTTCATTACAGCTTCCCTACATAAATGTATTTTATATCATCCATTCATCTTATGTATGTTCTCAAGAATCAGCCTAAAAAGTTGTGTTACACCAAAATTCATGCAGTAAAACTTGAGCACTTTTATCAGCATATTTAAACAGCTAGTAAAAAGCAGCATTATTTGTTAAGCTTATTAAACATGCCTCTGTCCTCAGCTCGCAGAATGGACTGATCCATAGCAGACACCAGCGAACCTGCCAATGCTTTTGGCTCACAAATTCAATTATGCATCTTGACCAAGGGCCTGAAGAATGAATCTCTTTAACGCATCTAATCTTTATATTTCTGAGTGGAAGGCCAGAGGGGAAAAAAAGATAAGAAGCACCAAACTTCTCAGGTGTGAAAAATGGACCCAATGCAAATCTCTCGCTGCTGGAGATGGCAGTCATTTATAAAACAGGGGCCTTAGTGGCGCGCTGTCAGTCTTTATTTTTTATTACATTATCTGATCTCACGGTTTCTTCTTGATGATCTTTTGTCTTGTCTCCGAGGACTGAGCACCCGAATTTATTTACTCTATTCATTCCCTCTCTACAAGAAAGCCTGTCCATAGAGACATGTCCACTAGTCATAGTGATACCGTTCATCTGGTCATCTATTTTGTTCCTCAGCAGAAACAATTTTGATGAAAAAAAATGACATCTTACAGAAATTTTCAGCAAATGTTTGGAAAACAGTCTTGACAGTGAAAATTTTAAAGTAGTGTAAAATTTTCCAACAAATTTGCAATTGGATTTCCATTGGTTGGAGATGGAACCAATGTTCTAGTTACCATAAATGATGATTAAAATTATGGCCGTATTATGAATCCTCTAGCTGAGACCACTGATGAGCTACCGTTTAATGGTCACATTTTTTTAACGTCATCTACATAGCCACGACAGTTCACACTATTTTGGGGTAATTAAAATTTGCTTTATTTTCGGATGTGGTAGGGAATCATGCCTTCCATGGCGCCTCCAAACATTGGAAGAAAGAGAAATGCAATTCTTTTTCCAGGGACAATTCCATCTTCGACATTTTATCAACACTGTCATGCTCTCTACTGTAAATACAATTACTGCTGAAATATGACATTTTGATGCTAAACAAGAATATTTTTGTTCCAGAAATGTCAATAAATCACTTTATATGTCAGGCAGAGTGGAACAAGCACATTTTAAGACACCTGCATCGCTTCCTATTAAAAAAAAAAATTACAAATATCCAACTGATTTAAAATCATTATATTTAGGCAGGATTAGCTGATGAAGGAAATATTAACGGAACGATATCACCTCACTGCCCAAGTCTGAAAGACTCATGGCATTTATAGTGTGTGGCCCAGGAAGACGAGTCTTTAAAGGGAAAGTTCCTCTACAGATCTTTATTACTGTAGTGGTAAATATTTAATGGGCTGTAATGCTTTATTTCTGCCTAAGGAAAAACAAGCCTACACATTTTGTCTGGAGGGCATTGCATCAACCAAATGGGTTCAAAAGGTGGGCAATATGACTGACCAAAAATAGAAGATGATCTCATGTACAGCATCATGGAATTAATGGCGCTATATAAATAAATAATAATAATAATCTATGAAAGCCATGCCAACATATGGAAATACAGTAGGTGAATAGATTATTAAAGGGAAGCTATTATCAGAAAATGACCTACTGTTTAAAGGTGTTTTGCGTTACAAAAATTCTTAATAAAAATAAAATTAGTCATTTAGCAATTTCCACACCGACCTATGGGGATTTATTACACTCATACTTCCTATCTTGTCAAGAAGAATTTTCAGCAAGACTCCATAAAGCACCACTCCAGCATTTTATATTAATTACACCACTGGATTTGTGCTTTAAATGTAAGTCCTTTGCCCCCTGTCTGTTTTTGTCGTCGCTCTCGTTGGTCTCTGGTGAAAAGTGACCTTCCGACAGCTCCAGTGTTTCATGGAGGGACTTGTTCTGGCTCTTATAGACTTGTATTGAGAGCTTGTGAGGAAACTTCTGACTCCCGGACAGTAAGAAGCTACTGTCACAAGATGGCACCGCGGGACTGAAAGGGTGCCGAAAAACGGTGACAATGCTGGAGGATGAGTATATTATTGGGAGCAGGGGGCTTACATTTAAAGTGCTGCTCCAGCACTATAAAAAAAAATCTTAAATGGTAGAATGGTGCTACTGTACTGTATATATAATCTGTAGTAGCAACCTTAAAATGACAGGTAACACCTTTATGCAAAGCTGATAACACACGATCCACCAATCACAATAGATGTCAATAAGCGATAGCATGCAGACATCCACTCTACATAGTAAACAGTATTAGAATATGCTGTATGAAAGAGCTCCGCGTGGCCCTGTCATATGGGGCTTTTTTTTCCAATAAGAATGTCATCAGTCCTCTATATAATTTACTTTGTTACTCTGTTGGCTTTGCCTGTCAGTTTTCTGTAAAATCAGCTCCAAAGTAGACAAAAGAAATGAGTTCCTATAATTTCTGCTACACACTGAACCCAGCGAGGAGATCCTGCTCCCCAACATCTCTGTCTGTTAAACACTCAAAAGCTACTGCATAGTGGACATTATACAGAGCAACTGTAACCTGATCTCTCAGTGAGCTGATACCTGGTCTGTCTCTCTGACTAGGAATTGTAACCTGAGCTCTCAGTGAGCTGATACCTGGTCTGTCTCTCTGACTAGGAATTGTAACCTGAGCTCTCAGTGAGCTGATACCTGGTCTGTCTCTCTGACTAGGAATTGTAACCTGAGCTCTCAGTGAGCTGACACCGGGTCTGCCTTTCTGACTAGGAATTTTAACCTGATCTCTCAGTGAGCTGATACCGAGTCTGCCTCTCTGACTAGGAATTGTAACCGGATCTCTCAGTGAGCTAATACCGAGTCTGCCTCTCTGACTAGGAATTGTAACCTGATCTCTCAGTGAGCTGATACCGAGTCTGCCTCTCTGACTAGGAATTGTAACCGGATATCTCAGTGAGCTGACACCGGGTCTGCCTTTCTGACTAGGAATTGTAACCTGATCTCTCAGTGAGCTGATACCGAGTCTGCCTCTCTGACTAGGAATTGTAACCTGATCTCTCAGTGAGCTGATACCGAGTCTGCCTCTCTGACTAGGAACTGTAACCTGATCTCTCAGTGAGCTGATACCGAGTCTGCCTCTCTGACTAGGAACTGTAACCTGATCTCTCAGTGAGCTGATACCGAGTCTGCCTCTCCGACTAGGAAATGTAACCTGATCTCTCAGTGAGCTAATACCGAGTCTGCCTCTCTGACTAGGAATTGTAACCTGATCTCTCAGTGAGCTGACACCGGGTCTGCCTTTCTGACTAGGAATTGTAACCTGATCTCTCAGTGAGCTGATACCGAGTCTGCCTCTCTGACTAGGAATTGTAACCTGATCTCTCAGTGAGCTGATACCTGGTCTGTCTCTCTGACTAGGAATTGTAACCTGATCTCTCAGTGAGCTGATACCTGGTCTGCCTTTCTGACTAGGAAATGTAACCTGATCTCTCAGTGAGCTGATACCGAGTCTGCCTCTCTGACTAGGAATTGTAACCTGATCTCTCAGTGAGCTGATACCTGGTCTGTCTCTCTGACTAGGAATTGTAACCTGATCTCTCAGTGAGCTGACACCGGGTCTGCCTTTCTGACTAGGAAATGTAACCTGATCGCTCAGTGAGCTGATACCTGGTCTGTCTCTCTGACTAGGAATTGTAACCTGATCTCTCAGTGAGCCGATTGATAGTGAGTGATCAGTGCAGTAGTCAATGGGATGGAAAAGATCAGTCTGGTAAGTAAAGTGGTAATAAAGTATATTACAAAATTTGCTACTTTTGAGTAGTTTACTGATATATAAAAATTTTAAAAAAATATTAGTCCCTCTTTAATGCCAATGGTTTTGGGATATGATGTAACATGTTATAGTTTTCTTCGAGGTGTCATACAGTTGCGGAGCAACAACTAAGTTACTATTTAGTGAAAAGATTTTATGGTGGAGTTCATAAACACTTTATCAAATTGTAAAATGTCAACTATAATGGGCTATACATAAACTAAGAAAACAATAGGTTTTTTTTGTAAATTAAGTATAAGTTTACTAGACTGGATTATATTGGGAATCTCGGAAGATTTCCAAAGAAACGGTTACAAAGTATCAGGTTGGGAGACAGATGAAATACAGAGCACATACTTACTTCTTCTGTCCACATATTGTAAACATGGAAAAGACCCATTAATAACACAGGGAAGGTGGAGTGAATATGTGACTTTTCCCCCGGTTCCGCTGAGAGATGTGTATGCAGCACCCTGCAGTTGACGGATAGGAGAGTGAGCGATAGAAGGTGGCGCTGAATCCTGTTACTGACTCCAGGGGAAGTGTAAATTGAAAAGGCCCCAGGGTGAAGGAGCGGAAGAGTAGCTACGTACAAACCTTCCCCAGCTAATGAAACTCTGCACACTCGGCGCGTCTCCATCTCACTGCTTCAAGCTAATGTATTTCTTGGTCAGCTTATATTTTATTTTCTCATAGCTAGACCATGGAGCAAGCAATGTAAATGCATAGAAAGGCTGATGACATATAAGAATTGTATAATGGCACAGCAGCGGGAACACACGCTCTTTCACGATGTGTAATGACATGTTGGGCGAAGATAACAGTAGGAATAGAAGATGCAATGCTGCTATCAGTTTAGCTACTGGACCATTTCACTGCTTTCTCACATTTGTTTTTTACCTTATATTTTGTGTATGGATCTAAATTATTATTACATCTGCTTCATCAGAATATCAGGTTATAGTAAGAATATACATCGTATACAATATATAATGACTAGATTACTCTGTTAGTATCCACACCTACACCGAAGAAAGATCCCAGATAACATGGCCGACCATCCAGATGGATTAGGATAAGTTTACACATTCCAAATCACGCTACGAGTATGGACAGGCAGTGGGCCTCCTGACCCGACCCATACAGCCTTATCTGCAGCCTCATATATGACTATTAGGCTGCTCATGCATTATGCAAAATCAACACCCCCATATAACCAACAAAATATATTGGCATGCAGGTCTTTGAAATGTAAATCCATCAACCCTTTCATATCTTCCATCTGTTGCTGCCTTCCTGAGTGGTTAGCATTTTATTTCATATGCAAATAAGATGTTATTTGCTTTGGGTGTGACAAAGCACTTATGGAGCCTCTTCCTCCAGAGGTTGATCCCCTGTCCAGCTCCAGGCTCTTTAGCTTGAATGATAGCTCACTATCTATATGATGTCAGGTACCAGGCAAGGAAATCAGACAGTGAACTATCAATCAAGCTAAAGATGCTAGTGCAAGGCTGAGAAACAACCTTTGGAGGAACTGATTTGTTAAGTGCTCTGTCACACCCAGAACACTTAATACCTAATTTGCATATACATTAAAATACTAATTTATCAGGAATGCAGCAACAGATAAAATATATAAAGGTGTCAATTGATTTACATTTCAAAGACCTGCATGACCATATGTTCTGGAGGTTTTTTGGGGGATGCTATAGGGTGGAACTTTACTTTAAGGACCTGTTATGGCTATATCCACGACCACAGGATGATCACAGTACTTATCTGGCTGTGTATGTGCTAACCTTGCAAATGCAGACCATATGGGATTGCGATGATGCCACTGCTTCAACCCTCTACATACAAAGTTTAATCTGCTATCAGCACTGGGTCATGGCGGCTGATCACTGCACTGACTGTCAAAATGACTAATGCGAAAAAGGAACAATACTGACCTATTGGTAGAGAAATATGCTACAAGTAATAACAAATGATTCCAGCTTTTACATAAATAAGAGAGTGGATTTCATTCTTCAAATGAATTTGTTTACTGTCGGTGAATGGAATGGAAACTCCTGACAAAGAAGCGAAACGTGCGCTGTGGCGGCAGGGACTTCAAACGAAAAGGTGACCTACTCATGTAAGTGTTTCTTTTCCATGTACTTTTGCCTGACTTGCACTTTATCTGGGAACATTGTATCCTGTTACTCTACTACGGATAACAGGCTTTATTCTCATTTGAGACCGTGTAGGTTTGTGTCTCAAGTTACCTTGTTCACACTGAAATTATGATTAGTTTATTTTTAATTTGACTTAATAAATTCTGTTTTTATTGGCAATTTATACTGCTTTTGCTTCTTGTTGTTTATTCAATACTCCATTTTTTTGCTGTTATACCTTGATTTATGGGTGTTTTTCTGTAGTTACTATCTGATTTAAGGACATCAAAATTTTTAAAGTCTGAAAATTGGGAAATTTTAAATTCTTTTGTAAAATTTTCAATATTACCATAAATATAAGCAAATCATATTGACCAAAATTTGAAGTACAATATGTCACGAAAAAACAATCTCCGAATCAGTGGGATAATTTGAAGCGTTCCAGAGCTATTAACCTCATAAAATGACACCGGTCAGATTTAAACAAAATGTCCTGGTCATTAAGGTCAAAATTAGCTCCATCACTAAGGGGTTACACCTACACTAAAGCACATGTACGGTACATTCAATAATTCACACAGGTTGAGCCCATCAAAATTGTGATGTGAGTATTTCTGTAAGTCCCTGTGGCACCGTGCTGTGGTTTAGCTAATAACATTTTTATTGGGAGTGCTTCTTTAGGGTACATTGCAAGATTATTGGGAACAAGTATTCCTAGCAACGCTCCTTTCATGATAACTTTACACATCTAAACAGACAAAACGCTCTTTCGTAAGGTGAAATGATCTTTAGTGCTGCACAAAAGCTGTTGATCGATCTCGGCAGCACATCTGTGTAACCAGAACTTGCGTTGCCGAGAACTGTAGCATCAATTACAGATCGCTCACTACACATCAGTAGCCAAGCTGGCCTAACCAGGCCATTAAACAACCGCTGGTCAACAAGCAAGCAATCCCAGGTCAGCCCGTGTAAACGGACCTATGTATAACACGACAGTGTGTTAGCTGAAGTTTTATCGGATGCCCCTCGACCCAAAGTTCTACTAAGGGGCAGTGCTGACCAGCATGACGCGCACCCATACAAGTCTATGTACATACAGAAGTCAATATGGGTAACGGTCACTAGGGAGCGCCAGGAGGGCGGTAATTAAAGAAGATGGGAGTCAGTGATCCTCTGCAGCTCCAGCCGTACGCCTCCAATGGAGGATAGTGAACTGGACGATGAAAATGAACGGTCAACGGAGCGCAAGGAACACAAGCACAAAGCAATTATTTCTTCTATCAGCCCACAACGCGTTTCGACGGTAACCCCGTGTTCATCAGGTGGCACCTGATGAAGACGGGGTTGCCGTCGAAACGCGTTGTGGGCTAAAAGAAGAAATAATTGCTTTGTGCTTGTGTTCCTTGCGCTCCGTTGACCGTTCATTTTCATCATCCTACAGTATGTACATACAGAGGCCTAGTAGAAATGTCCCTCAGATCCTCAGAAATGATTTCGTGACGGTTCCTTGGCGGTGTAAAGACTTGGTGTTTGTAGAGATACCTAAAAGCCAATCATACACAATCCACGTCGTTACAATGGCTAATAATAATGACTTTGTCCATAGCACTAATGGTTCCTCAGCATTTGCCTAAGATAACTTTGTAGGGTTTCCTAGAAAAGTGTGTGTGATAACACAATATTTCTTACAAATAACCACAAAATGTAAGAATAGCCGTCTCACAGCGTACAAGCCCTGAAAGCTCCTCCACCTTACCAAGGAATTAACGCATCATGACAGTGATGGACGGCTACACCTGATCAATATCTGATATAGCAGAAGCCCCTGTGGTAACAGGAGAAGCCAGTGTTCATGGGCTGTTCGGTTTACAAGCTGGTTTGAGTTGATCCCTCTGATTAACCCCGGCTGTATAACACGGGACCTATAGATGGGGCTGCCGGTCACACTCCATTTCCCTGCATTAAGAGCCTTTGTGCAGATTCGCCCTGCTCTCCTGCCTACACCCGCCGCCCCGGCTGCCCACATCTCGGTGCTGACACACAGACAGCTCTTGATGTTGGAGGAGAAAATATAGCATCTGTTTCCTTTTTATCTAACGGTGGAAATGAACTCTTGAGATATGTGAAATGTGCTGTGCTAGGTCTCAATTAGGAAGATGCTCACAATGGCAGCCATTTTTAATCGCCTCAGGAAATAACAGGCTGTAATAAATTTACTTCCCCTGAATGGAATCATGATCCCGCTTTTCACTAATACAAAATGAATGAATATTCACACGCTGTCCACAAATCAGCAGATATTACACACTTGACACCTTATATCTGCCACAAAAAAAGAAGGGACTATGTTGCCTAAATGAGATATACCGTCATGGCGTAAGGAAGAGACAACCACTGTCAGTGCCGGTCACAGCCACGTTAGGTCTCCTGCACAGGCTCCTCTTTTTTGGTTTTAAAATTTATAAAAAAAATTTTTTATTAATATTTTTCACATCATACAAAGAAAACTGTGCTAAAACTGCAAAAAATGCCAAGAAGTGCGGTGGTTGGAAATAACGTCACATTCAGGGTTATAGTGAGGGGGCCAGCTATAAATGAGAGTTATGGTTTGTCCCCGTATTATTGTCGGCAGCACATATGCTGCTTACACCAGGGAAATGCTGCAATTTATATTACGCCACATGAAAGAGTTGATCGGCCAACAGAAAGGCTCATTTTTGGGGTCTCCAACACTATACATACAAAATAAGCCAGGAAAGTCTAATGAATAAATATCTTTTATTAGGATTTAATAGGGTAAGTTGGTAGTCACAGGATCATGAAGCCCATCCGCTACAAAGGACACGTTATTCTACAGTGACGGTCTTCTTTCAAACCATGGCAGGATAAGTGTTTTCACGTCTCTTAGTGATTCTCTTCTGATTTCAGACAGAAAAATATGCGTCATAGAGACCTGCAATCACTTTTTTTTACACATAGTACCACAACTACACAGCTCCAGAGCAACTTAGTATACATTTTTTGCAAAAAACGTATCAACCAAATACCCTGTATCATCTTTTTACTAGCACTTGCTGTTTACTGTTACTGTTTTACAACAGAGTATACTTATACGTTGATTTTACAGTGCTTTTCTATGTTTCAGTCTTCTGGTGGTGTGAGCAATGTCCCTACTGGTTTGTTCACTGTGTGCATGGCTCATGTGTTTATGTTTGTATTCAACTGGTTTCTTGTTTTTGCAAGACTAGGGAGGTCTCCACCCCTCCTTTGTGAGCCATGCACATAAAGGCCGTTCTCTGCAGCGTGTCCACATTGGACATTACCTGTCTGAATCCTGCTCATATAGGTACTATACACATGACCAGGTTTTTAAATACATCATTTAGGAATTAAATACATTAGTCAGGGATGGCTCTGATTTGGGTATACCTTGACGTTTGGTAGAGCGGCTTAGTATACATTTTTGCAAAAAACGTATCAACCAAATACCCTGTGTTTTATCATCTTTTTACTAGCACTTGCTGGTTACTTTTACTTTTCTACAACAGAGTATTTTTATACGTTGGTTTTACTGTGCTTTCCCATCTGAGAGTAGCATAGTGTAGAGGCAGAGACCCTGATTCCAGGGATGTATCACCTACTGAGCTATCTGCTATAGTTTTGATTTAATCACAGTATTATCTGAGGCAGATCTACCAGTTCACTAAATGCTTAGCTCTATATAACTCTGCCCACATCACTGATTGGCAGCTTTCTGTGTACACTGTGCATAGACAGAAAGATGACAATCAGTAGTGGGGGTGAGTTTATACAGAGCTCATGTATATGGAGGACTACATGGCAACAGGTTTACTAGTCCTCGTTATAATCTCCTGCTGATAAAACTACAGAAAGCAGCCCAGTAAGTGACACATCGCTGGAATCATGATCTTTATATCTACATTATGCTGTTCTCACTTTAGTCAGCAAAAACTTCTTTGATAAAACCCTTTCATGTTCCAGATAAGGCTTGGTTCACATTTCCATTAGCAGGGTCAATAAAGAGTTCTATCATTTTTACCACAATAAATAGCGCAGCATTTTGCACTTTTCTTTCCATTACAATGACTGACACCCTGACCGAAAATAAATGGAGCCCATTATAGTCAATGAGGTTTATCTAAATTGTGTTTGTAATTGGACAGATCTGTTCTAATGAATTTACTGTGGCTTAATGCCCCAGAACTGGCTTGGGCGTGTGATCTGGGCTCCGAGTGGGTGGGGAGAGTTTTGGATAATCGCCATTTACACATATCTATCCCATATCTCCTGTCTTAGGCCCCATGCACACTTTGCGGTTTCTGATGCGGTTCCGCAGCGGTTTTTGCGCTGCGGAACCACACGCCATGTACAGTACAATGTTAGTGAAGGGAAAAAAAAAAAGCTGTGCACACGCTGCGGAATTTTCCGCGCGGATTGGGTGCGGTTTCAAAACCGCAGCATGTCAATTCTTTGTGCGGATTCCGCTGCGGTTTTACACCTATTCCATTATAGGTGTAAAACCGCAGGGCAATTCCGCACTAAAAACCACGCCAAAATCGCAGTAAATCCGCGCTAAAACCGCAGTGCGGTTTACCTGCGGTTTTCGCAAAATCCGTGCGGAAAAAAACGCAAGTGAATCCGCAAAGTGTGCATGGGGCCTTATAGAATCACCAATCATGACACTACACTTTAATCGGAGGAGCTACTAGGAAAAGTCATCCAAGCGGCATAATTGTACTAGTAAACATACGACTGAGAGCTGAAGACATTCTCAGGAAGTCATAGAAACGTATTCAGACGGTGCAGTGATCTGGATATGCAGAATAGCATATTTCTCCATTGATGACTGCGGAGCAATCACTTTGCCGGGATAAATATGACCCAGAATTTGCATAGTATCTGAGTGTCATACACAAACCCTCAGTCTCACAACATGAGCTCCATTTGTCCTTCCAAATTTACCTATCAGTGTTTGAACTGGATAAGGTGCTTCTATCCGAGCGGCATCCCGTGGAGACAATAAATATGTATAAGCGGATGATAGGCCTCCGAGCTTCCGAAGGTATTGATGGCTCATTTCTATGGAGCAGCTGTGCACTCACAAAGCAAAGTGCTCCAGCTGTTTGAGGTAAGAGACTTGGATGTTCCTATGCTTGGCAGTGGAGGCTGCTGATAAATATTCAGGAGGGAAGAGCGGGGGTCTGGCTGTGTGTTTTGACATTTGACTTGTCACTTTTTCAAAAGGATGCCAGCTCTGAATATGAGAGAGACTAAACAGGCACAAAATCCCTCTCCGAAACCACACCTCGTGTGTAATGGTGAATTGTGAGGCAGAAAAGCCGAAGAGCTGCCAAAGCATCTGAGCTGGCACGGGGGGACGCAGAAGAGCATTTAGGGGGTGAGCTTCTATTTAGCGCTGACACTCAAAGCGGCCGTAGTGTTACATGTTAGATGACTGTGGGCCGAACCCGCCGATTCCCCCCTATTGAGAAAATGCTTGTCTATGGGGGGCCTGGGGAATAGCTGTCGGCTGGGAGAGCGTATACCTGACTTATTTGTCCACTTTAAAGGGGTTGTCCACCAGCCTTTGAAATAAAGTTGTCCCCCATGTAAAATAATCCCAACATTTACTCATCTCCCACACTCCAGCGATATCGATGCTGCGGTTTGCATGGAATTGTTGTGCCACGTGAGCCCTGCAGCAAATTTGGGGCCGCAACTGGTCCACTGTACCCTCAATTTTCTCAACGAACCTCGGACAAGCAGCAGGGCTCACGTAGTATTACCATGCCTCGCACACCCTGGTAGACTCTGCGCCAACATAACTGGAATGGTGTGGGGGTGAATATGTGATTTTTATTTTACAAGGGGGACTACGTCATTATAAAGGAGTGGGCTACCCATACAAAGCTAGCCACGTAAAGTTTATCAAGGGAAAATCCAGGGTTTTTTAGGGCTGTCTGTTTAATATAAAAAATATAAAAAAAGGGTCACTGGAAGGAAATGTTAGAACATAACAAAAGTATTACCAACCTTTCGATGGCCCTGAGACTCCAAAGACATTTTGGTTGGCACGGCAGTGACGTCACGGCTACTACACAAATATATCCCTGCCTTGTACTGCGCTATGTATGATCACCAGGATCAATCACCAAAAGTGAGGGTGAAATACATGTGTGTGATTATCCAAGTCTGAAGTGTCCTTTCAGCTGCAGCAACTTTATTGCGAAAAAGTCCAAACCGACATCCCTGGCAGGAGCAGGGGAAAATGTTCTCCATGCGGCTCAGTGCTTCCAGTCGTTCTTCATAAGCTGGCTTGTTGTTACACGTCTGCCTTTAGCCATCATTCATAACTATTTTCCTGATCCACTCATGTTTCACAATCTGGCACATTTTTTTAAGAAAGGAAGTGTCAGTCAGCAAAATGACTATTTTTGCATTTTTCTGTAACTGCTTAGAAGAGATGAGGGGGAAATCATACTTCAGTCCTAACAACGGGGAGTGGGAAAGCACAACATCCGAACACTGCGGAGTGTACTGAGCACTTTGATAAACCCTCAGTGGAGTGAAGTCCAGTGTGCAGACTCCATGGAGACAGCAGATCCTGGTGGGCACAGACTGCTGAAAGGTGCACTCCTGCTCTGAACATCAACTAGTGAGCTGATTCAATCTTGTACTCCCTCCCTGCCGTATATTAACAGCTGTTTCCTCAGAACCTCAATTATTACTTAAAAGACGCTAAGCCACAATTAAGAAATTGAATTTTCATGGAAGGATAATAATGTGGCGTTTGTAGAAAGTATGCAGACGCTCTGATTGCCACAAGGTGCACTCCAGTCATTTACATATCAAAAGGGTAACAACGCTAACATAAGAAGTCTTAAAATAGGCTCTCATTAGTGGGGCCCAAACATCTGCTCGCAGTGTCCCCAGTGCTCAAAATCTTACTTTTACTATCTGTAACTGAAAGGTCCATCTTTTCCTGTACAATCCCTTCCTATGGAAAGGAACTGGTGCGCCGTGCCAAAGGGATACCCCTCATTGTACTGTGGCTCTATCAAGGGCACATGCCGCCACCTGTCAGAGTCCAGAGCCCAATAAATCTGCTGGTGATGATTTTCTCTTCAGATTTCAACATTTACTCCTTCTACCCATTAATTTCACACAAAAAAATGCTTCTACAAATCAACCTTGTCAAGATTTTTTTTCTTTATAAAATACCAATGTTATAACTGCCCTACACACCGGTAACGTACAACCCAGGGAGACTAACACCTAACCCTGACAGATCCCTGGTTAGACTGGTAAACGCCCTACGCTGATCTTGGTCTGTCCCTACCTGACCGCGGAGGCTGGCGCTCTAAGATAACGCACTGGCATCCCTACTCACCCTGAATGTCCCCAAAAGAGAAAATGCAACTGATACTACTATAACCAGTTACACATTCATTCCAGAACACTTCCTTACACTGCATGATTCTGTGCAATTTCTATCTTAAATCAGTTCTACAGTTAACTTCCTAGCAATTTTTCTTCTCACAAACTGGAAGAAGTACAGTATTAGATAGCATTGTGATGATGATATATCATATACCGGTATATTTCTATAAGTCTCTACTAGTAATGTCCCTTTTTCCCCCAATACATTTTTGCTAAATTTGCCAAGAGAATAAAGTTAACTGAATTCTAAAACGTTCATTAATACAGTTGTTAAACCTGCAAAACTGCTCAGTATTATTATTGCACTTTCTAATATAGAAAAGAGCAAGGTTGGCAATATGTATGCCAAAATCCTCAGAGTTTATTACAGCGTATGAAAGTGTAATAACAAAATATAACATATATCTACCATGCTATCTCTTCTTGTAAACGCCATGTAATAACTCCCAATAATGGGCACATGTGCAAATTAAAAAAGGCAAAATGCAAAAAAAGGCTCAGTAGTGACATAGAAATAATAAACATATACAGTATTACAAAGTAGGTACTGTATGCAGTATGGGTGTACTGTTTCTTTATGAAGCTGGGATCACTAGAGTTCTCAACCTGCCACCAGCCAAAAACAAACCTAAATGAACAGACCTTCCAGCAAAATTGGCCCAGTGTCTGTGTCTGGGGAGAGCGGATTAGACGGTAAGCCATATTGGAGTCTTCTCTGCCAGCGGAGTATGGCTATGCTTCCCACCTGATCCATGCTCTCTAGCATGCTTATGGTAGAAATGGCTTCTTGGGACACTGATCCCAGTGAGGAGACCAGAAATGGTCCATGTGTGGTGCTCCATTAGTTATTTTGATAGGACGTCTCTGTATACCTTGATACATGTCAGTTTCTTTAAAATGGCAATTTTCATATCACAGCAACTCCATTAAATTGGCATGAAATGCTGCAGGACAATGGTAGCTGTCAGGCCTCTGGCCATACGATAGTGTGATTAAAGTTATCTTGGGCAATGTCAAGGCCCGTCACCCTTCTCTCCATAGTCATTCTGAACTCACTTCCCTGAACTGAATCTAAGATTTGGCATCTGCAGGCAGGTGACCCTTCGGGTCTGCCAGCTCCCAGCAGCAAGACTTCCAATTTCCAGCCATCCATAATAACTGGACCTCTCGGAGCAGCCAGTAATGAACTAGGGCTGATCCATTCATTACAGAGGAATAGTGAGGTTGGATGCTATCCTTAATGAATCAATAAAGCAGCCGTAAATGATTATTGAAGCTGTAAGGACAAATGGATTCACTTTAAAAAGCTGAAAGAAGAAAATGGTTGTGATGGGAGAAGGAAAGGTGTGGGCACAGTTGGCAAACGGGATAAATCTTACGAGACTATAAGTGCCCATATAAAACAGGCTGATAATCAGGAGACAAGCTTATAGGAAAGCTCATTCCTAACTATGGGAACATCTAAGGCAGGGATGTCAAACTCAAATACACAGAGGGACAAAATTAAAAACTTGGACATAGTCGCGGGCCAATCCTGATATTTCTAAAAAAAACATGTCTACAATTGAGAATGTTTTTTTCTTTTCATATGGAAACAAACTTAAAGGGATTGTGCCATGAACAAAGTACATTTTATTAATAGATTTTAGAATAAAATTAGCACATAATCACAAATGGGGAATACTGGAATAATATAATATGTTATTTAAGAACAGTAAAAAGTATATTGCCCAATTACCTAATTTAAATATGTAATAACAAAGGATAAAACAACTTTGAATTAATAAATACCGTAATACAGATAATAAAGTATGATGCCAACAAAAGTGCCCCAAACCACAGTATGATACCCCCACAGTAAGTTCCTCCACACTCACAGACCCTACTGTACTCCCCAGCAAAGTATGATAACCCATCACAGTATGATGCCCCAACTGTGATCCCTTTAGACCTCCAGACAGTATGATGGGCCCCACATAGTCCTCCACACAGTATAATGGGCCGTACATAGCTCTCCATACAGAATAATGGGCCGCACAGTCCTCCATACAGAATAATGGATCCCACATAGTGCTCCATACAGAATAATGAGCCCCATATAGTCCTCCATACAGAATAATGGGCCCCACATAGTCCTCCATACCGAATAATGGGCCCCACATAGTCCCCCATACAGTATAATAGGCTCCACATGGTCCTCCATAAAGAATAATGGGCCAAACATAGTTATCCATATAGACTAATGGGTCCCACATAGTCCTACATACAGTTTAATTGGCACTACATAACCCTTTATAACCCATTATAATCTATGGGGCTGTTCACATGTTCATGTTTTGTTGTGGGCCATGTGTCGCAAAAAAAATCTCGTAGAAATGTTGTTTTTTTTATCAGCATCATGGCTGAAAATCACCCATACAAGTCATTAGGTCTGTGAAAATCACAGACAGTACATGGATGGTATCAGTGTACTATCTGTGTGCTGTCAGTGATTAACATTGCAATAGATAGGGGAGGCATTGTAATTTATTTATTATTTTCCATATATGAAAATCACTGATGAATCACTAAAGGTAAAAACTAACCATTTTTTGCTGATGTGAAAAATCACAGTCGTCTGAATGAGGCCTATACAGGCTTAGAAAACACCCATGAACGCGCTGGTTTGTAAAGTGAGATGATTTTTAAAAAATCATTATTATCGGCAGCACATCGTCCTGCTTAAATAGGTGATGTGCTGCCGAAAACATGATATTCTGTGATCACTTTGTGTGCAAAGAAGTGTGGTCAGTTAATTGAAACGGGCCAGAAAACAATGGCTGATCTGCTTCTATGTAGTCGATCAGCTGCCGTTTTATGGCCGTGATCGTTTCATGCAAACCTGGCATAAGAGCTCTGTCCTATTATTTTGCACTGCAGGGCATGCACATGGGAATCTGTCACCTTACACAACAGAGGCTGAATGGGGAATGTAATAAGTGCGGCTTAGTTAAATTAATGATCTGATTAGCTGAAAATAAATCTTTTACATGGACCAATGATCAGCAGACAGACCTTTATATGAATGGTCACACATTAAAATCATTGTTTTTTTTCGCGAGAAACCAGTGTAAACAACGATGACACTGTATGTGAATGAATGATCACACTAAAGATCGCATGGTCACATATAATGTAGAGGAGTGCTCCATGGACATGAGTACTGACCAACTTACTATACTGTCAGGGGTAATCGTTCTGGGCACAAAACAAGTCAGTGTAACAAGACCCAGGTGATCTAGTGCCACCTATAGGAAGTAGCGATCCTAAAAGTCAATGTCGACCCTTTAACGAGCTTTGTCACATGACTTAGGATAAAAGCCAAAACCAGATCTCAATTTGCAGACACTGTGTTTCGGGGTACTGCCCCTCATCAGTACAAAGTGTGAGATTTGGTTTGGCTGTGTGAGAGGCGTCTGATTGGGATTGGTAGCACTAGAGTTCTAGTCCTCTTCCTCTCTGAAGAGACAATTTGCATATTTCCAAGAGGAGCGGCTTAAAACTCTCCTCATCTCGGCATGCTTAACATGTCACTCTCTGTAAGGAGAAACGTCACCCCTAAGACCCAGGTGTGACACAGGCAAGAACTGACAATTTTAGAGTCATGTAACAAAAAGACAAGCAAAGTTTACTCCTTTAAAGCTAAATTCCCTAATTCCGGATGCTTGTAGCTACCTTTTCCATTCAGATTTATTGTTGAGTTGAATGGTGACTGTTTAAAGGGAATCTGTCACCCCATTTTGGCTATATCAGATAAAGATATGACTGAATAGTGCGTCCCATAAGTAACCTATCGGTATCTATCATATATCCTGACACCCCCGTTTTCATGCCAAAACACCTTGGTAAAGTTAGGATACAAATCTGAGTGGTCCGGTCCGGAGGGCGGTGTTTTTTTCTTCCTCCCCCCCGCTCCTCGACTTCACTTGCGTAGTGTTCCCGCGATTGCACGTTTTAAAATCCCCTCGCGCCTGCGCAGTGTTCTTTGCCCAACAGTGGGCAAAGCATAAAATCATTACAGAGCATGCACAACTATTTTCGGTCACTTTCCTTGCCCTGGAAGTCGTCCAAGGCAAGCAGTCATTTTTTTTTACATTTAAATAAGGAAAATCTATACTGCAGTTATAAGCCTTATAGGGGCTAAGTTTATTATAGGACTGTATAAGTGGTTTAAATTGAATTTTGGGGTAACAGATTCCCTGTAAATCAAGTCAACCTTTAAAACTGGATGAATACGACACTCATTTTTTAATCTTATTGTTGCAGAATTAATAATTACATTGTCTATTGCCTCTAGATGTCCACCATTAGTCCATCCTTCTAATTCCTCGGCTTCTTCCATGGTTGCAGTTCCATGCTCCAGCCACTAGATACTAGAGAACGGGCCCTATAGGGATGTAAGACAGATTTCACTCCGTGCCTGCAGTAATACAGCACAGGCCCACCCTACCCCTTTTTCCATTTCACCCTTGGCTGGATCATTTTCTGCATCTATTCCCGTTGCTAATTCAAACTAATTAAAGTATAAAATAGAATAATTTGTGCGTCTCTGGAACTCTGCTGCATACACCCTGAGTTATGTCTCTGTGTTAGCACTCAGTGTGAGCAATCCCCTTTCTGATCAGCTCACTAACCGTGGAACTCATTTACTACAGAGTGGTGCTGCTCCGAAAAGACCCTGCAATAATGAAGAGGCGAGAGGAGGAAAAAAAAGAAAAGAAAAGACGAATACAAGGCGTTTCTGCTCTGATTTCAAATTTCACACTTCACCACTTCCAAAAATGGGCATCGTGAAATATTTCATTTTTCTTTTCATGTAATTATCCAGCGTTGGTTAAATGGATTTTCTTTTCTTCCTATACAGAAATGTAAAGAGCAAAACTGAAGAACAGTAAAAAAGCGGCAAAAAGGTTGGGGCATCTGTCTCTGTAAAGCATACACACTGGGGAGTTTACCATAAACCACAAGCGCATGGTATAGCTCGCCACAAACCACAGCTTCTGCTCTAACGGAGGATCGAGTTTCCTATTCACAGAGGAAAAGCAATGTCATTTACTCCAATGAAGTTTACTTAGAAAGCAAAGAATTGCAAATGTGCTCCACTGGTTAGAAATGCGTGCGCGCTGGACTGTGCTCATGCTCTGGGGCACATATTAACACACCAATGTGAAAAGATGGACAGTCATATTTGTGACAGATTTTACAAGTACTATATCAAATACCAGTTTGAGATCTATGGCATAAATGCATCTATAGTCCCGATGTATCATGCTTAAAAGGAACCTGTCATCAGGTCACCCCATGCTAAACTGCTGCCCCAAGATTCTACCTGTGTCTCTATTTCATCCCTACGGTCCAGCATACCTGAAGCATCATCATAGGTCAGAGTTCTCCCTGCTTTCCGCAAAACAGCACTGAGTTGCTCAACGGGTGGGCCTAGACCACCCTACCTGCCTCTTGTAATTCTTACAGTCCCTTGCCTCTGATTGATTTGGGTCATTCCCTATGTCAGCCATATCGAGCTCTTGCTCTACTGCTATGTCCATGCGCAAGTACATAGGATACTAAATTTCATTGTCCTGAGTACAGAAATGTTAAATGCGGAAGCGCCAGGTCCAGATTCGTCTATAGCACAGGAATGTTGCATGGATGACTAAGGGTACATACAAAAGAGGCATGTCGTCAGTATCCCAAGAGCTCCTCAGAATGGTTCTGTAACCCGCGACACTCAGAATGAAGGGTTGCACCATAAGAAAGCCCTTTGGAGGGCAAACAATCCAGTGACAGCGACTGAAGAAGAGAAAACCTAATGAAAGGTACATTTTAAAGAGAACTTCTCATGTTGTGATGCCCTGATAGAATTATAGAAGTGAGTGCCATTACATCTATTATATACCCTCCCCACAAAGAGCCAAACAGTGAGGATGAAAACTAATCACTTCCTGGATCTATAGAGTCATATGGTATATCACATGATCTGCTTCACCAGTCAGCAGCTCTGATTAGAGTCATGTGATGCTGTCCGCCACTCCTTTTTCTGTATGGTATTTTGCACAGGAAATAACCTATTTGAAGCTAAGAAAGTAGCAACAACAAATCAGCTTCAATTAAAACATAACATACCAAAAAGAGACAAAAGCTGTAGAGTCAAAAAAGCTATAAAACTTATGTAAAAAACACAGTCAAATATCATGTATGAAAAATCTAATAAAGCTAATTAAACTAATTAAACTAATAAGTGATGAAAAAATACTGCAGAAAATCTGCAACATCAAGAACTCACTAAATCCTCATCGTGTGCACATATCCTTACTCAGAATAAGAAATTAGCAGAGTATTGCCTGCTATTTGTATGGCCATTACATCTCAAGTACCGGAAGGGTCACAAGACGTCATTGTGATCACCAAAGTTGTCTATTTCTACAGGTCACCAACCGAAAGAGCGAATTTTAACTGTTAAAGGGTTAAAGGATTTGGCTACTTGGGAGCAGAGTCCATAGGTGACATACAGCACAGGTGGGATAATGACACAGACTGTAAAAGAAAGTCTGGACCTAATTAAGTAGCTGTCAAATGAAGAACAGTGTCCATTAACAATGCGCAGAGAAGGTAGCAATTAGGCAGAATGCTCCTTTTTTGGACTGGTGTTAGGGAGGGGGAACAATTAGTGGTAATTAAGAATTTTACTTGTCAGGTATAGTAGCTTGGCTAATTATCACA
>JARQOD010000002.1:472550249-472575018 GCA_033576555.1 Oophaga sylvatica
TTTTGAAAGCTGGTGTCCGAGTGGGCACATTGGAAATGACTCCAATTCTAGCCACAACTAACTCCGACTCTGAGTCCATGGCTCATATTACTTAGCAAGAGATGGTGTTCTTCAAGTATTGACTTAAAAAGAGAAAAACAAAAATCCAATGAAGTCCACAAAGGAAATGTATTTGGCGTAGAAAATTCCCCAAAACCCAGAGCTCCCGGATGTACCGTAATCTGCATGTGATTATCACACTTAGGCCACGTTCGGACGAAAGAATTAACTGTATGCAAAACGGATAGCAGACGGGCAGCACACTGACCAATGCGAGACTATGTGGTACTACACATGAACATTTTTACACGCGGGCAATTTATTTATTAAATTGTTTGCATACAGATTGCATATGGATGTAGACAATGGAATCACGGATGGCATATGGATGACAGCACGGAAAGGAAATCGTCTGAACAAGGCCTTATGCGATCATGAGCGGCTGCAGTTTGGTACTCCGTGTAATGCTCTCCTATGGCGTTGCATGAAATAATACGTGTACATGTGACTGTGATATCACACTCAGAAAAAATATAGAATTTTTCCTGATTAACAGAAATCACTTCATTTTCCGTGTAAGGTGCTACTAAGAATGTATTCAACATCACAATACAATTTAATAGTAAGTGCGCTTCTTGCAGTGTTTTACTGGGTGTACCCTAATAAAGCGAGTTATTTCTAGCTGGTAGGAAACAATCGCCGGCATAGCTCCTGTGCTGGGCTGTATCTGATAGTAATAACTCTGCTGTGTAACATCTCATCTCACTTTGTCGCATTAATCTCAGATTCCTGAATCAGTCACCGTGGACTGATGTGCGCGCCTTCCTAAATGCTCAGTTAGCTGCACTGGTCTTTCATTATCAGACTGCCAGCTGCCTAAATCGCTTCCCGAAATTTGCATGAAATCTGAATTCTACAAGGCTGCTATCCAAACAGAACAAACTCTGGCCGCTCTAATCTTTACATGGAGAAGTCAATTTGCAAGAGAAAAATGTGCATTAATGTCTCCCGCAGCGAGCAGGAGAAAGGATTAAACATCTCTCGCTTTAATTCTGAATTATCATAAACCCGACACAAACAATTACGAGGTGTGGAGAAAAGGCTTCCGTGTTTCGGATATGAGGTGGCCCAAGCCAACACCTTGGAAAATGTGATTTGAACAAATTACGCAGACCTACAGCTACTCATTCTTATATCCCCCTCGCTGCTGTACATCAGATTTGCTGCTGGAATCCTTTCGGGTGGCGGATACAAATATATTATCGATGATTCTGAGCGTAATTATGCTGCATTTTAATATTTCATAGTAACCGCCAGAGAATGCCGGTCTCCAAGACAGAAAATGGGTAATGTCAAGTGAGGCAGTAATATTCAGGATGAATTGTTGTATGCTGTAACAATGTACAGGCATCACGAGGATGTGCGGCAGGAAGTCTGGAATACATTACTGGGCGGCCGTACACTGACAAACCTGCTCTGGGAGCCACCATGTCACTGCCGCTGTCATATGTTTATGACATTCTACATCCACTCCAAACGCCTGACCCAACCGAAAAGCGTCCTGCATCATAAGCCTCCCAAAGACCTCCTCACTGGCATGCTCGGCTATGAGAATGATCATTAGGTCTGGGGTGCACAACCTGCGCGAGGAGGCCACATGTGACACGCTATGCCATTCTGTGCGGACACAAAACATCTGGTCACAGACACACTTACCTGTACATAATTCCATAACAAAGAAGAGAGGGATGGAGCCCAGCCATTTTTATTACTTCCTAAAGGTATATATTATTTATAAAGGCAATCTATGCCTGTGGCTCTATACAATGTAGTATGGCATTAAAGGGGTATTCCCTTCTCCAAGATCCTATCCCAATATGAAGCAGGTGTAATAATAATAATATTAGCAAATACCTCCTATTAAAAATGTAGTATAGTTTTTCTGATTTGCCACTTGTCTATGTTACGACCACTAGCAACTAGCTGTCACTATATCAGTGGTCGCAACCATGGATCCCAAAGGTCCTGGAATGACAAACGAGACATAGCGAATCAGAAAAATTATACTACATTTTTAATAGGAGGTATTTGCTAATATTATTCTTATTACACCTACTACATATTGGAATAGGATCTTGGAGATGAGAACATCCCTTTAAGTTTACAATGGTAGAGCCACATTCAAGTGCTAAGTGGAGGTACAGGCGGCCCCTAATATTCCCATAGGTGCTGGTTCTGCTTTATAGTCTATTCTCTAACATGCATTTATGGCATATAATTACCGTAGTATATGCCAGAAACATCTCAGATGGTAATAGCCCTATACATTTTATTTCGGCCCTTGCGAATAATATATGACAATGTGGCTCTCAGGCTGGAAAAGGCTGTGCACCCCTCATTAGATGAAAGGAGCTGTACAAAAACAGAATAATAAAATAGTGATACACCTGCCTCCGTCACTTCAATGGCACCAAGCTGCAGTACTACACACAAAGCGTGGAGGCTATATATTCATAGTATTAAAAAGTATACAGAGAAAAAAGTGGTAAACTATCAACCATAATCAACCAGCAATCCAACATGGCTGAGTTTTCGGGCAGGCTTTGTTCGCTCAGACCCATCACAATTATCACAATCTTCCCTTTCACATAACTCCAAAAAACATGTGCGGCCAACTTTTTCGCAATTTGGTCACAGTTTCTTACCTGTCTTTCTGACATGATGTAGAGGTATTTGCTGTCCGTGGAAAATGCCATGTCCCTAAGGATTGGACTTCCATCTCTCATTGCGTGCACTACTTCATACTGAATGCCACCGTACGGAGGACCATCTGCCCGAATCTGAGGAAAACAAAAACACACAATGCTCATTAAATCGACCCAACTCTATTACAGAATGGTCTGTGAGAAATTGAAATCAATGAAAAAAAAAGTTACATTTTTGACTAATTCCTCTAGAAACTTGAGACATGTTAATAAAAAAGTTCTGTAACCCTTTAAGCTCCACTAGTAGGTTTGCAAGTACTGTACGTCACTTCAGGAGTCAATGCCTGCTATTGGCCATGGAATCTCAAATACGTGAATGAGCAAAAGGCACCAGAAAAGGAAAGCACATAGCATGCCCCAAATTTATTATGTGCTCTAGACATACTTTATAAATAAATAAACAAACTATGTGAAATATTGAGAGAAAGGAAAGAGCGAAAGTGACATGAGTGGCCAGTGGTGCCAAAATATCATACCTGATAAGATAATTTCAGGCATTCCACAACATAACTTCCATCATCGTCTGGTTTTGAGATATAAAACGACTTCAATGGGGAAATGTCACTATTCACAACAAAAAAATCACAAGTCTATTGTTTTTTAGCTGTAAAAACTACAACCACAAAAGCAGGGCTGTGAAGTCCGTAAGCCAAACCATTGACTTTGACTCCTCAATTTCCATGACTTCTGACTCTGACTCCAACTCAGACTCCCCAGCACTGGTCACTACTGAGCATGTACATAAAAGTGCAGCACAGATTCATCTCATCTACGACTCCCCAGCACTGGTCACTACTGAGCATGTACATAAAGTGCAGCACAGATTCATCTCAGCTACGACTCCCCAGCACTGGTCACTACTGAGCATGTACATAAAGTGCAGCACAGATTCATCTCAGCTACGACTCCCCAGCACTGGTCACAACTGAGCATGTACATAAAGTGCAGCACAGATTCATCTCAGCTACGACTCCACAGCACTGGTCACAACCAGGGTGGATAAAAATCATGATTTTTTAAAAAAAATCAAAAAAATCGGATTTTTTTGATTTAAATCGGATTTTTTTTGATTTAAATCGGATTTTTTTGATTTAAATAGGATTTTTTAATCAAGTTGTACACAAGCAAAACTTTGTCTTTTTGCAAATCAAATTATTTTACACAAATAAAAATATTAAAACAGTTGATGACTATGAAACCTAATAATTTTTATTTGCACTATTAAACAATCAGAATTGAACGACAGAGAGTAAGTACTTTTTAACAATAGCCTATCTCTAACGTTTGAAGTAAGCAAACATCTTCAGTGAATACATCAGTCCTTTAAGCCTCCAAGCTCATGTTAACAACTTTGTCTTTCAAATATTTTGTACAAGCCGCTCTTTCTTTGTCGTATACAGCCTGAAGATGTTTTCCTGAGATATCAAATCTACTTGGTGGTTTGTAGCCTGGTCTTATTCCTTCGATCATTTGTACAAACAATGGGTGTTCAACTAGTCGGAAAGAAGAATTGGTTGCAAATATGAATTTAGCAATTAATTCATCAAAATGTTCTTTCTGGCTCGTCGTAGTCTTTGAGGCTATGGTTCCACGGTCCGGAACCATAGCGCTTTTGACGGAGCGGAAATTCCGCTCCGTCTAAGCCCCGCCCCCTTTCTGACGCGCGATCTTTCCGGAGGTGTTCAGGACACCTCCGGAACACCTCCGGAAAGAGCGCAGGGCTACATAGCCCTGTGTTAATTATGTTGCGGCGACGCACCGTCGCCGCAATACGCGAGGACATGCTGCGGTCTAAAAAGACGCGCCGCATGTCCGTTTACGCAGGTTTGCCACCTGCGTATTGTTACGCATAGTGGAGACGGGATTTCTAGAAATCCCCTCCACTATGCTGTAACATCTGGACGCTGCGTGTTTGGCGCTGCGCCAGCGCACAGCGCCAAACACGCAGCGTTTCCTGACCGTGGAAACTCACCCTGAGAGGAATTTTTCTACACTTTGCACGCAAAGTTTTTTGTTGGGCTGCTTTGTTGAAGTTGTACCCAGATATTGATTGTCACGTGCAGCACAAGCCATATTTGACCCTGAAAGCACAGTAATTAAAAATATAATTCGACTGCGTATTTGAAGAAATATAACGAAAATATTTTGAAACAAACTTTTTGAACAATGTAATGGTCCTCGTCCTATAAGGGCTATCTCAAAAGTTATGCTACTCAAGTTTCCGGTGAAGTTGCTGTAATACTAGTAATATCAGAGCAACTGAAAAAAATTATGTCACAAAAGTTTTAAAAATGTTTTTTTTAAAAAAATGGTCAATTTGGCAGACTTCAAAAGTGAATTGTAGCCTACAATAAAAAAAAAATTAGGCGTATACACACTCTTTTATTTTTACTTAACGTTAATCTTCTGTGAAATATTGCCTTAACATAAATTTAAATTCTATACTCCAGAACTAGTGCTAGAAATGTTTCTTTTCATAGACTTTAACCATCCCAGTAAAACGTCTGTTAAAATAGGTTGTAATTGCCAGACTTACCACTAGTGCTAGGGTCCTGGTGCATAAGAAGCTGTGGGGTTCATTGACATTAGTTGTATCACTATCAACATCTTCATTTCCCTTCTGGTTGCAGTTTTCATAATGTGATTTCAAACGGCAAACAAGTCCTTGGATATCCTTTTGACAGTATTTGCACTTTGCTCTCCCACCTTTCTTTCCAAACTCTGCTGGCATCTCAACAAAATGAACCCAAATAGGGTCTCTCTTACGACCTGCCATGGCTCACGCAGATCACTTCTGAAGTTTGATTGTTACTACAGCCAAGTACTGCTGACTGACTATCCAACAAGTTTGGGCATGTCAACTGAATGGAAAAAGAAACTGAAACCAAGCTACAGAAAGTGAAACCAAGCTAGAAGTGTGGAGTTAATTGAACAATGATTGAAAGTTTTAGATTTTAATCGTGATTTATATTAAAAAAATCTTTTGATTTAAATCAGTGATTTAAATCATGATTAAAATCACGATTTAAATCGATCTGATTTAAATAGAAAAAAATCATTTGATTTAAATCATGATTTAAATCGTTGATTTAAATCGGCGTGATTTAAATCAATCCACCCTGGTCACAACTGAACATGTACATAAAGTGCAGCACAGATTCATCTCAGCTACGACTCCCCAGCACTGGTCACTACTGAGCATGTACATAAAGTGCAGCACAGATTCATCTCAGCTACGACTCCCCAGCACTGGTCACTACTGAGCATGTACATAAAGTGCAGCACAGATTCAACTCAGCTACGACTTCACAGCACTGATCACTACTGAGCATGTACATAAAGTGCAGCACAGATTCATCTCATCTACGACTCCCCAGCACTGGTCACTACTGAGCATGTATATAAAGTGCAGCACAGATTCATCTCAGCTACGACTCCCCAGCACTGGTCACTACTGAGCATGTATATAAAGTGCAGCACAGATTCATCTCATCTACGACTCCCCAGCACTGGTCACTACTGAGCATGTATATAAAGTGCAGCACAGATTCATCTCATCTACGACTCCACAGCACTGGTCACTACTGAGCATGTACATAAAGTGCAGCACAGATTCATCTCAGCTACGACTCCCCAGCACTGGTCACTACTGAGCATGTATATAAAGTGCAGCACAGATTCATCTCAGCTACGACTCCACAGCACTGGTCACAACTGAACATGTACATAAAGTGCATCACAGATTCATCTCCGCTACGACTCCCCAGCACTGGTCACTACTGAGCATGTACATAAAGTGCAGCACAGATTCATCATCTCAGCTATGACTCCCCAGCACTGGTCACTACTGAGCATGTACATAAAGTGCAGCACAGATTCAACTCATCTACCACTCCACAGCACTGGTCACTACTGAGCATGTACATAAAGTGCAGCACAGATTCATCTCATCTACGACTCCCCAGCACGGTCACTACTGAGCATGTACATAAAGTGCAGCACAGATTCATCTCAGTATGACTCCAGCACTGGTCACTACTGAGCATGTACATAAGTGCAGCACAGATTCATCTCACCTACGACTCCCCAGCACTGGTCACTACAGGCATGTATATAAGTGCACACAGATTCAGCTCAGCAACGACTCCACAGCACTGATCACTACTGACATGTACATAAAGTGCACACAGATTCATCTCAGCTACGATCCCCAGCACTGGTCACTACAGAGCATGTACATAAAGTGCAGCACAGATTCACTCAGCTACGACTCCCAGCACTGGTCACTACTGAGCATGTACATAAAGTGCAGCACAGATTCATCTCAGTACGACTCCCCAGCACTGGTCACTACTGAGCATGTACATAAAGTGCAGCACAGATTCATCTCACTACGACTCCCAGCACTGGTCACTAAGAGCATGTACATAAGTGCAGCACAGATTCATCTCAGCTACGACTCCCCAGCACTGGTCACTACTGAGCATGTACATAAAGTGCAGCACAGATTCATCTCACTACGACTCCCCAGCACTGGTCACTACTGAGCATGTACATAAAGTGCAGCACAGATTCATCTCAGCTACGACTCCACAGCACTGGTCACTACTGAGCAGTACATAAAGTGCAGCACAGATTCATCTCAGCTACGACTCCCCAGCACTGGTCACTACTGAGCATGTACATAAAGTGCAGCACAGATTCATCTCAGCTACGACTCCCCAGCACTGGTCACTACTGAGCATGTACATAAAGTGCAGCACAGATTCATCTCAGCTACGACTCCCACAGCACTGGTCACTACTGAGCATGTACATAAAGTGCAGCACAGATTCATCTCAGCTACGACTCCCAGCACTGGTCACTACTGAGCATGTACATAAAGTGCAGCACAGATTCATCTCACTACACTTCCAGCACTGGTCACTACTGAGCATGTACATAAAGTGCAGCACAGATTCATCTCAGCTACGACTCACAGCACTGGTCACTACTGAGCATGTACATAAAGTGCAGCACAGATTCATCTCAGCTACGATCCACAGCACGGTCACTACTGACTGTACATAAAGTGCAGCACAGATTCATCTGCTACGACTCCACACACTGGTCACTACTGAACATGTACATAAAGTGCAGCACAGATTCATCCTGCTACGACTCCCAGCACTGGTCACTACTGAGCATGTACATAAAGTGCAGCACAGATTCATCTCAGCTACGACTCCCAGCACTGGTCACTACTGAGCATGTACATAAAGTGCAGCACAGATTCATCTCAGCTACGACTCCACAGCACTGGTCACTACTGAGCATGTACATAAAGTGCAGCACAGATTAACTCAGCTACGACTCCCAGCATGGTCACTACTGAGCATGTACATAAAGTGCAGCACAGATTCATCTCACTACGACTTCCAGCACTGGTCACTACTGAGCATGTAATAAAGTGCAGCACAGATTCATCTCATCTACGACTCCACAGCACTGGTCACTACTGAGCATGTACATAAAGTGCAGCACAGATTCATCTCAGTACGACTCCCCAGCACTGGTCACTACTGAGCATGTACATAAAGTGCAGCACAGATTCATCTCAGCTACGACTCCCAGCACTGGTCACTACTGAGCATGTACATAAAGTGCAGCACAGATTCATCTCACTACGACTCCCCAGCACTGGTCACTACTGAGCATGTAATAAAGTGCAGCACAGATTCATCTCAGCTACGACTCCCCAGCACTGGTCACTACTGAGCATGTACATAAAGTGCAGCACAGATTCATCTCAGCTACGACTCCCCAGCACTGGTCACTACTGAGCATGTACATAAAGTGCAGCACAGATTCATCTCAGCTACGACTCCCCAGCACTGGTCACTACTGAGCATGTACATAAAGTGCAGCACAGATTCATCTCAGCTACGACTCCCAGCACTGATCACTACTGAGCATGTACATAAAGTGCAGCACAGATTCATCTCACTACGACTCCCCAGCACTGGTCACTACTGAGCATGTACATAAAGTGCAGCACAGATTCATCTCAGCTACGACTCCCCAGCACTGGTCACTACTGAGCATGTACATAAAGTGCAGCACAGATTCATCTCAGCTACGACTCCCCAGCACTGGTCACTACTGAGCATGTACATAAAGTGCAGCACAGATTCATCTCAGCTACGACTCCCCAGCACTGGTCACTACTGAGCATGTACATAAAGTGCAGCACAGATTCATCTCAGCTACGACTCCCAGCACTGGTCACTACTGAGCATGTACATAAAGTGCAGCACAGATTCATCTCAGCTACGACTCCCCAGCACTGGTCACTACTGAGCATGTACATAAAGTGCAGCACAGATTCATCTCATCTACGACTCCCCAGCACTGGTCACTACTGAGCATGTACATAAAGTGCAGCACAGATTCATCTCAGCTACGACTCCCCAGCACTGGTCACTACTGAGCATGTACATAAAGTGCAGCACAGATTCATCTCAGCTACGACTCCCCAGCACTGGTCACTACTGAGCATGTACATAAAGTGCAGCACAGATTCATCTCAGCTACGACTCCCCAGCACTGGTCACTACAGAGCATGTACATAAAGTGCAGCACAGATTCATCTCAGGTGTGACTCCCCAGCACTGGTCACTACTGAGCATGTACATAAAGTGCAGCACAGATTCATCTCAGCTACGACTCCCAAGCACTGGTCACTACTGAGCATGTTCATAAAATGCAGCACAGATTCATCTCAGCTACGACTCCCCAGCACTGGTCACTACTGAGCATGTACATAAAGTGCAGCACAGATTCATCTCATCTACGACCCCACAGCACTGGTCACTACTGAGCATGTACATAAAGTGCAGCACAGATTCATCTCAGCTACAACTCCCCAGCACTGGTCACTACTGAGCATGTACATAAAGTGCAGCACAGATTCATCTCAGCTACGACTCCCCAGCACTGGTCACTACTGAGCATGTACATAAAGTGCAGCACAGATTCATCTCAGCTACGACTCCACAGCACTGGTCACTACTGAGCATGTACATAAAGTGCAGCACAGATTCATCTCATCTACAACTCTCCAGCACTGGTCACTACTGAGCATGTACATAAAGTGCAGCACAGATTCATCTCAGATACGACTTCACAGCACTGGTCACTACTGAGCATGTACATAAAGTGCAGCACAGATTCATCACAGCTACAACTCCACAGCACTGGTCACTACTGAACATGTACATAAAGTGCAGCACAGATTCATCTCCGCTACGACTCCCCAGCACTGGTCACTACTAAGCATGTACATAAAGTGCAGCACAGATTCATCTCATCTACGACTCCCCAGCACTGGTCACTACTGAGCATGTATATAAAGTGCAGCACAGATTCATCTCATCTACGACTCCACAGCACTGGTCACTACTGAGCATGTATATAACTGCAGCACAGATTCATCTCATCTACGACTCCCCAGCACTGGTCACTACTGAGCATGTACATAAAGTGCAGCACAGATTCATCTCAGCTACGACTCCCCAGCACTGGTCACTACTGAGCATGTACATAAAGTGCAGCACAGATTCATCTAAGCTACGACTCCCCAGCACTGGTCACTACTGAACATGTACATAAAGTGCAGCACAGATTCATCTAAGCTACGACTCCCCAGCACTGGCCACTACTGAGCATGTACATAAAGTGCAGCACAGATTCATCTAAGCTATGACTCCCCAGCACTGGTCACTACTGAGCATGTACATACAGTGCAGCGGAGATTCATCTCAGCTACAACTCCCCAGCACTGGTCACTACTGAGAATGTACATAAAGTGCAGCACAGACTCATCTCAGCTATGACTCCACAGCACTGCCTCACTACTGAGCATGTACATAAAGTGCAGCACAGATTCATCTCAGCTATGACTCCACAGCACTGCCTCACTACTGAGCATGTACATAAAGTGCAGCACAGATTCATCTCATCTATGACTCCCCAGCACTGGTCACTACTGAGCATGTACATAAAGTGCAGCACAGATTCATCTCAGCTACGACTCCCCAACACTGGTCACTACTGAGCATGTACATAAAGTGCAGCACAGATTCATCTCAGCTATGACTGCACAGCACTGGTCACTACTGAGCATGTACATAAAGTGCAGCACAGATTCATCTCAGCTAAAAGTCGAGATCCTCAGATCAGGAACAGAACAGACATATGGGACATTTTGTAAGTTTCTCAAATTCTTATAAAAACATTTGCCACACATCTTGCACTGAACAACTAAACCCAATTTATTAATGTTTCAGGAGTCGAAGTTGGTACAGTTTATATTGACTCCAACTTCACCAAAATATACGACTCTGACTCCAAAGCCTTACACACCAGCAGTGAGAGCAGAACCCAGAAGGAAAGGCCCAGTAGTTAGCAGCTCTTCTCCAATCAGGGTTGTCTTTTATCCTACCCGTCCTGATGATTAGGGAATAGGCACTGGCAGACAAGAGTCTTTTCCTCAAGCATCGTCCTCACATATTTTTTTACAGGGTGTTTGGAAAACTTTTTTACATTGGGGCTGTACAGGGATGTTCTAACTGGTGTCTCATGACACTGGCACTTTAACTAACTACCAATCTAGTAATTTAGAACATTTAGCAACACATCCATCACCAATGTAGCAAGCGCCATAGTAACAAATTGTTACTGATAATTCCAAATTTAGCTGTGCAACATCATAATGGGCACAAAACACATACAGTCATGGCCAAAAGTTTTGAGAATGACACAAATATCATATTTTCACATGATCTGCTGCCCTCTGGTTTTTATGTGTGTTTGACAGATGTTTTTATCACAGACAGAAATATATATTTGCAAACATATGAGTAACAAAAGCTTATATTGACAGTTAGAATGAGTTAATGCAGCAAGTCAATATTTGCAGTGTTGACCCTTCTTCTTCAGGACCTCTGCAATTCTCCCTGGCATGCTCTCAATCAACTTCTGGACCAAATCCTGGACCAAATCCAGTCCATTCTTGCACAATCAATGCTTTCATTTTGTCAGAATTTTTAGGTTTTTGTTTGTCCACCCGTCTCTTGATGATTGACCACAAGTTCTCAATGGGATTAAGATCTGGGGAGTTTCCAGGCAATGGACCCAAAATCTCTATGTTTTGTTCCCTGAGCCATTTAGTTATCACCTTTGCTTTATGGCAAGGTGCTCCATCATGCTGGAAAAGGCATTGTTGATCGCCAAACTGCTCTTGGAGGGTTGGGAGAAGTTGCTCTTGGAGGACATTCTGGTACCATTCTTTATTCATGGCTGTGTTTTTAGGCAAGACTGTGAGAGAGCCGATTCCCTTGGCTGAGAAGCAACCCCACACATGAATGGTTTCAGGATGCTTAACAGTTGGCATGAGACAAGACTGGTGGTAGCGCTCACCTTGTCTTCTCCGAATGAGGCGTTTTCCTGATGTCCCAAACAATCGAAAAGGGATTCATCAGAGAAAATAACTTTACCCCAGTCCTCAGCAGTCCACTGCCTGTACCTTTTGCAGAATATCAGTCTGTCCATGATGTTTTTTCTGGAGAGAAGTGGCTTCTTTGCTGCCCTCCTTGAGACCAGGCCTTGCTCCAAGAGTCTCCGCCTCACAGTGCGTGCAGATGCACTCACACCTGCCTGCTGCCATTCCTGAGCAAGCTCTGCACTGCTGGTAGCCCGATCCCGCAACTGAAACACTTTTAAGAGACGGTCCTGGCGCTTGCTGGTCTTTCTTGGGCGCCCTGAAGCCTTTTTGGCAACAATGGAACCTCTCTCCTTGAAGTTCTTGATGATGCGATAGATTGTTGACTGAGGTGCATTCTTTCTAGCTGCGATACTCTTCCCTGTTAGGCCATTTTTGTGCATTGCAATGATGACTGCACGTGTTTCTTTAGAGATAACCATGGTTACCGGAAGAGAAACAATGATGCCAAGCACCAGCCTCCTTTTAAAGTGTCCAGTGGTGTCATTCTTACTTAATCATGACAGATTGATCTCCAGCCATGTCCTCATCAACACCCACACCTGTGTTAATGGAGCAATCACTGAAAAGAGGTTAGCTGGTCCTTTTAAGGCAGGGCTGCAATGATGTTGAAATGTGTTTTGGGGGATAAAGTTCATTTTCTAGCCAAATATTGACTTTGCAAGTAATTGCTGTTAAGCTGATCACTCTTTATAACATTCTGGAGTATATGCAAATTGCCATTAGAAAAAGTGAAGCAGTAGACTTTGTAAAAATTAATATTTGTGTCATTCTCAAAACTTTTGGCCATGACTATATATATATTCTGTGTAGATACTATGTAGTAAAATAACAAAGACATTTGTACAAGAGATATTCAAATCTGCTACCTTTTTGCATTTTTTTTACCAACTAATCATGTGTATTTGGAGGAACCACATTCTAGGCAACACCTAACATGAACCCAACATCCACCGCCTGCTTCGTGAAGACACTCGGCACTGAATAACTGTGCGCCTCGTGTCTGTCCTGCTGGAGGAGTGGGGATTTCTGATGTTTTGCTTTCCTTCCAGCTGTCAGTAATGTCAGCAATATGAGAACTAACGAGTATAGAATATTAAGGGGGTGGGGAGAGGCTCTGAATGTCAGTTTCCATTGTGTTATGCACTCATACGACTCTTCCTCTAAACTAAGCCTCGCCATCGTTATTAGGCAGGATCATTGCGTCTTCCAAAAATGACCTTTCCACTGAACTTCTCACCACGTACTGTTGTTTATATCGTATAGGTGTCTTATTAATGTATTTTATTTCTTGTGCCGTATGAATATTACTATATATTATACATATATTTTTTCAGTAAACACAGGAGATGGCTAGGTCAATGCTTAGCGGTGCAAGGAAAGGCTGCAGAGTTGAATAGCGTCCTAGCCTTTAGAGGGGGGAGAGTTTGCATCCCGCCCGCACGTGGTGGGATTTGCATTTTTGAATAGCCATTTGATTGTAACACGGTGTCACACTGAGAGACATGGAGAGATTGAGTAGGAGGCTGGCATGTGTCTATGGAGAGATTAAAGCAGCCAACTGAACCAAAGGCTTAGACGAGCCCAGCGGCCCATTCGGATATTGATACTGACATACGCTGGCCAACAAGCCAGGACAACTGGGACGGTGTATGATTTAGCCACTATCTTAGCTGGAAACAGCCACAAATGGAAATATAGAATGTAGGGCAAAAGTATCAATGAAAAAAAGACCGGATCCCACTGTGTAAGCAAGCAGTCCAAGCATTAAACACACTTAAATGGGATTTTCCATGGTAAAATCTAGTCAAAATTCAGCAGGGTAGAGTAAGCCATAGACTCGAAAATGTCCCCTTATTCCCTCCAAATAAACCACTACATAAGATATGCTTCTAGGATCAGGACATGAAATGTACAAGTCATGGGAATGCTTCCACTAATCTTGTTAAATGCTAAAATAGATAATCTGGGAAGATTAGGAACCAAAATAGATATTTGTAATAAGCACAATTAGCTTTGGAACAGGTTTGCATTAGTGGGAATCTAATAGCATCATAGACGTGCAGATCCTGCTGGCGCCATCATGGGTATCGTCACAGTGTATCGCCACCTATAGGCAAGAGAAGCAATTGTCACAGTAAGACCTATAATAGTAGAGGCTCCCGCAGGCAGTATGTGTGGATACGGTGATAAGAGGGATGTCACGTGTGTATAAAAGGCCGATAGATAAGGAACAGCTTAGGTCAAGAGCGCAAATTGAATTTAGTTGCAATATATTGGACAACAGATGATCGTAGCACAATACAAACCTTCCACTGGATCCAAATCTCCAAATTTCTAAAATCATTATATCTACTATATAATCGTCTAATTCTGTCTGTCTGTAACTGAAATCCCACGTCGCTGATTAGTCGCGCCTGGCCGGACGCGACCAATCAGCGACAGGCGCAGTCTGGCCGAGAATTGGCGCAGGAATTGAACCACGCACGCCACCGCTAGCGCCGCTGATCTCCCGTTGGTAGCAGCGGGTCATCTCCTGCCGCATGGAGGTCAGCGGCGACGGCTGCTCGCAGCGGAAGTACCCCGACCGGCAGCCTCCACGTAAACCCCAGCAGCCTCCACGTACACCCCACCAGCACCAGCCTCTACATACCCCAGCAGCAGCCTGCACATATAGCCCAGCAGCAGCAGCCTCTATATACCCCAGCAGCAGCAGCCTCCACATATACCCCAGCAGCAGCAGCCTCCACACATACCCCAGCAGCAGCAGCCTCCACACATACCCCAGCAGCAGCAGCCTCCACATATACCCCAGCAGCAACAGCCTCCACATATACCCCAGCAGCAGCAGCCTCCACATATACCCCAGCAGCAGCAGCAGCCTCCACATATACCCCAGCAGCAGCCTCCACACATACCCCAGCAGCAGCAGCCTCCACATATACCCCAGCAGCAGCAGCCTCCACATATACCCCAGCAGCAGCCTCCACATATACCCCAGCAGCAGCCTCCAAATATACCCCAGCAGCAGCAGCCTCCACACATACCCCAGCAGCAGCCTCCACATATACCCCAGCAGAATTATATGATGCCCATTTATTAGTGTCATCCATTAATACAACCCATAATGACCATATAATAGCGTCATATCATAATACTCACACAGTAGTAGCCATAGTTCTACATCAAGCTCCCACTTTAATGCCATTTAAAGCCACATCTTGGATTTATTATACTGTATTATACTCGCCTGCTCAACCTTCTACACTGGTCAACACCTCCACCAACAGCAAGGATGTCCCGTATCAGCAGTCCTGTGCGTGATCGCTCCCTAGGGACTTCACTTCCTATCCTCATGTCTGTTAACAGACACAAGAAAGAAAAGTATATTGGCGCCCATCAATGACTTTCAACTCTGCCACTTGTAAAGACGGGGCTGAGGATAGTAAAATATTGGTGCTAAGTCATTCATGCTCCTAATATTGGTCCTCATGTTTGAAAGAAAATCTGTTCACAATAGCAAAATACAGTAGATCACAAGTCAGGAGGAGGCACAGTCTACTGGCACTGGCCATTAATTCGGCCAAGGAGGAAATCAGAATCTGTCTGGCATTAGCGTATGGCAGCAGGTAGCTCTTTGACCCTTCAAAACCCCAAGATAAATTCCAGGGCACCCTTGAGAAATAAAGAGGATGCTTCTGAGAACCTGTGCACACCCCACTAAAGCCGCTGTTGCTTTGTAGTACATCAAGCTAAAGAGGTTGTCTGTTGAATAGAATGTACCACCCCTTCTGCAGGATAAGCGATAACTTATTGATCTGTGAGGGTCCAACCGCTTGGCACTGATCGGCAGGACAGGTAACTATTTTGTGGATAGGTTATAACTTATCTTCACTGGAGAAGCCCTTTAAGCAAGTTGGAAGAGCTAATGTAAGAAAATCACAGAGATTTATTAATGAATACTTGTCAGAAGGAAAGTTCTTTAATGAGCACAAAATATGTATTGTAAATTGCCCATTATATTCTAATAAAGCTGCTTCTGTTCTGTAAGCCTCATGAAAAATGTAACATGGAATTGAACTGGTCGCGAGAAAACATCCAGGAATACAGCGAGACTGTATCGGATATGCAAATATTATATTAAGAACTGTAAAAAGAGAGAAGATCCACAGAAAACTTTTCTCTGTGACCAATTCAGGTCTTTGTGACTTAGAGGCGCACCGGAGGCAGTTCCAGAAGAGGAGTTGTGCAAGTAACGGACTTTCTATATTTATGACTCTTGTTTTCACTGCACCCTGGCCTGGATTTTTTATGGCTTGCTGCAGAGGTTTTACACGGTGCAGAATGGAGCCGATTAAACTCTGGCCTTCGCCGGAAAAATGCCCATTATCTCTGCTAATAATAATAACCGTTACAATAAGTGGGTAGTAATCATTTCCCGTTGCCTTCTGGCACCTAGCGTACAGAGGGGCTTGAATACAGAGAGAAAAAGGGAACTGCTACAGATATTGGCCAAGGAAATGGGGGATTCTGTTCACTTGGAAAAAAAGCACCAGTACATTCCCAAAGATGCCGAAAAGAACAAAACCGTAAAATATGCTCATTTCACATCTTGCAATTGGTCCTCTCCATTGTGAATGTCACCAGGCTGGTTCATTCTGTGGTCTTTCTAGGAAAATACGACTAACAGCAACCACTCCGTATCCCTCTTAAAAACACGTCAGAAATCCAAGGTCATTAACACAAGGTCAATGTGCGCCAACAACTGGCTCATCCCTGTTCAAAGACAAGAGTCACAGCCTCCAAATCTGATTCTTACACATAAAAGCAGAGGAGAATTTGTCAGAAGGACGCCGCAGTTGGTCCACCGCGGTCGGGGTCCCGTCTTCAAAGGACAGCAATGACTTTCACAGTCTCAGCCTCATTCTTACTTTCGATTCCCCCACCCATTCCGCCATGTCCCCATGTCGTTAGGGCAGCTGTTAAATAAAGCGGTTGCCATGGCGACTGCCTCTGAAGCCCATCCACTAAAAAAGACCTGATGTTAATTTAATGAACCCTTCAGCTGCCAGACACTGCTAAAGTGTTCTGTCCGGATGAGGAGCATCGACCATGGACAATTATTCCTTACCCTCGCTATTAATCCAGTTAACTCTTTCGCTGACATTTTCCCCTTCTACTTCCAATGTGATTATTTTGTATTGCTGCTGGTAATACCATAAGCTGTGGGCAAATGAAATTATGTGACACATTGTGACTTCCCCATAAAAGCGTCATTGCCGTTCCCTTATTGATTGCACATAAAATGTCGTAAGTGTAACTACATTTGGCATTTTGAGTATGTGGTAAGAGCGTGAGCCTGTTACTGCCCAGGCGCCACTATTGATACGTTTTCCCTATGCATTATTTAATTTCCTAGAAATCTTCATATCGAATGCAATGCAATCGTATGCATCATAAAAACTTCAGGTTCAATCACCATCATGATACTGGGAGACTGCTGGGAGACATGACGGAGAATGTGGCAGATGATAACCACTGATGACCCGCACTCTTCTGTGAGACCATTTGGGGATCACATCACAGGCAGGAACGGATAAGCTCACTCAAGATGTTAACTACTTACCCAGAGCAACACAATATTGTTCTAAGTTTGGGTTTCTGAAATATAATAAGGCAAAACACATTCTGAAAGCAGAGCACGTCTGGAATCTCTTTCATAAAGGTTCTGTCTCATCTTCTTAAGTAGGAAAAAATGCAGAGTGCTTGTAAAAATAAACTTAGCATCTCTCCATTCTCAAAAATAGAGGGATTTTAATCTTGTAGTTTAATGTTCATTGCCTGAATCAGAGCGATAACTGATAAACTGTAGCAGTGGCCAGTCTACTAGGCAAATAGCACTGTAATGATTACGGTCTGGATTGGAGCCTTTTTATTGCAACCATTGGGGTAGCACAAGCAGGTAATGTAGACAGTGAGAAGTCAGAGGTCGGTACAGGAGATCAGCAATGTGGAGGAGCAGCAGGTAGAGTAATCAGTGGGAAGTCAGAGGTCGGTACAGGAGAACAGCAATGTGGAGGAGCAGCAGCAGGTAGAGTACTCAGTGGGAAGTCAGAGGTCGGTACAGGAGAACAGCAATGTGGAGGAGCAGCAGGTAGCGTAGTCAGTGAGAAGTCAGAGGTCGGAACAGGAGAACAGCAATGTGGAGGAGCAGCAGGTAGCGTAGTCAGTGGGAAGCCAGAGGTCGGTACAGGGAACAGCTATGTGGAGGAGCAGCAGATAGTCAGTGGGAAGTCAAAGGTTGGTACAGGAGAACAGCAATGTGGAGGAGCAGCAGATAGCAAAGGCATTGGGAAGTCAGAGGTCGGTACACAGGAACAGCAATGTGGAGGACAGCAGGTAGAGTAGTCAGTGGAAAGTTAGAGGTTGGTACAGAAGAACAGCAATGTGGAGGAGCATCAGGTAGCATAGTCAGTGGGAAGTCAGAGGTTTGTACAGGAGAACAGCAATGTGGAGGAGCAGCAGATAGCAAAGGCATTGGGAAGTCAGAGGTCGGTACACAGGAACAGCAATGTGAAGGACAGCAGGTAGTCAGTGGGAAGTCAGAGGTCGGTACAGAAGAACAGCAATGTGGAGGAGCAGCAGGTAGCATAGACATTGGGAAGACAGAGGTCGGCACAGGGGAACAGCAATGTGGAGGAGCATCAGGTAGCATAGTCAGTGGGAAGTCAGAGGTTGGTACAAGGGAACAGCAATATAATAAGGAGGAGTAAAAGGCAGCATAGTCAATTTGAAGCCAGAGGTTGGTACAGGGGAACAGCAATGTGGAGAAGCAAGTAGCATAGTCAGTGGGAAGTCAGAGGTTGGTACACAATGGCAGCAATATAATAAGGAGGAGCTGAAGGCAGCATAGTCATTTGGAAGCCAGAGATTGGTACATGAGAACAGCAATGTGAAAGAGCAGCAGGTAGTGTAATCAGTGGGAAGTCAGAGGTCAGTACACATGAGCAGCAATATAATAAGGAAGGAGGAGAAGAAGGTAGCATAGTCAGTTGGAAGCCAGAGGTTGGTAAAGGAGAACAGCAATGTGGAGGAGAAGCAGTAGCGTAGTCAGTGGGAAGTCAGAGGTTTGTACACAGGAGCAGCAATATCATAAGGAGGAGCAGAAGGTAGCATAGTCAGTTTGGAAGTCAAAGGTCAGTAAAGGGGAAAAGATATACAATATAGATGAGGGGCAGCAGGTGAGAGCACTAGACAAAAGGCTGAAAGCGCAATAATCTCGCAAGGAAGGAAGTGCAAGGCCAGGTTTAAATAAGCTGCCCAATAAGGGAAAATGCAGAGTAGAGCCAACCTGGAACAACAGCTACTAGTACCTGAAATAGCAAGGAGCTATTCAGAGAGCTGAATAGCTCACAGAGAAGAGCTTCTGCCTGGTGCACAGTAATCACTAGGTTCCAGTCCAGATAAGATCAGTAGTTACAAGCGCTTTACTTGTAGCATTGGAAGCTTTCAGACTAGACTGGGCATTTCTTCAGAGCTTTCTCTGGGAGAGTGCTCTTTCCCAGATGATGTCAATCACATTTCAGCAGTGTCTGAGACTGCTAAATCAGCCAATAAGCTGTGCTTGGTTGTATTTGGGATGGAGGAATGAAAGCGCACTCCCCTAGAGAAGACCTTGGAGAAATGCCCAGTTGGTCTGCAAGCAGAGATTTCACATACTGTTCTCCAAGAGCAACAAACGTAAATACCTTTCCAATAGATTTTACAATGTATTTAACTACATTTTTTGAGTTAGTGACAGGACTTTTAAAATCTACGAAGTCAGATATTCTATATATCTTGCTCTTAACACACGTACTTCTTTTCAAAAGTATCAAGCACCAAACTTTGACCTGTCTGGATTTTAAGAGTATGAAACTATTTTGTAGCAAAGGAAGCACCTGAGATGCTAATGCTTACCCTCACCGATAACAACTTCCTAAAGTGAAAAAGAAGTGTAACAAGCAGTTTAAGGTGTCTGCCCTTGGAAAAATGAAGCATCTTATGTAAGTGAGGCTTTGAGATTTCTGATGTTTTAATTACACTTGCAAGAACCTGTTTAACTCCTGGATTTCCCAGACCCCTGTGTCCCTTCTGAACATGAGTGCTTATAATGTGCGCTGAATTCCCTACATTGCTGTCGCTGTCCTTTCTGTTGCCTTGGCAACAGTGATGTCACACACAAGAAATAATGAATTCAATGGATGAAGTAATGTGTTCAAAAGGAAGCGACAATGCGGTTGTCCCCATAGCAAAATATTGCTGCTTCACAGGTATGGTATCTATGTGATCAAAAGAACTAATGATGGTATAATGCGGTTATACGTCAGTGTCTCGAGAAAATGCTAATAAAACAGAAATAACCGGGAGAAGTTCAGGAATCTCCATGCTGTGATGCATGTCAATGCATTCATTGTACAACTGAACTCTATATTCTGCACTTCGCAGGCAGATGTAAAAAGAAATGTAGAGATTAAAGCCCCGATTAATCAAGACTAGTGTTTTGTATACCAGTCTTGATGAAGAGTATGCTGGGGCTAGATGCGGCAAATTCTGTTGCCATGCACCAGCATAAGATATGTATTTTAACAAGAGGCTGATGCACATTTGTCATAATTTATGGCATCAGAGAAATCAACTTCTTTACCCATACTCAACTCATGGGTAGACTCTGTATTCAGTGAACGAGATTTCCCCATTACTTAGATAGGAGATGACAGTTGGTCCTTTTAAAGTTCTATGGAGGGGAGAAGCTAAAGGCAGAGGCAGACATTCTGCTGCAAGTTCTCCTGAAAGGACAGTTACAGTTCTCCATAGAACTTTATGAGCACCAACTGCCATCTCCTATCTCAGTAATGCAACATCTGTATGCACTGAAGACAGATTTTACCTCTGAATTAGGAATTTTGTGAATGAATGATTTCTCAAAAAAACTGTTTAAAAAACGGGGGCCAAAGAGTTTCTAGCTCAACAAACCAGTGATACTTTACAAAGTATGTAGACTAACATTACTGAATAACTATTAATCAAAGCCTTTGCTGAATGGCTTTCCCACAGCCGTGTAGAAAAGGAGTCCAAAATTAAACATTACTATGATACAATTCACAATACAGACATCGGGATTCATAAAGTGTTTTTTTGATGTTTAGAAAGTTGCAAAAAATTGTACAACTTCTTGATTGCTTTCCAAACACAATCAAGGCGTCAATTCTTCTAGGTACGCTTGCATGCAGTTTTTGAAGAAACTCGGCAGGGATGTTGTTCCACACATCTTGGAGAACTGACTACAGATGTTTTGTGGATGTAGGCTTATACAAATATTTCTGTCTCTGCATGTATTCCCACACAGACTCGATCATACTGAAATCAGGGCTCTGAGAGGGCAATATCATCACTTCTAGGACTCATTGCTCTTCTTTATGTTGACCTCCAAAATATAGCCAATGCCATTAAAGGGAATCAGTCAGCAGATTTTTGCTGTCACATGAGAGCAGCATCATGTAGGCAAAGAGACCCTGAATCCAATCATGTATCACTTAGTTTATTGCAGCAGTAGCTGTGACACGATCAAAGTTCTTACATTTAGAATGCAGCAGAGCTGAGAAGGCTGCTTCGGTCCACACCAGGCTCTGTATGTATATTGTGTATAGACAGTGAGCTGCTTATCACAGCAGAGGGTGGAGTTGGACCAGTGCTCAGGAGCTGCTGTAGTCCAGACAATAATAATCACCAGGTGATAAACAACAGCTCACAGACTGATATGTGACAAGAGTTGAGCAAATTTTTCAAAATTCGGTCCTGATTACGATCGGCGGCGAATATTGTATTTGCAATATTTGTGGAACTCAGACGAATGTCATTGGAGTCAATGGGAGTAGAAATGAAAGAATATGATTGGAATCATTTGTCAAACATAAATTTGGCACGAATAGGGTACTGATATGGCATGAATATGGCAAATTCAGATTCTGCGACCGATTCCGAACATATTCGCTCAACTGTGACGCATCATTGAAATCTGTATTAACCCCTATCTCATGATATTCTCAGATTACATGGCAAAAACCTGCTGACAGATTCCCTTTAAGAAAAATCTTCAGCGTAAAGAAGCACGAGAATTTCTACAATCTTACATCCACAGATGGTCTGTGGTTAGTTCTCCATGATGTTGGATATGATGAACTTCCCCACCAGCTTCCTTCAAGTGCAAGTGTACCTGGAATAATTAATGCTTCGATGCTGTTCTGATGACAAATCAAAGATTTATTTTATTTTGTTCACTTACTTTGTATTTTGTTAACTCCTAAAAATAAACAATTAACATATATATTCAGACAGATACAGTAGCATGTAAAAGGTTGTGCACCTCTGGTCAAAATTACTTCTATTGCTAAAAGTTAAGAAAGTTGAAGATGAAATAACTCTCAAAGGCCTTGAGTTAAGTATGACATATTTCTTTTGTATTTTAGGCAAAAATAAATATATACAGTACAGACCAAAAGTTTGGACACACCTTCTCATTCAAAGATTTTTCTGCATTTTCATGACTATGAAAATTGTAGAATCACACTGAAGGCATCAAAACTATGAATTAACACATGTGGAATTATACATTACACTTTACAAAAAAGTGTGAAACAACTGAAAATATGTCTTATATTCTAGGTTCTTCAAAGTAGCCACCTTTTGCTTTGATTACTGCTTTGCACGCAGAAAAGGTGAACGGCTGGACTCTACATGCCTGGTTCCCACCGTGAAGCATGTAGAAGGTGGTGTGATGGTGTGGGGGTGCTTTGCTGGTGACACTGTTGGGATTATTCAAAATTGAAGCGGTGAGCGGTCCAGCTCACCCCAAACCATCTCGATTGGGTTCAGGTCTGGTGACTGTGGAGGCCAGGTCATCTGGCGTAGCACCCCATCACTCTCCCTCTTGGTCAAATAGCCCTTACACAGCCTGGAGGTGTGTTTGGGGTCATTGTCCTGTTGAAAAATAAATGATGGTCCAACTAAACGCAAACCGGATGGAATGGCATGCTGCTGCAAGATGCTGTGGTAGCCATGCTGGTTCAGTATGCCTTCAATTTTGAATAAATCCCCAACAGTGTCACCAGCAAAGCACCCCCACATCATCACACCACCTCCTCCATGCTTCACGGTGGGAACCAGTCATGTAGAGTCCATCCGTTCACCTTTTCTGTGTGCAAAGCAGTAATCAAAGCAAAAGGTGGCTACTTTGAAGAACCTAGAAATAAGACATATTTTCATTTGTTTCACACTTTTTTGTAAAGTGTAATGTATAATTCCACGTGTTAATTCATAGTTTTGATGCCTTCAATGTGATTCTACAATTTTCATTGTCATGAAAATACAGAAAAATCGTTGAATGAGAAGGTGAGTCCAACTTTGGTCTGAAAACTGTATAAATATATAATATATATATATAATATATACACATTTACTTGAACCTGAAAATAAGGGCGGCAATCCCCCAAAAAAAGTGAGTGTACTGCTCCAAAAGCACACATTTACCCCCATACTTCTCTATCTATACATGATGGTATTCCTCACGAAGTGCTGTATGCTAAATCACACCTCCCAGCCTATTTACTGAAGATTTGGTCATGGTGATAACACTTGTACAGTAACAGAGTTGCAATGGGTCTCACAAATAAGGCACAGAAGAGAATTTTATAGATCTCCTTTAGAAAAAAGGTCTGTCTGCTGACAGATATCCTTTCCGTTCCCTTCAGAAATATACACATATGGTAGTAGATCTTCCTAAATATCTGCATAAGTAAAGCAAAATAGGAAGTTATTTTCTTCATAAATTTTCAGTGTGGCTTCATCTAAAGATGACTTTCAATAAACGCAATTACATTTTATCTCATTTTCACTTTAAGCCTTTTATTGCCCCCATTTACAACTCCTGGGCATAAAGTGCGCCATGATCAAGCAAAAGATACCTTCATACAACACTTTGCGAACCAAAGAAAGTCCAAGGAATTCTGGCAGACTCATCAACCATCGCTAAATAGCGAAAACTATATCGGTTTGGCTATAAAACAAATAAAGAAAATCATTTCTCTTGTGCCATTCCAGTTTAATATTTATTTGGAGACAATTTGTTTTCCCCAAAGAGAGAGGCGTAAAAATCCCCAAGCTTCCCGGAGACATAACAAGGAGCAAGTAATATCTACCATCCTTTGTTCTAGCAGCTTTAGAAAAATCGAGGGAAAAAATTACCTCTCAACTAAAGGATTGAGAATGAAAAAAAAACCTGCTCGTATAAAAAGGCTCTTTTGGGAAAAACCACTTAGGGATAAAAGCAAATCTCACTCAAAGTCTTTTCAGTTTAGACTCACTTATTTAGTGAAAGAAAAAAAAA
>JARQOD010000002.1:472575118-472693748 GCA_033576555.1 Oophaga sylvatica
ATAACGCCTGAAAATGTCCAAGATGACAGGTCAACATTTCAACAGATATTTGCTATTGACTGTCACCTGTCATGCTCATTTCTGTCCCAAAAATATGCAAAGTCAACAGAAGTGTTCTGAATCAGTCATCCAAAATCCACTGTTCTGTAATATTATTCATCTACATTTTCCGAAAACGTGTCTAATGTGGAAACTGTGCCTGCCCAGATTGGGCATCAGTCGAATATTATAAGGCCAACATATGTTATACGGAATATAGTTTTACAATTTTGACAACAAATGCTTTAAATTGCCTTTTTTTAAAAAAATTTGTGATAAACTTTATTAGTGATTTTACAAATAAAAGGAAGTGACACGGTTACGATCAATCCTGGAAGTAGCACAATAACCGCACTACGTATTTCATGGAAAAGATCTATCCCCATTGTTTCCGTGGCACAATGGGATACAGCGGCTGTCATACACTACCGTAATTGTTTTTCACTACACGTAATCATTTCTACAGTAACCTATTGATCCAGAGCCAAGAAAATCTAAATAAAGTCACCTGAAAACTGTAATTTGAAATCTATCTTGTATTACACGAAGCACTTTACCACTACAATGCTTATTATTATATTAGGGGGTAGACTTTGCTTTTCACCGAGGTTAAAGTTGTTATTTCTCACCAAATGTGAGAATCCATTTCACCTGCCATAGAGCTGTAAAATAATTCTCGTCTGCATCCTGACACATGGCATTATATCAGTACAATCAGGGTGGCACAAACGTAGGTATACAGTCAAGTCAATGACATTTATCCCAGCAGATTGGGTGGAAACATACACACTGACACACAACATAGGAAGTAAATTTGCATTTTATTTCATTATTTATTACATCTACACTTGTTTAACACTGATTAGTCTCATAAGTGCTGAATATGTTTTCCATCAATGTCTGAACGCCCCTATACCTACTTTTTGGGAACACCGTATGTGATATCAATGTCCTTTCCATATGTATTATATTTAGAGTGTTTAGGTTCATCAGGCGAGATGAATACGCTAAGCTTCTGGTCCGGATGGGCACCACGGACCCCAGGCATTGGTGCATCTTGCAAAGGACACGTGGAATCATGGGGACTAGGACTATATGGAAACTCAGGAGCAGAGAGATAGATGGAGGGAAACCAGCAGGGATGTACACAGTACAGATATTGGAGTATAACAAACAAGGAACACAAGAGTCAATAGTAAAAGAATCACAAGCGAAAGTGTATGCTCCTTAAAAAATTGTGAGGAAAAATGGTTGTAGATGACGAGGAAAAAGCAAATATATTAAACACCTTCTTCTCCACGGTATTCACGGTGGAAAATAAAATGCTAGGTGAAATGCCGAGAGACAAAGAAAACCCTATATTAAGGGTCACCAATCTAACCCAAGAAGAGGTGCGAAACCAACTAAATAAGATTAAAATAGATAAATCTCTGGGTCCGGATGGCATACACCCACGAGTACTAAGAGAGCTAAGTAATGTAATAGACAAACCATTATTTCTTATATTTAGGGACTCTATAGCGACGGGGTCTATTCCACAGTACTGGCGCATAGTAAATGTGGTACCAATATTCAAAAAGGGCTCTAAAAGTGAACCTGGAAATTATAGGCCAGTAAGTCTAACCTCTATTGTTGTAAAACATTTGAAGGGTTTCTGAGGGATGTTATTCTGGATTAGCTTAATGAGAATAACTGTTTAACTCCATATCAGCATGGGTTTATAAGGAATCGCTCCTGTCAAATCAATCTAATCAGTTTTTATGAAGAGGTAAGCTATAGACTGGACCATGGTGAGTCATTGGACGTGGTATATCTTGCATTGGATACCGTGCCACACAAGAGGTTGATACAAAAAATGAGAATGCTGAGTCTGGGGGAAAATGTGTGTAAATGGGTAAGTAACTGTCTTAAGGTACTGCCACACTACACGATCCCGCTAACGATCTCGTTAGCGTCGCATACTAATGAGATCGCTAGCGGGATCGTTTATAATATCGCTAGTGTCGGCCACATTTAGCGATGTCGTTAAGGACGCTATCGCGGTTAGCGATCTCCTTAACGACTTTAGCGGTACAAAATTACCGCTAAATCGCTAAAAAAGGTGCCACACTCAGCGATATACACTTACCCAGCGGGACGCCGACGATCAGAATAGGGTCCGGAACGATCAGGACGACGGACGAGATCACAGCAGGGGCCACGTCGTTGCTGCATGCCGCACACAACAACATCGCTAACGGGATCGCTAAATAGTGACGTTTTTTAGCGATCCCGTTAGCGATGTTGTTTAGTGTGGCATACCCTTTAGTGATAGAAAGCAGAGGGTGGTTATAAATGGTATAATGGGGTACCGCAGGGGTCGGTGTTGGGACTTAGTCTCTTCAACATATTTATTAACGATCTGGTAGAAGGTTTACACAGTAAAATATCGATATTTGCAGATGATACAAAACTATGTAAAGCAGTCAATACAAGAGAAGATAGTATTCTGCTACAAATGGATCTGGATAAGTTGGAAGCTTGGGCCGAAAGGTGGCAGATGCGGTTTAACAATGATAAATGTAAGGTTATACAAATGGGAAGAAGTTATAATATCACCATTACACACTGAACAGGAAACCACTGGGTAAATCTGACATGGAGAAGGACTTGGGGATCCTAATTAATGATAAACTTACCTGGAGCAGCCAGTGCCAGGCAGCGGCTGCCAAGGCAAAGAGGATCATGGGGTGCATTAAAAGAGGTCTGGATACACATGATGAGAGCATTATACTTCCTCTGTACAAATCCCTGGTTAGACCGCACATGGAGTACTATGTACAGCTTTGAGCACCAGTGCTCAGGAAGGATATAATGGAACTAGAGTGAGTACAAAGGAGGGCAACAAAATTAATAAAGGGGATGGGGGAACTACAATACCCAGAGAGATTAGCAAAATTAAGATTATTTAGTCTAGAAAAAAGATGACTGAGGGGCAATCTAATAACCATGTATAAGTATATAAGGGGACAATACAAATATCTCTCCGAGGATCTGTTTATACCAAGGAAGGTGACGGTCACAATGTGGCATTCTCTGCGTCTGGAGGAGAGAAGGTTTTTCCACAAACATAGAAGAGGATTCTTTACTGTTAGGGGAGTGAGAATCTGGAATTCCTTGCCTGAGGAGGTGGTGATGGCGAACTCAGTCAAGGGGTTCAAGAAAGGCCTGGATGTCTTCCTGGAGCCTAACAATATTGTATCTTACAGTTATTGGGTTCTTTAGTAGAATGTAGATCTGGGGATTTATTCTGATGGAATATAAGCTGAACTCGATGGGCAAATGTCTTTTTTCGGACTTCCTAACTATGTTACTAGTTATGTTGTAACTATGTAAAAGATGAGCTATGTATTACATTGGCAACCATAGTCCCAGTGCCACCTATAAATAGTACTGGTTAGAACTCTCTGAAAAGAAAAAGAACAACTTTTAGTTCTTTTTCTGTGTTGGCTGTCTTATAGTGGGCTTTGTCTGATTTACGAACTAACATAACCAGCAATAAATGAACACTAAAGATAGCACTCAGGTATTAAATATCAAATTTAGTGTATTTTATACACTAGTAATACATAAGACTTCTTTAAGCATGCCTGAATGCATTACTGAATTGTGAAATAGCCTAAATTGACATTTATGATACTAAAAAATGTAGCGCCCCCCATCCCCACCCTCGAACATTCCATGCAGAGCTGACAATCATGCCCTCCACACAAGGTCAAACAGCACCAACCCAAAGCTGGCCATACATTAAGACAGCTGTCGGCCCAACTATCATTCCACTGACAGTTTCTGACTCCCACATACACAAGATCATCCGCTCCATTGAGCATCCTTGTGCTCTCTATGAGAGATTCATTGCCAGGATGATTTGGCAAAGGCTTATCTACCCACTGATATAAGGATTGGGCAAATTAATTCCAACTGCATGATCCTTACGTCCCCCCTACATAATCTGTTGGGGTACAGTTGGGAGGCGCCCATACATATTAGATGGTTGACAGATTCCATGGAAATCACTAGTTTGAACAACTTTTATTTGATATGTATGGGGGCCTTAAAAAGTTACAGTTCTCAAACCCGAAAGAGTACACAGTTTTCATTCACCACTATCCTCAGAAATCTTATGTGGCAGTCCAGTGGAAGGTTTGGATATCTGAGCCATTTACCACAAGCCTACGACAATGACTGAAAAAAATATTCACAGTCCATTCCTTTCTTTCTTTTTCTTTCTTTCTATGGAATAAAGCTGTAAATTTATGAAAACTGTTGATGTATCTTTTAAAACTTGCCAGGAACTCCATGAAATAAAGTTGTATAGTAATGTGCTCCTCTGATTAGTTTGATGATCCTATCTATAAAAGTCTGTAAAAACAGAACACTGTGAAATAAAACTCATGTAAAGGATTTATCACTTGTGTTAGGACTTGGCAAAACATTCAGTTCTTCAGCAGGTACTGAATAAACTATTTTTATTCTTTGATCAAGTTACTTTTCTTGTCAACAATTAAGTGACAATCTGTAATTTATTCTTCATTTTATTTACCCTTATCAGTGATAAAATCTCATTAATAGAAGTTCAAGCTGCAGAGCTCTAGATATCCCAACACCTTCATATCTACATTTTGGAGTGCTACTCTCATCTTGTCACCATGCCCTTTTAATGTGATGCCATAATAGCCCCTGAAATCGCCATACAATAAGATGCCACCTTATTACAAGAGTTTGCAAGAAAGTTTGTTCTTGATTCCTAGTCCATGTAAATAGCAGAAATCATTTGCCAGGCCAAAAAATTATCACTGTAAGCAGCAGCACAACCCCATGTAAACGGTTCCCTTTTATAAGGGGTGACAATCGACCAAACAAGAGTTCTTAAGAATGATTTATACCAAATGCTAGCCCATGTACATATGGCGGCAATCATTTGTCCATGCCAAAAAATCATTGTTGTAAGCAGCAGATCTAAGGATGTGCTGTCGACAACTTGAAAACTGTGAAAGCAACTAATGTATTAATGATCGTCCATCCTCATCCTTCGTGCAGTGAAAGGGCCTTACAACCTGGAAAAGGGCCTCTAAACAAGCGCTGATTAACTTGTTACAGCCCTGATTGCCACTTGTTATGGGAAGAAATCTCCTGGTGTAAATCAGCCTTCATATAAGGGTACAGGACTACTTTGTAGATACAATCTCAGACATTTGGCATCGTTTATCCGTCTAGGAGTGGGAAAAAGGGCTGTTCTCTATCAGTAATGGAGTGTAACTTTATCAGATCCCTCTCAGGCCTCTGGAACTCATTATACTGCAGAGATCTGTAAGCCGCTAAACGTCAGAAGATGGGAGCAGAGTTTCCTACTCAACCTGTCGCATGTGTACATGGTTAACGCTCACATCTACTGTGCAAACATTGTTGCTAACATTACAATCAAGACATTGAGGTATGTTTTATAGAACAGAAGGAGAGGAAAGTAAACCTACCATAATCTAAAACAGGACTGTCTTAACAGTAGTATGTATATAAGACCCAACAGGCTGCGCGGAGGCCACAAGTTCCTGAAATCTCCATCGCTTCTTTTTTATGACATGACTTTTTCATTACATGACCAGCTCTCGTAGAACATTTTTATAAATGACATCTGGCCCACCCAACAATGGCTCTGGGCTAGTTCTCTTCTGGCTCAGTATACATGGATCTACCAACGGTGGATAAACATTTACTAAACACGGGCGCTGAAATGATTTTTTTCTGTTCTAAAAGTAAACAATTTTACCAGCTCACATATCTATTCGTAGGTTCCTCTCAGCCCCCGTACAATGTAAAATACCCAAGGCTTACCGTAGAAAATCCCATTTTCTCAGGGTAGCCCAGAGCGGCACACTTTCTACTGCATGCTCTATATCTGGTATTTGATTAGAGGTTTTACTAAATTAATTTTAAGGAAAATCAGTGCTGTAACCTGCATGTAACACTAAATGCTAGCTTGCAGACCTGGAAACCACGCTACTGACGGCTTTGGTGCAGAATCCGCAATAAAGTATGTCAGAAAGTAAGCGGCTGGTTCTACACCAACCCACACAATGGCCGATCTGTGGATTTCCTTCATATTTTTGGAGTAGATTTTTCAATTCTCATTCATGAGACATGAATACTTTGCCATGGATTGGCACCAAATGCCTGTCGCATGCCCAATGATTCTCGAGATAAAGCTGAGCTCACACCCCACTACCTCGCTGTCCCTATTGACACCATAGATGTTGGCATCTCTCTGTGAGCTAATGACTGCAAACGCTGCTGTAGTTTGCACAATTTGTCAGTGGCGAGCACTTGCATGGCACCTACTAGACCTGCCATCTCACGGTTTAATCAAATATCAAGCTACCACCTACTCGTCGGCCCACACGTAGCTTCCACAGCATTTCTTCCTCCACTAATTACTCAAATACATCTGTCTTATTACCCTACAACCTTCGTGGAAAACATATGTATACAATTTTCAGTTACTAAATTGATTAAGCCATCAGGATTCGGGGAAGAAACGAGCTATTTACTTAAAGTAAAAGAATGATCATTTATGTGAAAGCAGCACATACTGCGTGTAACTGGAAAAATCCCCAAGCAGCAAACTTTTTAAGCATTAGGCACCTTCCTCTAACTGTGTGCCCATCCGCTTCTGTTATACATAAGGAACAATTATTTCTATTAGTTTTTGCTGTGCCAAATAACATTGCATTAAATGGTATCCAAACATAAGCCTGTCAGACGTATGATACTGGTTTCTGATCCCGGACCCGAGGGTATGTTTGCGTTATACATACTCCCGGCCAGAGCCCGTCAAGTGTATGAAGTGATGCTGCGCCCACTGGCCGGGAGTATGTGTAACGCTTACATTCCCTCTAGTCCCAACTCAGAAAGTAGCGAATCTCCGCAGCGCACAGTGCGTGCGCTTGGGGGATTCATAAGTCTCTATCTTCTCCATTCTGTCAGTCCATGGAAATTGGTCTGTACTTAGATGTCATCAGAGTGCAGTCCGATGTTTTCCACAGACTCATTGACTTCCATGGCCGAGTGTGATCTGAATATCGGATCAAACTCAGGTATGCAGCAATTTTTTTTCTAAGAAAAATATTGGACATGTGCCTGACCCTATAGAATAACACTGGTCTGAGTGCGATGGTGTTGAACTCAGACCGAAAATACGCTCATCTGCACCTGTCATTAAGGTAAGTTTACACAGGCAGATGGCAGCCAAAAACGAGTGTATATCGACAACATAACAAGTCAATTGGCACTCTTTTAAGTCTCTTTTACACAGGCTGGTGCAAAATGTATGGGGACGAATGATCAAGACAACAATTATCATTTATGCCACATAAAGACGCGATCGCCCAACGACGAGGACTTACTCATTCATCGCTGGCATGTTTACACTCAATGGAAATGAAGCGATCGCTCACTCAGCCAATTAGTGGCACAGATATTTAGACATAAAACATGAACAAAAATGATGTTAATAAAGGATTGCCCCAAAGGACTCTATGTAATGGTATGATTTTGACATTCCGACAGGATTATTTTTGGTTAGGCAAAGAAACCACAAGGACAGAAAAATATCTCTGCAGAAGAGCAGACAGATATGTCAGTGAGGCCACGGTAGGCTTGACCCCGTGACCACGGCCTTGGTATGTCACAAGGAAAAGAAAAGCTGGAAACTTCCAATGTAATGGATAGAAATCCCAATAAACCTTTTCTGAACCGGCAGGAGAATCACGCGGTAAGTCCATGGTTGGAAGAGCTCCAACTTCAGTGACATCCACATTCTGCCAACTAAATCAATCAGCTCAATGCCACCCTGGGCCGCTCTACCTTAAATTACCTGTCAGAAGACTTTTAAATATCCGGGGGCCGGGTGAAATGTCTGGGAGCTGCCGGCGCTTGATTAAAGATCCTGATTTATGAGAGAAGAGGTGCTAGGTATGTGAAATCAAGTTTACCGGCCGCCACGTTCTCCAGCGACTTGCCGAGCTTCTCTGTTCCGAGCAGAACAGGGAAAGTACAAGAAGAATTATAGGAAATGTGATTATTATTTGTGACTACGGTGTCAGGTGATGAGTGGGTCGCTCCATGATGTGTTATTGAAAACTATATTACGTCTCACATCCCACATGTACGCGGCCATCTCCAGCAATATGGGGCACAATGTACAATCACAGCAAAGGGTTTTATGGGATTTCTAGATAAGACCTTTTATCCTTAAAACAGGGGGACCATAAAATTGGAACTTATATTCCTTAATGATTTGGGGACGTTTCTGTGCACAAGAATCTCTCTCTACAAACTGTATGGTACGCCTGATTTCTGAATACTGGAATATGTGTCTTCAGTCTATAGGACCTTTATAAGGGAGATATGAAAATCAATAGATAAAACACGCTTTTACTATGCATGGTACATTACGGATGTGAAGATTTCCATGACCTCCTTGTGCAGAGATACAAGTATTCTCTCCGCTCCTCAGCTTTTGTGTATTAAAAATGAATAGGAGGTTGTCTTCTTGTAATTCTCAGTTATGGCATTCATTTATATAGAACCCATCCATACTGACAGCATGTACATTAGCTCTTCTCCAGAAGGAAGGAAGCAAGCCCTCTAGTGCCACCTGTAGGTAACTACTTTGTAAATCAATGCCCAGCCTATTAAAGGGAATCTGTCAGCGGTGTTTGGTATAGAATATGAGAGAAGCATGATGTAGGGGCAGAGAGCCTGATTCTTGTCATGTGTCACTAAATTGTTACTGAATTGATTGGTGCACTTGTGATAAAATCCCAGTTTTGTCTGTTGTAGATGTAGCAATGGTCATAGTGCTGAGTTGTGTATGTAACACCTGCACATGGAACTGTCAGAGCAGCTACTGGTATACTGGGATTTACAGACACTAAGAAGAGTTTTGCAGCTGCTGTTAAACAGGGACCTTCAGACATTAATGGTTTTTTCCCTGAGCTGCGGTGGACTACAATTCCCATGGACCCTTGTTTCAGTCAGATGACACAGCTAGGAGGGATAGGAAGGAGGAGGAACTTGGGGGAGGGAGCTGCAGAGGAAGTGAAAGAAAGTGAGAGAGCAGATTGTTCATGTAAAAGATGGAGCGCTGTGGACTTGTATTCCTCTAAAGAGCGGAGCGTTCCAGTCCCCTCTGATATACCTGCGAATCTGGAGAGAGCGCAGCCCGGTCACCAGGTGAAGCAAGCAACATTAAGGACTCGGAGAGTTCTACCGGCACTCCCACCTTATAAAGGCCTGAATCCTGCCGCCCCCAGTTGGGGTCCAGGGAAAACTACAACCGGTTGAGACGCACCGTGAGTGCCCCATTTCGAGACTTGTGGTTCAACCAGCCCGTTACAGTGAGTACACTACGCCCCAGACTATTTACCTTCGTGAGCATCTAAGTGCACCAACGGTTATAAATTTGCGCGCCAACATCCGCGGCAACTGGGCCCCAACGTTTGGACTGGGTTAATACAAGAAAAGGGGAACCCTGCTATATTATATTTGCAGGGTTGGGGAAAGAATTAGGTTGTGATGTGTATATGATTTTTATAGAGCACCGTTACCTGTATTGCATGTTGTTTCTTTAAATATACTTCATTTCTGCTGCATATCCATAAACCAGTTAAACTGTTTTACTCCTGTTTTGGGTGAGTGTGTACTGAGCTATAGGCAGGGGTTTCCCGAATCAGTCCCTGGCAGAAGATAACAGTCCTTCTGCAGTCCTAGAGAGAGCTCCAATCAAGATTCGGGTGGAGGCACTGCGCCCTAAAGAGGTGAGACCCCCCATAACACCCAGCGTACCGTGGTAGCCCTGAAGGGGTGTTACAGTGGAGGCACTGCTGAGATCCAGAAGAGATGGATGTTACAGCTAGACAAAGCTTTGCAGTGAGTGGTGAGCTCTGTGATGCATCTGATGAAGAGATACTGAAAATAGTTAACCGACTCACTGAACTTGCCCACCCTGAAGTGGTCGACCGCAGAAAGGAAAAGGGGGGACAGTTACCCATAGCCCTGATCTCAACCGGGCAGATCTTGAGGAAAGATTACTTCCCATCCATGATAGCTGTGTCCCCAGAGTATGGTCGACAATGGAAGATCACTTGGCCTAATGAGTCCGAAGTTGAGACCCGGCCACAGGAATCAACCACTCAGTCTAGGAAGACTAGTATACGTCCGCCCTCTACTCCACTTAGAACCAGTCCTGAAGAGACAGCGGCCCCTGTTGATGTGCTTATGACAGCTATGGAAAAGTTAGTCAGTCAGTTTGCAAAGATGCAGCCAGAAGGGAACTACCGTCGTTTAAGAACCTTCTCGGGTGCCCTCCCCACCCCTGCTGGAGAAGAAGAATATGATACTTGGAGGGATGTCACTTTACTGTGCTTAGAAGAGTGGCAGTGCACTGATGCCGTGAAGAAGCAGAGAATAGTAGAAAGTTTGAAGGGTACTGCTATGGAAGTGGTGCAGGCTGCTTGGCGGAGCAAGCCACTAGCAACTTATCAAGATTATATGAGTGCTTTAGAAGATGCTTTTGGATCCCCTGAAGATGCTACTGATCTACTCTATAAACTCCGTACCACCTACCAACAACCAGATGAGAAGATGTCCGACTATCTATACCGATTGGATAAGATGGTTCATAGAATAGTATCTAAAGGTGGAGTCAGCCCTAAAGAAGTTGATCAGTGTCGTCTGGACCAAGTACTCAGAGGAGCTCTCACTCATGATCCAATTGCTCAGCGGATGAGGTCTTGTGATAAAGAGAAGATTCCTGGTTCTTTTCATGAGTTGCTTAAGGAAGTTCCCAAGGAAGAGGTTATTTTGGCCGCAAGAGAGAAGACCCCCCCTCGGGTGACTACTGTTGCCTTGAAGCCAGCAGCCGACTGCCGAGAGAGGGAACTGCTGAAAGTCATCGAGAAACAGGGGGAGCAGATTACTCAATTGTTAAGTGCTCAGGCCAAGACAATACAGCGGTTACAAAGTGCTGCAGAGGTAGCCGAGAAGCAGACCCTGGCTTCAGGAAGAGAGAATGATGACCTGTGTAGAGTGGAAAGTAGGAAACCAGAAGGGTGCTTTGTCTGTGGGAGTCCAGGCCATATAGCTCGTCAGTGTCCAAAGAGGTGGAGCTCAAAGAACTCTTCACATTCTCCCCACCTCCCTCCGAGGCAGTCGGGAAACGGGAAAGGGGGCCAGTAGAACCCCATACTGAGCCCCCATCAGCAACTAAGACCTACTCTACCTCCCCATCCAATAGTGCCTCATCGAAAACACTGCCTGAAGGGTTAGTGGGACCAGCCCCGCATGTCCCCGCATATATCAATGGTAAATCTTGTTCAGTATTGCTGGATAGCGGATCTCAAGTGTCCATCATTTTTGAAGGATGGTATAAGAGATATTTATCCAATGTGCCTCTGAAACCGCTGTCTGGACTCGTGGTGTGGGGACTGAGTGAACACAGCTATCCCTACCGAGGATACGTGTCCGTGACACTACAATTCCCAGAGACTGTTGTTGGAGTGGATAAAGAGATACCCATTATAGCGCTAATCTGCCCGGAGGCAGAGGCAGATGAGAGACCCACACCTGTCATAGTGGGAACAAATGCCAACATTTTCCGTACGTTAGCTCAGTGGTGTCGTGAAGCTGGGGGAGAAAAGTACTCGCAGACCCTATCCATCCACCCAGTCTGTCTGGAAGCCTATGTGAGGACGGAGGAGGAGAAGAGGGAACTGCAGCCTGAAAGCTTTGACCCTTGTTTTGAAGGAAGTGAGCTGAAAGGAGAAGAGAGGAGGCTAGTCATCGACGGCATGATGATGCGGGGGGCGGCTTTCTCCTTGGGCGAATGGGACATGGGCCTCGCCCAAGGAGTAGAGCATCGCATTCGGTTGAAAGATCAAAAGCCTTTCCGAGAGAGATCCCGAAGATTGGCCCCGGCGGATATCGAAGATGTTAGGCAGCATCTACGCGGTATGTTAGACACAGGAGTCATCATAGAGTCTAGTAGCCCATATGCTTCCCCCATTGTGATTGCTCGGAAAAAAAATGGAGCTATTCGGATGTGTGTGGATTATCGTACTTTGAACAAACGTACGGTTCCTGACCAGTACACTGTGCCCCGAATTGATGAAGCTTTAGATTGCCTGCAAGGGAGCCAATGGTTTTCTGTGTTAGATCTCCGGAGTGGTTACTATCAGATACCCATGTCAAAGGAAGATCAAGAGAAGACCGCTTTTATCTGCCCCATTGGGTTCTTCGAGTTTCAAAGACTGCCTCAAGGACTGACAGGTGCTCCGGCCACTTTTCAGAGATGTATGGACAAAGTAGTGGGGGACATGCACTTACGTGAGGTCTTGGTTTATCTCGATGATCTTATTGTTTTTGGGAAGACTCTGGAAGAACACAACCAGCGGTTGTTCAAGGTGCTGGATCGGTTGAAGGAGGCTGGGTTGAAGTTGTCCCTTGATAAGTGCCGGATTTGCCAGACGACTGTGAAATATGTGGGGCACATAGTCAGCAGAGAAGGAATTTCCACCGACCCCGCCAAAGTGGAGGCTGTGGTAAACTGGCCTAAGCCCACCAAGCTGGGGGAGCTTAGGTCCTTTTTAGGATTCTGTGGATACTACCGAAGATTTGTACCCAGTACTCTCGGATTGCGAAGCCATTAACTGCTCTTACCCAGGGGTATCCCCTTCCGGCGGGACAGCCCGCCCCTCAAGGTCAGGGAAAAGAGACTACTTCCGAGTTAATGAACCTTTTGGGGAAAGATGGACACCCTTATGCGACGAGGCATTTGAGAAACTGAAGTCATGTTTGACCCAAACTCCAGTGTTGGCCTATGCAGACGCCAGTAAACCATATGTGTTACATATAGATGCTTCTCTCGACGGACTAGGAGGGATTCTCTATCAGGACCATGATGGCTGTCTACGTCCCGTTTACTACATTAGTCGAGGATTGACTCCCAGTGAACGCAACTACCCAGCTCACAAACTGGAGTTTCTGGCTCTAAAATGGGCTGTAGTGGACACGCTGCATGACTACCTCTATGGGGTACACTTCGTGGTTCATACCGACAACAATCCATTAACCTACGTGAGAACCACAGCAAAACTGGATGCCACGGGGTACCGGTGGCTTGCCGCACTCTCTCTGTATGATTTCAGCTTAAAATATCGACCAGGGATCAGTAACATTGATGCAGACACACTCTCTCGCCTGCCTAGTGAACCTTTAAATGAGGAAGAAGAAGGAGGATGGATAGAGGTCCCTGCCCCTGAGGTGAAGACTCTGTGCCATAGACATCGAACTGATGCCCTCACTCTGCAGTGCTGTGCTAAATTCTTAGGAGTATCTAGCGAAGCGCTCCCGTTGTCGTACTGTCGAGTGACAAATGTAACCCCAGACTCTCTCCCTCAACTGACTCATAATCAAGTCAGGACGGCGCAGCAGGAGGATCAGTCAGTGGGGGTAGTTCGATGGTGAGTGAACAGGGGCTGGAGGCCCGAAAAGAATGCATTAAGAACAGAGGAGTCTGTCCTGCTGACTCGGCAGCTAGAGTCGCTAGTAGTAAGAAATGGGCTACTATACCGAGAGACAAGGGGCCAGAAGGGAGGAGTCCGCAGACAGCTGGTGTTACCCACCCGATTTCGGAAGATGGTCATGAAGTCCCTGCATGATGACCATGGACATCTTGGCATCGAAAAGACTACGAGTCTCGTGGCCGACCGATTCTACTGGCCTCGTATGGAAGCGGATATTGAAGAATACTGCAAATCATGCTCCCGGTGTGTGTTGAGAAAAACCTTGCCTTTGAGAACAGCCCCCCTTGTGAACATTACCAGCGATGGCCCACTTGAACTAGTGTGCATTGATTTCCTCTCCATCGAGCCTGATGAAAGCAATGTCAGTAATGTGTTAGTGGTCACTGACCATTTCACCCGATATGCCCAGGCCTACCCCACTAAAGATCAAAGGGCAATTACTGTGGCAAAAACATTATGGGAGAAGTTCTTTGTACATTACGGGCTGCCTGCCCGCATCCATACCGATCAAGGAAGAGATTTCGAAAGTAGACTAATCAAGTAGCTATGCGCTCTCTGTGGGATCAAGAAATCCAGAACCACGCCATATCACCCCCAAGGGGATCCTCAACCTGAGAGATTCAACCGTACCCTTCTGAACATGTTAGGCACTTTAGATCCCAGGAAGAAGGGACACTGGAGCAGGCATGTGAGTCAGTTGGTTCATGCCTACAATTGCACCACAAATGAGTCAACTGGATATTCTCCTTATTTCCTCATGTTTGGAAGAAAAGCCCGACTACCCGTGGATATTAGTTTTGGGACATCCATTGACCGTTCTAATGGGAAGACCTACTTAAAATATGTGTCCCAGCTAAAAGAAGATTTGACAAACGCTTACAAATTGGCAGAGCAGGCCTCTGGTCGGTCAGGGAAGCGCAATAAGACTCACTACGACTGTAGGGTTCGAGAACAAGTTTTACTACCTGGAGACAGAGTTCTTATTCAACTTCTGGGCCTTCCTGGGAAGCACAAGCTTGCTGATCGGTGGTGTCCTGACCCTTACGTGGTGATGGAGAAGTTGCCCGGTGTTCCGGCCTACAGAGTGAAGCCCGAAAAAGGGGGTGGAGCTGTTAAAACCTATCATCGACACCATCTGTTGCCTGTGGGAAAAAACATCCCTTTACCCCCATTGCCAACTCAAGGAGGTCATACAACTCTTCAGTGCAATAGGAGAAGTCCAAGGTGTAAAAACCCACCCCAGACTGGAGTTGCCTCAGGAGGATGTGACAGCGAGTCTGGGGATGAATGGGGACCTGACTGTCAATGGAGCTACAGGTGGATCGAGGACCCATGCCCCATGGGCGTAGACCCTGAAAACCAGACCCCTGAAGTAGAAACAAAGAAAAGGGACATTTGTCAGGAGGCGAGTGCACTCCGCCCACAATTGGAGGAAAGTTCAGAAGAGGGACATTTATTGAATGAAGAGATCCACCTGGTGGAGCCCGTTCTTGAGAGACAAGAGTCGGGGACTGAGGAGGTGGGCCCTCGGTACACACTCGTCCCAAGCGGGACATTAGGCCACCCATGATGTTGACTTATGACAGAATGGGACATACCACTGAGGTCCCCAGGTTGATACACCCAAATTCAAATTCTGTTTGGCCTTATTTCCCGGTATCTTCCATGTGTCCAGGAGGTGGTTTGTATGCATGTAAATTTGGTGTTAGTCAGGATGCCTTAACCCCCATTCATGTTTCAGGTGGTGAGTCCTCATATCGTGATGGGACACTTTCAATGATTCACCAGGGGGAGAATGTAACACCTGCACATGGAACTGTCAGAGCAGCTACTGGTATACTGGGATTTACAGACACTAAGAAGAGTTTTGCAGCTGCTGTTAAACAGGGACCTTCAGACATTAATGGTTTTTTCCCTGAGCTGCGGTGGACTACAATTCCCATGGACCCTTGTTTCAGTCAGATGACACAGCTAGGAGGGATAGGAAGGAGGAGGAACTTGGGGGAGGGAGCTGCAGAGGAAGTGAAAGAAAGTGAGAGAGCAGATTGTTCATGTAAAAGATGGAGCGCTGTGGACTTGTATTCCTCTAAAGAGCGGAGCGTTCCAGTCCCCTCTGATATACCTGCGAATCTGGAGAGAGCACAGCCCGGTCACCAGGTGAAGCAAGCAACATTAAGGACTCGGAGAGTTCTACCGGCACTCCCACCTTATAAAGGCCTGAATCCTGCCGCCCCCAGTTGGGGTCCAGGGAAAACTACAACCGGTTGAGACGCACCGTGAGTGCCCCATTTCGAGACTTGTGGTTCAACCAGCCCGTTACAGTGAGTACACTACGCCCCAGACTATTTACCTTCGTGAGCATCTAAGTGCACCAACGGTTATAAATTTGCGCGCCAACATCCGCGGCAACTGGGCCCCAACGTTTGGACTGGGTTAATACAAGAAAAGGGGAACCCTGCTATATTATATTTGCAGGGTTGGGGAAAGAATTAGGTTGTGATGTGTATATGATTTTTATAGAGCACCGTTACCTGTATTGCATGTTGTTTCTTTAAATATACTTCATTTCTGCTGCATATCCATAAACCAGTTAAACTGTTTTACTCCTGTTTTGGGTGAGTGTGTACTGAGCTATAGGCAGGGGTTTCCCGAATCAGTCCCTGGCAGAAGATAACAGTCCTTCTGCAGTCCTAGAGAGAGCTCCAATCAAGATTCAGGTGGAGGCACTGCGCCCTAAAGAGGTGAGACCCCCCATAACACCCAGCGTACCGTGGTAGCCCTGAAGGGGTGTTACATGTATAACCACAACCCTGATTGGAGATTTGCTGGTACAAAGGGGTTAAGCAGATTAGCCTGACTGCCTTGCACGTGACACCTAGTCCTGGAGTGATAATCTCTGAAACACTTGTACCTACAGAAAGCTGCTGAACAAGTGACACATCACTGTAATCAGACTCTCTGCCCCTACATGAAGCAGCTTTCAGATTATGTAGCAAACACCAGATACCAGATTCCCTTACATTAAACTATTGTCTGCCGAACCTGCCATTATATACAGGTTTAACCAACACTCTTGTGTATTGGGCCTCGGACAAATGATCGTTGGGTGAGTTAAGGACCAGCGCCTTTGGTTTTGAACTCCTTATTCTTTTGCCGATGGTAAGTCTGGCGGCTCACTCAGAGAGAACACAGGAGTGCTCAGCTTAACCGGCGCTCCTGAATATGGGAGAGAGCGCCAAGATGGCTGACGGCCAAACAATGGTGGGCCTTACAAAGGCTTATCAGTCAAATCAAAGACACCTGTCTTTAAAAAATCTCTTTACACTTCAGTCGAAATTGCCATACTGATAAGATGCCTTCGATGCCTGCATATTTAGGGACTCTTTCAGACCAGGTGCCAATGTAAGGAGTCTTAAAGACTGCCTGCCGATGTGGGACTCTTACAGATGATGCTCCCTGGCAAAAAGTCTGCAAATTATCTCTTTCCCAGAAGGAAGAAAATCAGATCATTAGTGTTACTTCTAGGTATCTACCCTACATGCATCCTTTCTCCCAGGCAGCATTGCTGGTAAGACTAGCTACACCAGTTCTATCTCTATAATAAGAAGTGACAGCATTATGTGTAAAGCCAGATCACAACAAAATATTTGGATAATAAACAAGTAGAGGCAGTGAGAATGTCTTCTCCTCACCATAGAGGTTATATTGCCCGTGGGCACATTTCTCCAACAAGTCTCAACTTCCAGAGGGTATGCAAGTCAGAACATGACCTCTACCCGGCCCCTGTATTAAAGACACCAAAACCTGGCGCTGAGTCTAGGATATTTCATCATCAAATCTCACTTGAAGCTTTCAAAGGAAGAAAGGCCCAAGATTAATTAACCTGTAACTAACTGACTGATTTAGTTCACAAAAGGCCACTGGGCTTCATCTTCTCCTCTCGCTCTGTGTCACCGGAGACAAGCACAGGCTTCACAATTAATAAAGCTTTTATTCCTAGCACCAAAGGGATGGCGAGGCGGAGAGGAACTGCTTATAATGGGAAAATCTGTTATGAATTTGCTGCCGTTTTCCAGTAACAAAAAAGCCTGACCAAATAATCAATTCCCGCTGCATGCTGCTTATCAGTCAGATTGCGAAGGCGAAATAAAGGGAAAATAAATGAATGAACGTTTGCTTTGTTTCGCTCTTAGACAACAATGTGCGGGAGGCCAAGGTGGAGCTATGTGGGTTATAGAAGACAACCCGAGGAACATGGCAGATTCTATCTTGAATAATATTTCCATAATGTTAGAGGACTGACATATAAAAATCATGCAGAACACTTGGTTTCATGGGAAATGTAATATTGGCCAAAGAAATGGAGTCAGGGAGAGGCCTCGGGGAGAATGCATGGTAAAAGGAAATTAAATTAACAGTAGAAAATACAGAGCAGATCAGAGCTACAATCAAAAATGGTCAAATGCCTTCTACAGAAACACAGTGTAGCAGTCACCTGCATCTACTTTATTTGTGGCTTCATCACTGATGGACTACTCAGAACAGTATGTAACATTGGCTGCCACAGTCATGCACAGAGACTGACTACAGACTATGATAAGAGAAGGACAAATGTCAACATCAACAGATCAGCTCTTCTTCTTATAGGCTGCTATGTCAACGGGGCGTAACTGCAGACGTCATTCTGATTGACAGCTGGCTCCCCGCAGTTAGGCAGTGGGGAGCTGACTGTCAATCAGCATGATGTGAGCAGTCACGCCCCATCACTAGAGCAGAGACGATTTAAAGCCATTGCTCTGTCGACGTCACGGTCTGTGACGGCTCTGTGCCGGCGGAGATCAGCTCCGGACACAACAGTCAGGTAGTTAGCAACTGTTAGTTTTTAGGCCTGTAGTATGGTAATTATATTGTCCTGATAACCCTTTAATTTGGCCTGGAGCTGAATACTTAAAAACACAATCCCTTTCTTAGTAACAATCCAGATTTTATTTCAAAGGCTGAGTCACCTACACAGGGCCGGCGTCAGCACCCGGCACACCCGGGCAAGTGTCTGGGCCCTGAGCAGGCGGGGGGGCCCACTCGCAGTCTGGCACCCCCGCGCCCGTTAGCGGAGGAGAGCGGTGTCAGCGCCGCCACTGGGCCCCCCCCCGCTTGCTCAGGGCCCCGGCAGCAGCTGGCACAATACTTACCTCTCCCGTGCCTCCGCAGCCGCAGCTCCGGGCTCCAGGGGGCGCCGGCGCTTCCTCTCACAGCAGCGCCGCTGAATGACGTCATCATTCAGCGGGCGGCTGTGGCATAGAGCGCAGACGCTGAACAGGTAAGACGTGTGTGTGTCTCTGTGTGTGTCTGTGTGTATGTAGTGCGGTGCTTTTTGTGTGTGTGTGTATGTGTGTGTGTATGTATGTGAGAGAGTGCTTGTGCTGTCTGTGTGTGATGATGGGCAGGCACTGCTGATAATGGGGAGAAGATGATGATAATGGGCAGGCATTGATGATAATGGGGAGGCATTGATGATGGGGAGAAGATGATGATGGGCAGGCATTGCTGATAATGGGGAGGCATTGATGATGATGATGGGGAGAAGATGATGATAATGGGCAGGCATTAATGATAATGGGCAGGCATTGATGATGGGAGAAGATGATGATGGGCAGGCATTGCTGATAATGGGGAGGCATTGATGATGATGATGATGGGGAGAAGATGATGATAATGGGCAGGCATTGATGATAATGGGCAGGCATTGATGATGGGGAGAAGATGATGATGAGCAGGCATTGATGATGATGGGGAGGAGATGATGATGGGCAGGCATTGCTGATAATGGGGAGGCATTGATGATGATGGGGAGAAGATGATGATAATGGGCAGGCATTGATGATAATGGGCAGGCATTGATGATGGGGAGGAGATGATGATGATGATGGGCAGGCATTGATGATAATGGGGAGGCCATGATGATGATGGGGAGGCAGTGATGATAATAAGGAGGCAATGATGATGATAGGAGCAATGATGATGATGGGAGGCAATCATGATGATAATGGGGAGTCTTTCCACAGCGCCCTTTCCTGAGCCGTAACAGTGCAGAACGCAGTACAGCGCAGAGGAGAGCTCCATATTTTGTATGGAGCATTATATGGGGACCAGTATCCTGTATGGAGCATTATATGGGGACCAGTATCCTGTATGGAGCATTATATTGGGTCCAGTATTCTGTATGGAGCATTATTTTGGGTCCAGTATTCTGTATGGAGCATTATATGGGGGGTGACATCCTGCATGGGGTATTATATGGGTGATGAGGGGGAGACTGTGGTGCCCATAATATTGTATGGAGGACTGTACTGTCCAGTCTGTTCTGTGCGCTGTGAGGATTTGGCGGTTTTTGAGCTATTGTACAATTTACAATAGATATCACTCATGTAATGGAAGAAGTGAAGTGTTTGGCATTGTACTGTACCCATATTTCTCTGCAGTATCTGTGCATCATGAATCGTGGTCTGTGTTAAAGGGGCCCACTGAGGCTCTTTCGCCCGGGGCCCATAAAAACCTGGAGCCGGCCCTGCACCTACAACAGAGTAGATGCTTGTTATACCCGCTGAACCGCTACAGCCTTAAAAATGGCCATGTCCCTAATGACCCTTGTGTCTCAGATGATTCTACTGTTCATCTTCAGATCCTCGGGAGAAAAATCATTTAAAAAAAAAAAAATATATATATATATATATTGTAGGATGTGGTCTCGCTGGTGTGCGACCGGAGGTAAGCAGAAGGGCGACTCTTCCTGTTCTTTAAGCAAGTTTATTAAAACTTCATAAACTTGCTTTAAAACAGAAAACAAAACAGCCTTCTCTGGCACAAAGTAACAAAACAGATATAAAGTCCTGGTACTCGAAGTGAGCACTCTTTCAGCAACCAGACTGGAGGTCTCCTCAGAACTCCCACACTGGAGGTTTCCACACCTCCAGCCACTCACACCTGTGGTCAGCAGCAGGCTCACTTATATACACCAGACATTCAGCTAACAAAGAGCACATGACCTGTCATGTGCTCTGTGACCTCATCACAGGTCCTCAACCACATACAAAGTTATAGTGAAGTCTTACTATCACTACATACCTCCCCCCTCTGCCTAAAGCCGTGGGCTTGGCACATTTCATTCACCGACTAGAAACTCTTTTCAGTCGTCTCCACAATTAACCGGTCTGTCAGAGTTTGGCTTAGGTTACTGAGTCCTGAGCTAATTGAGGTGTCCCTGCCTCTACCTCTCATTTCAGGTGATCTATGTCCTGTCTTAGTTCCACTTCGATGACTTTCACTCTGAAGCAAACTTTTGCGCCTCTCTATATTGTGGTTTGAAGGTGGCTGCCTTTTTTTTTCAACTCTTGCAGATGTCTGTTGGTCTGCTCCTCCTCAATTCTTAGCTGCTCTATTCTTCCCTGGTGCACCTCCAGGAGCATCCGGATCTTCCCAAGGTTTTCCACCAACCCCCTCCGACTTGGAGGTTTTCCGGTTGGCTCCTGATGTCTCTGCTTCTCGCAGAGGCATTGTAGTGGCATATCCCTTATGTCAGCCTCCCGCTTCATTGGGACTTCCCGGGTGTGGCCATCTGGGTGGCGGTTCCCTTGCTGACTTTCTTCCTCCGTTGAGGCCCCTTCTTTGGTCAGCCTCTCCAGTTCACTCTCCTCCCGTACGCTCGGACCGGGAGAGCGAAATCATTCGGTTTCCCGGTCTGTCGTGTATTTCCTGAGCTGGGCATTAGCTTCCTTCTCACTCTGGAGTTCTTGAAGAATTTTCTCTCTCTCCTCTGCCCAGCAATGGTGCTCATCCTCTCTCCGTAGAAGTTCCTGGTGAGGCTTCTCCTTGGCCTCTCTGAGCATCTCCATATCTTTCACTAGGATTTTGTTCGCTGTCTGGCACGCTGACAGTTGACTTTGGACTTTAGAGGCTTCCTTCTCCAGGCCCTCCACGCGTTGCTCAATCTCTTGTCTCCGTATCCTTTCTCGCCCGACTGTCTCTTTAAGCAGCTCCATCTCATGGACTTGCTCTCTTTTATCCAGTACATGTGGCACCATCCTTTCCCCCTTATTTCTCTTCTTAGAGAGCATAGGCTGTCTGGCCTTCCTGCAGCCCCTGCGGTGAGGAGGAGGTCTGCCCCTTGTACCCGACTCCACCTTGCTGCACTCGCTTTCACTTGCGGTTAAGTTACAGTCTGCATAGGAGTCATTCCCACTCCCTCTGTCATCTTGGAACAGCAAGTCCCCACTTAACCAGGTGTCGGCCCCTATTCCTGGAGCTACCCAGTTTTCTGCGGTCCTATATTTGGTCACACCAAAGTCCTCACTTTGGTCTGAGCCACACTTTCTTACGGTCACCAGGCACTGGGTATCTTTGACTTTAGGGGTGGCTACCTCTGTTTTATCCACCACACTATCAGCCACCACTACAGCCTCCTGCAGGGATGGGCCTCTCTTAGGGTCATTCTGGTTCCCTTCTGAGCAATCAGCCAGTGCTTCGTCCCACACCTTCCAAAACCGTTTACAATCCTGGCCTATTATTATAGGATATGGTAAGTCTGGGACTACAGGGACATCCTGGGTAGAAATAATAGTGGACGTCTCAACGATTACCCTGGTTACCTGATACTCCCTAGTGACCCCATGAACACAAGGGACTTCCATCTTCCTTCCGGGAATCAGATAGACAGGGAGTGTGTCGCTCAGCAGAGTCACCTGGCTTCCTGAGTCTAGAAGTCCACTCACACACTCTCCATTCACTATTAGAGAACAGTTCAGTGCCCCCCGGTCAGATGTAAAGTCAGTACACCATTCGCGACATACGCTGTTCAAACCCTGAACCCGGCAATAGTTCCTCGGCTCATCCGCCGCCAACTCTTTTCTCCTCATTGACTCAGTTTGAGACTCCGCCCCTTCTGAGTGTGGCAGTAGTTTGTTAGGGTTTACTGGTTCCCCATTCTCGCTAGGGACCTCAGAACCCTTTCTCCACAGATCCCAAAACAGACAGAAATCCCGGCCTATAATTATAGGACGCACCAAGTCCCGAACGACGCAGACTTCATGGGACTCAGTGCCATGCGTCGTTTCAATGTCTACTCTGGCCATAGGGTAGTCCTTTACATCACCATGTATGCATTGAACACCAACTTTTTTCCCTGGTAGTATGTTGAGAGGAAAAGTGGCCCTAATCAAGGTCACTAAGCTCCCAGAGTCTAGCAGCGCCGTTACTGCTTCACCGTTCACCTTCACGGGACATACTTGAGGACCCTGATTGGGGAACGGGTTTCCACTGCAGGCTGGATATGCATACCATGAAATACGGTGTCCTATGCTGCAGTCCATCTGCTCAGTGGTCTGCGGACACCGGGCAGCTATATGTCCTGGCTCGCGGCACCTCCAACAAATAATATCACCCGTAGTGACCTTGGGCACCACCTACCCCCGCCATTTTGACCTTGGGCTCCCCACCCCTTTTTGGGACTCTGCCCCCTGTTGAGGCCACCAGTACGGAATAGGCTGCTTCCCCAAGGCACCTTCCATTCCCTGGTACCTCTCGACCAGTCCGACCAGTTCATCAGCATTCCGGGGATCACCCTGGGCAACCCAAGTCTGTAGGGGTTTTGGAAGGGAGTGCACAAACCGATCCATGACGACTCTTTCTACCATCTGTGCCGGTGTAGCGGACTCTGGCTGTAGCCATTTCTGGACCAAGTGCAGTAAGTCAAACATTTGGGAGCGAGGTGGTTTGTCCCGGTGATAAGCCCAGCGGTGCACCCTCTGTGCCCTGATAGTCATTGTTACCCCCATACGTGCGAGGATCTCAACCTTTAGCTTAGGATATTCCTGAGCGTCCTGCACAGTCAAATCTTAATACGCCTTCTGGGGTTCCCTGTCAGGTATGGGGCCAGTACCTCGGCCCACTGCTCTGGGGGAAGTCTTTCCCTCTCAGCAACCCTCTCAAATACAGTCAGGAAGGCTTCCACATCATCCCTGGGGGTCATTTTTTGTAATGTGCGTCTTACCGCCTTTCTGACGTGGTTGTCATTAGCCAGACCTGGGGTTGGGGCGCTCGTCCTGCCTGGATGGCGGTTGTCAGAAGCTGCATCTGCTGCCGATGCTCCTGCTGCATCTGCTGTTGGTGCTCCTGCTGGCTCTGCTGCATCTGTTGCAAGAACAACCTGTTGGCCTCTTGCTGCTGCACCTGGGCCTGGACCAAGTGTTTCAGCAGGTCCTCCATTTTCTCCGGCAATATTGGCTGGGTTGCTATAGCCTTGACCCACGACATGCAGTAACCAGTCTCACTTCTCTGCTGGGAACGCTGCCCGCATTCTCCACCAATTGTAGGGATGTGGTCTCGCTGGTGTGCGACCGGAGGTAAGCAGAAGGGCGACTCTTCCTGGTTCTTTAAGCAAGTTTATTAAAACTTCATAAACTTGCTTTAAAACAGAAAACAAAAACAGCCTTCTCTGGCACAAAGTAACAAAACAGATATAAAGTCCTGGTACTCGAAGTGAGCACTCTTTTCAGCAACCAGACTGGAGGTCTCCTCAGAACTCCCACACTGGAGGTTTCCACACCTCCAGCCACTCACACCTGTGGTCAGCAGCAGGCTCACTTATAAACACCAGACATTCAGCTAACACAGAGCACATGACCTGTCATGTGCTCTGTGACCTCATCACAGGTCCTCAACCACATACAAAGTTATAGTGAAGTCTTACTATCACTACAATATATATATATATACAGTATCTACATATATCTATGTATATGTAAAGAGAGAGAAATATAAAGATTTCAATTTCAATATACTCACTACCATACAGTTATAAGGGATAGGGTCAAATACAGGCTCCACAAATAAGGGGAAGGGGCTTTTTCGCGTGCCAATAAGTGGCTGAATGAGCATTCTGGTGTTTATTCCTGATCACTGGAATATTTTTACAAGATTCAATGGATGATGTCTATGCAGTTCAGCATCCATCTTGGTTACAAACACTGCCAGTCTACTGTCTACCCACTGTGACTGCAGACTTACGAATTCCCCCACGAGCATGCACTGTGTACTGCGAGGATTCACCGTTTTTTGAGTTGGGACCGGAGGGCGTGTGTAAGTTATTCACACTACTGGGCAGAAGCCCCCTCATGGGCGTGGCTACACTACTTGTATTGAATGAGGCCACACCCATCTAGTGATGCGGCCGCCTATTGGATATCGCCGACTCCATACACTCCCTCCAGTCCCGACTCAGAAACCAGCAAATCCCCACAGCACACAGGGTGCGCGCTGGGGGGATTCATAAGTCTACAGTCACAAAAAGTAGAGTGACTGCATACTTACCAATTTGGACAGAATAAACCCTTTAAAGGAAAGTAAATCTTTTCCTTCAGTAGCCCCTTTGTTTGCAATTTATGCTTTTTATCAAACCATGTGAATGAGTGATTTTTCCCATTCTTGTATGCTGTGAGTAGTGCTCGTCCGGCTTTATCACCGCTGGGTTTGGTTATGTGACCCATTTTTTGTGTCACCTCATCATTCTTTATGATATATTGGCTGCTGATGGGTGAATTTCGAGTAGGGTTTTAGGGACAGCGAGACTATTTGCATATTAGAAGAGACTATTTGCTTATTTCCCAGAGGAGCATTGCGGCTTTAAGTCTCCTCATTTCGGCATGCCTAACATGTCACTCTCCACAAGGAGAAATGTTACTACTTGGATCAGAGACAGCGAGAGAAAGTGTACGTTGAGTGGGGGCGCCACAGATGGCCAACCTTCTTCTAGGGTGCCAACCTCCGCGGAAAGGCAGTACCAGACAACAGGGCTGCTTGGTGATAACTCCTCTCCTCCCATCAGACCTATATCCCTCAATAATTCATTTTTATATGGGTGTATATCTCATTTTTAAAATACACCACGGTCTTGTGTGTATATGTTGTTAGTTTTTCTTTTTAATGCATATCTAAAAAAATATGTGCTTTATCCTTCATGAAGGGGAATTATTTTCATACTAGTGATTTTTTTTTTCTCCTATACTGTACACTTTTCATACATCTATGCAGCGTTAGCCTTAAATCAGAGGTATACACCAGGGAAAGCTCCCAACATATACCTGTGACACAGGGACATGAAGCTTGACCAGTGCCTACACTTGTGGACTGGGTAGAACAAATGGTCGTTGACCTTTTGATCGCCTTCTTTATCTGTTTTGATTCTGTTGTTTTATAGAAGGTTGTGGGATATCCTTGAGTTTTTCTACAAAATGGAGTAATCAGATTGTGAAGATTACCAAGAGAGAAGTGTCCTGAAATGGCCCACCTAGTAGAAGGGCTGCTACTTGTAATATCAGCAGCTCTATTTACTGACAGCCAGCATTAAATAAATCTGTATTACAGCCTTTTACACTACATCATATGACTATGGCTTTATGTTATCCAGACGAGCAGGCGTTGGCATTATCTTATACATCAGCAGACACAAAGCATCAAGTGACACTTACTAACACTAACACTCAACAAACTCTTCAGTTGACTTGAGGAACAAGAAACTGCTCTTAGGGTACTAATGGGAATTTTATAGGGATCTTACTCCACCTCTTGTAATTTGTTAGGCATATTGTTGTATCCGGCATGATTTATTGTGGAAAATATCTGCTTTTATGAGGTGCCACCATGGTTTGCAGCCACTCAGACTGGCTGAAAATCCCCTTACTGTTTTAGTGTGTGGAGACCTAACATAGCAGTTGTTTAACCCCATGTTTTGTGGACTTCTTACAAATTCTTCTACCGAGTTAGAATCTAATGCAGAAAATAATGCAGGCTATCTCATTTAGGTTAGATTCACACTTCCATTTGTTACGGCCAGGGTATGGACCATGATGCAGAAACTGGCAGTGCGTGGGTCTCCTGACCTGAACTTGACAGTCTCATGTCATATGCCTATATGTGTGTTTGGACAACCGTGGTGAGTTTCTGATTCATTGATCAAGACAGACAGATGTGTGAATGCAGCGTTATGGTGCTCAAGCGCCTATCAACCGGAAGTGAGGTTGGTGCTGGCACATTACAGAACATTGCTTTGCACTAAGTAGGACACAGTAAAGTGCTCCTGCGCAGGCCTGCGCTTCAACTGCGCAGGTGTAAGATCTGCAGAGATCTAAGAATGATGTAGGAGGTGTCAAGTCATCAGTCAAAGCAGGAGGACAGCAATTTTGATGATAAACGAGACACAGACCCCAGACCACTGATGATTCTCGAACTGGACCATGCTGATTAACACATGGGGTGGGTCAAGCCATCAAGACAATCCTTTACAAGGCCTCAGCCACACGTCTGTGTTTAAACTCGGATGTGAAAAAATGGTATCCGTGTCATCAGTGTTATGCATGAGTGTGTCCGTTTTTACCATAAGACATCAAAGGATGGAAGGAGAGGTTTGTGGGTGGTTTCTGTGCTGGCCGACAGTTAATGAGACGAATATCGAAGGATACAAAACAAAATGGTGGTTTATTTGACGTGTTTCAAAGTACAAATTACTTCTTCATCAGGAAAGACCACAAGTATACTTGTACTTATACTATGGAAAAGTGATGGCATTGTGACATAACCATTTTAAGTTAAAACATCAGCAAACTCCAACTAGTAATGGTAATATTTATAACTCACTGTATACTATGAAATATAAGTGCCGCCATTTTGGACTACAAATTATGAAAACTGCCCATTGAGGAACTACCTGTGCGGAAACCCCATGACTATTCCTGGCCGTATCTTCCATGCCACCAGAAAGACACATGGAGGTATAAATATTAAGGTGGAAAGTCTTTATACATGGATACATGCCCCAGTTATCAGCCATCTCTGCAGATAATGTAACCTTACCCCTGATAATCAAGAGCATTTATCATGTATAACATATATTGCTACTCTATGTATCCAGTTTGTCTGTCTTCAGGTATATTATATATTTTATTATATGTAACATTGTGAAATAAATATTTGGATTGCACATTTTCTATCTGTAATTCTGATACTTTTCACAACCAGTACTGGGTAAAAGCAGCCGGCTGAGAGGGGCTTCTCATGTCCCACGTACACATGACATGCAGATGGGCCAGGATGTTAAGACCTTCTTTCTGTGTCTGACAGGTAAATCGTCTGCTCTTCTGCCAGATCACTGAATGCTGTGATCAATCCCCAACTTCTTTACCACCCTGCCAAATACACAGGTTTCAAAAATGTCTGATACTTTTTAACAAATGTTATTAATATTAATCACTCACAGAATAAAACTGCTATAATTTATTAAATTACCATCAAAAACATTTCTAAAATAATACAGGTATGAAAAGCTTGTCCAGAAATCCAACTATTTGGATATGACTAACCATCAGCATGGACGGATGTATGAAAAGCTTCTCATAATTCATATTGACATTGGTAAGAAAAGGCTCATACATTAAAGTGACCAAGCTGTTATTTTTCTTTTAGTAATTTTGAAATTTATGAAACTTTGTAATTCACTTTATTAGAGGATTGTTTGTCTTCATTTCTGGAAATAAAATACAAGCAAGTGGCTCCCAATCCCTCTTCTTCCTCAGTTTATTTCCCTGCTTTTAGCTGGATTGATCAAAATGTATTCATTTGGAGTACAGATGATGGCAGTGAAAGAGTCAGCTCAGCATCTGTGTCTCATTAACTATATGTATACATATATTCATTTGTGTTAATATCCAAAATCTGCCCCGTTTTGCACATATCACTCCTTAAGGACGTATCTACAGGCTCTAATTACCCTCCAGTTGCCATTGGATCCATCCTGTAATTTCAGGGGCCCTGGTCGATCATGCACAGTGCCGTCTCTCAGCTGGCATCATGTGTCTAGAATGAAGCGTCTCTTGTGAGAGATGATGTTACGGAAAGAGGGAGAGCCTCCTTCATTTCAGTGCATGTATGCTGGTAACTAAGAGGAGCTATACACTGCAAGATAGGCTGTATATAGAGAGGACAGAATTACTGCAGGATGAGGCTAAATATAGAGAGGCTGAGATCAGTTGAGCTGTGTTTGTTGCCTGCTGTTGAGATCACTGATGTGAAGTGTGCCGCTCTACTGATGCATACTGCAGAGAATTGTCTTCTGCTACATGCATCAACAGATCGGCAAGTGACTGGCAACAAACACAGTTCTGTGATGCTATTGTGGAGGAGGGTTAAGTTCTGCTAAAACTTGCTATTGATGTAAAACCACACTGCATCTATACTGATGAAGATGGCAGAAGATAAAATCGTTCAGGCAGGCATAGAGGTGCAAAGTGAATTCTACACTTATATTGGCTTCATAATAACGCAGAGGTGGGTCTAGTCAGGAGCACATATGATAAGAGGGGTGGAGTCTGCAGCACTGAGAAGAAGCAAGTGATGCTTGGAAATTTAGTTTTAGTATATATAATATATATATATATATATATATATATATATATATACTATGTCAGACTATGAAAGACAGAGATGAAAAAAGACAAAGTTACGAGAAGGAATTTTTATGATGGCCTTTGTCTGCATATTAATAATAATGAATTTATGGGAATAACCCTTTAAAGATAAGAAAAGGTTGTCTGAGGTCCTCTATACAATCTTTTAGATTGCACAGCAGGTTAGTTTCACCTCAGATGCATTAAAAGTATGAAATCATGCTGCACTTAGTATAATTGTTCTCAATTTTCCCATTTTCTCACACAATAGGACTAAATGCACCATTAACACATAATGATAGTTTAGAAGCACTACCACAAAATATCTGGTTGTTACCTAGCACCATCCAGTCATTCAGAGCTCTGCTACAAATAAACAGTGTGGAATGAAATAACCATCACATGATATTTGTAAGGAGTGTGTGAATTCAGAAAAATCGCCTCTCATAGACATAAACAATTATGAAGTGAGTATCAAAAACAGATTGGGGAACATTTGGGATGAGCTTAACACAACAGAAGGTCCGCGATGTAATCAGAGGATTTGCACAACATCGGAAGGGGCAGATTACCCCGGTCCAATTCTTATTTGCAGTTGATGGATATGTTTATACCAGCTTATCCTTGTACATGTCAGAGGTATAGACTGAGTGGACAAAGAGGTGGCATCTTTCCATTTCGGACACATTATTGCACTTTGTGGTGCCAACACCATGTCCTCCAACCATGCCAACTACATGGGGAGCGCATTATTCTAGTGAGGTTATAATAAGGGAAATTTGACTATAAGCTACATTTGTGCCAAGAATATATAAACATAGACAGTCTGACATCCAGAGCAGCTGTCCCTACAAAAACAGGCTCATAAATTAAAGCCATAGCAGAAATGAGGATGGGATAGTCTGGTTACATCTGTCACCTAGTACCAGGCCTGCACTAATCTGTACATTCCCAGCTGGTGGCATTAATGCTACTTTGGCTGAGCCAGGAGCAGGGGTGCTTATGTCATGAGCAGATACGTATAGTAAAGGAAATATTCTCTATGAAAGGTGCAGACTAATAAATCAGTGTATCCAGTGTATTAAGCTGCTTCTATGCTCCTGACCTAATTCACAGCGATAAAGCCACAACTAATGGGTACTGCTGCTTCGGGCATTGCACTGTACCACATGTAAAAATGATAATTGCTTCCTTAAATTATGCCAACTACCCTACATATCAAAGTAATGCCAATAGTGGGGACTAATGTGTGTATGTCACTGGGAGGGAAGCATCATGCTGCCTACATTATAGAGCGGAGGCCTAGAGCCGGCAGGGTGTGTGCCCACCTTGATGAATGTGAGGCATCGCAATAGACGGGTGCCCAGCAGCTGTTTCTACTTCTTCCTAACAGTCAGTGAGCTCTAACAAATGCTACAACAGGTGACAGACGGCTTGTTAATGCTGACTCCAGGCTTATTTCCATCCAGTGGTTTCAGCTATAATTGCTGTTACTGGTAAAACATCAATGGATGCCGCTCTGAAGCCTTTACAAGCACCAGACTGCATGGGAACATGTTTGTTACACAATGCATTTGATAAATTTGTTATGACGAGAGAAAAGAATTTTGGCTATGAAAGGGAAGATTTCACCTCAACAACCCCTTTTCCCATACAGCATGAATGAACCTGCCTGGTCGCAGCAGGGAGATGTGCCAGTCAAAGTACAGCATGGATTATACTGGGCCTGGGCCCTGCAGGAAGATGTGCCAGTCAAAGTACCGGATGGATGAACCTGGGCCTCCCGTGCAGGGAGATGTGACAGTCAAAGTACAGAATGGATGAACCTCCTGCAGGGGAGATGTACCATTCAAGGTACAACATGACTGAACCCAGGCCTGGCCCCAGCAGGGAGATATGCCAGTCAAAGTACAGCATGGATGAACACCGGACAGGCCCCTGCAGGGAGATGTGCCAGTCAAGGTACAACATGAATGAACCTGGGCCTGGCCCCTGCAGGGAGATGTGCCAGTCAAGGTACAGCATGAATGAACCTTGGCCTAGCCTCTGCAGGGAGATGTACCAGTCAAAGTACAGCATGGATGAACCTGGGCCTCCCGTGCAGGGAGATGTACCAGTCAATCCAGACCAGCATGAATGAACCCGGGCCTAGCCTCTGCAGGGAGATGTACCAGTCAAAGTACAGCATGGATGAACACCGGACAGGCCCCTGCAGGAAGATGTTCCAGTCAAGGTACAGCATGAATGAACCTGGGCCTGGCCCCTGCAGGGAGATGTGCCAGTCAAGGTACAGCATGAATGAACCTGGGCCTAGCCTCTGCAGGGAGATGTACCAGTCAAAGTACAGCATGGATGAACCTGGGCCTCCCGTGCAGGGAGATGTGAAAGTCAAAGTACAGCATGGATGAACCTCCTGCAGGGGAGATGTACCATTCAAGGTACAACATGACTGAACAGAAGCCTGATCCTTGCAGGGAGATGTGCCAGTCAAAGTACCGCATGGATGAACCTGGGCCTGGCCTTTGCACGGAGCTGTGCCAAAGTACCGTAAGGATGAACCCGGGCCTGACCCTTGCAGGGAGATGTGTCATTACACAGTAGCAATTGAAATATAGGCCAGTCAAATTACAGCATGGAGGAACCCGGTGGCTTTTAGTGGCTCTTCATGCTGACTAGAAAAGGCTGGAGGTCCCTGACGTTACCCCTTTAACGTGGCAATGTTTAGCAAATGCCTATTAAGACTTGTTTTGTCTTCCACAGACTCTCTGGTTTATAAATGAGCGCCCAGATACTGCATAAGCTTCAATCAGCGCTTGTTTATGACCTGTTCACAACACAGGGCAAACTGTAAGGGGACAGAATGATCAGTCATACCATCATTCTGTCCCAATGCAGCATGCATATTGTGGGCACCATATCCTCTGTCTACAAGGGGCAATGTGTTCCTGACCGCAGTAATTTCAAGAGGTTGTCCACGTTTGAGAACAATTTTTTTTTTCTTAGTTAAATGCAAGCAACTGGGGCTAATAAACATTTTTGCAATTGGGTGTCATTAAAAATATTGCACCATGTGCCGTCTATAGCCTCTGTCTTGCACTATTACCGTACTATTACTGGCTGCAGAAAGAGTTAACAGGGTTGGCTACATTATCATTACTTTAACACTAGAACTACTGATGGAGTCATTTTGACTCCTTTCGTTTTTTATTTCTCTTCTGTGACTACATTTTTCAGAATTCCGGCTTGAAACTCGGTGACTTTTCCTCAAATATGATGTTAAAAAAGATTTTGTGAGAATAAATAATTTTGGTGAAAAATTTGCGCGTTTTTTTTCAAAATTTACCAAGAACTACTGAAGGGAGTCATTTTGACTCCCTACTATATTTTGAGGTCCTTTTGTCACTAAATGTTGCTATAAAGTTTTGTGCATAATTTTTTCACTCTGTCTTATTTACCCTGATGTTCATATAGATGTAGTTCAATTTACATGTCAACTTTTCACATTTTCCTTGTGTTTTACCTGCTTGTATTACTGTGTAATGCTGAAAAAAATAGCTTGTTTACTCTAGGCTCTTATCTTATGCTAATGAAGGGTGGTGTTTTTCTAAGGTCCTAGCAGGAGACAGTATTCTGGATAGTAACTTTACTTTCAGTTCAGCTGAAGAGACAAAGAGAACAGACGCAGACATACGAGTTCTGAAGACTCATTGTTATGAAATAGTTTAGCTGTCTGTCAACTGATTCAGCCCACCTACTTTTGAAGGTGGCAGAACAGTTATTATTTCTTTTACTTTTCATTTCATTTCTATTTTTCAGCAGGGAACTATATAGAATTATGGAATTTGTGAGGAATATGTAGAGAAGATGTTTGATAAAGCCTCAGGATATTCTGGCTACTTTGCAATCCATACCGGAGGATGAATCGGAATCCGAATTGCAGGAACATGTATTTCATTCTGACAGTGATGAAGATTTCATTCCTCAGAACATATCAAGTGAATCTGAAGACTCAGAAGGAACAAATCCAGAAGGTAAGTAGTTATGTGTATTTATTTGTTCTTCCACACACTGAGTTAGGGCCTGTGCACACTAGCAGAATTCTGGCTGAATAGCCATCTGGATATTCTTGCCGCAATACAGGCCGTACCTGCCCGCTCATGCCTGAAGCTCCGCTCCGAACCCCGGGCTGGAGCCGCTGTCAGGGACAGAGCAGCGCTTGCTTACGCGCGAGCACGGCTCCGTCCCAGACAGCGGCTCCAGCCCGGGGTTCGGAGCGGAGGTTCAGGTATGAAACTCCGCTCTGTACCTGAGCGGGCAGGTACGGGCCGGATTGTGGTGAGAATATCCGGTCGGATATTCCGCCGCTAATCCAGCCAGTGTGCACGGACCCTTACAAAACAAAAATTCTAAATATTCATCAACTTTTTTCCAGATATTCCAAGCACATCAACTGGGGATCGGGCTCATGCAGTTATGTTGCCTCGTGACCATCCTCCTGGTCGTGGACAGAAAAAATCAGCAAAACGTCCCAGAAATGAAAGAACAACAGATAACGATGGCGGCGAAGGTAATGCAACAACAAACACCAGAGAAGGCGAATCTGAAGGAATACTAGTTTCAGCGGATGGTATTCAATGGAAACCTGTTGAAATTGGAGAACACTTGCCTGGTAGGCGTGACAGCCAAAATATTCTTCGAGAAGCACCTGGCCCTACAGGATACGCCAGAAGAAATATCATTATCGATAGTCCTTTGAGCGCATGGCGTTTATTTTTTGATTCATATATATTGACACATATAAAGAACTGTACGCTTGCAGAAGCATGCAGGAACAATAATTTACAGTTTACTCTATCTGATGAGGAGCTAGATGCATTCATTGCGATATTCTATGCTCGTGGAATATCTGGCACGAACCGTCACTCGATTAGCAGTATTTGGTGTAATGACTGGGGAATACCGTTTTGCAAAGCGACAATGTCTAGGGACCGCTTTGTTGAAATTATGAGGTTTCTCAGATTTGATGAGAAATCTACTCGATCGGAGAGACTGCAAACGGACAAGTTTGCTCTATTTTCTACTGTGTGGGACAGGTTTATTGAAAATTGTATTGCGTGTTACAAACCTGGCCCATATATAATGGTGGATGAGCAACTTTTCCCAAGCAAAACTAGGTGTCCATTCACGCAGTACATGCCTTCCAAACCAGATAAATATGGCCACAAATATTGGCTAGCTGTTGATAAGGAGAGCAAATATCTGGCAAATGGCTTCCCTTATCTAGACAAAGATGACACGCGCCGTGCTGAGGACCGTTTAGCTGACCATGTGGTAATGAAGTTATTGGACCCGTTTTTGAAAAAAGGTCGCAATGTTACAACCGATAATTATTTTACTTCAGTAAAATTAGCTAAAAAGCAAAGGAACAACCATCGTGGGAACACTGAACAAGATAAGGCGAGAAGTGCCTAAAGAAATAAAATCCATGAAAGAGGAATTGTACAACACTAAAGTGTTTAGAAATGAAGACAATTTTACACTTACAGTATATCAAGGAAAGCCCAACAAAAATGTTGTCATTTTGAGTTCCGTCCATCCAGATGTTGTTGTTGCGTCTGATTCCGCTAAAAAAACTCCAGAAACGGTAAAGTTTTACAATGAAACAAAATATGGAGTAGATGTAGTGGATCAGATGGCACGAAAATATACCACACGAACATGCACAAGGAGATGGCCTGTTCATGCATTTGAAAATGCCTTAGACTTTGCGGGTATAAATGCATGGATAATATTCAATGAGATAACCCACCAAAAAATGTCACGCAAGGCATTTTTGCAAACGCTTGTGAGAGAGTTGAGTGGTCCTTACGTCACAGATAGGGAAAAGGGTTCCACGTCCCAAGTTTCTACATGCTCAGAAGTGATGGTTCAAACAAAATTTTGCCAGATCAAAGAAAAGTGCAAGAAAAATAGACCTGTCGGCAATTGTAAGACTTGTGGTAAGTCTTTGTGTGGGCAATGTACTGCCATAAATCAAAGGCAATGCCTAAAATGCGAAACACCAAATGTTTAGAAGGTGAATTCTGCGCCATATTTTCATTTTTATGCTCCTCCACCTACATTTTCTCTGCTTTTTGTTCTTCAGTTGTTGTTTATATGTGTGCACTTGAATAAAAAAAAATGTTTGAAAAACGTCTATTATAATTATTGTTATTTTCTGTAGAAAAATAAGAAAAGCAGAGAAAAAACAATCAAAAGCATTACTGTTGGATCTCACAATAATAATACATTACAAAAATATAATTATTAATAAATAACCACAAATGAAACTCTAAAAATAAACAAAAACAAGCAAGGAGTCAAAATGACTCCTTTCAGTAGTTCTAGGCGGGGTCACGAGTCCAGTAGTCCTAGTGTTAACAGATGTGTTGGGGACATGATTTTGTGTCACTTACTATTATATGACAGGCTCTTCTCCTCACAGGCTTAACAGCTCTCCTGTCCATAAAATGGCTGTTGATAGAGAGGCATGTGACCAGATTAGTCCACCAGCCTCCTCCAATTGTAAAACAGCTCACTTGGGAAAGCTGCTTTTCCATTGGAGGAGGTCTGGTCACATGCTCCTCCATTAGTAGCCATTTTATGGACAGTAGAGCTCTGCAGTCTATGAGGAAAGTTGCACTAACAAGAGCAGGAGGAAAACCTGTCCTACCTAAAGTGCAACAAAATCATGTCCCCAACACATCTGTTAAAGACAAAGTGGCCAGCCCCTTTAATGGCTCACATGAACGCTCCTATCAACAAATGTTTTGCTGGTTTGTCAGCTTCTTGGCGCCCTGTTAATACAGGCTGATGGAGTACATTTGCTGATTATCGCCCAGTGTAAATGGGTATTTATTGCTTTTGATGACGGTAAGGGAATCGGGTGAGATTGTTCATCGGTAACCTCCAGGCTCCTAATGTCTCTGGCCACACTGACGTTAGTGGAGTTTGTTGGTCTTATATCGGTGACAAGAATACAGCCATCTGCAGCTCTGGCCTTGTGTCAACATCCTGGAAATCTGACGTCCCTGATTATAGTCAACGAGGTCTGTCAGGGTTTGCCATTATCCATCTGAAAACCAATCTGGCATGGCTCCTCGTTTTTTCTTCAATATAAGTGGAAATCCTAATCCCAGTGTGAAGCCGCCTAATAAATATTTTTCCTCTCCACAGTCCCCAGAGTTGCAGCATGTCAGCGACTGACAAGGTTGGATCCCACCCTCCCTGTGGGCAACTGTCTGTTGCTTGCTCAGTATTGTAGAGGACTTACAGTAACTATTGGTTAATATACAGAATATAAGAAGGCAAAGGGCCACTGCTGATATGCCATGCTGGGATAGGTTTTATTTTACCATGGCAGCTTGGCTGGGGATGTAAGTGCCCTCTGTACTGCCTTCAATAGATTATACATTTCCTCTACTAAATCTCTGATGTTAGTTTATATGGTCACATACTGTGTTCTACCTACGTTCCCGACAAATGACACAAATCCGTGTCCGATGACACAACTCCGTGTCCGATGACACAACACCGTGTCCGATGACACAACACCGTGTCCGATGACACATCTCTGTGTCCGATGACACATCTCTGTGTCCAATGACACAACTCTGTGTCCAATGACACAACTCCATGTCCAATTACACATATTACACAACTCCGTGTCCGATGACACAACTCCGTGTCCGATGACACAACACCGTGTCCGATGACACATCTCTGTGTCCAATGACACATCTCTGTGTCCAATGACACAACTCCATGTCCGATGACACAACACCGTGTCCGATGACACATCTCCGTGTCCGATGACACAACACCGTGTCCGATGACACAACACCGTGTCCGATGACACATCTCCGTGTCCGATGACACATCTCTGTGTCCAATGACACAACTCCATGTCCGATGACACAACACCGTGTCCGATGACACATCTCTGTGTCCGATGACACAACACCGTGTCCGATGACACAACACCGTGTCCGATGACACAACACCGTGTCCGATGACACAACTCCGTGTCCGATGACACAACACCGTGTCCGATGACACATCTCTGTGTCTGATGACACATCTCTGTGTCCAATGACACAACTCTGTGTCCAATGACACAACTCCATGTCCAATTACAAATATTACACAACTCCGTGTCCGATGACACAACTCCGTGTCCGATGAAACAACACCGTGTCCGATGACACATCTCTGTGTCCAATGACACATCTCTGTGTCCAATGACACAACTCCATGTCCGATGACACAACACCGTGTCCGATGACACATCTCCGTGTCCGATGACACAACACCGTGTCCGATGACACAACACCGTGTCCGATGACACATCTCCGTGTCCGGTGACACAACTCTGTGTCCGATGACACAACACCGAGTCCGATGACACATCTCCGTGTCCGATGACACAACTCCGTGTCCAATGACACAACACCGTGTCCGATGACACATCTCTGTGTCCAATGACACAACTCCATGTCCGATTACACATATTACACAACTCCGTGTCCGATGACACAACACCGTGTCCAATGACACAACACCGTGTCCGATGACACATCTCCGTGTCCGATGACACAACTCCGTGTCCGATGACACAACACCGAGTCCGATGACACATCTCCGTGTCCGATGACACAACTCCGTGTCCGATGACACAACACCGTGTCCGATGACACATCTGTGACACATCTCTGTGCCCGATGACACATCTCTGTGCCCGATGACACATCTCCGTGTCCGATGACACATCTCTGTGTCCGATGACACATCCCTGTGCCTGATGACACATCTCTGTGCCCGACGACACATCTCTGTGCCTGATGACACATCTCTGTGTCCGTAGATTTGCACTTTGCTAGTAGCACGCTGGGGATCCAAGCCATCCATGGGCTGAGCAATGCACCAGGAATGACAATGTAATGTTTCATCCCACAGATGGGGATTTTCCAATATGGTGAACCATGCTTGGACCACTTTACACTGTGGTCATAGACAGCACGCTGAATCAGAAGTAAATAAATAATCCCACATCTGGTCTCTGCATTTCTTAATGATCAGGTAGGTCACTAGTACAAGGAGAAATGGGTGGAATGGGGAGCGACTGCTGAATCTAAAGAAAAGCAGGGTCCGGCATGATCTCATCCCATCACTCACAGTGATCTGGACATTCTGTCTCGTGACACCGCGTTTCCAACCCATTAATGACTATGGGATGCCAGGCCAAGTCTTGGCTCATTTTGATGGGGTGGTATTCAGTTTCTTGGGATTGCATTGTGCAGCATTGTTCTATGGAATGCTGGTATTCTGATGGCTTCTCGGCACTGGGAAGATATCCTGTAGGACTGGATGTACAGCTGTGTCACGGTTAATTTCCCTCTCCCCTCCTCACATTCCTGCCCAGAGAGATGATGTGCTTTGTGGTGGCAGTGGGGAGGGTGTTTTCACTTTTTACTCTTTGGTTATTTATAACGTACTGTTGTTTACAGTGTGTTATGTCATTTGTCTTTGCTCACACAAGGATTGTAAATATTCTTCTGGATATATGATAGTCTTTTATTGTGGATATACGATCGTCTTTTGTGAATCGTCTGACACAGACAGCAGCCTCTGATACATCAGAAAGTTCATGAGTGTGGTCTACAGCCATGGAGAGGAGCCAGCTACCGTAAAAATGAGAATGATGTTTACTGGAAAGAAAGCAACAGTTGGTTGAGTTATAAGGGGCCAATGCCTACTGGGTGGGGGGAAATATGCTAGACCAGGTCATCAGTAATGTCCAGCCATGGCCCATGCTGCAGTCTCAGGCTGCCTGTCCCTCAATCATATGGAGAAGAGTGGAGAAGTTCTTAATATTCCGATTATCACCCCCACAAGAAAGCGACGTCAGAATGGGGAGGACTAGAATCCTACAATATCATCACACTACAGTACATAATACTAGTTATAGGGAGTCCGTCACCAGGGTTTCTGAGAGCAGCATAATATAGTGGAAAATGCAAAATAAGCTGTGGAGAAAAAATAGGGGTAGGGTCTTATCTGGTTGATAAATATCAGAAATTGTATCGATATCTGCTGCCCTGACCCGGGGTTGGAAGGCTGCTGCGGTTCTACGGGTAATTTCACTAGAACAGCAAATAAACATGGAAGGTTTGTGGTCCATGTCCGCGCTGCCGGCTTCTGAAGAATGCCAGAAGTATTATAAAATAAGGTTTCTTTTATTTTTCTATATGTTTCAAAATGTAACCACTTCTTCAGGACATAGTTATGGTTTTAAGTTATGGTTTTCTAATTCTCGGCCTTTTGATAAAATCACAGTTTTATCTGCTGCAGATATACCTGTTCACTGACTGTTGAGCTCTGCTTAATCCCAACCACACCACTGATTGGCAGTTTTCTGCCTATGCACAGTGTACATAGTAGGTTACCAATCAGTGGTGGGGGCATTGTTATACAGAGGTGATGAATATTGGTGCATTCAGGCGACTGTATAAATTGGACCAAGATCTGACCACAATGTATGGGGTGGCCGGCGGGACATATATCTCTATGAAGCGGTCACGCTTTGGTAGGGAGACCCAATGTCCACTCCGTGCATTACGGTCTGATCTCGGTCCAATTTATACGGTCGTCTGAATGCATCCTACGGAGGACTATGGCAGCAGGCTTACTAGTCCTCTAGTGACAATTTCCTGCTGATAGAACAGTGATTTTACCAAAACTACACAAGCAGGGAGTAAGTGACACATTGCTGGAATCAGGGTCTCTGTCTCTACATTTCGCTGCTCTCTGATTAAGTGGCAAAAACCTGGTGACAGATGCCCTTTAAGAAATAATTTGGTAATTCAGGATGAAATTTATTCCTCACTACACTGCACTATGTTTTTACCGAAGGATCAGATGCATCCAGCCCTTTGAAGATAACATGTGACTGCTCCTAAAATATCTGTTTTAGTGAATACTTGCATTCCCCATGAAACAGCAGCTCTGGAGCATCTTTTCTCCTAAGTCTATGCTGTGCGGCTCCTCTATTATTCCTCCTGAATATTTACGAATAAATTGACACCTGGACATCACTATTCCCTTGTACAGGGGGGGGGGGCGTGTCCCCAGAGTCTGACATTGACAGCACTGATTGGACAGCGTGCAGGACACACCCTGAATGGTTATCCGCCAGATGTCGACAGGAGGGATAACAGAGGAAAGGCACAATAAAGAGCTGTAAAAAACAGGATCTCAAATTATTATGGAATATTATGAGATACAAATATTCACTAAAAAGACATATCAGGAGAACTGACAGGTCCTCTGTAATCACCCTCTTTAACTGTACTAGCAATCATATTGCACAATCTCTGTTTAGTGAACGGTGCAAAAAATCTCAAGTGGGATTCTCGGGTGATACAATGCCGACTTACAATATACTGGTAACTTTAAACACTATGCAGTATGCACTTGCTTTTCTCATTATATTGCTCTCATTTTATGGTCTCAGAGACAAATTGTTACTGTTTTGTGTGTCTTACTTCCAGCTAAGCAACAAACTGGAGATAAATAAAGAACACAGAATGTTTGTAGTCTGTTCTTCTTAATTAAAATGAAATTCCTTTTAGTGGCTATTGTAATTGATGAGTTATTTTATTTAGTTATTGAAGTAAGAAAAAAAAACAATCTATTTCTATATTAATCCATATGTCTTTGATTAAAAAATGTACTAATACTAAACAATATAACTATCTTGGTTATGTACATACAATGAATCTATGCTTCTATCAGGATTGAAAAAAAATCAAATATAGTTCTGCTGCTAAATCGGCTCCTGGAGATGCAAGGCAGGCTGCAACTTTCCCCCACAAGATCTAGATGAGTTCATATGATGAGTCTATGTAAGGTATTCAGCAGTCTCAGTGTCTCCTATGTGCTGTACACAGCAGTCTCAGTGTCTACTATGTGCTGTATACAGTAGTCTCAGTATCTCCTATGTGCTGTATACAGCAGTCTCAGTCTCCTTTGTGTCGTATAGAGCAGTCTTACTATCTCCTATATGCCATATAGAGCAGTCTCAGTGTCTCCTATGTGTTGTATAATGCAGTTTCAGTGTCTCCTATGTGCTGTATAGAACAGTCTCACTGGCTTCTATGTGCTGGATACAGCAGTCTCACTGTCTCCTATGTGATTATATAGCAGTCTCAGTGTTTCCTATGTGCTATAAAGAGCAGTCTCAGTGTCTCCTATGTGCTGTATACAGCAGTCTCAGTGTTTTCTATGTGCTGTAAACAGCAGTCTCACTGTCTCCTATGTGTTGGACATAGCAATCTCAGTGTATATACAGCTGTCTCAGTGTCTCCTATGTAGTGTATATACAGCAGGCTCAGTGTATCCTATATGATGTATTCAACAGTCTCAGTGTCTAATATGTGATGTATATGCCTGCGTCTCAGTGTATCCTATATAATATATACAGCATAATAATGTGTATGGTGTGGATCGGTGTATATAATATATAGTATGGTGCTGTGTATAGTGTGAACTGTGCACCATATATTAAATACACAAGCACAGCTTCACACTAAATAACAAATAGACAGCTTCACAGTACAATAATATAGTCCTTATATTAGCATAGTCCATATATATAGTATGTAGTATGAAGCTGTGTATATACTACACAGAATATATTGTGGCGCTGTGTTGTACAAAATATATAAACATGGTGTATATAAACATCCCCAGCAAATGGAGAGTTATCATCATCCCACGGACAGGAGATGAAATTCAAACTTGAGACAACCCTTTAAGGAAGTGGTGACCATATAAAACAAAATTTGCTGAACCTTCACAACCCCCTTCCCCCTCGATGGGGGGAGGGGTTATTTATAATCTGTGGGCATGTCTATAAACCCATATCTGAGCAATTTCTGACATATGTGAACACAAGCATATAATTGGTAATAGGGAAGTTGGGACCTGGAGGCCAGCCCCATTTTATTACCTATTTATTTATTTCACTCATTTATATAGCGCCATTAATTCCACAGCACTTTACAGACATTATCATCGCTGTCCCTGATGGGGCTCACAATCTAAATTCCCTATCAGTATGTCTTCGGAATGTGGGAAAAACTCCTTGCAGATGTTGTCCTAGGTGGGATTTGAACCCAGGACTCCAGCGCTGCAAGGCCGCAGTACTAACCACTGAGCCACTGTGCTGGTTATCTGTCTTTTTATTGCTCTCACTGTCTAATCTGTCAGTTGATCTATCGCATATTTATCTAATAGTATGCTAATAATCAGATTGCTACTATTTGACTGTAATGTGCACTGTTTATAACTGTCCTTCTATATATTGTGCTATACCATTTATACATAAGGGAGCATTATATAAACAGTGAATGTATCATCTATTCATTTGCCCGCATATAAAATTGGAAGAAGAGAAAGGAAATGACTGAAATTCTAGCATCTTTTCATATACCTCAACCAAAGGGAAATAAAATGTAGAAGTTTGTGAAATAAGTGTAGAAATGCAGAAAAGCTGCAATAAGCAGAGTGCCGGGCTGCCTATCACGGCAGACGACTCACATAAAGACGTGCTCATCCCAGGGGGTGAATGAAGGGAAAGATTATTATAAAGGGAAAAAAAGCTACCACAAGCATCCTGACATTGGAAGTAGCAACATTAATGAATTTCTCAGGGAGTTATTACTTTTACCCCAGTGATACAAATCCTATTACCATCTATTAAACACCAGCAGAGTTGCAAAAAGAAAGGATTAACCCTTCCCTTCCCTCATTATCACATTTAGGAAAGCTGTGGAAAGGGCTAACAAACTAATAAGGGATTGGATCATTTTCTGAGATATTAAGCTATTTAACTGTGGTTTTATTTTATTCTTAAATTAGGATAGCTCCAAAATAAAAACACAGACGCAGATTCAGATTTCATTTGTGAGAAATCAAGGACGGATTTTCAGCAGTGATTCATTGGTGATTTTTTTCGTATGCTAAAAAAAATAAAAAATGGCAAAGCTTCTCCCATCAACTACAATGTTACAGATCCGCAGGCCTGTGTGGCTGATTCTGATCTATGACTACGGTAAGACCTTCAGTCCCATTTTCGTTTTTGATTGGATCAAAAATGGGCATGTCCCCATGATGTTTCTGCAGACACGCGGGGCCCGATTCATAATTTTGGCACCACTCGAGGCTGTGCTATTATTGGCTACTTTTGGCATTCTTCGCCATTTAATGTCAGCTTCTACAAAGTGGGGAAGGCCGGGGCGGAACGACTGCTGCTCGAAAACTTTATGACAAGCGGTGGTGTTCGCTACGCCACAAATCTTACTCCAGCAGGGACTGCAGTAGGATATGTGGCAAGGCTCACCCGGAGGTGCACGCCACTCGTCTGATGCTCCTGATTCATGAAGACACGTACACCTCTACATGAATCAGAAGCATCAAGACTCCAGTACTTCTCATCAAGAACGCCCGGTCTTCATGAATCAGGCTCATGGTCTTCAAAAAAAAACGCACACATGTGAACAGCCCCATAGATTATAATGGGTACGTGGTGCCCTAAATGTGACAGAGTTCTTATCAGATGTCTGAATGGGGCCTTACTGAAACGGACTCATTTTTTAGACAGTGTAAACGTAGACTAGGTAGTCTTAAAATGCGTCTTGATTTATCTCAGGGGTTCATATAGATTATTACATTTGGAGGATTTTTAGGGCGAATTTTGACACTGCAGATTTTGTTGCAGGCAGCGGTTGATTCAAATGAATGGGACAGTTGTGGAACGTACAACCACAACATCCGCAGCAAATATACAACATATGAACATACTCTGAGACAGCCTAGTCCAAGGTTGCACTAGCTATTAGATATCTCACTTGTACCACCATATACCAGGCCACAATCCTCCTGAGAAGACATGCCCTACTGGCGTGAGGCCGCGTGGAGAAATGTAAGAGGTCGCTGATCAGGGCATTTGGGCACAATTTTGAGCATCGCGCTGCCCTCATTGCCAGCTGGCTGATCTAGATGTTTTCCTCTTGATCCCCCTGTCCCCTGATTTCTTCCTCCATTACTGCAGGTAGGACTGCACTGAGATCTGGAGGGAGCGATTCCTGATGGCAGGATACCTTGAAAGCCGTCCGTCTGTGCAGTTCTTGCTCTCGGACTATGTCAGCTCATACAATGGTGTAGAAAGGCGGTGAGATAAAACCTAACAGGCGCATGGTAAAACCCCTCAGCAGACATGGCATGGTGAATAGGGAAGATTTAATGTTCTGCACTTCAGCTCTATTACTTTTGATCACTATAATAAATCACACATTGCAGGAATTAAAACTTGCTGTTCCCGGGCTCTTGTGTAGCAAATGGAAATGATATTATCTTGTATAAAGCAGCCAACAATGGTGCTGGATGTGAGGCCCGAACAAAGGAAAGCAAATATCAATAAGGTCCCTTAAAAAGCCTCAGGACAGCCTCATTTCAGGGAGCAGAAACCAGCGCTGTAACTGCTGGAATATCGATTGCTGCATGAGCCGGAAGATGAATCGATGAAGCACATTACCGGTGTGCGCAGCCGTAATTATTACCAACACTTCCTGCAACATGGCTGACACTTAACTCTTCTATGGCCAGGAAGGTTAGGCCTCGGATCCACCTTCCCAGCAATGGGCCTCAGGTGACATATGTATGTACGGCGGAAGACATGGGGGCCAGTAAGTGGCTGCAGCGGTCAGGTGACTGATGTACGGGACGCCACCGGCGGGGTGTGGAACATAACTGGACTGATGGGAGAATGAAGCGGAATTAATGCTTATTTCTCATTTTAGAATTTTAAAAAATCACAGAATCCCCCCAAAATTCTCCACCCTTCGCCCTCACCATACACATTGCACCGAGACCCTGACTTAGCTGTGTTGTTTCTCCATTTCTGGAATAATTTGCTCTTTGTTAGTGGTTTTAGTACTTATTCTCCTTTAGTTTTGCACCATTTTAACCCCTTCACGCCATAGCCATTTTCCGTTTTTTTCTCCTTATAACTTTTTTTTATTTCCATCAATATGGCCGTATTAGGGCTCGTTTTTTTTTTTGTGGGACGAGTTGCACTTTTGAATGGCACCATTGATTTTTCCACATATTGTACTGGAAAACTGAAAAAAAAATTCCAAGTGTGGTGAAATTGCAAATAAAAGTGCAATTCCACGATAGTTTTTGGGGTTTTTTATTTACCCTCTTCCCTATATGGTAAAACTGAACAGGTAATAGGTTTTCCCAAGTCAGTACGAGTACGCAAATCCCAAACATGTATACCGCACTTTATTTTTTATTTAAGCGGTGAAAAAAAATTCAGAAACTTGTATGAAAAAACTTTTTGCGTTTGTCACCATTTTCCGAGATCCATAACATTTTCATTTTTCATGACCTGGGGTCGGGTGAGGGCTTATTTTTTTGTGCGCTGAGCTGACGTTTTTATTGATACCATCTTGGGGTAGATCCGATGTTTTGATCGCCTCATTGCATTTGATAAAAAAAAAAACAATTCCAGAGTTTTTTTTTTTTTTTTTCTTGTTATGCCGTTTACTGATCAGGGCGAATTGAACTTGAATTGTGTTAAAAATTTATTTAGTTTTTTTTTTACTTTTTACTGTCTTCAATAGTCTCCTTAGGAGACTTCAAGCTGCGATCGATTGCCTGTGCTGTACATAGCTATGTATAGCAGAAATCATGGTCTCCTATATCATAATGACAGGCACAAGGGTCTTCTGCAGACCCCTGACTGTCATGACAACCCATCGGCGCCCCCCGGATCACGTGACAGAGGCGTCGATGGGCAGGATTTGTGACTCGCTTGCGGCTGGCGCGGGTTACATCCCGCTGTCAGAGATTGACAGTGGGATTTAACTGGTTAACAGCTGGGGTGGTGAACCAATCCACCCAGGACTGGTAATGGCACATGACAGCTGATCAGGAGTCATGTGAGGGGGAAAAGATGCGGGCTTGGCAGATTGTCACACACTGTGAGTGGTGACATTCTTTCCCAGGAACTGAGGCGACATCTCATCTTTATTAGTAAAAGAATAGATGCTTAATAAGACTTCATGAATTTTATAAGGGAGTACATTTATACATTTAAAAATAAAAGTAACTTAATTTTTTCTTTTGCAAATCCCTATTTGGCAAAAAGGTAAGGCATGACTATCACACAGAGAGGCAACAACTAAAAAGTTATAGCCTTAAACCATAAAGTTCTTAAAGTCAATTAAACTTTTGTTTGATCATTGATACAGGATCTGCTTGTGAGAGGTTATAGGGGCTGTCTGAGAAACGGCTCAGCTGTTCCTGGAGAGAATGAATGTTCTTAGAAGTGAATGGAGAGATCAGGGCATGTGCGGCCATCTCTCCACTCACAGTGGCTGTGAGAAGGGGGTCAGATCACCCTCAATCTTGATGAAGAGGTGGATCTTGTATACATCGGACATTATCTTGCAGATATACCACACATTTTTGACATGGAAAGCCCCTTTAAAATGTGAGCAATGTTTAATTTATTTAAAGAGAATCTGTCAGCAGGTTTTTACAATGTAAACTGAGGACAGTATGAGGTAAGAGTTAAAACACAGATTTCAATGATGTGTCACACGTCAGGCTGTGAACTGTTGTTTACTTATTCTGAAGGTTTTATCACCTTATGATTATCATTCTCTGGACTATGTCAACTTCAGCAGGGTGTGCATGCTAGTCCAACTCTGCCCTTTCCTATGATAAGCAGCTCACTGTCTATAGACATTGTGTGTACAGAGCCTGGTATTGGTGGGGTTAGCTTCCTCAGCTCTGCTCCATACTAAATCTAAGAACTCTGATTCAGCTTCTCTTTGCATACATCATGCTGCTCTCAGATGAAGTACCAAAAACCTGTCAACAGATTCCATGTAAACCATATTTATCTCATACATAACTTTGCTAAAGCTCAGGACAACTTCTTTAGAAAATGGTCCTCCTTGTCTTCTTCTAGGGTTTGAGCTACGTTTTTTCACGTGACAACAACACTCAGAACTCCGGCAGTTAAAGTGGATCCAAATTACATTATTATACAACCTTAAGGTAATCTAAAGTCACCCGTACACTTTAGCTGAACAAACGATTGGCCAACTATAAGGTATCTCACCCAACTTCTCCATACAGAGGAGCACTCGACTAGCAGAGCACTCCTGTGTTCCCTAAAGGTACTGTCACACTAAATGAGATCGCTAACGAGATCGCTAAAGAGTCACCGATTTCATGACGTAGCAGCGATTTCATTAGCGACTTAGCTGTGTGTGACATGTAGCGGTGATGTGGCCCCTGCTGCGATGTCGCTGATCGCTTATGAACGTTCTGAGCCGTTTTTTGGTCGTTGGTGTCCCGCTGGTGAGCCTGAATCGCTGAGTGTGACACCCTTTATGAACGACTTCACCAGCATCGCAGGTGGGACTAGGTTTTCCCAACGACTGCAGAGGTCGTTATACAGATCGCTGATGAGTTGTGTTTGGAATCTAACTAGCAATCACATAGCGATCGCACCAATGATCTCGCCAGGTCGTGTCGTTGTAGTGATCGCTGGTGCGATCACTAAGTGTGACAGTGCCTTTAGAGAGCATTTGTCAGACATCTCTGGTGGTGGCTTATCTCTCAGAGAACAAACAGATCGACTGTCCAAAATTGGACATGCCAGTTCCTACAGCAACATCATTTGTCTAGGAAGAGTTGGGGCAACCATATACGTTATACTGTCAGGTGAACTCGCTGATATCGAGGGGTCAGGACAAAGTTACTTTAATGTGTATGGGGACTGGGCGGGTTATTGGCTGGGCTGACTAATTCTTAATGCATCAACTAATACAAGGGTATTGTGGAGGAGAAGGAGGCGGACATAGCCAAAGTCATGAGACTTTCCATCAATTAGGTAGCTTTTGGCCTTTACTGTGTATAGCATGAGCTGTGAATAGAGCAAGTTTGTGCGGCTCTATTGATCCATTGTTTTTACTGGTTTCAATCAGAATCATTCTTTATGCTTTACTAGCTACCAGCATAAAATATTTCCTATGTTGTGGCCTCAGTAGTCCAAAAATATTCTAAGCATTCGTGTGTGACCCCTTTCATCTCTTATTGTGACATTCACTGCGAGAGATGATAAATGCACCATGAAATGTCTGGCACAGAACAAACCTCATATGACTAACGTACACTGACCAATGTTTCCTGACACATGAGCTCACCCTATATACAATATATTCAGTACCAGACATAATTTCAATCATATACATTAAAATGGAGTCCATGTGTTGATCGGAAATAATACTCTACATGATGTGACATATTGGCTATGTGACTTTCGATAATCGTACAATGCATATCCTAGAATCCCAGCCCGCCGGGTACACTGCATATCCTAGAACCCCAGCCCCTGGGTACAATGAATATCCTAGAAACTCAGTCCCCATGGTACAATGCATATCCTAGAACCCAGTCCCCCAGTACAATGCATATCCTAGAACCCCAGCCCCTGGGTACAATGCATATCCTAGAACCCCAGCCCCCTGGGTACACTGCATGTCCTAAAACCACAGCCCCCCAGTACAATGCATATCCTAGAACCCCAGCCCCTGCGTACAATGAATATCCTAGAAACCCAGTCCCCATGGTACAATGCATATCCTAGAACCCCAGTCCCCCAGTACAATGCATATCCTAGAACCCCAGTCCCCTGGGTACAATGCATATCCTAGAAACCCAGTCCCCACGGTACAATGCATATCCTAGAACCCCAGTCCCCCAGTACAATGCATATCCTAGAACCCCAGTCCCCCAGTACAATGTATATCCTAGAACCCCAGTACAATGCATATCCTAGAACCCCAGCCTCCTGGGTACACTGCAACTCCTAGAACCACAGCCCCCTGGGTACAATGCATATCCTAGAACCCCAGTCCCCCAGAACAATGCATATCCTAGAACCCTAGTCCCCCAGTGCAATGCATGTCCTAGAACCCGTCCCCAGTACAAAGCATACCCTAGAACCCCAGTACAAAGCATATCCTAGAACCCCAGTCCAATGTATATCCTAGAACCCCAGACCCCCAGTCCAATGCATATCCTAGAACCCCAGTCCAATGCATATCCTAGAACCCCAGTCCCCAGTACAATGCATATCCTAGAACACCAGTCCCCAGCACAATGCATATCTTAGTCCCCCAGTACAATGCATATCCTAGAACCCAGTCCCAGTACAATGCATATCCAAGAACCAGTTCTCCCAGTAAAATCCATATCCTAGAACCCCAGTTCCCCCAGTACAATACAAATCCTATAACCCTAGTCCCCAGTACAATGCATATCTTAGAATCCCAGTACAATGCTTATCCCAGAACCCCAGTCCCCAGTACAGTGCATACCCTAGAACCCCAGTTCCAGTACAATGCATATTTAAGAAGCTGTTCTCCCAGTAAAATCCATATCCTAGAACCCAGTCCCCAGTACAATACAAATCCTATAACCCCATTCCCCCAGTACAATGCATATCCTAGAACCACAGTCCCCTAGTACAATGCATATCCTAGAACCCCAGTACAATGCATATCCTAGAACCCGTTCTCCCAGTAAAATCCACATCCTAGAACCCCAGTCCCCAGTACAATACAAATCCTATAACCCCAGTCCCCCAGTACAATGCATATCCTAGAACCCAAGTCCCCCAGTACAATGCATATCCTAGAACTCCAGTACGATGCATATCCTAGAACCCCAGTCACCCAGTACAATGCATATCCTAGAACCCCAGTCCCCCCAGTACAACGCATATCCTAGAACCCCAGTCCCCCAGTACAATGCATATCCTAGAAACCCAGTCCCCAGCACAATGCATATCTTAGTCCCCCAGTACAATGCATATCCTAGAACCCCAGACCCCAGAAAAATGCATATCCTAGAACCCCAGTCCTCCAGTACAATGCATATCCTAGAACCCAGTCCCCAGTACAAGGCATATCCTAGAACCCCAATCCCCAGCACAATGCATATCTTAGTCTCCCAGTACAATGCATATCCTAGAACCCCAGACCCCCAGTACAATGTATATCCTAGAAACCCAGTCCCAGTACAATGCATATCCAAGAACCCGTTCTCCCAGTATAATCCATATCCTAGAACCCCAGTCCCCAGTACAATGCATATCTTAGAACCCCAGTACAATGCATATCCTAGAACCCGTCCCCCAGTACAGTGCATACCCTAGAACCCCAGTTCCAGTACAATGCATATCCAAGTAGCCGTTCTCCCAGTAAAATCCATATCCTAGAACCCCAGTCCCCAGTACAATACAAATCCTACAACCCCATTCCCCCAGCACAATGCATATCCTAGACCCCGGTCCCCCAGTACAATGCATATCCTAGAACCCAGTACAACGCATATCCTAGAACCCAGTCACCCAGTACAATGCATATCCTAGAACCCCAGTCGCCCCAGTACAATGCATATCCTAGAACCCCAGTCCCCACGGTACAATGCATATCCTAGAACACTAGTCCCCCAGTGCAATGCATATCCTAGAACCCTAGTCCAGCTGGTGTGCAGTACTTCTGGTAATACTTAGGGTATGGTTCCACGTTCCGGAACAAATGCGCTTTGGACGGAGCGGAAACCTGGCTCCGCCCAAAGCCCCGCCCCTTTCTGAACGCGCTGTGAATCCGCACCCTACATAGGTCTGTATTATTTACCTTGCGACAACGGAGCATCGCCGCAAGGTAAAAGGACATGCTGCGATCTGAAAAGACGCTCCACATGTCCGTTTACACAGGTCTGACGCCTGCGTCTTTTAACGCATAGTGGAGACGGGATTTCATGAAATCCCCTCCACTATGCTGCAACATCTGGACGCTGCGTGTTTGACGCTGTGGCTGTACACAGCGTCAAACACGCAGCGTTTCCTGACCGAGGAAACATACTCTTAAAGGGGTTCTATGATTTTGGAAAACCCCTGGTTCCCAGCTTTTGTTTTGTTGTTTTATAACAGCAAGCTGTGCATTATTCACCCTCCCCGGCCCAGCGCTGAGACTCCACCACTGCTCCCACTGTCTGATACAGTCTGCAGCTCGGATGTCACATCACGTTGACAGCGCTGCAGTAAATCAGCGAGCTCAGCAGTTCTGAGCAGCTGGTGCCAACTATTTGGGCAGAGCGGCTGAGCTCACTGATTGGCTGTTACGTTGTCAAGGTGACATAATTGCTACAGACAATAACAGACCCTGCAAGAAGCAGCGGACACTTAAAGCTGGACCTGGGGAGGATGAGTAAAGATTTTTTTGTTTAAAACAAACTCCAGCTGGGGTACAGGGATTTTATAAAATTAATGGAGATAATTAGGGTACATTTAATGTCTTAAAGCACAAATACACCGAAAAATCTGGCAACTAGGAAGAATGTAAAGACTGAATAAACAGGTTGGATTGTCACGTCTATGGCAAACTTTATTTCCTTTCTGGCTTGTACCATATAAACCATTATATGAGGTCACAAAGTAAGAATATGGGGTTAAAAGAGGCAACCAACCCCCTAACACCCCACACTCACACTTTTATTGTAAAAAAAAGTGAAAATGTAACCAACATTGCTCATATGTCATGTGTGACCTGTCCGAAGCCTCAGATCCTGTTACTAGTCATAGTCACATGGAAACAAGCCACTTATTTCCGTGTCTGAATTGGTTTTCTCTGGACACAATCATCACAAGTTTCTCACACAACAGGAAACACATTCCTGCTCTGTTATTGCACTGGCTGCGGATGTCTGCCGACTTAACTCCTTCACGCCTGACCCATCTACTAAATATCAGATCAATTACATGTTTGTCACAAGGTACTAGCACGAAATGCTGACAATCGGTGGAAATATTACACGAGGATGACTCACAAAAAGGTTAGTACAGAGTTAGAAGCAACGAAAGGCCAACCAATGTTGGGTGTCACTGGTATTGTCCCCCATTGTAGGGGGACGCAGATGACTTACTATACTTACAACCAATGCTGGGTGTCACTGGTATTGTCCCCCATTGTAGGGGGACGCAGATGACTTACTATACTTACAACCAATGCTGGGTGTCACTGGTATTGTCCCCCATTGTAGGTGGGCACAGGTGACTTACTATACTTACAACCAATGCTGGGTGTCACTGGTATTGTCCCCCATTGTAGGGGGACGCAGATGACTTACTATACTTACAACCAATGCTGGGTGTCACTGGTATTGTCCCCATTGTAGGGGGACGCAGATGACTTACTATACTTACAACCAATGCTGGGTGTCACTGGTATTGTCCCCCATTGTAGGGGGACGCAGATGACTTACTATACTTACAACCAATGCTGGGTGTCACTGGTATTGTCCCCCATTGTAGGGGGACGCAGATGACTTACTATACTTACAATCAATTCTGGGTGTCACTGGTATTGTCCCCCATTGTAGGGGGACGCAGATGACTTACTATACTTACAACCAATGCTGGGTGTCACTGGTATTGTCCCCCATTGTAGGGGGATGCAGATGACTTACTACACTTACAACCAATGCTGGGTGTCACTGGTATTGTCCCCCATTGTAGGGGGACGCAGATGACTTACTACACTTACAACCAATGCTGGGTGTCACTGGTATTGTCCCCCATTGTAGGGGGGCACAGATGACTTGCTACACTTACAACCAATGCTGGGTGTCACTAGTATTGTCCCCCCATTGTAGGGGGGCGCAGATGACTTACTATACTTACAACCAATGCTGGGTATCACTGGTATTGTCCCCCCATTGTAGCGGGGCGCAGATGACTTACTATACTTACAACCAGTACTGAGTGTCACTGGTATTGTCCCCCCATTGTAGGGGGACGCAGATGACTTACTATACTTACAACCAGTACTGAGTGTCACTGGTATTGTCCCCCATTGTAGGGGGACACAGATGACTTACTATACTTACAACCAATACTGGGTGTTACTGGTATTGTCCCCCATTGTAGGGGGACACAGATGACTTACTATACTTACAACCAATGCTGGGTATCACTGGTATTGTTCCCCCATTGTAAGGGGACACAGATGACTTACAATACTTACAACCAATGCTGGGTGTCACTGGTATTGTCCCCCCATTGTAGGGGGACACAGATGACTTACTATACTTACAACCAATGCTGGGTGTCACTGGTATTGTCCCCCCATTGTAGGGGGACACAGATGACTTACTATACTTACAACCAATGCTGGGTGTCACTGGTATTATCCCCCATTGTAGGGGGACGCAGATGACTTACTATACTTACAACCAATGCTGGGTGTCACTGGTATTGTCCCCCATTGTAGGGGGCGCAGATGACTTACTATACTTACAACCAATGCTGGGTGTCACTGGTATTGTCCCCCATTGTAGGGGGACGCAATGACTTACTATACTTACAACCAATGCTGGGTGTCACTGGTATTGTCCCCCATTGTAGGGGGACGCAGATGACTTACTATACTTACAACCAATGCTGGGTGTCACTGGTATTGTCCCCCATTGTAGGGGGACGCAGATGACTTACTATACTTACAACCAATGCTGGGTGTCACTGGTATTGTCCCCCATTGTAGGGGGACGCAGATGACTTACTATACTTACAACCAATGCTGGGTGTCACTGGTATTGTCCCCCATTGTAGGGGGACGCAGATGACTTACTACACTTACAACCAATGCTGGGTGTCACTGGTATTATCCCCCATTGTAGGGGGGCGCAGATGACTTGCTACACTTACAACCAATGCTGGGTGTCACTAGTATTGTCCCCCCATTGTAGGGGGGCGCAGATGACTTACTATACTTACAACCAATGCTGGGTATCACTGGTATTGTCCCCCCATTGTAGGGGGGCGCAGATGACTTACTATACTTACAACCAGTACTGAGTGTCACTGGTATTGTCCCCCCATTGTAGGGGGACGCAGATGACTTACTATACTTACAACCAGTACTGAGTGTCACTGGTATTGTCCCCCATTGTAGGGGGACACAGATGACTTACTATACTTACAACCAATACTGGGTGTTACTGGTATTGTCCCCCATTGTAGGGGGACACAGATGACTTACTATACTTACAACCAATGCTGGGTATCACTGGTATTGTTCCCCCATTGTAAGGGGACACAGATGACTTACAATACTTACAACCAATGCTGGGTGTCACTGGTATTGTCCCCCCATTGTAGGGGGACACAGATGACTTACTATACTTACAACCAATGCTGGGTGTCACTGGTATTGTCCCCCCATTGTAGGGGGACGCAGATGACTTACTATACTTACAACCATTGCTGGGTGTCACTGGTATTTTCCCCCCATTGTAGGGGGACACAGATGACTTACTATACTTACAACCAATGCTGGGTGTCACTGGTATTGTCCCCCCATTGTAGGGGGACACAGATGACTTACTATACTTACAACCAGTACTGGGTGTCACTGGTATTGTCCCCCATTGTAGGGGGACACAGATGACTTACTATACTTACAACCAGTACTGGGTGTCACTGGTATTGTCCCACCATTGTAGGGGGACGCAGATGACTTACTATACTTACAACCAGTACTGGGTGTAACTGGTAGGCCAGGGTCACACTTGGGAGTGTGATGCGAGAAACTCGTGCGAGTCTCTGGAATCAACACCCGACACTTCCGCCGACACTCGGACTGGAATGTGCGGCTGCATATATTTCTATGCAGTCAAATGCTCCGGTCCGAACCGCCGGCGGCAGTGTCGGGTGTTGATGCCAGAGACTCGCACGAGTTTCTTGCATCACACTTACAAGTGTTACACCGGCCGGAGGGGGAAGCAGATAACTTACTATACTTACAACCAAACTATCATACACAGAGGAAGGCGTAAGGTCTCGGCTCACAAGTGAATGAAATAAGGACAGTTGTATATAAAGTCCAGTCTGTGAGCAAACATTGGAAAATCCTATAGGTATAATCTAAACCCCGTATCTACTTTCGGTGAGTGCAGCCTGTGTACATGCATAACTCAGAGTCATCAGCTGGATCCAGTGTATATTACAGCACACTGAATTAGGGTCGCCACCACCAAAGATTGTAACGGGCTGATCCTACATTCACACTAATCGGGCTTGTCAATGACTTATCCTTAGCTCAGGCCCACAGTATCACAACGGAGAGAGTCCCCCACTGATCAGCTGCGGAAGTAAATGGGAGCTGAGCTGCATTACACAACAGCAGCCTTTAAGATGCCTTACACCTAAAAGAGGTTTTAGGTTTTCTGGTTTCCAGGCTGCAGATTGTTAAAAAACAAACTTTTCTTTACTCATCCTCCCCAGGTCAAGTTATGAGTCTCCATCACTGCTCCTGTTGTCTGTTATTGTCCACAGCGCTGATATCTGGTGGACAGAGCTGCAGCCAATAACAGCTCAGCGGCTGTAAGCGTCTTGTGCTGTCTACACAGGCAAGGCCACTGAGCTCAGTTAAGGGCTACAGACAATAAAAGACTCCGCAAGCAGCGGTGGAAACCCACTGTTGGACCTGGGAAGGGTGAGTTAGGACACCTCAATATTTGTAAGCCAAAACCAGGAGAGGAACAGTCTGAGGAAAAGTACAACAGAAACACGTCACCACTTTTGTATTTATCATCCACTCCTGATTTTGGCTTACAAACACTGATGTAAGACACAGATTCCCAGCTCCGCACTGTGACTACATCATAACACACTGCGGGGCGGGATATAGGGACTCCGAAACACACAGGCGCGATAGCCTGATGTCAGTTCCCGGGCAGCGCGCACTGTGCATGCCTGAGAACTGTTGGCACAGCGCAGGCGCCCGCCGGCATATAACGCCAACAGCAACACAGGAGGAGGCGGTGCAGGGACGCAACAGGGGGATGATGGATGGCTGGGAGGCGGCTGGTACAGGGGGACACACCGTACCTATGGGACTCAATACAGGTATGGGGACCTATTTATAAAAGTCAATATTTCGGCGTTACTGGGGATCAGAAACAGAAGAGCCACCTTCACAGACTGCAGCCTTAGAGCTGCTGAAGGTGGCTCTTTTAGTTAAAAACGCCCTGGGGGGTGACAGGTTGGCTTTAAGTATTCAGACCCTTTGCTCAGACACTCATATTTACATCACATGCTGTCCATTTCCTTGTGATCCTCCTTGAGATGGTTCTACTTCACTCACTGGAGTCCAGCTGTGTTTAATTAAACGGATAGGACTTGATTTGTTAAGGCACACACCTGTCTATATAAGACCTCACAACTCACAGTGCATGTCAGACCAAATGAGAATCATGAGGTCAAAGGAACTGGCCAAGGAGCTCAGAGACAGAATTGTGCCAAGGCACAGATCTGGCCAAGGTTACAAAAGAATTTCTGCAGTACTCAAGGTTCCTAAAAGCACAGTGGCCTCCATAATCCTTAAATGGAAGAAGTTTGAGACCACCAGAAGTCTTCCTAGACCTGGCCGTCCAGCCAATCTGAGCAATCCTGAGAGAAGAGCCTTGGTGAAAGAGGTGAAGAAGAACACCAAAATCACTATGGCTGAGCTCCACAGATGCAGTAGGGAGATGGGAGAAAGTTCCACAAAGTCAACTATCACTGCAGCCCTCCACCAAACACATGCAGGACTCCCAGACTACGAGAAATAAGATTCTCAGGTCTGATGAGATAGAACTTTTTGGTGATAATTGTAAGCGGTATGTGTGGAGAAAACCAGGCACTGCTCATCACTTGCCCAATACAATCCCAACAGTGAAACATAGTGGTGGCAGCATCATGCTGTGGGGATGTTTTTCAGCAGCAGGGACAGGATGACTGGTTGCAGTTGAAGGAAATATGAATGCGTCCAAACAGAGATATCCTGGATGAAAACCTCTTCCAAAGTGCTCTGGACCTCAGACTCGGCCGAAGGTTCACCTTCCAACAAGATAATGACCCTAAGCACACAGCTAAAATAACAAAGGAGTGGCTTCAGAATAACTTTGTGACCATTCTTGACTGGCCCAGCCAGAGCCCTGACCTAAACACAATTCAGCATCTCTGGAGAGACCTGAAAATGGCTGTCCACCAACGTTCACCATCCAACCTGACGGAACTGGAGAGGATCTGCAAGGAAGAATGGCAGAGGATCCCCAAATCCTGGTGTGAAAAACTTGTTGCATCATTCTCCCAAGAAGACTCATGGCTGTACTAGCTCAAAAGGGTGCTTCTACTCAATACTGAGCAAAGGGTCTGAATACTTAAGACCATGTGATATTTCAGTTTTTCTTTTTAATAAATTTGCAAAATTTCTACATTTCTGGTTTTTATTTTCAGTCAAGATGGGGTGCAGAGTGTACATTAATGAGAAAAAAAATGATTTTTTTCAAATTTACCAAATGGCTGCAATAAAACAAAGAGTGAAAAATTTAAAGGGGTCTGAAAACTTTCCGTACCCACTGTATCTGTCCCTTATAGCTATATGGTGAGCGATCACATCTTCTCAGTGTGTATGTTGGGATGTAAATCTATAGATATATATTTATATATATACACATAGTATATACAGTATATATATATAATGTGGCTCTGATTCGGTAAAGGAAGCAGGGGTGCTTGTGTCCTGAACATAAGCCAGAAGCCCCCTAAGCAGACTTCGGAGAGCTGTACTATAATATGCCTTGTAAGGCAGACTGAAGGCGAATTCCTAGAAGACTACAAACACCAGAGAAAGGCAGGAGAGAAATAAGGCAGAGAGGCATGGCATGTTGCGTTGATTTGATTAAATATTTTCCCATTACCTTCCGTTCAGTTTTGTGCCGATCTGTCGTGCTGCGTATTTATAGTCAAACAGATGAAAGGCATGTGTATTTAAAACGTGTGTACATATCACAGAGTCCGAGACAGCACATATTATACAATGTGTGTTTTTTGCAGCAAGCTGCTAAATTATTTATCGTGTGCTGAGCTTTAATCTTATAAACCTGCTACTGGCTCCTGCCTGCTGGATCCGCAGCATTGTACCGCACACCCAGGCTTATTGAAGGAGTAATTTGATATTCCTGACGGAAAGGGGAAAGAAAATCACTATGCCTCCTTGTATAATAATACTAAGTATGACTGCAAGCGCTCGCTCCTGCTAAAATGCATCTCTCAGGGATTCAGTGAATATTGCCATATTCAGGAAAAGAATAAATAATCTATGTACACTGTAGAAACCAACAAGAGCCAGCTGCTCCATACAATCCTCCCCGCTCCTGTGCTTTATGAGTGTGCACCGCTTCGCCATTGTGCTGTGTGTGTGAGACCTTGCATTATGGATTAATTGTGTATTGTGTCCAAGAAAAATCCTGGAAAACGTGCGTGAAAGGTGCAGCTCCGTCGTTGGCCTATAAAGGGCAATCTAATATTTCACATAAAATGCCGAGAAAGAAATCAAATGGAAACACAGTTTTATTGCGATACATAAGCGGACGTTACTCTTCCGGCTTTCAATGTGGATGACGGAGGCATTATCAGTTACGGGAGATGACAATGGTAGATGTTCTTAACTATAGATCTATACAACTTTATATATATTCAGCTAGTTCTCCTACTAGACTGACCGCTATAAAATCGGGTTACAGAGGACATATTGAATGTACCAGGACATGGACGGCAACACAACTCAACCCTTCAAGGATGTGAGCCAGAATGGGGAGAGGCCATGCCTTTATTTCAGCTTCAATGGTGGAGTATAAAAGTAAGAGCAATTCATCTACAAGCCATTAAGCTCTACATCTTTCAAGAAAAAAGCCGATTTGTCACATGTGAAGAGAACAAATCTATATGAATGCAAAAGGTCATATAAAATTATTAGGAAACCTAATGAATTCATCTCCTCTGGGTAAATGCTTCATTAACAATGGCAGACTCAGTTAAGGAGGGTCCATCAGATAAGTGAATTAACTGTATAGGATATTTCCTTTCTAGCAAGGGACTAGCTCTCCCCATGGTCCAAGAGCCACCATGGATTCAGGTCTCATAATTAATTAAGCTTCTCAATATTAAAAAAAGATTCTCGGAAATACACGTCTCCAGATAAAAATCTCATGGCGTAATGCTCTGATGACTCGGGACTGGTTGTGCGCTTCATTCAAATAAACCCAATTTTTTCGTAAAATGAGACCATGAGAAACAGGATGACGATCTTAAAGATATTGAGTAACAGCAGTTTATTATGTAGGGCTATGTTACTCTTACCAAAAGATTTCAATATAGATAGGATTACGGCTGTCATTGAGACGCCAACTGGTCCAGATCAGCGCGATTAGATAGGAAACCAGTCCTGTTTTTGTTTAATATCTTTGAGTGAGTAGATAAGCTACAGTAGGTCCTTATCTTCTCGGGATACCTGGGACAGCTGACATCTCCTCCGTTATCGTCCTGATCATGGCAGGAACTAGAAGAACCTCAGTTATGCTTGATAACGAGAGGGTCACATTCTTCTATGCTTATGGTCATGGTTGGTAACGCATCTAGTCATGGCGAACATTTTTAACCCATACTGACCAAAACAGATTTTGTGCTTGAAATTGTGGCATGCAGAGGCGTAGGGATACTATAGCAAAGACCGTAATGGGACACCAATAATGGTGCAATGGGTTTTTCTAGACAAAGATGTCTAGGGTTACCTTTCCCATTTCATGTCCTATCCATGATTCCCAAACCGATTCTCCACTGGCCGTCCACCACGGAGACCACTGATCATGTAGGTAGACAGCATGTGGCCACTGGAGGGTAATAAACAGAAACTGGTGCGGAGCACTACAAAGGCAGGGTTGGAGCAGGATGGGAATTAACAGGTAACTAATGGTTATTTTATTATTTTATACCACTTATTACATTTAGATTATTTTTTCCCATCCTGCAAAACTCCTTTAACAATTGTGTTTTATGTTCTTAATAACATTTAACAAACTCATACAGGAGCACTCCATGGATGAGCTGAAATAATGTCTTTTCATTCCTTATTATCACTATAATCCCTCTTTGGGTGAATTATTTATATTGACATATAATTATCGGATGCCAGTCTGTCAGGCTCTTCAATGTAATCATAGCTAGCTTGTGGATTATCAAGATATTTATTTGCTCATTGGTGTTTGTAGCTTAGTGTCGTAAGCTGTTCTTGTTAATTTCTATAAGCCAATGTGTCTGCACGCATCTGTGCACCACGCAAGCTTCATTTGCAGATTTTCTTTAGCCAGCTGATGTCAGTTTATATACACAAGGTAAGGGAGCATGGACCGTTTCCCTTTATTTTACTAAACATGGATCATTTCTACAACCTCAATACCTAAAAAGTAGGAAATGTATTAAAAATAAGAATACAATGATTTGGAAATGTTGCATAGCCATATTTATTCAGAACATAGAACACATATCGAAGGTGAAAGTTACATCGTTTTCTATTTCATTAGAAACAACTCATTTAGAAATTGGTTTCAGAAAATCATCTCTAAAAAGTAAGGACAAAGTTAAGAAAAGGCTGGAAAAGTAAGTGGTGCTGATGAAAACCAGCTAGAGGGTCAATTTTCAACTAAGTCCCATGACTGTGTATAAGGGCGGTTTTACACATCCATATTTCCGGTACGTATGTGACAGTTTTCACACGTACTGGAGACACGTACACACGTAGACACATTATAATCTACTAGTGATGAACCCGTTCTACGCCCGGGTAGCAAGCATTTTTATTGGTATATGGTCTCCCATCCTGGTATGCATGGTACCCTCACCCCACCCAGTCCTGGTATGCATGGCACCCAATACCTCATCCTGGTATGCATGGTCCCCTCACCCCCAATCCTGGTATGCAAGGTATTCCCCCATCCCTATCCTGGTATGCATGGTACCTGCTCATCCACATCCTGGTATGTATGGTCTCCTCACCCCCAATCATGGTATGCATGGTCCCCTCCCCCAATCCTGGAATGCATGGACCCCTCACCACCCAATCCCGGTATGCATGATGCCCTCACCCCCAATCCTGGTATGCATGGTGCCCTCACCCCCCAATCCCGGTATGCATGGTGCCCTCACCCCAAATCCTGGTATGCATGGTGTCCTCACCCTCCAATCCTGGTATGCATGGTCACCTCACCCCCCAATCCTGGTATACATGTTCCACCCTCATCCCTATCGTAGGATGTATGGGACCCCCTCACCCTCCAATTCTGGTATGCATGGTTCTTTCATCCCCAATCCTGGTATGCATGGTACCCTTCACCCCCTATCCTGGTATGCATGGTCCCCCTCATCCCCCAATCCTGATATGCATGGTCCCCTCACCCCCCTATCCTAATATGCATGGTCCATTCACCCCCAATCCTGATATGCATGGTCCCCTCACCCCCCTATCCTGATATGCATGGTCCCCTCACCCCCCCAATCCTAATATGCATGGTCACCTCACCCCCCAATCCTGATATGCATGGTCCCCTCACCCCCCTATACTGATATGCATGGTCCCCTCACCCCCCTATCCTGATATGCATGGTCCCCTCACCCCCCAATCCTGATATGCATGGTCACCTCACCCCCCAATCCTGATATGCATGGTCCCCTCACCCCCCTATCCTGATATGCATGGTTCCCTCACCCCCCAATCCTGATATGCATGGTCACCTCACCCCCAATCCTGATATGCATGGTCACCTCACCCCCAATCCTGATATGCATGGCCCTCTCACCCCCCAATCCTGATATGCATGGTCCCTTCACCCCCCTATCCTGATATGCATGGTCCTCTCCCCCCAATCCTGGTATGCATGGAACCCCTCAGTCCCCTATCTTGATGTGCATGGCCCCTCAGTCCCCTATCCTGATATGCATGGCCCCCTCAGTCCCTATCCTGATATGCATGGCCCCCGCAGTCCCCTATCCTGATATGCATGCTACTTCTCACCCCCGTATCCTGATATGTATGGTCCCGTTCACCCCTATGAAACTGCACACATACAAAAAAAAAAAACATTTATACTCACCTTTCTTCCCCGTGCTCCAGCGTTGTCCCGTTCTGCCAGAGGCTGGGGGAGGAGTGTGGCGCCGGAGTACGCGCATTCCAGCGCCATTTTCTTGAAGACACTGCAGTGTCGGCAAAATCGGCGCCTGCGCAGTCCTCGCTTTCTGGCGCCATTTTCTTGAAGACACACTGCAGTGTGTCTTCAACAATATGGCGCCGGAAAGCGTGAACTGGGCATGCGCCGATTCCGGCGCCACAACTCACCCTCTCCAGTCCTGACATCCCAGCAAGACCCAGCGCGCGGCAACACGGGATTGGTGGGATCGGTAAGGGGTTGTGGTGAAGATCGCGGTATGCGTTCAGTGCTTACGCATACTGCGATCTCCTGGGCCACCCTCCTCATCTCCGGGAGCGTTACTCTGTCCAGACTGCGCAGGTGCGTCGCGCTTGCGCAGTCTATAAAGGCTTCAGACAGAGTGACGCTCCCAGCGTTATATTATAGATGTGTCTCTGCACATGTGCGTGTTTTTCACATGGACCGTGTGTCCGTGTGCCAAACACGTAGACATGTCCATTTTGACACGGGCACACGGACCGGAAAACGTCCCGCACACGTGCACACGGAGAACTGTTCACACAGTCCTCCATGTGCACGGACGGCCGCCGGGGAAGTAGCGGCTGCTGTAAGCCGCTGTCCCCCTGCAGCTGGTGCTGAAGCCGGCTGTAATTCCCCCTGCTCGGTCTGCGAGCAGAGGAGAACGAAGAGCAGTGTATTAATATACCACTCATCATTCTCCTCTGCTCGCAGGCAGAGCAGGAAGAATGACGAATGCCGGCTTCATCACCAGCTGCAGGGGGAAAGCGCTTACTGTAGCACTATTTCCCCGGCGGCCGTGGTACTGATGCGGCACATGGGTGGTACACGGTTGCCACACGTGTGCCACACATAGTACACACACGGGCACATGGACACTGATTTCTCCGGTACCGGTTTTTCCGGTACCAGAAATATCAGGACGTGTGAAAACCGCCCTAAAAGAGCATATGACAGAGGCAGAGTCTCTCAATATGGTCAGAGATTCACCAATCTGTGATCAACTGTGTTTAAAACTCGTGGAACAATTTCAGAAATATGTTCCTCAATGTAAAATTGAAAAGACTTGAATATCCGACCATCTATTGTACATAATATCATCAAAAGATTTAGATATTCTGGAGAAATCCCTGTGCACAAGGGACAAGACTGATGGTGAATATTGGATGCTCATGATCTACGGGCCCTCGGTCAGCAGATCACTGCCTGGGCTCAGGGTATGTGCACACGTTGCAGATTCTGTTGCAGATCCGCAGCGGATTTTGCCATGCGGATCCGCAGCAGAACTGCAAGTGATGTACAGTACCATTCTAGTCAATAGAAATCAAAAAACGCAGTGCACATGCTGTGGATTTTTCCGCGCAGATTTGATGCGGATTTAAAACTACAGCATGTCACTTCTTTTGTGCAGATCCGCAGCGTTTCAAAACGCAGGGGAAATCTGCACAAAAACTGCAGTAAATCTGCAGATAAAAAGGACAAAAAAAGAATAAAAACTGCGTGGATTTTGACCTGCGGTTTCTACCAAGAGATGCAGATTCTGTGCAGAAAATTTGCAACGTGTGCACATACCCTCAGGAATACTTAAATAAATTACTATCTGTGAATGCAGTTCGCCAACGATCCACAACTGCAAGTTAAACCTCGATCATACAAAAAAAAAGCCAAATATCACAGCCATATGAGACATCACGGTGGCTCAGTGGTTAGCACTGTAGACTTCCAGTGCTGGAATCCTGAAACTGCAACGTGTGCACATACCCTCAGGAATACTTAAATAAATTACTATCTGTGAATGCAGTTCGCCAACAATCCACAACTGCAAGTTAAACCTCGATCATACAAAAAAAAAGCCAAATATCACAGCCATATGAGACATCACGGTGGCTCAGTGGTTAGCACTGTAGGCTTCCAGTGCTGGAATCCTGAGTTCAAAGAACGCCAAGAACAACATCTACAAGGAGTTTGTATTATTTGTTTCACTTGCGTGTGTGTAGGTTTACTCCTGGTACTTTGGTACACACCTAAGACATACTGATACGGAACTTAGATTCTGAGCCTCAATGGAGACAGTGATGATGATGTCTGTAAAGCGCTGTGAGAAAGCAATGGCTACATAGGTGAGTAAAGTAAAAAATGAAAAAATAAATCTATCAACACAATCCAGAAACACTGACACCTTGACAAGACGAAAGCTCGTTTAAAATAGACTGAGGCAAAATGGAAATCTGTTCTGTGATCAGATGAATCAATATTTGAAATTCCTTATGGAAACCACAGATGCCGTCTCCTGTGGGCTCAAGAGGAGAGCGACCATCCAGATTATTAGCCACAGTTCCAGCATCTCTGATGGTATGAGGTTGGATTAGTGTTTATGGCATGGGCAGCTCACATATCTTGAAAGGCACGATATAGAGGTTTTAGAACAACATATGCTCCCATCCAGAAAACATCTATTTCAGGGAAGACAATGCTAAAGAACATAATGCAACCATTACAACTGCATGGCTTCACAGAAGAAGAGTTCAGGTGATGAAATCCAGACCTTTCACTTATTGAAAACAGTTGAAACAAATTCCCAGGACTGTGGATTAGCTACAATCCTACATCAGACAAGAATGAGACAAAACTACACTCTCAAAACTCCAGCAACTGGTCTCCTCACTTCCCAAACACTACAGACAGGTAGACACGGCCCTGTCCCAGCAGTTTTCAGATATGTGGCCGCCAACAATTTCTAAATGAGTTACTTCTTTCTAAAGAAATAAAAAATGTCTACCTTTCACCTTCTGATCTGTGTTTATTTAATTGCTTATATATAGTGATGAGCGAGTATACTTGTTGCTCAGGTTTTCTCGAACATGCTCGCGTGTCCTCAGAGAATTTGTGTGTGCTCGGAGATTTAGTTTCTGTCACAGCTGCAAGATTTGTGGCTGCTGGACAGCTTGAATACATGTGAGGATTGCCTGTTTGTTAGGGAATCCCCACATGTATTCAGGCTGTCAAGCAGTCTCAAATCATGCAGCTGCGGCGACAAAAAATAAATCTCCGAGCACGCCCAAATACTCGGAGGACACCCGAGCATGCTCGAGAAAACCTGAGCAATGAGTATACTCGCTCATCACTACTTATATAGCACCATTAATTCCCCAGAGCTTTACAGAGATCATTGCAGTCCCTATTAATAAGAATATTTGTTATTTCTATAGCAACAACATATTCCGCAGCACTTTAAAATTTTAGAGGGGATTTGGGGCTCACAATCTAAATTCCCTATCAGTATGTCATTGGATGTTCTGTTGTGAATAAAATATGTCTAGAAGAGATTTGCAAATTTCCTTAGTAATACACAGGTGATGGAATTATTATTAAGGCATCAGAAACTGCCGCAGGTTCTCTCGCCTGTGTAATACTAAGGAAATCCTGAAAACGGGACATGCTGGGGGCCGTGAGGGTTTGGGAAACACTGAACTAGAAGTTGCATGGAGTTACTATAACCAGGGAGGTAACAATTAAAAGTATTGGCCGTATGTGAACATATGTATACGCCATCAGTTTTTTCTAAGAAATCAAGAGGATTCCTTTGTCTGCATGGCTGACCACATTTGTATCATGTAGTGTCATACAAGTTACCAACACTTACTACAAAATGTTTTCAAATGAATCTCCACGCTGAACGAGCTAAACCAGTTTGCAATCTTTAGGTCTCTTTTTCTGCCAAATCTCTTGGGTCTTTCAAGGGGTGACAGAAGGAGAGGACTGGTACAAGTGGTGCAATCAGTAAGCACCAGCTAAAGGCTTTCAAAAAAAGTAAAAATAAGAAGATCAGAAGGAACTCATCAGTTCTTATTGACCTTTTGAAGACACGCACAATCAATGGCTGATTACCCCATTGTACATGCGTGTATATTGTATATTTAGGGCACACTGGGAACGGGGGGCTTCTCACCATCATACTCAATTCACTAACTTGGCTTGGGTGCCTGCCCTGGAATCAGTCTCGGAGACCTCACTGGACCTTCACAGCTTTGTGAACCTAGAACTAATAGTGTGACTGCCGCCTCACACCTGTAATCAGGAGATGCCACCAATGTCCAGACAACAATCCCAAGACATTGAGAAGAGTGTATTTTTCTCCATTTTTATTTTGAGTGACAGTTGTAGAGATGGAAATAAAACCATTAGCACCGGAAAGCATCTCTTCTCTGTTCCATGTGCTGGATTTTGTAATATTTTTTCTTTGAAACCAAAGAAATGATTTTATTCATCCTCTATTCATCAAGAGATTTGGATTTCTCCAGTTTTTTTCTACACGGGAGGGTAGTTCCAGCCTACAGAAATGTAACATACTGTAATGACAGATTGCAATAAATGTAGGCGATTGTTTCACCACTGGCACCATGTTTTAGTAGATAAGAGAAAAATATAATTTATTGGCAGGCAAAGCCTGATGACGGTGACATCAGTATCTCCGCGCCTGGAGCACTTTGGGCTTGATGTTCTGGAAGGACTGCAGCAATAATAGGACGGTGTCCTGCTGATAAGATAATGGGAAGTCAGTCCTAATTGAGGGGAAACTAGGGCTGTATCACAGCCAGAGACGACAGCGTAACAGAGTTGACCCATTAACACAGGCGTCTGGCTAGCTGAGGTTTTTTCCCATAAAAGCATGTGCCATCCATATTTTTGCCTTGCTTGGTGACACACAAAAAAAAGTCCTGAATCCAGACCATGGATATATGTTTATATCCATGTCTGTTGGAGAACCAAATCATGTTGCTGTAGCCTCAGTAGTTTGCATGAAGGTTAAAGGAGCAGTAAATAAAATGGCAATGCGTATTATAAGAGAGCTATTTATACGGCTGGCAAATAAGTATGCAAGCCCGGGCTTCCAGGGATGATTGCAGATGATCCTGCGCTCCTATGAGTCACTGCTGTTCTGTGCTTGCTCAGCATTCTGTACCAGTGAAAATTAATAAATTAGGATATTCATATCAGGGCTGTATTAGAATTTCATGATAAAGGCCATCTCCTTGGGGTCTGCTCAGAAGGGCTCAGCTATTTGCCTTATTAGACTCTCTCACGTGTGCCATATACTAAAACTACAACCATCACAAGGGCAATGCTGGCTTTTAAAGGGGGTTTCCATCTACACATTTAAGGTCATATAACTGTACTCTCAAATACCGCATTTTTCAAGTTATTAAAAACTGCATTGTCTCGCCGCAGGTAAGGGAATGCATCTTCTCGATCTTTTCATGATGCTGTGTCCAATCCCACCTTTTTCCACATACCACATCTGTACAACTCGCCACAGGAGGGGCTGCATCTTTTCACAGTAAGGGCTCATTCACACATACAATTTTACCACATACAGAATACAGGAGCGATTATTCTGAACAGAGTCTGGCCCGACTACCATCTGTTTTTTGGATCCCGGTCAGACGCCTCTCACCCAGCCAAACCAGATCTCACACTTTGCACTGATGAGAAGCAGTACCACGAAACACAGTGTATGCAAACTAAGATTCTGGTTTTGGCTTTTATCCTAAGTCATGTGCAAGGCTCGTTAAAGGGTCGACAATAACTGTTAGGATTGCTACTTCCCATAGGTAGCACTAGAGTTCTAGTCCGCTTCCCCTCTGAAGACACAATTTTCTTACGTCGAGAAATTTTAAGCAAAAAAGTTTCACAGCCTTCTACATCTTGACAGTCTGTGAAAATCAGACGAACCTATTTTTTCACGGACCTATTGACCTGCATTGACAATTTTGATCTGTCAGATCAAAACTGGCCATGTCACAACGACATCACGGACTTGAGAATGGCCCCAGAGATAACAAGTGCTGGCGGTACAAGTGTTAGCCGTGGAAACCACAGATAGCGCTGATGCAAGAAAATAGGATATCTGAATGAGGGCCCTAATACTGAGAATGCATGGTCTTAGATCTAGCTGAGATGTAAGTACCACCCACCGCTCGCTGGTAACAACTGCATTAGAAGTGGTACCAGAAAATAACAAGAAAAAGGGACAAAACAGAAATAAAGATATGTGGCGTGACTTTGCAGTAATAATTAAATAAAGGGGAAAGGTAGCGGAAAATCCCTTCAACAATAATATTAATATAATAAAAATAAAATAAAAAATATTTTTCAAGCCCGGTGTATATTTGGCTTACTACTAAACGAGTGGACTATGGAGAAAGATTGCCCCACGTATGTTCTTGATGAGGCTGAGTGGCCCCTGTGCTGGGTAATTTGCTCCCATGCTCCTGTGCTTGCCATCTGGCGATATACACATGAATCCCATGGCGCGGTATGCCAGCTTGCTGTATCACTGCATTGTGTACACAGATGTTGATGCTGATGCCAACTCCTGTGGTATACACGGTTAGCGTGGTGAAGAATCCATGATAATATGTAAAGTAGCAGCGCCCGCGGAGAGCAGGCTATCAGCATCATCTGACTGACGTTAATTGAAATTCAGTCAAAGTCCCCAATGACCCTGTGCCCATCTGACCTAATCATGCTGCAGAAGAGCAATATATAGTGTGACAACGTAAAAACGCCTTCAATATTGAGACCAAAGGGACAGGATAATTTTAGCACAATGTTATAAAATCCGGCCTTTTGCAAGGTAGACAATGCACATCTTTCCAATACAGCTTCATCTGTAGGCTGACACAGTGGTAAATGTGCCTGCATATTTTCTACCGCGTTGGCCACCGCCTCGTAATTAAAATCATCCCCACTGGGCCCGAGGTATATTACGCTGCACACAACATTGCTTTTCATAAATGACCCCTTAAATGTTATGCAGAATGCAAAAATGACATCTAAGCAACTCAATCATCAATCCAATAATTCATTACATTAGTCATTTCCCGTTATGGAATTGTAGGTTCTTATTTGCAGTTTGCTCTTGCTTAAAATCAATTCTTAATGTCAACATTTATTAGTGACGCCGCCATGGTTGATTTGATAAAAAAAAATCTAGTCTGGAGATGTAAACTGCAAAAATATGTGAAAATAATGGATTTTCTTTTTTTTAAAGATGCACAAGCCATGTTTATGGATATAACATAAAGCTGAATTCACTGAATTCTAACCACCAGGACTCCCTCTGGGATGTACAGTATATTAGAAGGCAATTATGGACTTTTCAATACGTTTTAAGGGAGACCCTGATTCCAGTGATATATATCGCTTAGTTTACTGGGTGCAGCAGTTGAGATACAGTCTGACTTCTTAGCTGTAGGATGTAGCAGAGCTCAGAAAGCTAACCCTGCCCACATCACAGCTATGTACATTGTATATTGACAGTAAGCTGTGTATCAGAGGAGGGAGCTTGGTCAGACCAGGGCTCACACAGCAGCAGTCCAGGCAGTGATAATCTCCTAGTGATTAAACCTTTATTGTATGGAAACAACAGCACGCAGCCTAATAAGTGACACATCCCTGAAATCTGTCTCAGCCCCTACATCATGCAGTCCTTTGATTACATAACAAAAACCTGCTGATAGATTCCCTTTTTCTGAAAGTTATGAGGAATGATTGCTTTACTTTATTTGGGAGTTGTCAGCTAAAGAAAAGATCTACTTGATCAATTCCACGCAAGTGCAGAAGTTTACAGCTAATGGTATGCACTATAAGAACAAGAATTTCCTGTGTTCCTCAGCATTGTATGTATTCAGAGGACATGGAATCAATTGATCATGTTCTTCCTGTTACAACATCAGCAAAAACTTCTTTCACAAGTATGGTGTTTACAAAAAGGAAATATATATATATATTTATGATCCAAAAAGTGAAGGCAGCACTCCAAGGTATAAGATATGGGTGGTTTATTAGTCCATGTGTGATAAACCACCCATATCTTAAACCTCGGAGTGCTGTCTTCATTATTTGGATCATATTATGAGGTTTGGTATATACCTGGAAGGATTTTTTGCACCCTCATCATCATTTTGGTGCTGCTTTTCACTATTTTTTTCTATATACAGTATATATATATAATATATATATATATATATATATATATATATAAATATATATAAATAAATGTTGCTATATAATATATATAATATATATATATATACACACACACATTTTGTTCTGCTCCTATGGATGTGTTGGCCACAGTGTGACTTTTTTACATAAAGGGCATGATTATCATTACTTTCGATTGTTCTCTTCTATAGAGTTCCCCTTAAAATCCTTTTTGTGACACCCCCACACAGTAAGCCCAAGCTCTGTACTACTACAATAATATGTGTCACTTTGGAGGATAACATATATTTTTCTCCAAATGGCTCGGCTTGGTGAATGGGCAGCCCAGCGTGTATAACGAGCATTATGGAGTCATCTTCATTATACACTTTCGCTTGAATAGAGGTTTTAGCCAAGTCAGAAGACTCTGCGTCTAGTAACCAATGCTTCTTCAGCAGACAGATCCATCTCGGTTTATCTGTAGGCCACTGGAAATGACATGGAAATTCTATTGTGTTCCACTGGAAACATTAGTATTTTGAGGATCTATCTAAATAATCTTTTAAGTGTCTTGATACAGAGTAATTAATAATTACTGTACTTTTTCCATCAGGATGAAACCAAACTGGAGCCCTCAATCTACCATATGCTGAGACAGCACATTTTTACTACTTGCCTGAAGACTTGATCGAATTTCTTTATACTTTCACTATTTCATTTTTATTGCAAAATGCGCTCTTCTTACAAGTATCACATCTGGAATCGATTATTTGGTCATTTTTCTTAAATAATTGCATTTCTTTTTCCTGTCATCCCTCTAACTGTATTTTACATTCACTTTATTACTTGAGTTATTGCTTAATGACCATGTAGGATGACTAATAGAACCAGGTATCCATGAAGGCAGGTGAAGCACAGGAGTGGCTATGTTTATGGATAAAAAAGCAAAAGTGATTGAATAAAAAATAGAATATTATATACCAATAACAAATACTGTAAATATATACACGCATCTAATAATAGTAATAATTTTATTTCTATAGCGCCAACATATTCCGCAGGACTTTACATTTTAGAGGGACTTGTACAGACAAAATACATTACAGTATAAGGGCCTGTGCACACGTTGCGGATTCCTAGCGGTTTTGCCGCGGTTTTTCGCGGCAAAACCGCTTACACAACACAACTCATTATGGCCTCCGCAATGCTGTGCACATGCTGCGGGTTTACCCGCGGCGGAATCGCATTGCGGGAGAATCCGCAGCATGCTCATTCTTTTTTGCGGAACCGCGGCGATTCCGCCGCCATAGGAATGCATTGAACCGATTACTTTCCGCATGTGGCTGTGCCCACCATGCGGAAAGTAAGCGGTTCATGTGCGGATGGTACCCAGGGTCTGGAGGAGAGGAGACTCTCCTCCAAGCCCTGGGTACCATATCCATGTAAAAACAATAATTAAAATAATAAATAATGATATTCTCACCTTCCGGCGGCCCCCGCAGCTTTCCCGCCTCTCAGCGACGCTCCCGTTCCCAGTAATGCATTGCGAGATCACCCCAGATGACGTAGCGGTCTCGCGTGATGCAACGTCATCGGGGTGATTGTCGCAAAGGACGCCTGGGAACGGGATTGGCCGGGAGCGTCGCTGAGAGGCGGGAAAGCTGCGGGGCCGCCGGAAGGTGAGAATATCATTATTTATTATTTTAATTATTGTTTTTACATGGATATGGTACCCAGGGCAGCATCAATAGTAAAAAGTTGGTCACACGAGCCAAACACTTGTTTGACTCGTGTGACCAACCTGTCAGATCGCTTGCAAAACGCTAGCATTCTGCAAGCTAATTACGCTTGCAAAACGCTAGTTTTTAGCAGGAATACGCATACCTATAATATGCGTATTTCCCGCGGCAGGGAGGTACGGAATTGCAGCGGAAATTTCCATGGCAATTCCGCAACGTGTGCACATAGCCTAACAATAATCACAGATCAAAGTAGATACCAAGGGGAATGAGGGCCCTGCTCACAAGCTTACAATCTATGTGGAAATAGGGGAGACATGAAAGGTAGATGGTAACAATTGCTTGTATTGTTCTGACCAGCCATAGTGTAAGAAATCGGTTGTACATGTAATTCTGCATGAACCACTTATCAGCCAGAATACGTAACAGTACAGACTCAGAGGGCTATTAAATGCATAAAGCGTGTGAGAACATGACGCGAGGAACCTGGTTATAGTAAAAATATTGAATGGGCAACACAGGGATAGTTAGATTAATGTGTTGAGGCGATGGGCAGTCTGAAGAAATGCGTTTTTAGGGCTCGCTTAAAACTGTGGGAATTGGGGATTAATTGAATTATGGTTTGTGGGTGAGAGTGATAAGTATATATTGAATTATGAAGTGGATGGGTAACCAGTGCAATGACTGGCACAAGGTAGAGGCATCAATGTAACGATTGGTGAGGAATATGATCCTGGAGGCAACATTTAAGACAGATTGGAGAGGGGAGAGTTTGGTAAGAGGGAGACCGATTAGTAAAGAGTTGCAATAGTCCAGATGAGAATGAATTAGAGAAACAGTAAGAGTTTTTGCAGAATCGAAAGTAAGAAAAGGTCGAATTCTAGAAATGTTTTTGAGGTGCAGATAACAAGAGCGAGCCAGTGATCGGATGTGGGGGGGTGAATGAAAGCTTGGAATCAAGTATGACCCCAAAACAGCGGGCATGTTGCTGGGGAGTAATGGTGGAACCACACACAGAAATGGTAATGTCGGGCATAGGTAGGTTAGTAGAGGGAGGAAACACGAGGAGTTCAGTTTTTGACAGGTTTAGTTTCAGATAGAGGGGGACATGATGTTAGAGACAGCGGTAAGACAATCACTGGTGTTTTCTAATAATGCAGACGTGATGTCAGGAGTAGAGATGTATAATTGGGTGTCATCAGCATAAAGATGGTACTGGAAACCAAATCTACTGATTGTTTGTCCAATAGGGGCAGTATACAAAGAGAAGAGGAGGGGGCCTAGGACTGATCCTTGAGGAACCCCAACAGTAAGGGGAAGATGAGAGGAGCGCAGCATGGTGAGGAGGAACTGATGGTCCAGAGTGTTGAATGCTGCAGAGCGATCCAGGAGAATTAGCATCGAGTAGTGACTATTAGATTTAGCAGTCAGTAGATCATTAGAGACTTTAGTGAGGGCAGTTTCAGTAGAGTGTAAAGAGCGGAAACCGGATTGAAGAGGGTCGAGCAGAGAGTGATCTGAGAGATAGTGGATAAGACGGGTGTGGACCAAACGTTCCAGGAGTTTAGAGATGACGGGAAGATTAGAGACAGGTCTATAGTTAGCAGCACAGTTAATAATTTGCATCTAATATTAATAGCAATACATAGATTTTTCACAATGGGAAGATTATTTTCTAAAAAGGAGCAAAAAAAAATGTAAATACAAAAATGAAGCAATTTTTGACTTTGCTTAAAATCTATCAACCATTATTAAGAATATGATGGTAAAAAATGCAACAAATACCAAAAGACAGAAAAGAAAAGTGACTTTCAATAATGCAAATGATGAATCGTGGCCTTGTGATGATCTAGTTTAATCTGTATAAAATGCTTGGTAAATGGTCGTTAAGAGTTTGACTCTTTGAAAATACATAATTTGCCCATCTTTTTCAGACTCATCGATGGACTCAGAGTGATTTTCAGTTTTATTGTTTATTGCTTATTGTCTAGAGAATCAGCCACTGCTGCAGTTTAGAAGCAGTGGATGAATACATGTGTGTAATGCTTACAAGCTCTTTCCAACAGAGCTTGTAAGTGCTGTGAGGCTGGCCAGATCGCTGGATCGCCCTGTTAGCTCCTGATCTGGCCATCTTCAAACCAACTATGCTCCTCCGATGATTCACTGGCAAAGCTTTAGCCCCACTCCCAGCATCTACCAGTGATGTGAAAGATTGCCGACTCCGACAGACATAGGGTGGGTTCGATGTGTGACCTTGTTAAATATAAATCCCCTGGCTCCAGCTGCAAACATACAGTGGATGTGGGGATAAATGGGAGACAACAGGCAGAGGGCCTCTTGTAAGACTTGGAAGCTTTGATCACAAAAATACAATTTCCATTGATGATGATCAGTAAATATCCACAGAAACCATTGGCTTTAAGTGACCAGACATTTAACCTAGTCCGTGAACTTTAATGGATGAAATCATCTGACAAATACGAATGATATCCTATAAAATAAAACGCTTTATGACCTTTGCAGAAATAAATAGAATTGAATTATTTATGTTGGGAGCAATTGTGCAGGTGACATCTTATTAGGAAGCCGAAAAACAAGAGAAGCCCAGAAACATAAAGGTCTAATCCTGCCCCAGAAGCGAATCACTACCTAGAAATGAACTTTTTATCCCAGGACCAATGCTGCTGATGTATCTTTGAACTTGCTTTATCAAAGAAAAAGAATCCGGTTCAAAGCTCTGGGATTTTTCCCTTTGATATACAGATTTTTCTTTGCACGCTGTTTTAATCCCACGTTTAAATCTATGAGTTTTGGCCGCAGTGCCGATCCCATATGTCGCAGCCTTAGGACATAGTAAATAATGTTTTACACTTAACCAAATAGTTACACTTTGCTGAGGTTTGGGGTGGCAGCAATATCTCCAAGCTGGCAGGAGCTGATCAGTTTAGTTTGCCAGAGTGAAGTCTGGCAGCTTGGTGACTCTGGAATAAGGTTAGCATTCCAACCTGTAGCTAGCCGGATGCAGCCACATCCGAGCACAGGAGAGGGCAGGCAGCGGCTTCCTTTGCTGTTTGCTCTGGGGTTGCAGGGACAGGCTCATGATGACTAAACAACGACTTCCCCTCCACTTGTTTTCCCAGGCCGGGTGCTGAGTACAGAAAGCTGGAAAGAACTCATTTGCCAGGGAAGTCTGACACTGGGCGAGAGCAGGAGACACCTCTAGATGTGCAGTCCTGATGACAATTTACTTAGGACGTGTCCTTACTAGTTTCTCTGCCGAATAAATGGCACCCACTTCTTACACAGAATAATCATCTTAATTGCTTCTTTTTGTCAGGGAAATTGAAGCTCTGACAATAAACCATAGAAATCCACTTATCAAGTTATAACACATACATGGTCTGTGCGTTGAAGCCACGCTACATTCCCATAAATTAGCCACGGGTTTAATAGCATACATTACCTATAACAAATCACATTATTTTCCTCTGCCCATGTCTGTGTGGCATGGCTAGAGACCTATCATCAATGTGTCTTTTCTCTGGGGAAAAAAAGGTGTGATATTACTAAAAGGTTAATATTGGACCTACCAAGATGTGGACAATTGTAGGCACAATGCCATGGTCACACCAAGCACTGCAGAAGGAGAAACATCTCAGCTCTCCATTCTGTCTAGTAGAGAGTGGCCTTGAATGTGAGACCCTCTCTATGTTGTCCATGTGGCCTTATAATGTATTTGTAGGGGTGTCCGGATGAGATAAGTTCTGTAAGGAGTCAGGTACATCATGTATGTCCCACAGTGACTGGAGAACCTCTGCTCCCAATGTAGAACGTTGCCCTGGTATGAGATTCACCCATGGTGGTCATCTTCACCTAATGTTCTGCAAACCAAAAAACTCAACATACGCAGATAAATGGAAAGCTGCACATCAAAAAAAATAAGAAAAGAACCTTTATTGTACGGACCAATAGATTAAAACACTTAAAAACACACAAACAAGTGTGAAATAACCAGTCCACATCCGAAATAGTGGACAGCACAGACAACCCACCCCAAGCTCAATATACGAGCAAGGCTTGATTAGCCCAGGTACAAAACCAATATTATCTTGTGTCAGACCGGCAATGGTGGCCTTTCGCTTCACTGTATCTGCATAAAACTCTGTTGGGTCAGTTGTATGGAAATGCTGAAAATAACTATAAAATATTATTATTCCATTATTCCATAAGGGAAGAAGACAAACTGGAGGCACTGGCCTTGTTACTAGATTTCCTACATTTGGGCTTCTTAATGCATAAACGGGCACCCCCACCCCTCTTTTCTGGACCATCCTGCCATAGTCTGGTGATGTTTCTCTATTGTATATTTTACACATTAAATTGTTTAATAAAGTGATTATTTATTCTATCCACCTGATTGCTCTTTTTTCTCCTTATTCACATGTCGTCATTGAGCGGGTGTTTCTGTTCCCTGGTGTGGGACTATTGGTGCTTTGCCAAAAGGCATTGTTTTTGCTACTGGGGTTTGTTGCTCATATCAAACTGGAGGCAATGTAGACAACACCATGGCAAGTATTAATAGTGAAATGATCTGTACACTACACTACATTTCTTATTAGAGAGTAGAGAAATCATACTTAGATATAAATATACACAGTACAAAGATATACATATATATACATTTACTATCACCTTTTGCAAGCTACTCCTCCCCTCACTACCTCTGATAGTCAATGAAGATCTCACCCACTAGACCACATTTATTTCAGGCGGGTGCCCTTTATTTCCTAGCACTGGGCTGGCAGCTACAGATCAGAAAATGCTCCTTCTACTGAGATTCAATTCCCTACAAAGAGAAGAGAAGGCTGAAAAAAGCAATGGATTTACTACACATCAAAGCCAGGCATTTAAAAGGCCTCGGCTGTACAGCTAGCATCGGGGATTAAAAACCGTGCCGGAAAGAATGTTCTTTCCATAATCCTACATAATTAATGTGGAGCATTTTCACTTCGTGTTAAATACCTAACATGCAGCAACAAGCTGTTTGCTTTAACCTTCTTTAAATGCAGCTTTACCCTATGCACGCTTATGGGGCGGCATTTCAATGGCCCGGGACATTCAATGAGGCAAGGGGGCACAAGGGATGGATAAAGAGATAAACTGGTGGCTGAGAAAGGACACACCTGGGGGCTCAAATTACCCACTGCATGCTGGGACATCTAGGCTACCTGTGCCAGGTCCAAACCCAGCCTGCGGACACACAAACCACTGGCTACTCTCTGGAGTCTCTCTTGTTTTGATTTTTTGCATTTGTATTAAAGTTAGTGATTACAATTAATTACATAAAGACGCATTACTGTGAAAACAAAAAAGTAAAGTCAGCGGAAAATATGAAAAATAGCTAAATAAACAGTAATAAACCATTCTTTTTCCACTGATCGAGACAGTCCTCCTAGTCTTTGCCAATACGTGGCCAGAATGTGGTCTGGTGCTGTACTACCGGCACTATGGCTCCCACTGCTGCATGGCATGTGATTGCTGCACCAATGATTGGTAGTCGTGACCCAATGTTCACTGCTTGTTAACAATTACTGGCAGGCATTTCGGAGAGTCAGTGCTGGATCGGCGGTGAAAAGGAAAAGGGAATATATTAATTTAGGGTGTAAGGTTGAATATTCTTTATATACTGAGATAAGCCTAATGCTCTGGTCATATTAGCTTCTGTTCCCCTTGTGCTTGAGCCTCATATCTGACATATGTGTAAGAATTTCCTAATGCTGGAAAGTGGTGATATGTGGCACCATACTGGCCGATGGGGTCCCAATGTAGCAGGAAACACCATTGTTGCATGGTATCCATTTTTACTGTGTCCATCGGTATAGAATAGTCTACTAAGCTATTCTACACAGCAAAAAAAGGCATGTGCCAAATGGATAGGGGCCCACATAGATGTTTGACATATGTGACGGGAGCGTTCTGCAGTTCATATGTGATGTGACCACAGCCTTAGCATGTCTATAAACAGGGTCGGACTGGCCCACCGGAGAACCGGAGGATTCTCCGGTGGGCCCTGGCATCTGGGGGGCCCTGGCACCTGCTGGCATACAGGGGCCAGTTGCCTAGGGCCCCCGCTGCTCCAGGGGCCCCCAGCCGGTGGCGTGTCGCTAATAGCGGCACACCACGCAGCTGCCATGGGGGCCCCGTGCCAGCAGAGCAGCAGCGGGTGACAGGAGGCAGGAGCCCCTGTCCCCGCTGCTAAAGAGAAATGAATATTCACTGCTTCCCACGCCCAGTTGGGCGTGGGAATCAGTGAATATCATTACTTACCTGTCACCCGCTCCAAACGCTGAGCGTCGCTGTGTCATCGCGTCCTCTCTTTGCTGCAATGTTCAGGCAGAGGGCGTGATGACGTCATTAGTGAGCGCCGCGCCCCCTGCCTGAGCATTCACTGCCAGAGGACCGAAGACAGCGGCGCTCAGCAGTGGACCCGGTGACAGGTAAATATCGCAGGTGCCCAGGACACCAGCACCTGGCCCCCAGCGACAAGAGGTGAGTATGTCTTTTTTTTTTTTTTTTTTGCAGCATCTATGGGGGCACAGTGGAGCATCTACGGGGGCATAATCTGGAGCATTTATGGGGGCATAATCTATGGGGGCATAATCTGGAGCATTTATGGGGGCATAATCTATGGGGGCATAATCTGGAGCATTTATGGGGGCATCATCTATGGGGGCATAATCTGTGGAGCATTTATGGGGGCATAATCTGTGGAGCATTTATGGGGGCATAATCTATGGGGGCATAATCTGTGGAGCATTTATGGGGCATAATCTATGGGGGCATAATCTGTGGAGCATTTATAGGGGCATAATCTGTGGAGCATTTATGGGGGAATAATCTAAGGAGCATTTATGGGGGCATAATCTATGGAGCATCTATGAGGGCATAATCTATGGAGCATCTATGGGGGCATAATCTAAGGAGCACTTATGGGGGCATAATCTATGGAGCATCTATGGGGGCATAATCTATGGAGCTTCTATGGGGGCATAATCTATGGGGGGATAATCTAAGGAGCATTTATGGGGGCATAATCTATGGGGCATCTATGGGGGCATAATCTAAGGAGCACTTATGGGGGCATAATCTATGGAGCATCTATGGGGGCATAATCTAAGGAGCATCTATGGGGGCATAATCTATGGGGGCATAATCTAAGGAGCATTTATGGGGGCATAATCTATGGAGCATTTATAGGGGCATAATCTATGGGGGCACAATCTATGGAGCTTCTATGGGGGCATAATCTAAGGAGCATCTATGGGGGCACAATCTATGGAGCTTCTATGGGGCATAATCTAAGGAGCATCTATGGGGGAATAATCTATGGAGCATCTATGGGGGCATAATCTATGGGGGCATAATCTATGGGGGCATAATCTATGGAGCATCTATGAGGGCACAATCTATGGATTATCTATGGGGGCATAATACATGGGCAGCATATGGGGCACAATCTATGGAGCATCTATGGGGGCATAATCTATGGAGCATCTATGAGGGCACAATCTATGGAGCATCTTGTGGGGCATAATACATGGGGCAGCATATGGGGCATAATCTCATTTTCCACCCTAGGCTTATACTCGAGTCGATAAGTTTTCCCAGTTTTTTGTGGCAAAATTAGGGGGGTCGGCTTATACTCGAGTATATATGGTATCTATCATCTATCTATATATATATATATATATGTATATATTATATATATATACATATATATATATATATATAGCATTATACCCTATGAGGGGGGGCAGCATTATCCTCTATGAGGGGGGCAGCATTATCCTCTATGAGGGGGGCAGCATTATCCCCTATGAGGGGGGCTGCTTTATAATCTATGAGGGAGGCTACCCCAACTCCTGCTACATAATTAAGACATGTACTACCTTATATTATACCCTGATATTAAAAAAATATTTAGACTTGAGAGTCCTCAGTGGTTGATACCTGAGGACTCTCAAGTCTAAATATTTTTCTATCTACTGGCTAACACGGTACGAAGATACACATCTTTCCTATACCCTGATATTAGTGTGTTTTACTGCACAATTGGTGGTCTTGTATTTATTTCTATGTAGCTACATAGTGGGCCCCAGGAATGATTTTCTCTGGTGGGCCCAAGGTGTTCCAGTCCGACGCTGTCTATAAAGGAGCCATGACCGCAATGACATATCACTTTATAAATGGATCTCATAATGAATCAATCTAAGGCTATGTTCACAAGTTGCATTTTTGCAGCGTTTTTTTTGCAGTGTTTTTTTTTATACGTTTCACAGTTCCAGCACAGTCTATGATACTTCAGAAATCTCATGCACACAGCTTGTTTTTTTTTTCCCGACTGTTCTGTGCAAGAGCTGTGTTTCTGCAAAATGCAGCATCTCCCTTCTTTAAGCATTTTTGCAAAAAACGCAGGTATCAGGTTTTGCTATGTTTTTGGTGCCAAAACCTGATGAAGTTGAATCAGATCTTTTTTTTATAAACTTTATCAGCATGAGCAAGGGACAAATGTATACTGACAATAACGCAGCAATTAAAAGACAGCAAAAACTAAGCAAAACACAGCACAAACCAAGCGAAACCTGCTTTTTGTAAGCACCTTAAACGCAGCTTAATCCCTTCATGACCGGAGCGTTTTTCGGTTTTGCATTTTTGTTTTTCGCTCCCCTTCTTCCGAGAGCCATAACTTTTTTATTTTTCCGTCAATATGGCCATGTGAGGGCTTATTTTTTGCGGGACGAGTTGTACTTTTGAACAACACTATTGGCTTTACCATGTAGTGTAAAAGAAAACGGGAAAAAAATTCCAAGTGCAGTGAAATTGCAAAAAGAGTGCAATCCCACAATGGTTTTTTCTTTGGCTTTTTTGCTAGGTTCTCTAAATGCTAATAGTGACCTGTCATTATGATTCTCCAGGTCATTACGAGTTCATAGACACCAAACATGTCTACGTTCTTTTTTATCTAAGAGGTGAAAAAAAATTTCAAATTTTGCTAAAAAAAAAAAAAAGCGCCATATTCCGAGACCCGTAGCGTCTCCATTTTCCGTGATCTCGGGTCAGCTGAGGGCTTATTTTTTGCAGGCCGAGCTGATGTTTTTAATGATACCATTTTTGTGCAGATACAATTTTTTGATCGCCCGTTATTACATTTTAATACAATGTCGCGGCAACAAAAAAAATGTAATTCTTGCGTTTTGATTTTGTTTCTCGCTACGCCATGTAGCGATCAGGCTAATCCTCTTTTTTTATTGATAGATCGGGCGATTCTGAACGCAGCAATACCAAATATGTGAATGTTTGATTTTATTTTTATTGTTTTATTTTGAATGGGGCAAAAGGGGGGTGATTTAAACTTTTATGCTTTTTTATTTTTATTCATATTTTTTAAAACATTTTTTTTTACTTTTGGCATGCTTCAATAGTCTCCATGGGAGGCTAGAAGCTGCCACAACTTGATCGGCTCTGCTACATAGAGGCGATGCTTAGATCGCCTCTGTGTAGTAGAATTACTGCATTGCTATGAGTGCCGACCACTGGGTGGCGCTCACAGCAATCCGGCATCAACAACCATAGACGCTCAGCCTCCGCAAGATAAATAGCACAGTCTATGTGTAGGATGCGGTTATTCCGCATGTGTTCAATGACCACATGCGGAATCACCGCCCGTACAAAAGACGGCAGCGCTTTGGGCGGAGCCAGGTATCCGATGCGTTCAAAGCGCTGCCAACACGCCCCGTGGACACATACCCTAACTCTCTGACAAAACAGTCAGGAAAAGAAACAATGTGTATGCATGAGATTTCTGAAATTTCATAGACTTTGCTGGTGCTGCGAAACGCAGCTGAAAATTTGCATTAACAAACGCTGCAAAAACGCGATCCCATAAGGTTCCAATCTACGGGACAGCAAGAATGACATTGCAGACCGCACTCACTTTTCCTGTCGCTAAAACAGGAGAGCAAAACATGAATGTAAATCAAGCCTACCTGGCATCAAAATGTCAGACGACTTAAGAGATGAAACTTTGGAAGGATTAGTGATTTCAGTGACTTGTCAGTTTCATGTTTTAGTCACTTGTGTTGAGCTGGGATCACACTAGTACAATGGAGGATGACATGGCTAATGGCTTAAGGTACTGCCACACTAAGCTATCCCGCTAGCGATCTCGTTAGCGTTGCATACTAATGAGATCGCTAGCGGGATTGTTTCTATATCGCTAAATGCGGCCACATTTAGCGATATAGTTAACGCCGCTATCGCCGTTAGCGATCTTCTTAACGACTTTAGCGGTACAAAAGTACCGCTAAATCGCTAAGAAAAGGTGCCACACAGCGATTAGATACTTACCCAGCGGGAGCGCCAGCGATGAAATAGGGTCCGGAACGATTCCAGCGACGAGCGAGATCACAGCAGGAAGCTCGTCGCTGGAAGCTGCCGCACTGAACAATATCGCTAACGGGATCGCTAAATAGTGACGTTTTTTAGCGATCCCGTTAGCGATATTGTTTAGTGTGGCATACCCTTTAGACTGTAAGCCCTCACTGACATTATTTGTAACTGTCAGATCCACATAGACCAAGGTACATAAACAGGTATGGTCCCAACTCTGCACCTGTGACATATACATACACCATATTATACCGGGGAGGATCTCATGTGATAACACAAGTTACTTCTTACAGAAAACTTCAAAACCTTTCCAGATATTTTAGTAAAAAGCTCAGTCTCTTACTAAAATAAGAGAAGACAACCCAACAGCAGACAGCGAGGATCTGTTTGGCAATTATTGTCCTATGCACCATAGCCCTCGGCATCAGCCCCTTGTGCGATGGCAACAGAAAGGAGTGATGCCTTTCATGATTCATCAAAGTAATGGCTACAAACAAATGCTGTTACGCAGCCCGGGGCTCTCCCCGGCGTTGAGCGGCAAGTGGTTGACCTCTTGGTGTTCAGACATATCAGTCTGCTAAGCCTTGGCTGTGGACATGCAGAAGCTGAACCCTAATGAGTCAATCCAATGAGTTATCAGCCATGTTGAGTTTACAGAGGTTAACCCCTTGGTTACTTTGCTTGGATTGGATCACTATGGTGTCAACTAATATAACCAAAAACAAACACATCATTGTTATTGGAATGTTTAATCAAAAACAAATGTAACTGGGAAGCAGTAAAAGTGCCATAATGTACTACAGTCTAGATGTTGTGATGGACACCAGTCCATAATTTACAGGATCAAAACTGTCCGATAATATCTATAAATCATCAATACTAAAGGTAACAATTTTTTCCCCTAATAACCATCACACGGTATGTTTGTACCTGGGCGAAAATAGATCTCCTGACAGAGAAGATACACATTAGATATTCTAAAAAACTTTTTGACAGTGAGGGTGATCATTGAGTGGAACAGGCTGCCACGAGAGCAGTGGTGAGTTCTCCTTCAATGGAAGTCTTCAGAGGCTGGACAGACTTCTGTCTGAGATGGCTTAGTAAATCCTGCATTGAGCAGGGGGTTGGACACAATAACCCTTGAGGTCCCTTCCAACTCTAACAGTATATGATTCTATGACATATAAGCTAAATAAGTGGCAGACCGTGGGGAGCCAGCATTACCTGGCATGTACATTGTATGGCAGGTCTATACACTTCATGAGGCCACAACATGACTTAAAATATCCAAAACAATCAGGTAATAGCATCATACAGGGAATTTTGTCCTGATTTGTATGGAAACTCATGGTTGAAAATCATCTCCACAAATGAACAGCGTTAATATAAAATACAGATGCATGCATTGAGAAGGTTCTGGCTTAGCTATTACATAGTTATTAAGGTTGAAGGAAGACTTTAAGTCCATCTAGTTCAACCCATATCCTATCCTAACCTGCCCTAACATGTTGATCCAGAGGAAGGCAAAAAAACCCCAAGTGGCAAACAGTAAGCTTCACATTGGGGAAAAAAATTCCTTCCCGACTCCACATACGGCAATCAGACTAGCTCCCTGGATCAACGCTGTATCTAGGAAACTAGTGAATATAGCCTGTAATATTATACTTTTCAAGAAAGGCATCCAGTCCCCTCTTAAATTTTAGTAAGGAATCACTCATTACAACATTAGACGGCAGAGAGTTCCATAGTCTCACTGCTCTTACAGTAAAGAATCTGCATCTGTGATTATGGCTAAACCTTCTTTCCTCCAGACGTAGAGGATGCCCCCTCGTCCCCGTCACAGGTCTAAGAGTAAAAAGATCATTAGAAAGGTCTTTGTACTGTCCCCTCATATATTTGTACATTGTAATAAGATCACCCCTAAGCCTTCGTTTTTCCAAACTAAATAACCCCAAGTGTAATAACCTGTCTTGGTATTGCAGACCCCCCAGTTCTCTAATAACCTTGGTCGCTCTTCTCTGCACCCGCTCCAGTTCAGCTATGTCTTTCTTATACACCGGAGACCAGAACTGCACACAGTATTCTAAGTGTGGTCGCACCAGTGACTTGTATAGAGGTAAAATTATGTTCTCCTCATGAGCATCTATGCCTCGTCTAATGCATCCCATTATTTTATTTGCCTTGGCAGCAGCTGCCTGACATTGGCCACTAAATTTGAGTTTGTCGTCCACCCATACACCCAAGTCTTTTTCAGTGACAGTTTTGCCCAGTGTTTTACAATTAAGCACATAATTATACATCTTATTTGTTCTACCCAAGTGCATGACCTTACATTTATCCCCATTAAAGCTCATTTGCCATTTATCAGCCCAAGCTTCTAGTTTACATAAATCCTCCTGTAATATAAAATTATCCTCCTCTGTATTTATTACCCTGCAGAGTTTAGTGTCATCTGCAAATATTGAAATACTACTCTGTATGCCCCCTACAAGGTCATTAATAAATATGTTAAAGAGAAGCGGCCCCAATACTGACCCCTGTGGTACCCCACTGCTAACCGTGACCCAGTCCGAGTGTGCTCCATTAATAACCACCCTTTGTTTCCTATCCATGAGCCAGTTCTTAACCCACTTACACATATTTTCCCCTATCCCCATTGTTCTCATTTTATGTATCAACCTTTTGTGTGGCACTGTATCAAAAGCTTTTGAGAAGTCCATGAACACCACGTCCACTGCATTCCCTTGGTCCAGTCCTGAACTTACCCCTTCATAAAAGCTTATCAGATTAGTCTGACAAGAACGGTCCCTCGTAAACCCATGCTGATACTGTGTCATGAGGTTATTCAGCTTCAGATACTCCAAAATAGTATCCCTTAAAAAACCCTCCAGGATTTTACCCACAGTAGATGTTAAGCTCACTGGCCTATAATTTCCAGGTTCAGTTTTTGCCCCCTTTTTGAATATTGACACCACATTTGCTATACGCCAGTCCTGTGGTACAGACCCAGTTATTATGGAATCTTTAAAGATTAAAAATAATGGTCTATCTATAACTGTACTTAATTCCTGCAGTACTCGGGGGTGTATCCCATCCGGACCCGGGGATTTGTCAACTTTAGTGATTTTTAGACGCCGCCGTACTTCCTGCTGGGTTAAGCATGTGACATTTAATGGAGAAATTTTTTTATCTCTGATCATGTTATCTGTCATGGGATTTTCTTGTGTAAATACAGTTGAAAAAAAGTCATTTAGCATATTGGCTTTTTCCTCATCCTCATAATATTGAACAAGTAGCCAGCCCCCTTCACTCACTTCTGCAGTTACATTGCAACACAGCATTGGTCAAGAAGTGGACCTACTGAGACTAGCTATACAGCCACTAGAGCCTGATGGGGCATCTGGACTAAAAAGACCACATTAGTCAGTTAGATATCTGACTATGTAAAGATCTTTTAACCATATTTTAATTAACTGGAAAAACCCTTTAAGAAGTCTGTCAATAGCTGAAAAGCATGGAACTAAAACATGACGTATCTAGGTCACCACTAGTATACTGTATATGGTGTAAGCTTTTCAGGGGATATAGCTCTGGGATCGCCGTCCGGGTAGACGGAGTGGCACGGAAACAGTTCATTCACAGACAGCAGTTCTGGTAAAAACTGGCCGCAACCAGTTTTATTAAAGTCTACAGCAAACAGAACATAATCAAAACCAAATCATAAACATAAGACCTGGGCTTGTCCAGCCACTTACTACATTTAGATAGATTTCCCTATCTATCTGGGACCAGACTCTAACAGCCTGGGCCAAAACAACACATATGTTCAGCATTTACCAGCATGGAGTTTCACAGAGTCTCCTCCTTGTGTCTGAAGGCACCTTCAACGTCCAGACTTGAGAGAGCTCCCCTCCTATTCAGCAGCTATCCGCATGGATTCTCACAGAGACTACTCCTGTGTCCGGGGTACATCGAGCACCCAGACTGAGACAGCTCATACTCCTGGAGACTCCTTCTTGTGCCTGGACTCCTTGTCCAGACTAAGCGAGCTCTCTGTCTGTGTTCGCAGACACCTACTTCTGGTCTCCTAATTAACAGCTGAGTGGTTTCAGGCCTGAGCTGCAAGTGTGTACTGAATGTAAGGTGTAGTGACCTTTCTCTACCACTAGGTTTACAAAGCCATACATTTCCCTTATACCAGTCAGCAAAGTATCTAGGTGAAATGTACACCCCATTCAACACACATACTCTCACTGTCTCACATATCCCCCCCTCTTCTCCAGACCGGAGGGCTGGTCATCCAGACCGGAGGGCTGGTCAACAATCCAAAAGAGACAGTGAACTCTGGACCAGTCATGGCCCTCATCAGCTTCATCTTCACTACTGTCATCTGTATCTTCACCTGAGCCATAGCCAACATCAGCTTTCTCTTCATCTGAAGCATCCGCACTACCCTGTACCTCCCAGGCCTATGCTCTCTGCGGGCCTCGGGTATCCTGCACGGTTTCATCTTGACCTTAGGGCCGGGCTCAGTTTCGATATAGTGCCTGGCCAGAGAAGTACGACCCGGCACATCAGAACACTTCTGCTGACTCTTCCTCAGAAACTCACGTACCTCCTGTCCTTGGTGCACTGACCATGTGTCACCAACTATCACAGAAGGTATAGGGTTTTTTCACTTTTCTCTAGTTCCCCTTGAACCCTCTTTAGCACATCTATTTTCTTGAATATCGGTTGACTCATAAAGTCTATTTCACAGACCTTAAGCTCCTCTGCCATGGTCTCTGACCATTTCAAGCCACACTGTTCAAATGACTGGGACCGCAGAAGGAGCCGATTGCCTTTCCCCTGCAGTACACATAATTCATCTGCTAAGTCTCCAGCTGAACTGCAATGTTCTACCGTAACAACAGCATTCTTATATAGAGCCTTAGACTTATTGAGCAGCATTTGCTCTTGCAACGAAGAGATTCCCTGTATCCTTCCTTTTACTTCATTGACCTTCTCACGAAGATGCTCATGGCTTTCATCACACTCCTTCATCACAGTTTGGAGTTTTTTCTGAGAAGTCATCAATTCATCTGGTACCTGTTGGACGTCTTTTATGTCTTCGGCCCCTTCTTCAGGCTCTTCTGGTAGAACATGCTCAGAAGCCCTACCGTCAGTCTTACATTCTACCTCTTCAGTCACATCATTATGGTCTCCAATATTTCCATTTATTCCGGCTTTCAAGTTCTCCTTGATAGCTGCATCTGTATACTCAGAACCCGCCGGATTCTTCTCTTCCACCACGTTCTGCATCCCATCTGAGCTCCCGTGTGTCTGCAGCGGCAACGGAGTGACACATCGCTTTTCCCATTTGTTGGGACGTGGCTCCGATGTAGACTCCATGAAAGTGCGCTTGAGCTCACCAACGCCAGCCTGATGTCTCAAAATCTCATCTTGTGACTTATCCAGATCCTTGGTGTCACTCGGGAACACCGCTGGGGCTCCAGGCGCCGAACTTCCAGCCTGAGCTTCACGAGTTGCAGCTACTGATCCGAACCGTAACCCGTCCACGCCGCTGTCTTCGGCAGAAACAGATTCCTGGACAGAGTCAGTCCCCATATCTTCAGTCTTGTTCCTCACAGCTTCACTTGAGACCTCAGCTTCTGATGAGGCATCTGGCTTGGTGACTACCACTTCTATGGCTCCTTCCACCTCTGCAGCATCTCCCTCAGAGTCCCTGGCATGATGCAGATCCACACCACACGTCGACAACTTCCCACTTCCAACAGCCTCCACTTGTGCTGTGTTCAGTCTCAGAGTCCTGCCTTCAAAGCTCAGCTCTCCTCCTTTCACCTTAGTCTTCGCCAGGGAACCGGCCAACTGTAAAACATCTTCAGATGCCATCTTCTGTCCGGCTGTAAGGTCAGCATCAGCTTTCTTCTCAGGACTCTCAACCTCCTCTGCTACCATGCCTTCTTTATTTGTACTGGTTGCTTTATTGTCATCAGATGATTCACTATCACTACCACTATCCCTGTCTGACCCCTTTTTCTCAGCCACATCCGGCTCACTTTCAGGGTTATACAATTCATTCTCATTCTCATCCTGCTCACTTTCAGGGGTATACAATTCATTCTCATTCACATCCTGATCTGGAACCTTAGTTAACATGTCATCCACAACATTAACTTCACCATCTGGTCCCTCAAGTATGTGACTATGTGACAACCCCAGCACTATACTTCCATATAGCTCAGGTACTAGGAGCTGGCTCACGACCTCTCCCTGGACTTCAGTGTCCCTATACAACAGGTTATTGTTTATGGCAACATGAGGAAACCTCTCCTCAGAGCCAGGCTCTTGGGAAACCTCATTTAGAACAATTATATTTTCCTGTGCCGTTTTAAGAGTGGGGTCTCGCCATTGTTCACTCTCAAAACTGTCACAGGACACAGGTAAGTCAGGGACACTCGGTTCCCGAGAACCACCATCCTCGTCTCCCAACATCACCTGCAAAGGAATTTCATCACTATCACAGTCATCATTATTATCAATATCATTATCATGATTATGATCAGTATCATCATCACTATCATGATCATCATCATTATCATTATCAGCATCAGCATCATTATCATGGTCATCATCATTATCATGATCATCATCATCATTATCATTATCATCATCATCATCATCATTATCACATAAGTTTAACGGCCCACTAGCATTGTGTTCCGCCCCTCGGGACTGCGCACCCTCAATAGGAGCTTCATCACACTGTCCATCAGAAACATTTTTCCCCCAGAGATCCTTAGACCGGGGAAAGTCATTACCCAATATGACGGGGGCACCAGGTTCTTCACTACCCCCACTTCACATGAAACCTCCCCGCGTTTGGGGATCAAGTCCACGACAGTCTCTGGGTAGACTTTGGTGTCTCCATGGACGCACACCACACTCAGGTGTTTATCAGGGATAAAGTCCCTATCAATCAGGCTGTCCCATACGGAAGTCACTGGACTCTCTGAGTCCAAGAGGGCCTGTGCTGGGCAGTCATTTACAACCACCGGGGACCCCTGTGGTCCAGTCTCTTCGGCTGAGGTGGACACACACACAGGCTCTGCGCAGGGAGAGAGGGATCCGCCAACATCACAACACATAGGCTCCCCCTCTATTGGACAGTTGGCTGCAATTTCACGACATCTCCAACACTGTCCATCACACTCTCCCACCCACACGACCCCAACAGCTGGAACGCTCTTACCGGGAGAGTTCGGCGTCCAGGAACTCTGAAGTGACGACCTCTCAGACGGCTGGTCACGGAGGCAGTCTTTGGTGGCGAAGGCCCTCTCCATCAGGCTGACCAGACGATTGGCGTCCTGGTGGTCTCCTTGTCCGACCTCTGGCTGTACCTCAGGAGGACGTGCTTGGGTGTAGCGGTCCACTATCACCTTTTCAACTCCATAATCAGGTTTGCTGACTGCAGACTCCCAACTGCATCTCCAGTCATGAACTCCCCTGGCACGGGCTGTCACCGTAACACCCAGCCAGGTAAGAATCTCCGCTTTCAGCTTGGCATAGTCTTGGCTGTCCTGCTTGCTCAGGTCAGCATAGGCCCTTTGGGGTTCTCCAATCAGATAGGGTGCGACCATCATGGCCCATTCAGATAGGGGCAGATTCTCCTTCTCTGCCAGTCCCTCAAACCTAGTGAGATATACCTCCACATCGTCACGAGGTGTCATCTTTTTCAGGGACCGTCTTACCGCCTTCTTTACAGCGGACAATGCAGGTGACTTTCCAACATTACTTTGGGATGATGCGCTGCAAGTCTTTTGTAGTGCTGCAACCTGCTCAAAAAACAACCGGTTATTCTCCTGCTGCTGCTGCAGGAATTGCTGCTGGGCCTGCTGCATGCGCTGCTGGTGCTGCAGGCGCTGCCGCTCCATGCTCTGCTGCATGCTCCGCTGGGCCTGGACGAGGTACTCAAGGAGCTCCTCCATACTGCCGGACTTATCTGTCTCAACCACGGCAGTCTTATGTTGCACATTAACTTGCGCCATTTGTTCAAACAGCGCCTCCATGCTGTCATCCATGCTGTCAGACTTCTCTGTCTCAACAACGGCAGTCTTCACTCAAGACATACACACTCCACAGTCTTTTCCACAAAAAATTCAGCTTTGCTGTGCAGACACTTTTTTTTTTTTTTTTTTCTCTGCAAACTCTATTAGGGCCACTGTCTCTTTAAGACTGCTCCAACAGACTTTTCCTTTGCTGCTGCACACTCCACAGTCTTTTCCACAACAAGTTCAGCTTTGCTGTGCAGACACACTTTTTTTTTTTTTCTTTTGCAAACTCTATTAGGGCTACTGTCTCTTTAAGACTGCTCCAACAGACGTTTCTTTTGCTGACACACTTTTTTTTCTCTGCTGCTGCTTCAACAGACTTCACCTTTATTGCTGTCTCTCGCCACTGTGCTGCACGCACATTCTAGCACCAATTGTAAGCTTTTCAGGGGATATAGCTCTGGGATCGCCGTCCGGGTAGACGGAGTGGCACGGAAACAGTTCATTCACAGACAGCAGTTCTGGTAAAAACTGGCCGCAACCAGTTTTATTAAAGTCTACAGCAAACAGAACATAATCAAAACCAAATCATAAACATGAGACCTGGGCTTGTCCAGCCACTTACTACACTTAGACAGATTTCCCTATCTATCTGGGACCAGACTCTAACAGCCTGGGCCAAAACAACACATATGTTCAGCATTTACCAGCATGGAGTTTCACAGAGTCTCCTCCTTGTGTCTGAAGGCACCTTCAACGTCCAGACTTGAGAGAGCTCCCCTCCTATTCAGCAGCTATCCGCATGGATTCTCACAGAGACTACTCCTGTGTCCGGGGTACATCGAGCACCCAGACTGAGACAGCTCATACTCCTGGAGACTCCTTCTTGTGCTTGGACTCCTTGTCCAGACTAAGCGAGCTCTCTGTCTGTGTTCGCAGACACCTACTTCTGGTCTCCTAATTAACAGCTGAGTGGTTTCAGGCCTGAGCTGCAAGTGTGTACTGAATGTAAGGTGTAGTGACCTTTCTCTACCACTAGGTTTACAAAGCCATACATTTCCCTTATACCAGTCAGCAAAGTATCTAGGTGAAATGTACACCCCATTCAACACACATACTCTCACTGTCTCACAATGGGTATAGAATGATCCAGACAGGCCTTCACTAGAGTATCGGTGGGCACCATATGCCTACACATATATCTATATATATAGAAATCCATGTACTTGAAGACACATTTGTTGGGCAATTTCTCTACACCTTTTCAAAGTCCCAAAAATATCTTGAAAAGGGAAATCCAATAAATGAATCCAGATTCATACTTTACAAGAAACCTCCAATGCTTACAGTGTTGAGATAACGTTCACATTCAACCTTACTCTGCCATGAAAACATTTTTTACAGCCCTAGTTTAAATCTTGGTGAAATGTTGTGCGGCTCTGCCAAGCATCCAAATACGGAAGAAGAATGTGGGACAATTCATCACGTCAAAGCTCCTTAGACTTCTGTTTGATTGTGACCTTCATCATTGGCTTTCTAATAATCTTGCCATAAACTACATCACTCCCGTTCCATGTGCGTGAACGACGGCACCCTCTTTCTGCAGGTTTTTCTACGAGATCGCTAGCCACGTAGCATTTATCCTTCTCTCCTTACAAGTAGGACACTCGCTTCCACTTAGTATTTGACATCCTTTTCTTCCCATTTTTTAAAACTCTAAAGGAAATCCACCTTCTAAAACGAGCCAGGTTTTAAATTATTAATGCCTTTTCTATTGACTCCAGATGCGCTTGACTTGCACTTAGAATAAATACACTTCTGCTCCTAGCAGGTCTGTAGGCCTCCCATTATGCCAATTAGGATACAAGCTCTTCTGGTCGGCGGCTCGAGCCGACTTGTCTTATAATCTACTTGATGCTCTTATTCCTATTTCTTTTCAGGAAAGTTTGTTTTTCCTAAAAGCTCTGTATGCCCCTCTCCAGAAGATATAGGAAAGATGTGTATCTTCGTACCGTGTTAGCCAGTAGATAGAAAAATATTTAGACTTGAGAGTCCTCAGTGGTTGATACCTTTTAATGGCTAACTGAAAAGATGGTAACAAATTGCAAGCTTTCGAGACTACTCAGGTCTCTTCATCAGGCATAGACTAATACAACATCTGAAGAATCACATATTTATACACAAAATAGCACAGAAAAAATGCAATAGGTAGGACAAGTGACATGAAGCAGAACTGTCCACAATTACTTCGAATTTGACAACAAGATCTATCTTCAGGAGACTGGCACAGCTATGGGAAGTAAAATGGCTCCACAGTATGCAAATCTTTTCATGGCCAAGCTTGAAAGCGAATTTTTGTCCTCCTGCCCCATCAGGCCTCGGGCCTACTACCGCTACATTGATGACATTTTAATCATCTGGACGGAGTCTGAACAACAGCTAAAGACGTTCCATGAACAGTTCAATCAATTTCATCCCACCATCAACTTAACACTTAACTACTCCAGCACTGAAATTAACTTTTTAGACACCACCATTAAGCTAAAGAACAATGAAATAGAGACATCCCTGTATCAGAAGCCAATCGACCGTCCAACATATCTTAAATGGGACAGTTTCCATCCTAAACACATAAAAAACTCTATTGTCTACAGCCAAGCCATCAGATACAACCGTATATGTTCCAACCCCATGGATAGAGATGAACACCTTGGTCGCCTCAGAAGGACTTTTTTGAACCAGGGCTACCATCCAAGAACAATTGAAAACCAAATTACAAGAGCCACCAGAATATCAAGGAATCACCTGCTACATTACAAAGCTAAAGAAGAAAATAACCGGGTGCCTCTAGTGGTCACCTACAATCCAAGTCTGGAGATGCTAAGGGGAGCTGCACGGAAACTACAACCTTTACTACAAAAAGATGCCCGATTACAATCCATATTTCCAGACCCCCCACTACTATGTTTTAGGCAGCCCCCAAATCTAAGAAGCATCATTGTCAGAAGCTCCCTGTCCTCCCCAACAGCTGCAGGAACCTTTCCTTGCAGACAAAAGAAATGCAAGACCTGTACATCTATAATGACCACGGACAGGATAAAGATCCCCAACTCCCATCAGGACTACAAGATACCAGGTACTTTCAGCTGCATCACATCTAATGTGGTGTACCTAATTATATGTACTAAATGTCCAACTGGGGGTCTGTATGTGGGGAGACCGGGCAAAAACTGAGAACAAGGATGAATTCTCATCGCCACACGATAAGAGAAAAAAGAATGGATTTACCTGTGGCCAAACACTTTTGTATGCCCGGTCATAGCATGACAGATATGGAATTACTTGTATTAAAATCTAACTTCAAATCTGAGAAGGATAGAAAAGTCTGGGAATATAAACTTATGATGACCTTTGACACTCTTAGTGCTGGGATGAATATATCCCAGAGTTTTATGTCGTTCTACAACAATTAAGGAATCTGCCTCCCTGACCTTTTAGGGTCATCACAACACAATACCAGACCCCAATCAGAGGGTAATAAAACCTTCACTCCTTATCTATGAACTAGTCATATTTATGTTAATCCCTCTGCCATAATGACAGTTCTGCTTCATGTCACTTGTCCTACCTATTGCATTTTTTCTGTGCTATTTTGTGTATAAATATGTGATTCTTCAGATGTTGTATTAGTCTATGCCTGATGAAGAGACCTGAGTAGTCTCGAAAGCTTGCAATTTGTTACCATCTTTTCAGTTAGCCATTAAAAGGTATCAACCACTGAGGACTCTCAAGTCTAAATATTTTTCCTCTCCAGAAGGACGTTTGCGTGCTCCCATACATACACATACTACCTAACAGAGCATTGTATGCAAAGCTCATCTTCTCTGACGTTACTAGTCTTATACAGAGCTCCTGTTCTATAAATTTTATGTTTTTACATATTGATATATTTTTAATGAATTGGTCTTGACTTATCATCTGTGTATTTTTTAACCCCTTAACGACCGCCAATACGCCTTTTAAAAGCGGCAGTTAGGGGAATTATGCCTCAGCGCCGTGTTTTAACGGCGCTGAGAAATAAGCATATAGCGCCCCCCAGAGTCGGGATATCTACCGGGGGTAGTTGAGAACACAGAGAACATGATTTGTGTCGGTTTTTACCAACCCCAGTGTTGCGATCATCATTATTCACGGAATAACGGCGACCACAAAAAATAAAGTCCAATTTCCCTTTTAATTTCTCTCTTCTCTGATGTGATTGCACATCAGAGTATAGACAAATGGGGTCCCCCAATTACCCCTCGGTACCTCCCAGTGTCCCTGGAACTTCCTGCATCCCTCACGGCCGCCGGCGTCTTCTTCCTGGAAGAAAATGGCAGGAGCATGCGCAGTGCGCCCACCGAGATCTGCCGGCACCCGGCAACAATAGGAAATTTTTCCTATTGGTTCAATTTGATCACTGTGATAGACCCTATCACAGTGATCAAAATAAAAAAATAGTAAATCAAACCCCCTTTATCACCCCCTTATCTAGGTAAAAATAATAAAATAAAAACATGTATTTATTTTTATTTTTCCATTAGGGTTAGGGTTATGGTTGAGCTAATAGTTGGAGTTGGGCTAAAGTTAGAGTTTGGCTAAAGTTATGGTTAGGTGATCGCCCCCCGAAGAAGCCCGCGAACGCGAAACGCGCATCGGGGCTATCGGTGCACGGAGTGGCACGCTCCACTCTCTCCCATATGAGTAAGAACTATGTTCGCTTATTCTTCTGCAATATGTTTGGCACTTTAATGGATTTAACGGATGGACACGGTTCCTTTTTTCTATAGTTAGAGCATCAATCCGCTTCTTGAGGCAATTTTGCGATCTATTAATGTAATCCATTTATGTCCCTTTATGGTGCATTTTGAATGTGTAGCGTGCCCACTTCTGTGCACTTTTTTTTTCTACTCATCCTGACTTTTGTATTTGGGTCATAGTACCTTGTTTTATATGTGTGACCTAATAAAATTTATATTTGATTTTTGATACTCTATTGTCTCACTTGGATTATTTATGGAGTATATGGCTCCATTTTTGTGTAGGTTTGTGTTGTATCCAGGAGCTACTCTACCTGCTAACTGCAGACTTTAGTGGTATTTGTTTTCATTGGTATCCGATATGTCAGTTGTTGTTAACTAAAGTTAGGGTTAGAGTTGGGGCTAGGGTTAGTGTTGGGCTAAAGTTAAGCCTGGGTCTCACATAGCGACACACCAGCGATCCCGACAACGATCAGGATCGCTGGTGTGTCGCTACATGATCACTTCTGAGCTGCCAAACAGGCAACTCAGGCAGCGATCAGCACAGCGACACTGCTGGGTAACATCGCTTAGTTACCCGCAGTGTACGTTGGATACCAGCTCCCTGATGCAGGGAGCTGGTAACCAAGGTACACAGCGGGTTTCCAGGCGCTGCGCGGTGCCTGGAAACCCGCTGTGTACCTTGGTTACCAGCTCCCTGCATCAGGGTGCTGGTATCCAAGGTACACAGCGGGTTTCCAGGCACAGCCCCGCGCCTGGAAACCCGCTGTGTACCTTGGTTACCAGCGGATCGCTGGTCTCCCGCCTGTCACACGCAGCGATGCGTGCTGGCCAGCGGGAGACCAGCGATCAAAAAAATGTCCAGGACATTCAGCGACAATCAACGATACCCAGAAGGGGGCTGATCGTCGCTGAATGTCACACACAGCGATATCGCTGGTGAGCTCGCTGCTGCGTCACAAAACTAGTGACTCAGCAGCGATCTCGCTAGCGAGATCGCTGTGTGAGATGGGGGCTTTAGGGTTGGGCTAATGTTAGGGTTGTAAAAAGCAAGGTAGAAGTACAGGCTAAAATTTAACTTTTAATAACTGCCTTTAAAAACTAATAATTCGTTCAGAAAATAACAAACAACCAATAAGTGTATCCTAACCACCAATATCTTGTGAAAAAACAAAATTATTAAAACCGTCAGTAAAACAGACTTGACCTGTTAACACAATGGGATAGATAAGGATAGATCTGTACAGAAACTATCCACAATATTCAATATATCTATGTAATATCACATTAGCTATCTGATATTACATAGATATATTGAATATTGTGGATAGTTTCTGTACAGATCTATCCTTATCTATCCCATTGTGTTAACAGGTCAAGTCTGTTTTACTGACGGTTTTAATAATTTTGTTTTTTCACAAGATATTGGTGGTTAGGATACACTTATTGGTTGTTTGTTATTTTCTGAACGAATTATTCGTTTTTAAAGGCAGTTATTAAAAGTTAAATTTTAGCCTGTACTTCTACCTTGCTTTTTACACTTAATTTTGATTGGTAGATCCTTATTATTAATGTTAGGGTTGGGATAAAGTTAGGGTTGGGCTAAAGTTAGGGTTAGGCTAATGTTAGGGTTGGGCTAAGGTTAGGGTTGTGGTTATGGTTGGATTACGGTTAGGGTTGGGATTATGGTTAGGTTTGTGGTTAGGGGTGTGTTGGGGTTAGGGTTGTGATTAGGGTTATGGTTAGGGTTGGGATTAGGGTTAAGGGTGTATTGGGATCAGGGTTAGAGTTAGAATTGGAGGGTTTCCACTATTTAGGTACATCAGGGGGTCTCCAAACGCGACATGGCTTCACCAATGATTCCAGACAATTTTGCATTCAAAAAGTCAAACGGTGCTCCCTCCCTTCTGAGCCCTGCCATGCGCCCAAACAGTGGCTTTTCCCCACATATGGGGTATTGGCGTACTCAGGAGAACGTGCACAACAAATTCTGTGGTACATTTTCTCCTGCTACCCTTGTGAAAATAAAAAAATTCAGTTCCAAAGTAAATTTTTTGTGAAAAAAGTAAAATGTTCATTTTTTCCTTCCCCACTGCTTTAGTTCTCATGAAGCACCTGAAGGGTTAATAAACTTCTTGAATGTAGTTTTGCGCACCTTGAGGGGTGCAGTTTTTAGAATAATGTCACTTTTTGGGTATTTCCTGTTCGATTGACCCCCCAAACTCACTTCAAATGTGAAGTGCTCCCTTAAAAAAATGGTTTTGTAAATTTTGTTGGATAAATGAGAAATCGCTGGTCAACTTTTAACCCTTATAACGTCCTAACAAAAAAATGTTTCCAAAATTGTGCTGATGTAAAGTTGACATGTGTGAAATGTTATTTATTAACTATTTTATGCGATATGACTCTCTGATTTAAGGGTACAAAAATTAAGTTTGAAAATCACCAAATTTTAAAATTTTTTGCCAAATTTCCGCTTTTTTCATAAATAAATGTAAGTTATATCGAAGAAATTTTACCACTATCATGAAGTACAATATGTCACGAACAAACAATCTCAGAATCAGTGGAATACGTTGAAGCGTTCCAGAGCTATAATCTCATAAAGTGACAGTGGTCAGAATAGTAAAAAATAGCTTGGTCTTTAGGGGTTAAGTCACATTTCATTTTTAACCTTATGGCATTTGTTGATGTTTATTGCAGCAAATTCTTCAAAATTGTGCACGTAGTTCATGAAATTTGCACTAAATAAAATTGCTCTTCTATATTCTCTTTAACATTTTTCACAAAGTGCACAAAAAGTGTCAGACAGACCTAAAATCACTCCCGAGGGCACTGGAGCACATTAATGCAAAACTTTGTAACTTCTTAAGCTGCAAATGATGAATTAGCCAAAAAACATCTGGAAATCACGATGGTGTTTTACTGTAATCCATTCTCCCTGCAGGTCACTTAAATATTATTATTATTATTACTATTATTATGGCGCCATTTATTCCATGGCACTTTGCATGTGAAAAGGAGTATACATAATAAAAACAAGTACAATAATCGTGAACAAAACAAGTCACTGACTGGTACAGAATGAGAGAGGACCCTGACCGCGAGGGCTCATCAAAACATTTTCAAACAAATGCTAGCTTTTTCCTTTAGGTTCACTTTCACAAATTTTCTGACTTTTATAGAGGTGGTGTGGGGTTAGAAAAAAAGGATTTACCACTCTTTCCCTATGGAATGGAATGGAGTTGAGCTGAGGTATCAGACACAGCTCACGGACGAGAGTGTGAAGGTTTGGGAAAAGTCATCTATTTTACAATCCTGGACAGTCCCTTTCAGGTGACAACATTACAGAGACTATAAAGAGTCCTACCTTTTTAATCCGGCCACTTTTGGTCCCAACAAAAACCACGCTGTAGTTATTGTAGACATATGAAGCGAGGGACGTCATCCTGTCTCTGCCTTCTGTATAAAGCGTAATGCCTTCCACCAAGTTCAGTCCTCCCAAGGGTTGGTTAATATCCAAACCACAAAAATTGTCATCAATAGGTACCGGCTGAAAAAGAAAGAACAAACAGTAATGTATAAATGATACATTAATATTCATGATAATAGGACGGGCTGTGCACGGTGATGGTAAATGTCACATAGGACACATGAATTATATGTAATAATGAAAGCTGGAGGTCTATAAACACCATTTCATACATATGCTGACCATGCTTTGTGTATAGAGGCAGAGGAAGAAGAAAGGATCTAGCAGGTGAACATCCAACATGTCCTCATGCCAGACATTAGGGGAAAGTCTGGTTGCACCCATACCTAACAGACTAGGGGGAGATTCATGGAGTTGTTGTTAGTTAATGTGTCATCAGAAAATAACACTATTTACAACAGTTTTTGTGTTAAATGTATTTTTTTCTTACAATGTTTTTAATATGTCAATCTGTATTAAAAATAAAAAATAGAAATCTTGCAATTTTCACACTGGACACTGGGCCTTTTTTAAACACTTCCTGTTGTTTCAGGAAATAACACATGCACATAGCCACAATGGTCATATCCCAACCTTATTTATTGTATGGAAGTATATATAATGAGACTGTGCAAATGTCACTGTGAACTGAGGGGGAACAGGGGCAGCACATCGCCAATTGTGATTGGTGGATCCTGTGTTATCAGCTGTGTACAGACGTGTTATCTGTCATTGTAATCCTGCCTATGATGGCAAAGAAACAGCGGTAGACTCTTCCTGAGAGCACAGGAAGTATGACTCTAAAATAGCTACAGTGGCCAGGGTACAAATGGCAATTACTAATTTTTGTTTAATAAAGATCGTGATATGAAAAAATATAAAAAAACACTGCTATTTAAAAAACACATGTAACATAAAATCTTGATGTAAACAATAGGTTATTTTCGGATGAAACATTCCCTTTAAAGGCGTGGTCCAACACGATATTGATTTTTATCCTAAATAAATATTTATTGCAGCAATCTATTCGCTTTTTTAATATGCCTTAGTTTAAAAAGTCCCTATTGTTCCCTCTGTAATATAACGGTTTTATTTTCTTTCCCGTTTTGATGACATTTTGTTTGAGAATCGCCAGTATTGATATACTCAAACGAAACATCATCAGGGAGCAGAGGCTCCGGTCACTGCCACGGCCTCTGTTTCCACCCAGAGGCATCATCAGTGACGTCCGTTTCAGGGGCTAGGCTAGTCACTGCTCTATTGAGCGTGCAATCAGCTGTCAATTCTGACATATGCTCAGTATAAGTCCCTTTCTTACTGTGCTGTAGCCTTCTCAGTGCACAGTGACAGTGCGCTCCCTCGCCGTATCTAAGTGAGGAGTTGGCAACACACTGTCAGTGCATATTGTAAAGAGAGAATGTGGCGAGTTGAGACCAGTTCCACCCTCGGAGCAATGAACTTTACTCAGTCTCATTATAAATGTCAATAGAAAAGACTGGGTCAGAGTCAGTTCATTCGAGCTATGTAAATGTGTTGTTTCTTGAAACAATAGGAAGTTATAGTCTTAAAAATCCCAAGTGGCCAATGTGAAAATACCTTTAGGATGAAAATCAATATTAGTGTAGGACCACCCCCTTTAAGCTCCCCTACCACTAAAAGAATGACTCAGCCACTGTAAAAATCATACTTTTACTGCGTAAATTTGTCCCTCAAGGGGTAAAACGGAGGCAATGAACCCACCTGGCCAAACATAATAGTGCATTGAGCCCCCTAATTAGCATATGGGAAAAAAAAAAACCTTTTTCACAACGGATTTACAGACAGATTTATACTGTATAGCTCTGGTTTTTATTTATTTATTTTTAGAAGCCACCTATATGGCTGTATACTTAGTAAAAATGATCTTTTGGGGGGTGACAGACTAACAAAGTCTTGAAATTTCATTGTGCATCAGATAATGTCACATCAAGTTATCTTCTCTGTGACGGTCATGTACATTCACCTAACTAATGTCACTTTTCTACTACGACCCCTAACAAGGCATTGTGGTGAAAATGAGCCTAGTGGTCCTAAATAGTTATCTAACATTTATTTAATTATTTCATAGATATCTTGATCAGCTCTGAAATGCAACCTGCAGAATATGATAATGTCAAAGCGTTATTTTCCTAGCAATGTAGCAGACAACCAATTACTTCTGGTTGGCACAGGACGCCCACACAAAGACCAGGCTAACTTACAACCTTTAAAGGGAATCTGTCACCCCAATATTGCCATTTCAGATAAAGATATGGCTGAATAGTGCGTCCCATAACAAAGCTAACAGTAGGTATCATATATAATGATACCCCCGTTTTCATATCAAAATACCTTTGTAAACTTCGGTTTTTGCGCTGTCAATCACGGTGGTCAGGTCAAGAGGGCGGCGTTTTCTCTCTCTCCCCCCCCCAGCTCCTCGGCATCAGTTGCGTATCGCCGTCTGTGAATCCCACAAACGGCGTTCGGCTTCCCGCAATTGCGCAATTCAAATTTGGGCCGGCTAATGCGCAGTGTGCTTTGCCCAACAGTGGGCAAAGCATATAATCAATAATAATAATAATACAGCGCATGCGCTACTCTTTACTTGCCCGGAAGTTGTCCAAGGCAAGCAGTCATTTCCGGGGCAAGGAAAGAGTAGCGCATGCGCTGTACTGATTATATGCTTTGCCCACTGTTGAGCAAAGCACACTGCGCATTAGCCGGCCCGAATTTGAATTACGCAATTGCGGGAAGCCGAATGCCGTCTGTGGGATTCACAAACGGCGATACGCAACTGATGCCGAGGAGCGGGGGGGGAGAGAGAGAGAAAACGCCGCCCTCCTGAACTGACCACCGTGATTGACAGCGCACAAACCGAAGTTTACAAAGGTATTTTGATATGAAAACGGGGGTATCAGGATATATGATATCTACCGTTAGCTTTGTTATGGGACGCACTATTCAGCCATATCTTTATATCTTCATAGTCATGAAAATACAGAAAAATCATTGAATGAGAAGGTGTGTCCAAACTTTTGGTCTGTACTGTATGTAATGCATATTTCTATGAATTTGTGTGAGCCCACCTGCCATGACAAGGTGACGTCATACTTGTGGGTCCCTGCTCAAACTTACCCCTCTCACCGGCCTTGCCCTACAAAATGAACTTAAGGTAGGTAGGATCTAGCTTTATTCTGCTCTAAATAAAACTAATCTTGTTGAACTAGAAAGTTTCTCACTAATGAACCCAAATGTCGCCATGTTGGGCCATTAATCAGAAGTCTTTTTTTCACTCTTAATGGTGTGCTGCCTCCAATCTCTGCATATAAAACTAGTCTTGGACAGATGAAAGATGTGCATGACCACTATGGAGGCAGCCACTACCTCTAAATGTGCAATGCAAAAAAACAAACTCAGTCAGCACCTAGAAAGCACCCCTGTTCATTTAAGTTACTTTGTTAGGAGATGTTGACCGACTTTGTACTTTCTGATTCTATTGTCCACCATTTCTTTTAGATGGAGGTGACACAATTACTGTTTGCATGTAGTCTAAGAGGTACAGTTTCTCCTTGTGGAACGTGCCACCCCTTGTCAGAGGCTTCTCACCCAACCAAACCAGCCCTCTTGCTTTGCACTGATGAGGGACAAATACCCTGAAACATGTTTCTGAAAATGGAGTTTCTGGTTTGGTTTCTAATTCATGGCCATGTGGCAAAGGCCTTTGAGGTCGATATTAACTTTTACGATTGTTACCTCTGATAGGTGGCGCTAGAGTTCCCGTCCTCTTCCTCTTTGAAGAGGCTATTTGCATGAGTGCATGTAGGCAGCTTTCAGGTTGCTGAGAACCACAGTACTAACGCCATGAGGACATAATCTATGTGTTGCCAACGCACAGGAACTACTTTTTCAACGTTAATTGACTTCCAGTGAACCTTATCCAAATGGATCTTAATGAAAGACAACAAAGGCTATTAAGTAAATGCTGAGATAAAATAGGTATTATACCTACCGATAATTCGGTTTCCAGGAGTCCATCCTGACAGCACTATGGAGGACGTCCTCCTCCTCCTTACAGGGACAGGAAGCACACGAGAGGTTAAAAGGTCCCACTCCTCCCCCTATACCTCAGTGATTTGACAAGTACCATACCATGGATCAATACAAGTGACAAAATTTAATTACTTAAACATATTACATCATATGAATTAGCATATACATGAACATAGGCAAGGGAGGGAACTAACGGTGCTGTCAGGATGGACTCCTGGAAACCGAATTATTGGTAGGTATAATACCTATTTTCCAGGACGTCCCCCTGACAGCACTATGGAGAGTACCAAAGAAACCCTCCTAGGGTGGGACTACGGCCTGTAATACTTTTCTACCATATGCCGTCTGTTGTCCTGCTAGCAAATCTAGTTTGTAGTGCCTGCAAAAGGTATTTATCGTAGCCCAAGAAGCTGCTTTACAAATTTGTTCTAAAGATGCTCCTGCTCTTTCTGCCCATGAGGCTGACAATGCTCTGGTAGAATGGGCTTTTATTTTTATGGGACAAACTACACCTTCAGATCTATAAGCTTTTATGATTAAGGTGGTAATCCATCTTGCGATGGAAGGCTTAGAAGCCTTTTTACCCTTATTTTTACCTCCATATAAAATAAACAAATTAGGGTCTTTCCTCCAGCCCCCAGTGGCCTCTAGGTAATCAATTACTGCCTGTCTAACATCCAAGGAGTGTAAAGCTTGTTCTTTAACATTTGAAGGTTTTTCACAAAAGGATGGAAGTATTATTTCCTGATTGCGATTTTGCAAAGAGGCTACCTTGGGCATGAAAGCAGGGTCAAGTTTTAATACCACATGATCCTCTCTGATCTGCATATATGGGTCCTTAATGGATAACGCCTGGATTTCCCCTACTCTTTTGGCTGTGGTAATAGCTACCAAGAAGGCTGCTTTCATAGATAGGAGAGAAATAGGCAAATCCTTATTTGGCGTGTAAGGAGTTTTACAAAGTGCCCCCAGAACTAGATTTAAATCCCAGGGGGGAGACAATTGCCTTATAGTAGGCCTTAATCTTTGGATTGCTTTAACGAATCTAACCACCCAAGGGTGTGAAGCTAAAGGGTAATCCATGTAAGTACTTAAAGCTGAGATCTGTACTTTAAGGCTAAGTTCACACGTTGCGGAATTGCCGCAGAAATTTCCGCGGCAATCCCGCACTTCTCCCGCAGGAAATACGCACGTTTTTTGTATGCTGATTCCCACCAGAATAATAGCGTTTTGCAAGCGTAATTAGCTGGCAGAATGCTAGCGTTTTCCTAGCGATCTGTAGCATCGCTTGGAAAACTGATTGACAGGTTGGTCACACGAGTCAAACATAGTGTTTGACACGTGTGACCAACTTTTTACTATTGATGCCGCCTATGCCGCATCAATAGTAAAAAGATCTAATGTAAAAATAATAAAAAAAATAATAAATAATGATATTCTCACCTTCCGGCGGCCCCCGCTGCTTTCCCGCCTTCAGCGACGCTCCCGGCAACTCGCGGTCCCAAGGATGCATTGCGACAAATCACACCGATGACGTAGAATCTCGCGAGACCGCTATGCCATCTGGGTGATTCTCGCAAAGGACTCTTGGGACCGGAAGTTGCCGGGAGCGTCGCTGAAGGCGGGAAAGCTGCGTGGGAGCCGGAAGGTGAGAAATATCATTATTTTTTATTTTAATTATTGTTTTATCAGGGATATGGTACCCAGGGCCTGGAGGAGAGTCTCCTCTGCTCCAGACCCTGGGTACCATCCGCACATGAACGCTACATTGCGCATAGTGGGCATAGCCACATGCGGAAAGTAAGCGGTTCAATGCATTCCTATGGCGGCGGAATCACCGCGGTTACGCTAAATTAATGAACATGTTGCTTTTTTTTCCGCAAAGCGTTTTTTTCGCGGAAAAAAACGCAACATGTGTACAAAACATGCGGAATCAATTAAAACGTATAGAATGCTTAATGCTTGCGTTTTGTTCGCGGTTTAACCGCGGAAAATAGCGGAAAAACCGCGAAAAAAACGCAATTATTCCTGATCGTGTGCACTTAGCCTAAGTGTACTAGGTCTAAGACCCATATTAAACCCTGTTTGAAGAAAATCCAGTACTCGCGGAACATCCGGGACTCTGGCTACAACATCAGACCTGCCACCTTCCAGACAGAACTTCTTCCAGATCTTATAATATATTGCTGAAGTTACAGGTTTTCTGCTGGCCTGAATCGTTATCACTTGATCTGAAAGACCACGAGCTTTTAGAATGTCCCGTTCAGGATCCAGGCTGACAGGTGCAATCTTTCTGGGTCCTGGTGTAGAACTGGTCCCTGGTGCACTATGTCCTTCCACTGGGGAAGCTCGATTGGATCCTCTCTGGTCATGGCCCCCAGTAGAGGAAACCAGCTCCTCCTTGGCCAGAACGGAACTATTAGTACCACTGACGCACCGTCTTCCCTTATCTTCCTCAGAACTGCTGGTATCAATGCTATTGGCGGGAATGCATAATTTAGAGGTTCGTTCCACCTCTGACTCAAGGCATCTACTCCTTCCGGATTGTCTGCTGGGTTCAGTGAAAAAAACCTTGGTAGTTTTGCATTTTTTCTTGTAGCAAATAGGTCCACTTGAGGTGTTCCCCAACGTTGACATAATAACCGGAAGACCTTCTGGTTTAACTCCCACTCTGTCGGATAGATCTTCTGTCTGCTCAAGTAATCTGCCACTGGGTTTTGTGAACCCTCCAGATGAACTGCAGTTATGGAAAGGATCGTTCGTTCTGCCCATACAAATATCTTCTCTGCAAGATCCTGCAGTGTTCTGTATCGAGAGCCCCCTTGATGTTTGATGAAAGCTACTGCTGTCATGTTGTCCGATAGGATCTTGACGTGCTGGTTTCTTAAACAGTCCTGATTCCTTCTTAAGGATTCCCAGATCGCATACAACTCTCGGTAATTTGACGACATTCGTCTGATTTTCTCTGGCCATCTGCCTTGCAGAAACTTCCCTTCTAGATGGGCTCCCCACCCCCATGCGCTTGCATCTGTAGTTATTACTATATATGGGGATGGAATCCAAAGAACTCCTCTTCTGAGATTTTTGCTTTGTGCCCACCAAACTAACGACCTCTTTGCTCTTGCCGAGAGGTGGATCCTTTTGTCTAGAGATGACTGATGACGATCCCACCACGATAGCACCTCTCTTTGTAGGGGTCTTGAATGAGCTTGAGCCCACCTGACGCATGGTATACATGATGTCATTACTCCCAGAATTTGCATAGCTTTTCGAATGGTAACCCGGTTCTTTACCATCTCTATCACTTTCTTTTTCAAAGATCTTTGCTTGACCTCTGGCAGGAAATCTGTTCTGGCTCTTGAATCGAGGAGTACTCCTAAAAATATTCTTTTTGTACTGGGAGTTAGGTGAGATTTCTCTCGATTTATCACCCAACCTAGAAATTCTAGTACCGCCATTGTTCGCTCTGTATGGTAATTTAGAATTTCTGCTGATTGAGCCACTAACAGAAAGTCGTCCAAGTAAGGTATTACTACAATTCCTTGGTTTCTTAGATAGGCTACGACCTCTGATATTAGCTTCGTAAAAACTCTGGAGCAGAAGCTAGTCCGAATGGCAGACCCTGAAACTGGAAGTGGCAGGTGGATTCTGGTAGGCTTACAGCAAATCTTAGAAGTTCCTGCGAGTCTGGATGGATGGGCACCTGATAGTAGGCATTTTTTAAGTCTAGGGTACACATTACCGAATTTTTGTCTATCAATGGAATTGTTGACTTTATAGACTCCATTCTGAATCTTTTGTAGCGAACATACTTGTTCAACGGTTTGAGATTGAGAATTGTTCTTGACTCTCCTGACGGTTTCGTTATTGGAAAGAGAGAGGAATAGTGACCCGACTTTTCCTCTGACCCAACAACTGGCACAATGACTTTTGAAGAGATTAAGTCTTGGATGTCTTGAAACATTCCCCAATTTTTCTGAACCACAGTGGGAGAAATGTATCTCTGGGGCGGATAGGCTACCAGTTCTATTCTGTAACCTTCCTTTATAGTTTGAAGGACCCACTCGTTTTTGGTGACCTTTTCCCAGTTCTCTGCCGAGAACAAAAGTCGGCCCCCTATGTGCCTGGCGTCATTGCTTTCTAGGTTTTGAGGAAGATCCAAACAGTGAGCTCCTATTTCCTCTATTTTGAGTATAGGAACCCTTATATGTTCCCCTGCTAGGTCTACCTGTGTCCTTATAAAACGGTTGTCTACGGAAGGCTGGTTTCTTCCGAAAGGATTGAAACTTTTAGGCTTCTCCTCTGGAAATCCTTTTTTGCTATCTGAGGCCTCCAGAATATCATCCAATGCCTGACCAAATACCTTTGATCCTGCAAATGGTAATGAACATAATTTATTTTTAGAGGCATTATCCCCCGACCAGGATTTCAACCAAATAGCCCTCCGGACTGCATTGGATAAAGAGCTATTTCTGGCAGAAAACCTGACTGACTCAGCCGAGGTATCAGCCAGAAAGGCTGTTGCTGACTTAATGAGAGGAAGAGATTCTAAAATTTCAGCTCTAGGGGTCCTATTAGCCAGTCGATCTTCCAACTGACTCATCCAGAAACACATAGACCTAGCTACCGAAGTAGCCGCAATATTGGTCCTTATTAAGGCCGCTGAGGACTCCCAGGCCCGCTTAAGGAGGATGTTCGCCTTGCGATCCATAGGATCTTTAAGACTTGAAGAGTCCTCAAAAGGAATCGAAGTCTTTTTAGCCACTTTTGCAATTGGCACATCCACTCTAGGTGTTTCTTCCCACAGCTTTGATTCCTCAGGATCAAAAGGAAGACGGTTTTTAAAGTCACGTGACATTACCAGTCTCCGCTCTGCGTCCTTCCATTCACAGAGTATCATGGTTTTTATATGGTCACTAATAGGAAAAACTTTATCGATCTGAGCTGTAAGACCTCCAAACATCAAATCCTGTCTGGATTGGGGTCGTGGGACATCTTCCACATGCATAGTACTTCTTACAGCCTGGACCAAGTCATCCGTATCTTCCACCGGGAACAGGTACCTCCTGGCCCTTTCTTGGACTTCCGTCTGAACTTCACCTTCTTCCTGCTCCGAGTACTCCACGTTTTCTTCTGATTCCAGATCCGGTTCCTCTTCCAACTCCATCCTTGGCCTCTTACGGCTTGGACCCTGACTAGTGGGCTGCTGTTGTGTAGCTGATAATGATGCCTGCACTTCTTCCTTAATCAGGATCCTTAAGTCCGATAATAACGAAGATCTTTCTTGCTCCAAGACTGCTGCTGTACAAGCACAACAGACCGCTTTTTTATAAGCGTCAGGAAGCTTCGTCTGACATGTAGAACAGCGATTAGTTTTCGCCGAGGCTTTGCCTCTCTTCACTGTCTGCAAAGGTGTAGATGAAGTATCCTTGTCCTAATTAATACAACAATATGTATACTTAGGATCGAGTCTGGATTACTTAGTGAGAGTGGAGTTTTTGCGCTATGCGCACTTACCCCTGCCTCCTCTCTGGATTTCTCAGACTCCATGTCCATCCGCAGAAAAGGTTTACTTTGCTGCCTTGGGACTACTATGGTAGCTGCTGCACAAACTCTGTTACCAGATTAGTGATCAGCATCAAACGCTACCTTTCGCGCTCTTTTATAGCGTTCTGCGACGTCTTTAGCGCCGCCCATACTGCGTTCCACCTGGAACGCAAAAACCAACACGACGCGCTTTCCATACCTTTTTGCGTTCTACTTCCGAACGCATGAAGTTTTGCGATACCTCTGAGACGCTTTCCAACCTCCTGCGTTCAATTCCGGAACGCCCGCTGACCTCACGTTTTCGCGTCACCGGAAGTGACGCTCAGTTTCCAGTCGAGGCCTGTTCGGCGTTCCTCCCTGGACCAGGAGGAAGACGCCTGAGCCGAGAGCCTCCCAACGGAAGGAGCGGCTCTTACCCGGGAGCTCGTCCGCCCCCGGTCTTTGGAGCAGAGGGACTCCCAAGGAGGGAGTTTCGGCTCTGGACCTCTTGACAGGGGGAAGGATTTGGACGAACCGCACGATCCCCCTGGGCCCGGTAAGTTACTGCGTCCTCGCAGCGATCTCTCGTGTGTCCCTCCATGCAGGGACAGGAAAAACACTGGGGTTTAGGGGGAGGAGTGGGACCTTTTAACCTCTCGTGTGCTTCCTGTCCCTGTAAGGAGGAGGAGGACGTCCTCCATAATGCTGTCAGGGGGACGTCCTGGAAAAATAAACATAAATCTATATAGAAACAAAACAAGTAAAATATGTTGTTTACAGAAAAGGAAAATCGCACGATGCATTAAAAGTCCATCAGGGGAATTATAAGTGGAGCTGCCAGCAACCCTATAAAACGTCAGTGTGATGCCCATTATGTCAGGGTTTCTGACAGGACGAGGAAGAAATAGCCATAGTGTCACTTTAAATCTCTGTCTGTATTTTTTGTGTGAGACAGGTGCTAAGTTTGATGTATCTACCGCTGTGGCATATGGAGGAGTGCATGTCTTCCCTGCTGCTTGACACAGAGTAGGCAGCGTCTGTGAATGTCAGCGGATAGAGAAATACTACGAGCTGCAAGTTCACTAATTCATGTATTGATTACAATCTATTCCTTGCTGACGTGAAGAATACAAATGACAGCCCGTAGGTTGGAAGAACCGTGGAGGCCACAAACTGTAAAAAGTCGCCATGTATTTTTGTACAAATATAATATCTTAGATTGGTTTTAGTGACTGTGTGGAAACATACTGTGTAATCATTTTATTATTTCATTCCATGATTTCAATCAGATCATCCTTTAGCTCTGCTGAGCAGATCTTGGTATCCCTTTGGTGCTTCACATATTTGTCCTTTCTTGACAAAATTGTATTCAATCTTATGTCTGGGAGAACAGGGTGACACCAATATGTCTGCCGTAAGGCTATGTTCAGATTATGGTTTTCCTATACATCCGAAGCGTGGGCAATTGGATGACCATATAGTTGGATTCTACTGTCACTCACCTGAATCTATGCAGCTTCCTACCACAGAGCCATGTACCCGGTACCACCAAATGGTGCCTTATTACCACTATCTGCTAAATGGCACCCTATTACCACTGTACAGCCAAAGGCTGACTTATTACCACTGTAGTGCCAAATAGTGCCCTATTACCACCATACCGCCAAATGGTGTCCTATTGCCACTGTACCACTAAATGGTACCCTATTACCACCATACCGCCAAATGGTGCCCTATTACCACTGTACCACCAAACGGTGCCCTATTACCACTGTACTATCAAATGGTGCCCGATTTCCACTGTAGCACCAAATAGTTCCCTATTACCACTGTACCATCAAATAGTGCCCTATTACCACTGTACCAGTAAATGGAGCACAATTACCACTGTACCATTAAATGGTGCCCTATTACCACTGTACCAGTAAATGGAGCACAATTACCACTGTACCATCAAATAGTGCCCTATTACCACTGTACCAGTAAATGGAGCACAATTACCACTGTACCATTAAATGGTGCCCTATTACCACTGTACCAGTAAATGGAGCACAATTACCACTGTACCATTAAATGGAGCACAATTACCACTGTTGCGCCAAATGGTGCCCTACTACCACAGTACCATTAAATGGCGCCCTATTACCACCATACTACTAAATGATGCCCTATTTCCAATGTAGCACCAAATAGTGACCTATTACCACTGTACCATTAAATGGTGCCCAATTACCACTGTACCATTAAATGGCGCACAATTACCACTGTAGCGCCAAATGGTGCCCTACTACCACAGTACCATTAAATGGCGCCCTATTACCACCATACTACTAAATGATGCCCTATTTCCAATGTAGCACCAAATAGTGACCTATTACCACTGTACAATTAAATGGTGCCCAATTACCACTGTACCATTAAATGGCGCACAATTACCACTGTAGCGCCAAATGGTGCCCTACTACCACAGTACCATTAAATGGCGCCCAATTACCACTGTACCATTAAATGGCGCACAATTACCACTGTAGCGCCAAATGGTGCCCTACTACCACAGTACCATTAAATGGCGCCCAATTACCACTGTACCATTAAATGGAGCACAATTACCACTGTAGCGCCAAATGGTGCCCTACTACCACAGTACCATTAAATGGCGCCCAATTACCACTGTACCATTAAATGGAGCACAATTACCACTGTAGCACCAAATGGTGCCCTACTACCACAGTACCATTAAATGGCGCCCAATTACCACTGTACCATTAAATGGAGCACAATTACCACTGTAGCGCCAAATGGTGCCCTACTACCACAGTACCATTAAATGGTGCCCAATTACCACTGTACCATTAAATGGCACCCAATTACCGCTGTACCACTAAATGGTGCCCTATTACCACTGTACTGCTAAATGGTGCCCTATTACCACTGCAGTACTATCGTTCCCTATTATCACTATAACAGCAAACGGTACCTTATTACCACTAGATAGGTTAAGACGCTATTATATGTCTGGCGCAAAAACAATGGAACACAGCAGACATATGTACTATATCTACATGTAACAGATATTGGGCAATACACCATTTTCCCTTTTCATTACGGATTTAACGCTACAAAGTGCAGCAATTCCCATTAGAAATCTCTGCAAGAGTAAGAACCAAGTTACAAATGGGAAACCATTTTCTCGTTTGCAGTAAACTCGCATATATTATATAGAGTGCAACTTATGTTTGGTGCTTTAATAACTAGTGACCCAGAAGAGTAGAAACCTTGGTTAGGTGTAGCCATTTGTCTTCTCTATGATCAGTCTAAAAATGGCCATACACATTGTGAGGCAGTGACCGGGTCATATGCGAGGGTCGCTATGTGTCCCCCAGGATGCGCACAGAAGCCTATTGAGGCTGTGGGAGTCACAGGTATAGCTGCGATTGCAAGGCAGAATAAAAGTAAATGTTGGTCTTGGGCAAGCTATTTGTCCAGTGCAGATTTAGGAAAACCTGCCATGGGCTTTTATTTTTTAAACGGATTACAGGATGGTAGTGGGGTGGTCCGCTTCCTCCCCGGCCCGAGTTTTCCATGTGGCCTACGGCCTGCAGCAGAGGGTTGGGTGTGTCAGTGTGGAGTTTGCAAGGTGCAGAGCAGACGGCTCTGCAAAAGCTCAGCCTGTGTGAGGGAACACAGACCCTAGCAGAGCGAACTACTGGCACCCCGTGCATAATACGGTGGTGCAGTCGACCTCGGCAACTGGACGTATTTATGGACTACGTTTATTTTGAACTTTCCTGGGTCACTGCCTCATCACTGCACAGTGAGGACACCGCTGCACTACAACATTCAACAGCAGATGGACGAACATTTGTGCATAAGGTTTAAATGGGAAGAGGCGAGTAAGAAGCTGCCAGACACCATCCAAGGTAGGTTATCTTTGTTGAGCACAAGGGATTGGGCTTGTTGAAATGTAACATGCCAAATCCTTTTTTTACAAGAATTGGCTGAATCAACATTCAGAAAGTTGAAAATCGTTGGGCTGAAGTTAGTCTACTCTGGATGGCCACCTGTACCATCTTGGTGGCAAGCTTCTCTCTGTCACACACTATTCATTGGCCCAGTTTTATCTCTCTCATTTTTGCTGTTTATTTAAACTGTGTGTCCTTGTCCTGCAAAAACAGAAGCAAAGCCATTAATCTCCCTGGTAAACCCCTCTCATATTTGTAGACTTCAAGAGCCTTATCGCAGAATCTTAGAATGTCACTTTCTTCAGAGTGATCCCTTATAGTCTGAGAGGAGAAACTCACCGAATTGCTTGCTGTACTTGACAAAGAGAAAATAAACAGCAAGAGATGCCATGTACGAGCCATCCGAAAAAGAGCTACACATTATAAAGCTGATTATAGTGAATACTTAGCAAATACTTGTGTATTTTATTTTATGCCAATAGACGTGTCTTCTGTGAAGTCCTGACAAACCTATGCCAACTGTCAACTGGGTTAGAAGTAAAGGTGGCCATGAACATTGGGAAGAACTAGGCTGATGGAGGAACAACCATTGATCAAATGAACATAGGTAAAAAATTGTTTGATCCTGGTGAAAAACAACCCATTTTTTGGGAGCACTATGGGATTATTCTGGCAACATCTGAAGAATTACAGAATTATGAAAAGTGAATATTGTACCTAGGAATTCGCTTGCTAGCTTAAAAATATTCTTTAAAACAAATTTATTCAATTGTCTGTACCAGCATAAACCTCCATCTGCCTCTAAATAAAGTGCCCAAAATGTACTAATTTACTATGTTAAACTAAGCAGACAAAAATATTCAAGTTTAACCGTTTCCAAATTGTCAGCCTTTCTCCATTAATTGCAAATTCTAAAAACGCAGCAGCTGCTGTTAACACATTGCAGCTGGATCCATGCTGTCTCTAAAAGTCGCTGGTGCCAAAAAGGTGATTGGGCGCTCTCCGCAGAAGAACATTCCAGGCAACGGAGGGGAACCATATTTCTGACAAAATGACTGTGCTAAGAAACTTTCATTTATGCAATAGCCTAATATTTAGAGAAAAAAAGGCTAAGGGCAACAAAAACCTAAAATACCTAGAATCTCCTGCCTTCTCGACACACCGGAAATGCCGCTAAACAACTCAGTGGCTAAGTGAGCCGCTGCTGTGGCTAGTGAGCCCCTGCTGTGGCTAGTGACTGGCAGACTTTCTGGAGAATGACCAGGAATTAGAGACCCAGGAATGTGGGAAGAGGAGTCGTAGAGGAACGGCAGAGCTAAGTGTTGCTTCTAGTTTTTTGTCCCTTTGGAGCATTTCTCTATCGACATGTCAACCCTTTTAAAAGTGGCATGGTGCTCCTAGATAATTTGTTTTAGCAGTTTGTTACCCATTTGACACGTCAGCAGTGGTACATAAATACTTCATACTGCTTCACATGTCACTTGAGCAGAACAATACAAACTACTCGAGTGACCGAACGAACGGGTTAGATGACAGCAATGTCCTGGATGAGCTCCCCCGGCTGGACGCAGAGACTTTAAGCTAACATTCTTGTGGTTTCATTAAACTGCTTAATGTGATTATCATATTTAGAAAAGCTGAGTGATAACTCTCCCAAAGTTCATGAACTAGTGAATTTAAGATACTGATGGCAGACAAGGAAACACAATGTAGACTGCGTGACATGCCGGCTTTAGGAAAACCTCCCCGGTGGAACCATTTCCTACAAAAAAGCTGGACGATCTGCTTATTAGCACCAACATATTCTGCAGCACGTTCCAGATATTGTCATCATTCGCAATCTAGATTCCCTATCAGTATGTCTTTGGAGTGTGTGAGGAAACCAGAGAACCCAGAGGAAACCTACGCAAACACGGGAGAACATCCAAACTCCTTGCAGATGTTGTCCTTGGTGGAATATGAACCCAGGATCACAGCGCTGCAAAGGAACAGTGCTAACCACTGAACCACCATGCTGTCCATATTCATTCATAAAATCTAAATCTCCATGTAAGGTGTTATTTTGATCACAGAATGTCCCTAAAGAGTCCAATACACATAAGATGGTGCTTTTTGTAAGATTTGAACAGATGAATATATCATGGGCCTTATGGAGCTTTCTATCAGATTTGCACCTTCCAATGCTATTGTATGAAATCAGAGGTAAGTTAAAACCCCTCACTACTTATTTAGGCACCATACCAAAAGGAGTTGTCTCAGCAGACTCATCAGAGGAAAGCCATTCCAAAATGCAGCCGCTGAAGAGCTAGCTGACCGGTCCAACTCCTGTTCCTGGAACCCCAGCAAACAGCTGATTTCAAAGTCATTTCTCCTAAAGAATTGTAGTATTACTTATGTAACAAGGATTGTCTGAATCAGCCATAACGGGAGCTGCTCGTACGGGAAGGGAGGACCTCAAAAAGGACATAAGACCAGGAGTTGGTATAGCTAGCCATATCTTGTCCATGTACGTGTGGCCTGATTCACACACTAATTAATTCATACTGTAGACTGATTAAGTGAATGAAGAATACATTTGTATGTGCACCACCAGTCAACCCAGCGTAGGCACAACCCCAAGACCACAAGGCTATAAGACATCTGCAAAGTGTACCTTGAGTGGTTTTAGCTTTAGTGACCCCAAAAGTGGAATGCCCAATTCTTGGGAAGAGGGTGTTTGGTTAAGGAGTGGCAAAAAAAAAAGCCTGGATAGGTTGGTAAATTTTCAGCTGTCTTGTTTCCACTCCAAATTGACATATTAAGATGATCATTCCCAAAGGCTTTGACATTCATAATCAAATGACCAATATACACAGTGAATGAATGTTACAAAGAAAGGCAAGACAATGCTCTTACAGCTTTAGTGCACTGGACATCCTTTCCTAGCAGCCAGTTTAGCTCCAGATTTCCTTCTCCCTGGTAACAAGACTGTAGTCTTTCCTTAATGAGCGCATTGATAGTCTTGATGGGGAAGACACATAGTGTGGAATCGTCGGGTGGATTGTGGTACTGTTTCTGGCCTTTTGAAAAAATTGCAAAAAGTACATCATCCAGCACTGATATTTTCAGAGACCTAGCTAATGTGGCCCCTGGTTTTGTTAGATAGGCAGCCTGCAGTAGCCTGTACTCCACCCCGTTCTTTGTGCATCCAATAGGCAAGGAAACATAGGAGTGAAATTTAGGATCGTTTTTGCATAAGCGTACAATACGAGAGGTGTAGAAGAGATCACTTGCTGAATTACTAGAGATACCTTCAGGAGTTTCAGGCTGCACAGTGAGGAAATAAACATAGTTGCCGCTTGCAAAGCCATAAATGTAAAAAATGTCAAAATGAGAAACCAAAGCAAGGGTATCAGATGGTATCTTGATGAGGGACGACACAAAGTCACTGTAGAGCTCATAATCCAACATGGTAGATGATTCTGGATCCCTAGGCAACTTGCGACTTGAAAGAGTTGGAAAATAATCCTGTTTGCCATCGACTGCAGTTCCAATGAAGAGTTTGCCGTCCCGACCTTCGCTGTGAACAATCACTCCATACATTGTACCAGTCTCATTCACACTGGAGAGATAGTGCTCTTTCTTGTGAGATGGTTCTACCAGTATAAAAAGGTCATCCAGACGTAGCAGCTTACAAACACCCTGGTACAAACTACCGCATGCCAACAGTCGGTTCTCAGAATAGTCAATGATTAACAGTTTGTTCACGTTGTTGGTCAGTGTACGAGGTTCACTACATGGCTGCACATTCTGCGGAGGGTAGCAGGATTTGTTATCCTCTCCAGGACCAGTGTTATGGGACACCAACAGGGTTAAGTTTCCTGAAAGCTTATAAATGCGATTTACTGCACCTACGTAGATGGCCCCTGTGCTCTGGTGCACGGTGAGATGACTAAAAGTCCAGTCTCTTGCTCAGCATGAAATGTGTTGGTAAGGGAAGCACCAGGAATTTCTAAAGACAGCATGGCCAAAACCAGCAAGACCATGGAAGCTGCCCGACTGTGGAAATGGAGAGATTTCTCTGTTCGCCTCAGTAACCTCTGCTGTTCCATGGTGATGAATTAGGGGAAAGAAGAGAGATGGAACCCAAGCTCTCTTTGGTATTCAATGCCTCCAAGAGTTTAAGTCTTCTTTACATGATTCTGAAAGACAGAAAAAATATGAATATCAGATATATAGGATTTGTAATGAGGCTTGTCATAATGTCTGTAATATAGAAAGAGTTTGTCGTCGCTGTTATCTCGTTAACCCTTTCCTCCTCGGAATGTGGTACCAGAGAGAATAAGACACAGACCAAAGGATGCGTCAATAAGCTCTGCGTTTATTGCTAACAAAGGGATTCATATACTCCCCTGAAGCAGGAAGCGGAATTACCATATATGGCAGTTAATACAACTAAAACATAAAATGCTAGTTTCACTTTAAAAAACTCCATTCTTGGCTTTTGGCCCTGTTTAGCTCCTAGCACAGAGCGTCTCTTCTCAGGCGAGGGGGAATGTATTGTATTGACTAAAATGAGGAACATCTTATCTTGTCTCCTGGTACACGTCAACCTGTCGGTTAAAAAGAAAACAAAGCCTCTGAACTTTGGAAAAATGCTAGCTCTAAGAAAAAAATGCTGGTTCAGCGATCACAAGTTCATAGGCATTTATTAAATCCAGCCAATATTCATGACTACAATCACCATTAATGCGGAGCGGTCACCTCTCCTGACATGGCCGTGTTAGAATATACCTGCGTTTCCCATAAAATAACAATTCTGGAACAACTTTGCACTACACCATTCCTCCTAGAAATGAATGCATAAATTGTCAACTGGCTGGTTAAAGGGCATGTACATACACAATCTGCCACCGGCGGCACAGACCGGACCGTGTGACACTGTGAGGGCAACCCCCAACTGGTGACATCCAGCTGTCTCATTATTCATTCATTTCTAGGAGACATAACAGTGGATAGACACATCACAGATTCCTAGAAGTAAATGCTCCTAAATCCAGTTATTTACAGACATGTCAGGAGAGGTGACTGATCCTCCTTAAATCTCTTGGTGCAAATACAAATCATATGTGATGATTATTAGACTTATTGTGTTCTGTAAGATTAGTAAGCGGCAGAGTGCTCGGAGCGTGCTCCTCCCCAATGCTAGCATAGACATCATGAAATATAGGAGATTGTCTACGCATGGCACCTTTACTAGTAAAATAAGATTTCACTTCTAAGGGTCACTGCTTTCCTGCTACTGTGAAATCGAAATAATCTAAAGCTGTGCAAAAAGATTAAACACTTTATATATCCACCTAAGCTAAAGCTATAATGACAACTGATGTACGGATGCCCCCTCTAATCTGGAGAAAGTCACATCACTTATGTCTGGAGACACTCATGTTCAGATCAGCGCAATATACAAGTAGAACTTACGTAAAAAAGAGAACTGTCGCTATGAAAGACTTGGTAAAAGAAAGAGGTCAGAATGATATCTTGGGTTTTAAGCTGCATTTCCAGTAGTAAATCAGGAATTATCCTGTGACCTGCATCTACCTATAGAAAGGGGCCATGTATCCAGACATTGTCAGTAGAGATGAGGCTGCGCATATTTATCCCATTCATTTATATGGGATTTCAAAAACAATAGTTGCGCACACTTTCTCCAAAAGTGAGTTGCTCTCAGATGAGGTAGCAAAAATCTGGTGATGGATTCCCTTTAAAACTCATGTGGTTCGGACAGTAGGTTTTACATCTTTCAGACATTTATGGCATATCCTGTGGATTAATGTTCAAGATGTGGACAACCCATTTAAGTATTTCAGACAAGTTTATGATAAGAGAAGCAGAAAACAGCAAGAAGTATAAGTCATGGCTGTTACGTATGCATTCCCCGTCTTCATGTCCCCCAAACCTTCCATCCCGTAGCAGTTATACTGTTGGAATACTGTCCACTACACTTTATAGCCGGGAAGCACACTTTCAGCTCCAATTATTACGGTTTTACCTTCTCCAAACTGTTCATATACATTTTCCATTGAGTCAGACACATAAGCACACTTATCAAAGGATTAGTTAACAACACAGAAAGTGACTTGTGACCTAATACATTCATACCGTCTACTTACGGTGAACGATTCTACTTGTCATACAAGCAAACATCAGCAAACAAAGGAA
>JARQOD010000002.1:472693848-472740792 GCA_033576555.1 Oophaga sylvatica
TGGCATGTGGGTCCTCCGCCACCCCAGCCCTGCACACAGCATGGTGCACCGGCTAGCGGGCTCAGTGGGCAGAGGTGCAGCCCTGGCATGTGGGTCCTATGCCACCCCAGCCCTGCACACAGCATGGTGCACCGGCTAGCGGGCTCAGTGGGCAGAGGTGCAGCCCTGGCATGTGGGTCCTCCGCCACCCCAGCCCTGCACACAACATGGTGCACCGGCTAGCGGGCTCAGTGAGCAGAGGTGCAGCCCTGGCATGTGGGTCCTCCGCCACCCCAGCCCTGCACACAGCATGGTGCACCGGCTAGCGGGCTCAGTGGGCAGAGGTGCATCCCTGGCATGTGGGTCCTCTGCCACCCCAGCCCTGCACACAGCATGGTGCACCGGCTAGCGGGCTCAGTGAGCAGAGGTGCAGCTCTGGCATGTGGGTCCTCCACCACCCCAGCCCTGCACACAGCATGGTGCACCGGCTAGCGGGCTCAGTGGGCAGAGGTGCAGCCCTGGCATGTGGGTCCTCCGCCACCCCAGCCCTGCACACAGCATGGTGCACCGGCTAGCGGGCTCAGTGAGCAGAGGTGCAGCCCTGGCATGTGGGTCCTCCGCCACCCCAGCCCTGCACACAGCATGGTGCATCGGCTAGCGGGCTCAGTGGGCAGAGGTGCAGCCCTGGCATGTAGGTCCTCCGCCACCCCAGCCCTGCACACAGCATGGTGCACCGGCTAGCGGGCTCAGTGGGCAGAGGTGCAGCCCTGGCATGTGGGTCCTCCGCCACCCCAGCCCTGCACACAGTATGGTGCACCGGCTAGCGGGCTCAGTGGGCAGAGGTGCAGCCCTGGCATGTGGGTCCTCCGCCACCCCAGCCCTGCACACAGCATGGTGCACCGGCTAGCGGGCTCAGTGGGCAGAGGTGCAGCCCTGGCATGTAGGTCCTCCGCCACCCCAGCCCTGCACACAGCATGGTGCACCGGCTAGCGGGCTCAGTGGGCAGAGGTGCAGCCCTGGCATGTGGGTCCTACGCCACCCCAGCCCTGCACACAGCATGGTGCACCGGCTAGCGGGCTCAGTGGGCAGAGGTGCAGCCCTGGCATGTGGGTCCTCCGCCACCCCAGCCCTGCACACAGCATGGTGCACCGGCTAGCGGGCTCAGTGAGCAGAGGTGCAGCCCTGGCATGTGGGTCCTCCGCCACCCCAGCCCTGCACACAGCATGGTGCACCGGCTAGCGGGCTCAGTGGGCAGAGGTGCATCCCTGGCATGTGGGTCCTCCGCCACCCCAGCCCTGCACACAGCATGGTGCACCGGCTAGCGGGCTCAGTGAGCAGAGGTGCAGCTCTGGCATGTGGGTCCTCCGCCACCCCAGCCCTGCACACAGCATGGTGCATCGGCTAGCGGGCTCAGTGGGCAGAGGTGCAGCCCTGGCATGTGGGTCCTCCGCCACCCCAGCCCTGCACACAGCATGGTGCACCGCTAGCGGGCTCAGTGAGCAGAGGTGCAGCCCTGGCATGTGGGTCCTCCGCCACCCCAGCCCTGCACACAGCATGGTGCATCGGCTAGCGGGCTCAGTGGGCAGAGGTGCAGCCCTGGCATGTAGGTCCTCCGCCACCCCAGCCCTGCACACAGCATGGTGCACCGGCTAGCGGGCTCAGTGGGCAGAGGTGCAGCCCTGGCATGTGGGTCCTCCGCCACCCCAGCCCTGCACACAGTATGATGCACCGGCTAGCGGGCTCAGTGGGCAGAGGTGCAGCCCTGGCATGTGGGTCCTCCGCCACCCCAGCCCTGCACACAGCATGGTGCACCGGCTAGCGGGCTCAGTGGGCAGAGGTGCAGCCCTGGCATGTGGGTCCTCCGCCACCCCAGCCCTGCACACAGCATGGTGCACCGGCTAGCGGGCTCAGTGGGCAGAGGTGCAGCCCTGGCATGTGGGTCCTCCGCCAGCCCTGCACACAGCATGGTGCACCGGCTAGCGGGCTCAGTGGGCAGAGGTGCAGCCCTGGTATGTGGGTCCTCCGCCACCCCAGCCCTGCACACAGCATGGTGCACCGGCTAGCGGGCTCAGTGGGCAGAGGTGCAGCCCTGGCATGTGGGTCCTCCGCCACCCCAGCCCTGCACACAGTATGGTGCACCGGCTAGCGGGCTCAGTGGGCAGAGGTGCAGCCCTGGCATGTGGGTCCTCCGCCACCCCAGCCCTGCAAACAGCATGGTGCACCGGCTAGCAGGCTCAGTGGGCAGAGGTGCAGCCCTGGCATGTGGGTCCTCCGCCACCCCAGCCCTGCACACAGCATGGTGCACCGGCTAGCGGGCTCAGTGGGCAGAGGTGCAGCCCTGGCATGTGGGTCCTCCGCCACCCCAGCCCTGCACACAGCATGGTGCACCGGCTAGCGGGCTCAGTGGGCAGAGGTGCAGCCCTGGCATGTGGGTCCTCCGCCACCCCAGCCCTGCACACAGCATGGTGCACCGGCTAGCGGCTCAGTGGGCAGAGGTGCAGCCCTGGCATGTGGGTCCTCCGCCACCCCAGCCCTGCACACAGCATGGTGCACCGGCTAGCGGGCTCAGTGGGCAGAGGTGCAGCCCTGGCATGTGGGTCCTCCGCCACCCCAGCCCTGCACACAGCATGGTGCACCGGATAGCGGGCTCAGTGGGCAGAGGTGCAGCCCTGGCATGTGGGTCCTCCGCGACCCCAGCCCTGCACACAGCATGGTGCACCGGCTAGCGGGCTCAGTGGGCAGAGGTGCAGCCCTGGCATGTAGGTCCTCCGCCACCCCAGCCCTGCACACAGCATGGTGCAGCGGCTAGCGGGCTCAGTGGGCAGAGGTGCAGCCCTGGCATGTAGGTCCTCCGCCACCCCAGCCCTGCATACAGCATGGTGCACCGGCTAGCGGGCTCAGTGAGCAGAGGTGCAGCCCTGGCATGTAGGTCCTACGCCACCCCAGCCCTGCACACAGCATGGTGCACCGGCTAGCGGGCTCAGTGGGCAGAGATGCAGACCTGGCATGTGGGTCCATATAGATTTACCTCAGCGCTGAAACGTCAGCTAGCCTTCCACTTCCAGCCCATACATATGTGCATGTGAGATATAGAATAATCATTTTACTTCTATCGCGCCAACATATTGGCACTTTACACTTTAGAGCAGACAATAAAAGACATGACAGAATAGCAATAATCCCATAAATCATCAGATTCGAAAGGAGTGAGGGCCCTGCTCACAGGCTACAATCTATGAGGAGATAGGGGAGACACCAAAGGTGGATGGTAACAATTTATTGTGCGGACCACCCAAAGTGTAAGAATCGGGTGTTCCTGTAATGCTGCATGAACCGTAACCAACCAGTATGTGTGAGGCTAAGTGCACACGTTCAGGATTATTTGCATTTTTTTCCGCGGGAAAAAACGCGTCAAAAACGCATGTATTAAGCATCCTATCATTTAGAATGAATTCCGCAATTTTTGTGCACATGGTGCGTTTTTTTCCGCGAAAAAAACGCACTGCGGAAAATCTAGCAACATGTCCATTAATTTTGCGGATTTCTAGCGTTTTTCCCGCTATATTATTGACCTAGAAAGTTCAGGAAAAAATCGTGGTTAAAACGCGTCAAATCCGCGCAAAAAACGCACAAAAAAACGCGCAAAAACGCGCGTTTTTGCTGCGAAAAAAGTTCGGTTTTGCTCAGGAATATTCTGCAAACATTCCTGAACGTGTGCACTTAGCCTAAAAGTACAGACACAGAGGGCTAAGTGCATAAAGCATGTGAGGACATGATGCGAGGGTCCTGGTTTTGAAGAAAATGTGTGGGCAAAACAGGGATAGTTAGATAAATATGTTGAGGCGGTAGGCCAGTCTGAAGAAATGCGTTTTAGGGCACACTTAAAACTGGGTAGTGCATTCCAAAGAATTGTTGCAGCACATGAGATGTCCTGGAGATGGGAGTGGGATGTTCAGCTTATTGAGGATGATAATCTGAGGTCATTAGCGGAACAGAGGGCACGAGTAGGGTTGTAGACTGAGACAAGGGAGGAGATGTAGGGTGGTGCTGAACCATGGAGCGCTTTGTGGGTGAGAATGATGAGTTTATATTGAATTCTGGAGTGGATGGGTAACCAGTGCAATGACTGGCACAAGGTAGAGGCATCAATGTAACGATTGGTGAGGAATATGATCCTGGCTGCTGCATTCTAGATAGATTGGAGAGGGGAGAGTCCGGTAAGAGGGAGACCGATTAATAAAGAGTTAGAATAGTCCAGACAAGAATGAATAAGAGCAACAGTAAGGCTAAGTGCACACATTGCGAATTGTTAGCGTTTTTTTTGCGGCGAAAACACAGCAAAAACACTTACACAACGCAACCCATTATATTCTATGGGATTCCGCAATGCTGTGCTAATGCTGCGTATTTTTCTGCGGCGGAATCGCATCACGGAAAAATAACCAGCATGCTCATTCTTTTTGCAGAATCTCGGCGATTCCGCCGCCATAGGAATGCATTGAACCGTTTACTTTCCGCATGTGGCTATGCCCACCATGCGCAAAATGAGCGGTTCATGTGCGGATAGTACCCACGGTCTGGAGAGGAGACTCTCCTCCAGGCCCTGGGTACCAGATCCCTGTTGAAACAATAATTAAAATAAAAAATCATGATATTCCCACCTTCCGGCGGCACCCCGCAGCCTTCCTGCTCCTCAGCAACGCTCCCGGCAACTCCTGTTCCCAGGGATGCCTTGTGACAATGACCCCAGATGAAATAGCAGTCTCGCGTGATGCTACGTCATCTGGGGTCATTGTCACCAGTCATCCCTGGGAACAGGAGTTGCCGGGAGCGTTGCTGAGGAGCAGGAAAGCTGCGGGGGGCCGCCGGAAGGTGGGAATATCATGATTTTTTATTTTTTTTTATCATTTTTAACATTATATCTTTTACTACAGATGCAGCATAGGCAGCATAAATAGTAAAAAGTTAGTCACACTTGTCAAACACTATGTTTGATTAGTGTGACCAACCTGTCAATCAGTTTTCCAAGCGATGCTACAGATCGCTTGGAAAATGCTAGCATTCTGCAAGCTAATTACGCTTGCAAAACGCTAGTTTTTAGAGGGAATACGCATATCAATTAAAATGCGTATTTCCCACGGCAGAGAGGTGCGGGATTTCCGCGGAAATTTCTGCGGCAATTCCGAACGTGGGCACATAGCCTAAGAGTTTTTGCAGAGTCAAAAATAAGAAAAGGTCGAATTCTAGAAATGTTTTTGAGGTGCAGGTGACAAGAGTGAGTAATCGGATGTGGAGGGTGAAAATAAGATCTGAATCAAGTATGACCCCAAGAGAGCGAGCATGTTGCTGCGGAGTAATGGTGGAACCACACACGGAGATAGCAATGTCGGGCACCGGTAGGTTAGTGGAGGGAGGAAACACAAGGAGTTCAGTTTTTGACAGGTTCAGTTTCATATATAGTCAGCTGTGCTAATAAAAATGGCACAATGTGGTGATAAATACGGCTCGAGTCCGCCATACCACAAGCTCTCGTTACACATATGTAGTAATATACATTATGACATTTTCCAGTCACTGGCTGACACAGACAGATGAGGGCCCCTGTGCAAGACCAGTATATGGGCCCTTTACAGTCCAGTAGCTCCTCACAATGCACAATTCCCCTTCCTTTGAAGGTGGACGCGGCCCCCCACCCTCTTGGTCTTCTGTGTGGCCGCACAGGTTGCACCAGTGATATTTCCGCCCCTGCGTCTGTATGTAATACCTGTATACATATCACGTTCTGAGGTCAGAGCTCGCTGACTATACAGTGATAAGTGTGACATTGGCGCTGCTTATCTGGTTTCTCACGTGGCTTTTGTAGGAAGCCATGTGAGAGACCGCTTTTTGTAGGAAGCCATGTCTGTCTGACATAGGATGCTCCCTGTCTCTGAAGAAGTTTTCAGGTGCGGGGGATGTTCTCCATGAAAGCATGAGATACTCCCTATCAATGGTAGACAAGACACTGATTTCCACAAAAAGATTGTCAGCAGCGCAGCAGATGAGGTGTGTACTATATGGCCACGAGTGAAATGGTGACTGATGAGTTCAATGTTGGCAATTTTTCACCTATCCTTAGACTAGAGATAATTGGTAAATCAGTGTGGTGCCAACCGATTGGCACAATGGCCACTTGTTTCCGCTGTTTCCTCCCTAGCTATATTGCCGCAGAAGGAAGGCGATGAACAGGGCGACTGGTCGCTTTTGCGTCCTGATGCGTCATTCCAAGTCTATGCCGCTGATGGAGATAGCTGTGCTTGCTAGTGTTATATAAATCAAGCAACATTTGGCTTCTCTTGGATGTGATTTTTCAGCAATGGAGGGGTCCCAACAGCTGGACCCTCACTGATCTATCAATTATCACCTATCCAGTGGTACACATCACCCACCAGGCATGATTGTGGTGTGATGTGAAAGCATAGTCTTCCTCCGTCTGTTCAGTGCTCAGATACATATGTATACACCGCCTCTCACACGTCTGCCATGGTCATATTAATATAAAGTCAGCTCTTTTCCGTGTCGTAGATATCTGTGTATTTTGCCCACTTACTGCCATGTCTCTGAGGCGGCAGCAGTGTGTGAAGTGTGAAGAGCTGGGTCATACTGGTGTCACCACCAGTCTGTGACCCAGGAGCTTCCTACATATCAAAGCTTCTTCTGTGGAGGATGTAGATTGTCTCTTTGATGTTGGTGTGATGGAGACACTGTATATAGGAAGGCAGTCATATTGTGATAGTGCAGGAAAACATAACCCTTTGGGCCTGTGCACATGTTGCAGATGTCACAAAACCTGAAGAGTTTCCTGATTCCAACAAAGTGAATGAGAATCCGGAAGTCTCATGCACACGATGCTTGTTTGTGACTTGCACATTTGGTGCAGATATAAATCTGCAGCATGTCAATTCTTTCAGCGTTTTTGCTGCAGATTTCATCCATACTAAGGGAATGTGCACACGTTGCAGAATAGTGTGCCGAATTTTCTGCAGAGAATCTGCACCTTCTGGCACAAAAAGCAGGTAAAAATGCTTGTGGATTTCCTGTAGAATTGACGTGGATTTGTTGCGGATTTTATAGCGTTTTTACTGTGCGTATTTGTTAGTTGGTGGGAGAGAGAGAGAGATGAATGAAAATAAATGCCAGAGTAGGAAAACGCTGCTGAGGATCCGCAAAAAGAATTGACATGCTGCGGGAAAAAAAAAACGCTACAAATCTGCGCGGATTTTTCCGAAGCACGTGCACAGCAATTCTTCATTTCAGATTGACTTACATTGGCTGTGCACTACACTGCGGATTTCATGCAATTCCGCACGTCCAAAAACGCTGCGGAAACCCATCGAAATCCGCAACGTATGCACATACCCTAATCAGTGGGGTAAAAGCTGCACCAAAAACGCATGTAAAAAAATGCATAAAAAAGTGCACATTTTAAGCTGCGTTTTTCTTGCCAAGAGATACAGAAATGCTACAGAAATTTCTGCACCAAATACTTAAAGTGTGCACATAGCTGTACTGTGCTGAGAATCATATAGATCAGGTGGGGGATTCCAGTACTCGACAGGATGTCACGTCTCCACAAAGTAAATCATCCAAATTCACAGCAAATCTCAGACATAGTGCATCCTCATCTTATAAGACTCAGTGATTGTCTTCTCCATTCATTCTCCAGGAGGCGATCCTGTCTGATCTACCGGATTTTACTTCGCCAGACTGGATCTGTAGACAAGACGTAGCTTTCCTCTGCACTAAACCACTCTTTGTGCGATGCCTTTGGCTCCTTTCAAGGCAGAACTGTTCAAAGGCTTTTGTTGCAGAGAGGAAGGAATTCTGCACTATTTATTTATCATGACTGAGCCATTGTCATGTAGAATTACACGGATGGCTATTTCTGACGTTTTTTATGATGTGAGGGTCAGTTAGGACTCGGAGATGCTATCTAATGTGTTGTATGAACCTAGGGCAGCTGTCAGGTTTATTTATCAAGTTCAACCATTTGTTAGTCTCCAGTTATACCTGTCATCAAATTTAGATCAATTATATAATATAGTATGATAGTATAATAGTTCATTTTTTTTACACATACCCCACGACTTGCCTAAAGTGAGAGTTCGCTATTACCAGCAGGGGGAGTAGTTCATATGGATTATAGAGCACTTCCTACAAGCCGTCTACAGTCTGGTACATACAGGGGTGTAGTCATCCATTCAGTTTAATTTTAGAACCTCCACTGTAGTTGGTATATTAGTAAATTACATCCTTAACAATTGTTGTATATATACACCCCATGAGAAAAATATTTATATTTCTATTACTGATGTAGATTCTAAGGCCGGTGTCACACTTGCGAGTGTGATGCGAGAAACTCACACAAGTCTTTCGCATCAACACCCGGCACTGCCGCCGGCATAGAAATACATGCCGCCGCACACTCCGGTCCGAGTGCCTGCGGCAGTTCCGGGAGTTGATGCGAGAGACTCGCGTGAGTTTCTCGCATCACACTCGCAAGTGTAACATCGGCCTAAGACTATGTTTACATGTTGCGTTTTTGGTGCTTTTTTATGCAAATTAAAATCTGTGTTTTAGAGTACCAGCAAAGTCTATGAGATTTCAGAAATCTCATGCTCACACATTGTTTTTTATCCTGACTGATTTGGAAAATTGCTGCGTTTTTTAAAACTGCGTTTTTGCACCGTTTTCTCACCGATAGAAAGCAATGGGTAACTGCAAAAACACAGCAAAACCTGTTTTTTTAAAGCAGCTTCCTTACTGCCAAGAGAGCAGGTTTTGCCTGGAGAAAAAAACAGCAAACGCAACATGTGACCTTAGCCTTAGCCTGATGCACATGATTCGGAAGTAGCAGCGCTTTGGAAGTAGCGCTTGTTTGCTGCATTCAAAGCGTTGCCTTATATTGAATGCAGGTGAATCCGCATGTGTGTACTGAACCGTGCGAATTCACCGCGTTCAATACATTGTATGGGTGAAATTTCTCTTGTGGAGGCTAGTGTCACTTCAAGAGAAATTGACATGCTGCAGTCAGGAGAGACATCCCGCACGTCCGTCTCCGCAGGTGAGCCGTGGACGTCTGTGGACGCAAAGTGGACATGGGATTTCTTGAAATCCCATCCACTATGCTGTAACATCTGGCCACTGGGGTTTGATGCTGCATAAGTACACAGCATCAAACACGCAGCTACTCTGGATCGTGTGCACATACCCTTAGTGTGTTTTTATTGGACAGGTCTAGCGTTGATAACACAAAATTCTTATATTTTGCTGGGATGCAACATTTTTACCCTAGTCAGATGAAAGGGCTCCACCTAAGACAACAGTGCCCAAGTGATTTTTTAGACTTTTTTAGCTACAGGTTCTGCTGAATAGATATATATTTAAAGCTGTTGTTGCTTTTCAGATAATGTTCGGCTGTTGATGTCATGTCAGCACCTCAGCCCATGCTAGATACTTGGAGCAGTGGTGGACCCGGTGAAGTTGAGTACAGCACGTTTGTTATATTTTTTAATCAAATTTCAGCCAAGGTCGAATATTAAGTGTAAGAAGACAATTCCTTTAAGACATAATGTAAATGGATACTGACACCCACTAGAGGGAGTGTCCGCCATACTTTGTTATTAGAGTCTGCAGCTGTGCTCCCTCTAGTGGTGGCTGAAGGTAGTCAAAAAGCAGAGAACAGTTATTCGTGACATGCTTTGAGCGCTCAATCAGTCCACAGTCTTTTCTAGTCACTGCGGTCAGTCAGTATACACTCTAGTATAAACACTGCAGTCAGACAGCCTAATGAAGCACTGCCACGATCCATGGCATAAACCTTGCATGTGAGCAATTCATAGTTTGAGAAATATTAAGGAGCGGTTTACATGCATTTAGTCTTCTTGTGCTAGTGTTTTTAAAATTGTATTTAAAAGATACTAAAATGGCTATAATTAACAGCCTGAAAAATCTGCTCCTTCATCTTGCTGCACTTTGACCCCCAAAAGAAATATATATATATATATATATATATATATATATATATATACACTTGACCATTGCTTCATTCAGGGAGTGTTCTCAGGACTGCTGTGAGGTTCAGGTGGTTGGACCCTCAATGATCAGTAATCAGGGGAAAACACACCCATGTTGCTCTGATAGCAATTGAACACACATTCATCCAGCACATTAGATGGTTAGCTCACACAGAGAGCCCCTCCACCTCACAGCTCTTACTCTTATGACTCCTCTGTGAGTTTCTAAATTCCCTGAATGGGAGTCAGTGCACTCACGGTCATATGATGTCACTAAAGGGGCTTCACCATTCTAGCAGATGGGAGGTGATCAAGGGTTAGTTTACTCCTACTGTTATGTTTTGGTAGTAAGTAGTGTTGAGCATTCCGATACCGCAAGTATCGGGTATCGGCCGATATTCGCGTTATCGGAATTCCGATACTTAATTCCGATACTTTTTCCATATCGTATACCGGAATCGGAAGTTCCCATAATTCTTTGAGAGGCAATGTGATTTTAGTCAGCCAATGAGGAATCCTACGAAGTGTGGGCACATCCTGTAATGCTGCGGTCATCTTAACTAATGGCATGGCTGTGATTGGCTGCTGAAATGATGTCAGAATGCACTATAAAAGGCGCCGCCGCCATTTTAGCGTCACTGTGCTGTGAACTCAGTAAGGGACAGAACGCTACTCTGCTAACTCTGAGGGACAGTTAGATATTGCGATTTTGTGTACTACTGTGCTTGAGGCAGGCTAGTTTACCAACCGCTGTGTAAAGCTTCATTTTGCCAGTGTTGTTTTAACAGCTCTGTGCAAGGTGTGTGTGTGACAGTGCAGGTGACGCTGCAGTTTGCTCTGCATCCACCGCTGTTTGTAGGCATCTGCACGTGTCACTTTTTTTCTTTTTTTTTTATTTTATTTAGTGGAATTGGTGCAGCTCCATTATATTAGAAAAAAATCAAATCTATTAGTGTGACGTGCTTCCATCCGTATACAATACATTGGTTGCAAACACTATAGAAGTACAGAAAGGAGCTTTTCACAGATTGTGGACAGTTGTGTTTCAGTGTTCACTTCAGTCTGTGTTTTTTACTTTTTTGAGTGCAGATCACGCTCCAGTTAGTTCTTCAACCACTGCCGGTTGTAGTCTGCTGAGCGTGTGTCACTGCCTCATCCTTCACATTTTTCTCTAATTGGTGCTGCTCCATTTTAGTGGAAAAAAATCTAATCTATTAGTGTGACGCGCTTCCATCCGTATACAATACATTGGTTGCAAACACTATAGAACTACACAAAGGAGCTTTTCACAGATAGTGAATAGTTGTGTTTCAGTGTTCACTGCAGTCTGTGAGGTTTTGATTTTTTGAGTGCAGATCACGCTCCAGTTAGTTCTTCAACCACTGCCGGTTGTAGTCTGCTGAGCGTGTGTCACTGCCTCATCCTTCACATTTTTCTCTAATTGGTGCTGCTCCATTTTAGTGGAAAAAAATCTAATCTATTAGTGTGACGCGCTTCCATCCGTATACAATACATTGGTTGCAAACACTATAGAACTACACAAAGGAGCTTTTCACAGATAGTGAATAGTTGTGTTTCAGTGTTCACTGTAGTCTGTGAGCTTTTCATTTTGTGAGTGCAGATTACGCTCCAGTTTGTACTTCAACCACTGCCGGTTGTAGTCTGCTGAGCGTGTGTCACTGCCTCATCCTTCACATTTTTCTCTAATTGGTGCTGCTCCATTTTAGTGGAAAAAAATCTAATCTATTAGTGTGACGCGCTTCCATCCGTATACAATACATTGGTTGCAAACACTATAGAACTACACAAAGGAGCTTTTCACAGATAGTGAATAGTTGTGTTTCAGTGTTCACTGTAGTCTGTGAGCTTTTCATTTTGTGAGTGCAGATTACGCTCCAGTTTGTACTTCAACCACTGCCGGTTGTAGTCTGCTGAGCGTGTGTCACTGCCTCATCCTTCACATTTTTCTCTAATTGGTGCTGCTCCATTTTAGTGGAAAAAAATCTAATCTATTAGTGTGACGCGCTTCCATCCGTATACAATACATTGGTTGCAAACACTATAGAACTACACAAAGGGCCTTTCACAGATACTGAACAGTTGTCTGCAGGGTTCACTGTAGTCTGTGAGGAATAACCACACTTAGGCCTTAACTTTTCTGACTTTCTTTATCAATCTACCAAGATGAAGAAGTCAGTGAGTAAGGCACGTGGTCGTGGTCGAGGCCGTGGATTTGCAGCAGGGAGAGGACGTGGGGATTCTGTGGCTGCTGCCGCACCCAGTGACACAGCATCCACCAGTTTTTCCCCGTGAGCGTTCCTTTATGCGCACTTTTGTAGGAGCTCAGCGTACCCCCCTGCTGCGTGAAGAACAAATTGAAGCCGTTGTTGGTTGGATGGCAGCCAATGCATCGACTTCAATACCTTCCACCTCCTCTCAGGACCACAGCACTGTTGAACAACCATCAGTCTCTTCACCGCCTGCCAAATTGCCCAGGCAGTCAGAGAGCTCTGTACAGGAGCCAGCTGAGTCTCTGCTTCTGTTCTCAGAATCTGTTGGCTTGGAAACAGGGGCCCAGCCAAGCAGCATTCTGGAATGTGAAGAAGAGGCAGTATGCAGTGATGCGCAACAGCTGTGTCTCTCTGAATCTGAAGAGGCGGGTGAGCCAGTGCCGATGGTCAGCACACCGCAGAACGCATCTGATGATGATGAGACTCAGTTGCCAGTTTCTGTTGAGCATGGTGCTGGCCAGACCACCCAACAACAGCAGGTGTTGGAAGAGGGTAGTGGTGGAGATGATGAGGTCCAAGACCCAACATGGCGTGAGGAACAGGAAGGTGGTGGGAGCAGCTCTGAGGAAGAGATTGCACCAACGGTCCAAACAGTAGGAGAGGTAGGCTGCAGACTCGCTTGCCTGTAGCCTCCAGTTTGGCACCCGTTCGGAGCAGTTCTCTTACAACAGCCAAACCGGGCGCTCCCAGGACTTGCTCTGCGTGGTCCTTTTTTGATACAGTTGCAGATGATATTTGCTATGTCAAATGCAAGCTGTGTAATCAAAAAATTAAAAGAGGTAAAAGTGTCAGTAACCTTAATACAACAAATATGTGGAAACATGTGCGGTCAAAGCACTTTGTTGAGTTACAAAGACACACTGGAGATGTAGGCCAACCTACAGCAGCACCTACATCTTCAGCTCCTGTTGGAGCCTCTTCCTCCAGTTCACACACAGCTGGTAAGGCTTCCTCAAAGGATCGCCATGGAAGAACCTCTGTCACTGTTGTCCAGAGACACAGTGTTATTCCACCCACAGGTGCAAGTTCCCTGTCATCCTCACACACCCAGGCCACAAAACAGCCATCGGTAGCACAGGCATGGGATAAAAGACGGCCATACTCGGCAAACCATCCACGAGCACAGGCTCTGAATGCTGTCATTGCAAAACTCCTGTCCCTTGAAATGCTGTCATTCAGGCTGGTGGAGACTGACAGTTTCCGTGAATTAATGGCATTGGCAGTCCCACAATACAATGTGCCCAGCCGATTTTATTTCAGCAGGCAAGCCGTCCCTGGTCTGCAAAAGCATGTTGAGGCAAAAATTAAACATGCGCTACTAAACGCCGTCAGTAGCAAGGTCCACCTGACCACCGATGCGTGGACCAGTACCCATGGCCAGGGACGATACCTTTCACTCACTGCCCATTGGGTGAATGTTGTGGAGCCGGTACAGATCTTGCGAGTGGCGCTGTACGTGTTCTGCCAACTCCAAGGATTGCCGGAATCAAGTCTGTCCACATTGACTCCTCCTCCTACTCCAGTTCCTCAGAATCATCGCTGCAGGAGCCGTCACGGTCTACCTCCACATGGACCCGTGGACGCTTACCTGATGCGACCGATATGAGCACAGCCGTGGCCAAACGGCAACAGGCCGTTCTGAAATTAATTCCCATGGGGAATCGAAGCCACACAGCGCAGGAGGTCTGGAATGCCATCAAGCAGGAGAGCGACGTGTGGTTTTTGCCAGCGAATCTCCAGCCAGGTTTGGTAGTGTGTGACAATGGCCGAAATCTGGTGGCAGCTCTGGGCCTTGGCAACCTCACTCACATACCATGTCTGGCACATGTGCTCAACTTGGTCGTGCAGAGTTTTTTGAGGGACTATCCGGATCTTGATGCACTGCTGCACAAGGTCCGCCTAGAGTGCGCTCACTTGCGACGTTCCAGCATGGCCAGATCGCGTATTGCAGCTCTGCAACGCAGATTGCGCCTTCCTGAACATCGCATCATATGTGACGTATCCACCAGGTGGAATTCAACGTTACATATGTTGGAGCGGTTGTGTGAGCAGCAGCCAGCAGTTATGGAGTATCAGCTGCATCAGGCGCAATCAACACGCAATTTGCGCCGTCCACACTTCACCATTAATGAGTGGGCCACTATGAAGGACATGTGCCACGTTTTGCGTGCGTTGATGAGTCAACGCGGATGGCGAGTGCAGATGATGCACTAGTCAGCCTGACTGTCCCCCTTATCTGCCTGCTTCAAAAAACACTGCAAGCAATAAGGGATGAGGTTTTGGAAGAGGTGGAGGATGAGGAGTCACAAATTCCATCACCTTCTGGAAAGTCAGCGCAACGTGGTTCCTCACAAAGGGCTGGGCAGGGCTCACTTTGTGAGGAGGATGAGGAGGAGGAGTCAATGGAGGAGGAAGACATCGCTCCAGAGGGAGGTACACAACGCTCTAGTCAGTATGTAGAGCGAGGGTGGGGTGATGCAGAGCAGGCAGAGATAACGCCTCTTGCAGAGGACAGCGTTTCTTTGCCAGTTGGGAGTCTGCAGCACATGGTTGATTTCATGCTGCAGTGCCTAAGAAACGACCGCCGCATCGCCCACATTCTCACGACGTCTGATTATTGGTGTACACCCTCCTAGACCCTCGCTACCGGGACAACGTCAAAAGCCTCATCACACCGTTGAACCGGAGCGTAAAATGCGGGAGTACCAAGACACACTGGTGCAATCCCTAATGTTCTACCTTACTGCCGAGAGCACTGCTGCTGCTACTGCTTTACAAAGCAGCTCTGTGCGTCGAGGCAGTGTAGAGAGCTCTGCAACAAGAGGGAGCACACGCAGTGCCTCTGCACAGGGAAAGACCAGTATGTTCAAAATGTGGCAAAGTTTTGTGGCAGCGCCACAAATGTCTACACCATCCGAGAGGGCTCCAGTCAGCGGGAGGCAACGTATCCGTCAGATGGTGACAGACTACTTGGCTTTGCCTCTCAGTGTACTCCCAGATGGCTCTTCCCATTCAAGTTTTGGGTCTCTAAGCTGGATACATGGCCAGAGCTTAGCCAGTATGCATTGGAGGTGCTGGCTTGCCCTGCTGCCAGTGTATTATCGGAGCGCGTCTTTAGTGCTGCAGGTGGTGTACTAACAGACCGTCGCATGCGACTATCCTCCGATAATGTAGACCGGCTTACTTTTCTGAAAATGAACAAGGCATGGATCTCGCCAGAATTTGTCTGTCCGTTTTCAGATTAAATAACTGGTTCGCAACGTTATCCATGTCTCCTGTTATGTTCATCTTTCTACCACCTGAACTCTACTCCCTGGGCTCCAACACTGCCAGTTGCTGCTCAGAAGTGTCGTGTCCACAGAACAAAACACAAGCTCTACTGTTAGTGGGGTTCAGTAACGCCAGCTGTTCCCCTGCTGTGTCAACGGCAAGAAGTGTCCTGTTCCCGACACATGGACAGAAAAACACATGACCAACATGCTCCAAATAGGGAAGAGCCGTCACCCTGCTTGTTATGCTGAAAACATGAAATTGTGAAGTTTTGCAGGCCTAGAATGATAAATTTTTAAGAAAAATATGGACAAATAATAATTTGTCATCACAGCGCATATCTGCACATGTCTATTAGAAATGGTAACAAAAAATAAAACATAGTCTACTCTTCACATTTTTAAATTAATGCATAAAAGTACATTTCAGACTTATGAATTAATGCTTTTAAAGGAACTTTATCTGTACCTGTAAGATAATGCACTCAATGGATGTACGAATCATTACATCCTCATCATCATCATCACGAGTTTTATTTATGACAGACATTATAAAATACACATACTGATGCCAACTGTAACTTCAAACACCATATATGAAATGGCCAGCATGTAAACATGGTAATAATGTCCAATAATAAATTATTACATCTAGAAAGTGCATCATGCATACTGACAATAGGTACTTATACCTGCAAGTGCTGTTGAAACAACCACAAGAGATATAAATTAATACTGGTATATAGGTATCACAGTGCATAGTTACTCATGGACAATGTTGATGTAATACTGTATCTCAATTAAGTCAGCGTCAACCATTAGGCTTGTTAGTCTTGTACATTGTTAAAGAGGGAACGTAATTTTTTGGTTTGTCATAGGTGTAGTATTACACATTAAATTATTACTGCTGTATTTTTTTTTGCGTCCCTAGTGCGCAATAACGCAGCCTAACCTCACATTTGATAGTCAGCTAATTGCCACAACGCTACCCTACCCTACGCGTGACAGTAGGAAGGTAGTGTTGACGGATAAAGCTTTGCGCAAACAGACATTCTTTTACCCTCTTCAACACTCTACAAGCAAAAAATGCATGATTTCAGCCGCAGACTTTATTGACGTACAGTATAACATCGGCATTACCCATCAGAGGCTGTCCACTGTGTGATACAGACATAGAATATACCTTTGCTATCCGTAGCCTTTGTTTCACCTACACTTGCAGGCACACACTTAAATTGTGACAAACAATGCCTAATGTTTTTTTAAATGGTTATTTTTTATTGTACATTATTGTGTCATCAATCACATTGATGAGTCCATGCTGGACATGTCATACATGCTATAGAAAGTTACGATTTTATGAACTTAAATAATTAAATTGTCTGTGACTGTCACATAAAATTTGCGATGATGATGATGAGTGACTATTACAAAATCCATTGTCTTCACTATGTTATAGTTTAACATTGCGTTCCTTAAGCATTATTCATAAAAAAAAAAATGTACTTTTATTCTTAAATTTACAACACTATATTTTTGTTACCAATTTTTTGGGTGTTGTGTTGTTCCATTTATTTTTGGCATGTGCATATATGCGTTTATATTTGTATTTTCTTTATTTTTCCTTCTTGAAATTAGAAAACATGTGTATCTTTGTACCGTGTTAGCCAGTAGATAGAAAAATATTTAGACTTCAGAGTCAGCAGTGGTTCATACCTTTTTATGGATAACTGAAAAGATGGAAACAAATTGCAAGCTTTCAAGGCTACTCACGTCTCTTCATCAGGGAAAGACTAACTAAAAAAATTAAGCATCACATATTTCTATACACAACAGGACACAGGAATATTGCAATAGGTAAGACAAGTAAGTGACGTGTATCAGAACTGTCATTATCTCACAGGGATGAACATAAATATTCAAACAGTTCCTAGATAAGGATAGAAAGTTTGATTGCCCTCTCATTGGCGTATTTTTTGGGGTTTTCATGACCCTGGAAGGGCATAGACGCAGATTCCTTAATTGATATAGAATGACATAAATCCATGTGATCTATTCATTCCATCACTAACAGTGTCAAAGGTCATGATGAGCTTATATTCTGAAACCTTTGTACGTTTCTCATATTTGAAGTTATATTTTAATAACAGTAATTCCATATCCATGATGCTATGACCGGGCATACAAAAGTCTTTTGCCACAGCTAAATTCATTAATTTATCTGTGATTGTGTGGCGCTGATAATTCATCCTTGTTCTCCTTTTTGTTGCCGTCTCCCCTCACTTGTCCCTCCCTCACTTGTCTTAGCTATTCCTGTGTCCTGTTGTGTGTAGAAATATGTGATTCTTCATTTTTGGCTTTACTCTTAGCCTGATGAAGACACCTGAGTAGTCTCGAAAGCTTTGAATTTGTTACCATATTTTCAGTTAGCCATTAAACGTTATCAACCACAGAGGACTGTCAAGTATAAATATTTTTCTATTCTTGTAATTGAAATTTATCATTTTATTGTTGTAGTAAAACTTCATTTATTCTTGTTTGAAGTACATACATTTGCAATGGCCACGTAACAAGGCAATAACTCAATATTTTATGCCTACACCCTCCTTGACCCTGGGCTCCAACACCGCCAGTTGTTGCTTGGAAGTGCTGTTAGCACAGTCTACACTTGCTCCTGTGTTACTGGGGTTCAGTAATGTCAGCTGTTCCCCTGCTGTGTGAACGGCAAATAGTCCTGCTGCCTCCACCCTGTTCTCTTCTCATCCCTGGGTTACAACACCGCCAGTTGTTTCTCGGAAGTGCTGTTAGCACAGTTAACACTTGCTCCTGTGTTACTGGGGTTCAGTAATGTCAGCTGTTCCCCTGCTGTGTGAACGGCAAATAGTCCTGCTGCCTCCACCCTGTTCTCTTCTCATCCCTGGGTTACAACACCGCCAGTTGTTTCTCGGAAGTGCTGTTAGCACAGTCTACACTTGCTCCCGTGTTACTGGGGTTCAGTAATGTCAGCTGTTCCCCTGCTGTGTGAACGGCAAAAAGTCCTGCTGCCTCCACCATGTTCTGTTCTCATCCCTGGGTTACAACACCGCCAGTTGTTTCTCGGAAGTGCTGTTAGCACAGTTAACACTTGCTCCTGTGTTACTGGGGTTCAGTAATGTCAGCTGTTCCCCTGCTGTGTGAACGGCAAAAAGTCCTGCTGCCTCCACCATGTTCTGTTCTCATCCCTGGGTTACAACACCGCCAGTTGTTTCTCGGAAGTGCTGTTAGCACAGTTAACACTTGCTCCTGTGTTACTGGGGTTCAGTAATGTCAGCTGTTCCCCTGCTGTGTGAACGGCAAATAGTCCTGCTGCCTCCACCCTGTTCTCTTCTCATCCCTGGGTTACAACACCGCCAGTTGTTTCTCGGAAGTGCTGTTAGCACAGTCTACACTTGCTCCTGTGTTACTGGGGTTCAGTAATGTCAGCTGTTCCCCTGCTGTGTGAACGGCAAAAAGTCCTGCTGCCTCCACCATGTTCTGTTCTCATCCCTGGGTTACAACACCGCCAGTTGTTTCTCGGAAGTGCTGTTAGCACAGTTAACACTTGCTCCTGTGTTACTGGGGTTCAGTAATGTCAGCTGTTCCCCTGCTGTGTGAACGGCAAATAGTCCTGCTGCCTCCACCCTGTTCTCTTCTCATCCCTGGGTTACAACACCGCCAGTTGTTTCTCGGGAAATGCTGTTAGCACAGTCTACACTTGCTCCTGTGTTACTGGGGTTCAGTAATGTCAGCTGTTCCCCTGCTGTGTGAACGGCAAAAAGTCCTGCTGCCTCCACCATGTTCTGTTCTCATCCCTGGGTTACAACACCGCCAGTTGTTTCTCGGAAGTGCTGTTAGCACAGTTAACACTTGCTCCTGTGTTTACTGGGGTTCAGTAATGTCAGCTGTTCCCCTGCTGTGTGAACGGCAAATAGTCCTGCTGCCTCCACCCTGTTCTCTTCTCATCCCTGGGTTACAACACCGCCAGTTGTTTTCTCGGAAGTGCTGTTAGCACAGTTAACACTTGCTCCCGTGTTACTGGGGTTCAGTAATGTCAGCTGTTCCCCTGCTGTGTGAACGGCAAAAAGTCCTGCTGCCTCCACCATGTTCTGTTCTCATCCCTGGGTTACAACACCGCCAGTTGTTTCTCGGAAGTGCTGTTAGCACAGTTTAACACTTGCTCCCGTGTTACTGGGGTTCAGTAATGTCAGCTGTTCCCCTGCTGTGTGAACGGCAAAAAGTCCTGCTGCCTCCACCATGTTCTGTTCTCATCCCTGGGTTACAACACCGCCAGTTGTTTCTCGGAAGTGCTGTTAGCACAGTTAACACTTGCTCCCGTGTTACTGGGGTTCAGTAATGTCAGCTGTTCCCCTGCTGTGTGAACGGCAAATAGTCCTGCTGCCTCCACCCTGTTCTCTTCTCATCCCTGGGTTACAACACCGCCAGTTGTTTCTCGGAAGTGCTGTTAGCACAGTTAACACTTGCTCCTGTGTTACTGGGGTTCAGTAATGTCAGCTGTTCCCCTGCTGTGTGAACAGCAAACAGTCCTGCTGCCTCAACTTTAATTTCCATGGGTACCTTCTGCTACCCATCCGGGTTCCAGTACCGTCAGCTGGTTCTCCGCAGTGCCTTTGGCGTAGGTGCCTCCATGTCGGTATCCGAGTTCCAGCAACGTCTGCTGGTCCTTGGTAGTGCTTTGGAGCACAGGTACCTCCTGCTTAGTAACCGTGTCCCAGTAACGTCAGCTGGTCCTCGGTTGTGCCATTGGCTCTTTTCCTTCTGCTGACCCTCCGGGTTCCAGCACAGTCAGCTGGTCCTCGTTACTTTCATTGGCTCTTGTACCTTCTGCTACTCATCCGGGTTCCAGTACCGTCAGCTGGTTCTCCGCAGTGCCTTTGGCGTAGGTGCCTCCATGTCGGTATCCGAGTTCCAGCAACGTCTGCTGTCCTTGGTAGTGCTTTGGAGCACAGGTACCTCCTGCTTAGTAACCGTGTCCCAGTAACGTCAGCTGGTCCTCGGTTGTGCCATTGGCTCTTTTCCTTCTGCTGACCCTCCGGGTTCCAGCACAGTCAGCTGGTCCTCGTTACTTCCATTGGCTTTTGTACCATCACCAACAGGACAAAGAAGGTTAAGACAAACTACAAGATACAGAACAAGAGACAGAAGAACAATAAGCAGAAGATCAAAAAGCAGAAGAACATTAAGTATAAGACCAAAATGAAGAGCAAAATATATGCTCTAAATTCTAAGCAGAAGAAGACTAAGCAGTGTATGGGGGTGAGTCCGTTCCTCCTCGTGGTGCCCCTGGAAAATGCCTGATGCTGCTGCAGGCTAAACTGAACGCGGACAAATACTGTTGTAATTAAAATCTTTCGTGACAGCAAGAACGGAAGGATGAAAATTCAGAGTTTTACAGATTACAAGTACAGGAATGTCTGTCACAAATAAGAATATGATGAAAAGGATGAATAGGAAGAAGATGAAGAAGTAGAATATGAAGAATAATAACTGTTTAATAAGAACAATATAAGTAATGTTAACAAAAAGATGAATAGCAAGAAGTTTTAGAAGATTAATAAGGTGAAGATGAAGAATAATTTGATGAGAAAGATGATGCTGCTGAAAATTATGAAGGAGAAAGTGTGTGAAAAGTTAAAAAGGTGAAGACCATGGAAGTTGTGAAACAGACATATTTGACAAAATAGAAAAAAGGTTAACAACATTGTCAATTTGTTCGTCAATCCGAACGTATTTCCTAAAAAAAAATAAATAATGCTATTCCATTGGATTGGGTCAAACATCTATGCCTTTAATGTCTCCTCAACCTCCCCAATACATTCTACATTACTCTTTCTTGTTTTCCTTCATGTACAATTAACCAACAAGGCAAGAATGGGTTTTTTTTAATTTCGATATTTTGTTCCCATAGACTTACATGGGACTTCCGGTATCGGTATCGGGTATCGCCGATATTTTAGTGATATCGGCGATACCATTACGATTCCGATACTTTAGGATATCGGAAAGTATCGCTCAACTCTAGTAGTAAGCAAAAACGGCAATACACCAGAGAGGCTGGAACCTATTGGATTGCAGTAACCTTAACTAACCACACAACTAGAGGTAGCCGTGGAGCGTTCCTACGTTGATCCTAGATGCCTCGTCACAGCCTGAGAGATAACTACACCTAAAGACAGAAAGATGAAAGCTATCTGCCCCGGAGCAGATCCCCAAAGAAAATAGGAAGCCCCAAACATGTAATGGCGGTTAGACAAGAAGAAACACAGACAGAAAACAGAATGAGCAAACGCTGGGGCCCAATCTGTCTAGACAGAAAAGTACAGGAAAGGATACTCACTGCAATCCAAAAAAAACCCTAAAAAAAACAACACTACTGATTGCAAAAACACCTGAGATCACATGATCTCTACCACCTAAATCAGTTCTCTGGTGTAACAAAACTAAGCCGCAGCCATTGAAAAAACAGGAAAAAGCAAATGAACAAACAACAGTGGCTCCAGATAAACTGAGAGGAGCACAAGCCCCCCGGAGGGGACCTGGCTGACTGCCACAGAAGTGTAGGGAACAATGCAAAAAGCAAGCACAAAAATAAGAGCAGAAAATATCTTATCTGATAGCAGAAGATGCAGGCAAGACTCAGCAAGCTTCCAAATGAACCAGGAACCACAATTGAGACAAGAATAATTGATCACCGGCAACCATCATGGGAGGGAACCTCCCTTATATCAGACCAGTCTGTGATCCCAGATTGCCATTCCTCGCTGAAAGGTTCAGCACTGTCAGTAACCACCAGAGGGAGCCTCTGCTCAGAAACCATTTTTAGCACATTCACAACAGTACCCCCCCTTGAGGAGGGGTCACCGAACCCTCACTTGTGCAACCAGGTCAATCAGGATGAGCTCGGTGATAGGCACGGATCAGTCTCCTAGCATGGATGTCCGAAGCAAACACCCAAGAATTGTCCTCCTGATCATAACCTCTCCACTTAACCAAATACTGGAGTTTCCGTCTAGAAAAACGAGAATCCAATATTTTCTTAACCACATACTCCAGATTGCCCTCAACCAAAACAGGGTCAGGAAGCGCAGCCACAGGAACCACTGGCTCGACAAACCTCTTCAATAAGGACTTGTGGAACACGTTATGGATCTTAAATGTCCCTGGAAGAAGCAAACGGAAGGAAACAGGATTAAGAATCTCCATGATCTTATAAGGTCCAATGAACCTAGGCTTAAACTTTGGAGATGCAACCCTCATAGGGATATTTCTTGAGGACAACCAAACCAAGTCCCCCACTTTAAACCGAGGACCATCAGTCCTATGCCGGTTGGCAAACCGTTGGGCCTTCTCCTGAGAGAGAGACAACCTCTCCACTACCTGGTCCCAAATCTGCTGCATTCGCTCCACAACAGAGTCAACACCAGGACAGACAGAAGCCTCCGCCTGTCCCGAAGAAAATCGAGGGTGAAACCCAAAATTGCAGAAAAATGGAGACATCAAGGTGGCAGAGCTAGCCCTATTATTAAGAGCAAACTCAGCCAAAGGCAAAAAAGAGACCCAGTCATCTTGATCAGCAGACACAAAACATCTCAAATAAGTCTCCAAGGTCTGGTTTGTTCTCTCGGTTTGTCCATTGGTCTGAGGATGAAAAGCAGAGGAGAAAGATAATTGAACACCAAGTTTAGAACAAAATGTCCTCCAAAATCTGGAAACAAACTGGACTCCTCTGTCAGACACAATGTTCTCCGGAATGCCATGTAACCGAACCACGTGCTGAAGGAACAAAGGCACCAATTCGGAGGAGGAAGGTAACTTAGGTAATGGCACAAGATGTATCATCTTGGAAAACCTATCACAGATTACCCAGATAATGGTCATTCTCTGAGAAACAGGGAGGTCGGAAATAAAATCCATAGAGATATGGGTCCATGGCCTCTTGGGCACAGGTAATGGCATTAACAAACCACTAGAGCGAGAGCAAGGCTTGGAGCGAGAGCAAGTCCCACAGGACTGCACAAATTCCCTGACGTCACGAGACAAAGTAGGCCACCAAAAGGACCGACTCACCAAGCCTCTGGTACCAAAAATCCCGGGATGACCAGCCAACGCTGAACAATGAATCTCAGACATCACACTCTTCTTCCACTGGTCTGGGACAAACAATTTCCCAATAGGGCAGCACTCAGGTTTATCCTCCTGACACCCTTCCAGAGCCAGTCTCAAATTGGGCGAGATGGCTGAAAGAACTACACCCTCTTTGAAAATAACAGTAGGATCAGATAACTCAGGAGAGTCCGCAAAGAAACTCCTCGAGAGGGCATCCGCCTTAACATTCTTAGTGCCAGGAAGAAAAGAAACCACAAAATTAAAATGTGTGAAAAACAAGGCCCACCTGACCAGTCTAGGATTAAGTCGCTTGGCTGATTCGAGATAAACCAGATTCTTATGGTCCGTGAGGACCACCTGATGTTTGGCTCCTTCCAGCCAATGTTTCCACTCTTCAAAGGCCCACTTCATGGCTAATAACTCCCGATTACCCACGTCATAATTACGTTCAGTTGGAGAAAATTTTCAAGAGAAAAAGGCACAAGGGTTACTCTTAGAGGTCTCTGGATCTCTTTGGGACAAAACGGCACCTGCCCCAATTTCAGAGGCATCAACCTCCACCTGAAACGGTAGAGAAACATCAGGCTGCCATAGAACAGGAGCAGAAGTGAATCTCTGCTTAAGTTCCTGAAACGCAGAGACTGCCTCAGAAGGCCAATTCACCACATCAGAACCCTTTTTGGTCAAATCAGTCAATGGTTTAACAATACCGGAGAAATTACCAATAAATTTACGATAAAAATTGGCAAAACCCAAAAATCTCTGAAGAGCCTTTAATGAAGTAGGTTGGACCCAATCACAGATGGCCTGAACCTTGACCAGGTCCATTTCAATAACAGATGGAGACAAAATGAATCCCAGAAATGAGACCTTCTGTACTCCAAAAAGACACTTTGATCCCTTCACATACAGTGCATTCTCTCTCAAAATCTGGAACACAGTCCGAACATGTTGCACATGAGAGTCCCAGTCATTGGAAAAAATCAGATATCATCCAAATAAACAATCAGAAATTTATCCACAAAATCCATGAAAATATCATTCATGAAGGATTGGAAGACGGAAGGAGCATTAGTGAGCCCAAAGGGCATCACTAGGTACTCAAAATGCCCCTCTGGGGTATTAAACGCCGTCTTCCATTCATCCCCGTGCTTAATGCGAATAAGGTTCTACGCCCCCCTGAGGTCAAGCTAGGTAAACCAAGTAGCACTTTTCACCCTGGAAAACAGGTCAGAAATCAAGGGTAACGGATATTGATACTTCACAGTGATCTTATTCAAGAGACGATAATCAATACACGGCCTCAATGAACCATACTTTTTGGCCACAAAGAAAAAACCGGCACCCAATGGTGAAGAGGATGGTCTGATATGACCCTTCTCCAATGACTCCTTGATATAAGATCGCATAGCATCGTGTTCAGGTACAGACAAGTTAAAAAGGCGACCTTTAGGAAATTTACCACCAGGCACTAATTCAATAGTGCAATCATAGCTTCTGTGAGGGGGCAAGGATGCAGATTTACTTTCACTAAATACAGCTGAAAAATCAGTCAAATAGTCAGGAACATCCTGAGACTGGGGAGAGGCAGAAAAAACAGGAGTGTCGGCATTAACACATTGGCAGCCCCAACTGGTCACAGACACAGATTTCCAATCCAAAACAGGATTATGAGACTGTAACCAAGGGAAACCTAGTACAATAATGTCATGCAGATTACACAGCACCAGAAATTTGCAACTCTCCTGATGATCTGGTTCAACCCTCATCATCACCTGAGTAGAAAACTGGGGTTTATTCTCCGCCAAAGGGGTAGAATCAATGCCCAGTAGGGGAATAGACTTCTGCAGGGGTATCATGGGAAACCCACAACGTTTGGCAAAGTCAAAATCCATCAGGTTAATAGCTGCTCCTGAATCAACAAAAGCCTGAGCAGAAAATGTGGACTGGGAGCAAATCAGGGTAACAGTCAACAGAAATTTAGTCTGAACACTACCCAAGACAACTGAGCGTGCAAAACATCTTCCCCGCTTAGGGCAGACTGAAATAGCATGAGAGGCATCACCACAGTAGAAACATAACCCATTGCGCTTTCGAAACTCATGACGCAGTGCCCCAGAAGTCACTCCATCACACTGCATGGGCTCAGAAGCTGGCCCACAAGGGGCAATTTGAATAGCCAATGACATAGAATCATTGAGACCAGAGGGAGCAGGGAATCCCACCATAACATCCTTTACATTCTCTGACAGCCCCTTCTGAAAAAGGGCTGCCAAAGCATCATCATTCCATTTGGTCAGGATTGCCCACTTTCGGAATTTCTGACAGTACAACTCAGCGTCTTCAAGACCCTGATTTAATGCCAACAAGGTTTTTTCAGCTTGATCAGTGACATTAGGTTCATCGTACAATAACCCCAGAGCCAGAAAAAATGCATCAATATCATTCAAAACAGGAGCCCCAGGTGTCAGGGAAAAAGCCCAATCCTGAGGGTCGCCGCGCAGCAGAGAGATGACAATTTGAACCTGCTGTTCTGCGTTCCCTGAGGACTTAGGCTTTAAGGCAAAAAACAACTTACAGTTATTTTTGAAATTCAGAAATTTAGCCCGATCCCCCAAAAACAAATCTGGCATGGGAATCCTAGGTTCCACAGCCGACAACCCAGCAAGATAGGTAGCAATACTCCGAACCTCAGTGGCAAGCTGATCCACACGGCCAGACAACTGTGCAAGCTCCATTGAGAGAAAAAAGAATCCTCCTCAGCACCCAGAGAAAAAGAGGGAAAAAAATGCAACAAACAGGGAAAAGAAAAAATCTCTGACAACTCTGACAATTTTTTTTTTCCCACACTATTTTTCCCTTCTGTGAGTACCATATAATTTTCAGTTTTCGCCGGTGATACTGTTATGTTTTGGTAGCTGAGGAGAGTAAGCAAAAACGGCAATACACCCGAGAGGCTGGAACCTATTGGATTGCAGTTACCTGAACTAACCACACAGCTAGAGGTAGCCGTGGAGCGTTCCTACGTTGATCCTAGACGCCTCGTCACAGCCTGAGAGATAACTACACCTAAAGGCAGAAAGATGAAAGCTATCTGCCCCGGAGCAGATCCCCAAAGAAAATAGGAAGCCCCCAAACATGTAATGGCGGTTAGACAAGAAGAAACACAGACACAGACAGAAAACAGAATGAGCAAACGCTGGGGCCCAATCTGTCTAGACAGAAAAGTACAGGAAAGGATACTCACTGCAATCCAAAAAAACCCCTAAAAAATACCAACTCTACTGATTGCAAAAACACCTGAGATCACACGACCTCTACCACCTAAATCAGTTCTCTGGTGTAACAAAACTAAGCCGCAGCCACTGAAAAAACAGGAAAAAGCAAATTAACAAACAACAGTGGCTCCAGATAAACTGAGAGGAGCACAAGCCCCATGGAGGGGACCTGGCTGACCTCCACAGAAGTGCAGGGAACATTGCAAAAAGCAAGCACAAAAATAAGAGCAGAAAATATCTTATCTGATAGCAGAAGATGCAGGCAAGACTCAGCAAGCTTCCAAATGAACCAGGAACCACAATTGAGACAAGAACAATTGATCACCGGCAACCATCATGGGAGGGAACCTCCCTTATATCAGACCAGTCCGTGATCCCAGATTGCCATTCCTCGCTGAAAGGTTCAGCACTGTCAGTAACCACCAGAGGGAGCCTCTGCTCAGAAACCATTTTTAGCACATTCACAACATCCTACTATTGAAACAGCACAAAAACTATTCTATAAGCTAGAGACGTGATAAAGAGGGACCCCAAAATATGCCACTGGTAATAAGATATAAGGTTAGAGTCCTTTCTGTATAAGTTATAAAAACTGGTTTATGAAGTTAAAGGTGGACATTCCAAATGGGTATCCCCTGCAGCTGCACAGGGCCGATAAAGTAAATGGGTGCTGCTACCAGCTTAAAAGCTGCTTGGTACTGTATATTGTATATAAGAGACAGAAATAATGAATTTTGCAGCCCACCTGGTCATAAAGGGGTCCTCTATGAGCTATCCAAGAGTAAGGAATACATGCATTACTTTATTCATATTATATATAGCGTCAGTATCATTAAGTGCTTTTAGGAGTCTATAGCACTATTCGTGTGGAGTTTTTCCCCATTGTGTGTGAATGGAGCTTTATAAGTGACATTCACATACCTCTGGTCTGTATCCTGTCTTAGGCTGGAGTCACACACAACTACAAAAAATCTGACCGTTTTAGTCGGTCGATTACCGGACCAAAATGTAATGAACAGACATCCATCTGGCATCCGATTTTCCTGGAAAGATGCGATTTAGTCGCATCTGACCATAGTTGTAACATCCGATTTACATCCAACTTGCGAGATTTTCTCGCAGGCTTGCAAAACTGACATATAATGGATCCAAATGAATAGTATTTAAATCACCAAAAAAAGAATATATATATATACATATAGAACACATATATATATATATATATATATATATGTACATGTCATTGTCACATATATATACAGTGCCTACAAGTAGTATTCAACCCCCTGCAGATTTAGCTGGTTTGATAAGATGCAAATAAGTTAGAGCCTTCAAACTGCAAACGAGAGTAGGATTTATTAACAGAAGCATAAATCTTACAAAACAAAAAGTTATGTTGCTCAGTTGAATTTTAATAAATTTTAAACATAAAAGTGTGGGTCAATTATTATACAACCCCTATGTTTAATATTTCGTGGAATAACCATTGTTTGCAATTACAGCTAATAATCATCTTTTATAAGACCTGATCAGGCCGGCACAGGTCTGTGGAGTTATCTTGGCCCACTCCTCCATGCAGATCTTCTCCAAGTTATCTAGGTTCTTTGGGTGTCTCATGTGGACTTTAATCTTGAGCTCCTTCCACAAGTTTTCAATTGGGTTAAGGTCAGGAGACTGACTAGGCCACTCCAACACCTTGACTTTTTCCCTCTTGAACCAGGCCTTGGTTTTCTTGGCTGTGTGCTTTGGGTCGTTGTCTTGTTGGAAGATGAAATTACGACCCATCTTAAGATCCTTGATGGAGGAGCGGAGGTTCTTGGCCAAAATCTCCAGGTAGGCCGTGCTATCCATCCTCCCATGGATGCGGACCAGATGGCCAGGCCCCTTGGCTGAGAAACAGCCCCACAGCATGATGCTGCCACCACCATGCTTGACTGTAGGGATGGTATTCTTGGGGTCGTATGCAGTGCCATCCAGTCTCCAAACGTCACGTGTGTGGTTGGCACCAAAGATCTCGATCTTGGTCTCATCAGACCATAGAACCTTGAACCAGTCTGTCTCAGAGTCCTCCAAGTGATCATGAGCAAACTGTAGACGAGCCTTGACATGACGCTTTGAAAGAAAAGGTACCTTATGGGCTCGTCTGGAACGGAGACCATTGCGGTGGAGTACGTTACTTATGGTATTGACTGAAACCAATGTCCCCACTGCCATGAGATCTTCCCGGAGCTCCTTCCTTGTTGTCCTTGGGTTAGCCTTGACTCTTCGGACAAGCCTGGCCTCGGCACGGGAGGAAACTTTCAAAGGCTGTCCAGGCCGTGGAAGGCTAACAGTAGTTCCATAAGCCTTCCACTTACGGATGATGCTCCCAACAGTGGAGACAGGTAGGGCCAACTCCTTGGAAAGGGTTTTGTACCCTTGCCAGCCTTGTGACCCTCCACGATCTTGTCTCTGATGGCCTTGGAATGCTCCTTTGTCTTTCCCATGTTGACCATGTATGAGTGCTGTTCACAAGTTTGGGGAGGGTCTTAAATAGTCAGAAAAGGCTGGCAAAAGAGATCATTAATCCACACATGTGAAGCTCATTATTCTTGGTGCCTGAACTACTTCTTAATACTTTAGGGGGACCAAACAGAATTCTTGTGGTTTGAGGGGTTGAATAATAAATGACACTCTGAATTAACTTTTAACGTTTTTAAAAAAAAAAAAAAAATAAATAAAACAAAAATTTTTGCTGCAGTGCATTTCCCACTTCCAGGCTGATCTACAGTACAAATGTCACAATGCCAAGTTAATTCCGCATGTGTCAACCAGCTAAATCTGCAGGGGGTTGAATACTACTTGTAGGCACTGTACATATATTTATAGTTCATACACTTCTACATACTGTAATAGCCGCTAATTAAATTGCCGGCTTTTGTGAAAGTACAGACCCGACATGAAATGACACATGGTTTACATACAGTTAATCATGTCATTTCATGTATTTTGATATATGGTTTTAACTTACAATTACATGAGTGTATGTGTGCAAAATTGCAGACTTGTAGGGGTTAATTAAAGGTGTAAATTCGTTGAAAAAAAATGCGTGGACTCCCGCTGTATTTTCACCACCATACAGACAAAAGCAAGCGAGTGGGGGCAAATAATAATAGCCCAGGGAGGGTGCATTTATTTTGTGCCCCCCCTGGCTACTAACATCTGCCCCCAGACACCCCAGAAAAGGCAAATCTATAATTAGATTCGCCCTTTCTGGCACTTTGCCCGTCTATTCCCATTGCCCTGTAGTGGTGGCGAATGGGTTAATAAGGGGTTAAAGCCACCTTGCAATTGAAAGGTGACTTTAAGCCAGGTTAATAATTGAGAGCTGTCAATTAGACAACTATCAATTATTAATCCTATATATGAAAGAAAAATCAAACACACACATTTTAATAAAAAATCATTTTAATTAAATAAAATGGTTAACTGTATGTAAACCATGTGTCATTTCATGTCGGGTTCTGGAATTTCACAAAAGCCGGCAATTGAATTAGCGGCTATTACAGTATGTAGAAGTGTATGAACTATAAAATATGTATATAGATATGTCACAATGACATATATGTATATGTATTCTATGTGTGTATATGTATTGATTCTATTCTTTATTAAAGCTGTCAGTGTGATTTTACAGTATAGCCGGGGATGAAATGCCGGCTTTTGTAAAAGACACCGATGCGATTTAATCGCAAGTCACACGTGCGGTCCGTTTGTAATCCGATTTTTTATCGCTCCCCTAGACTTGCATTGGCGATAGTCGACCCACAATCGGTGACAATCGCAGCACTCGGACGTTTAAAACGGACCACAAAAAATCGGATACTGGGAGCTGCTCCATAGATTAACATAGGTCCGACTGCAATGCGATATTTCATCGCATTGCAGTCGTCCGATTTTGTCGCCAGTGTGACTTAGAGTTTCAGTGTTCTGTTCCAAATCTTTAACTAATATTGCGTGGCCTTTGAGTCTCATGGTATAGGGGTATAATTATTATTATCATTATTATTATTATTATTTATATAGCACCATTGATTCCATGGTGCTGTACATGAATGAATGCTAATAGGTGGTAAAATTGGTGCCTTACAAAAATTGTAGAAGAAAGAATTTTGAGTGTGAATGAAAACCTTAGTTAGATCTTTCGATATGGGACTGGAAGTAGCAGTTTAGTACAACGTAGAGACAATTAGTAACATATTATTAATATTTCTGCAATTTTTACATGAGTTTTTTTTATCATTTTTTTCTTATTTTCCCTTTGTTATTTATCAATAGTTGCGTAAGTATGATGTTATTAGTGCAACTGTATGCAGCATTTATCAGAATGTTGTGAGCGCATGTATTTGTAAGCTTTATGTCCAAATTGCCTCTTCAAAAAAAGAGGACTTGTACTCTATATCGCCACCTATTGGAAGTAGCGATCCTACAAGTCACAATCAACCCTTTAATGAGTCTTGTAATATGACTTAGGATAAAAGCCAAATCAGTATCTCCATTTGCTCCATAAACTTTATGTGGAATTTACAATATACTTTGCAGATTTTGGATGGATAAAAGTGGTACGTTCGAATGAAAACAATTCAGATTGGGCAGGTTTCGGTTTTCTTTTGTCTCATGTTATTTCCTTTCTGCTGTCCGTATTATTTATGCTCATGATCACAATATTGGATGTAATTGAATTGCCAAAAAAAAATCAATAAAGTGCAATGTGGAATAAAAGTAAGCGCACAATCTAATTATTAGAACCATGCAATTAATATATAAATCATAGGGCTTCCAACTGATTGCACATCTCCAATATAAAATCACAGACCATACAAGAAGTCGTTGGTTACTTGTATCATTATGTGCCTTGGGTCTCTGATCAGAAAATGTACCTGTCGGTTCTCATTTGCAGAGGTTGCACATAAAGCACCTTACATAGAAAATGAAGTGTAGTGCAGTCATTTAGTAAATAGGGAAGGCATTCAGTAACTATGGTGTGAGTCAATGCCACTTGACTTTTGTGGAACATGTATTGAGTCTGTAAGGAGCGGTAGGGGGTAGATGATGGGGTCTCTTGTTATTCCTACTACATAAGCATGCAGCCCCACAGTACCAGATGTCTGTTATTTACAAAAGAAGCCTAAAACAAAGGGGAGAAATAGACCAGACATCACTGGCAGAGAGTTCCCAACACTGCAGCTGTGCCATGCCTAGGGACTAAAAGGTTACTCACAACCAGAGCAGAATAAAGTCAAGGTACAGTACATTGCAATGGACAGTGAGTTTTTATAATGGCGGCAGTAATAGACACAATTTGTTTTGTCAGGAAATGATTAAACAAGAAGTCATTATTTTGTGGTCATGAAAATATGTATTTAAAGATGTCAAGAGAACGCAACCCCGCTGCTTCCAATCATCACGACAAATATGCAATTATCTGACGAGTGATGGATGATCAACGCCTGTTTACTCTACTAGGTCAGTTATTGGGGAACTCACTATATACATACACCCCGGTACGGTCTCTGTCAACGCTAGAATAACAAAAAGAACAAAAAGAACTAGAACTAGCTATGCAACCACAAATCGTTTATGCAGGCAGATTGGACACACGTTACAGGTAGCGTATGGCTTCAGGGGTGCGGTTTATAGAGCAAGAGGAATGAAGCTATTACATTTTATATATTTAATCCCGAAAGATTCAAAGATGTTACAAAATGGGAAAAAAAAACAATACGGTGTATACAATCACATAAAAAAAGGAATAACGAAAGAGAAGTATTCAATCTGATGTTGCTAGAATTAGTAAATTATCTTTATGGAGGGAAGTGCTCAGATTAGGAAAATGGAACACTCTCACAGCAAACTGTTTCTTCCAGAAATGAACAATGAATGAAACACAAACTATGATTTTTATTAGATCAAGTGTACGCCCACATACTACCTTCCCTTAGTGAGCTCATATGGGTGCTGGCTGTAGGATGTGCTAGGCCGTTTAGCAGAGACAACTTTCAGGATATCTTCGCCCCTGGTGGTCCCAGGCAGTAGATATTGTCGTCATATTTCCTATCACAATTTTACCTTTCTATACAGATGAAACATGGCATGGATAGCAACTTCCGATATTAAGTTGGAGGGGTTAGAATAGTTTTACAGTGATGTGAGTGAATGCATTATGTTGTCCCTTCGCTACAACACAGAATTATATCTCCCATAAATATTGGATTGATGCAAACCCCAATATTCATCACTGATCACTTGCTGTAATGTGTCTCAGACAAGCCCTTTGAACAGAGGAAGCTCTTGCCTTGGAAGTGTACTGCTCCGCATATGAATACACAAATCCCAGAATTAGTGTCTGGCTCTCACAACAGATCTCTGCTGTAATTAACTGGTCACTGCAGGAAGTCCCTACTTAAATGGAGGTTGAATTGTCAGCTCTTTCTCTCACTTCCCTAGTTATTACTAATCACGTATGTTCAATACGAGGGTGATATGTCCCCTCTCTGGAGATGTCTTTATGGATTTTAATTTTTCTCTTCTACAAAAGACATAATCAATATGTTAGGGTCTGCGGAACGCACCTAATAGATATATTAGAGAGGTGCGTTTGCAGCCCGGGGTCCACCGTGCAGGCGAAGCCTGCTGCTAGTAAGATGGCAAAAGTAGCGAACTCTGTTATCCCGCAGAGTCGCTAAAATAAACGCCGTAGCGTGCTGTGGCAGTAAGTGTGAACTCTGTTAATCCCCAGAGCCGCTAACGGAATGCCACAGCGCTATATGGCGATAGGTGCGAACTCACTTAGCTTCAGTGAGCCCCAAAGTAAAACGCTAGGGTGCTGAACCAGCGTTATAAAGCGAACCCTGTTGCATCACAGAGCTGCTGAGAAAAAGACTGTCCTGTTAACACCACAGGGATACACAGATAACTGCTGTGCGGATAGCAGTCCATGATCACGCAGACAGCAACGCAATTAAGCAATCTCCTCACCGGAGCAACCGGTATTCTAGGGGCTTATTTCAGCCAAGCCCTAACCACTTGCACTCAAATCTCCTCACCGGAGGTGCCGGTATTCTAGGGGCTTATTTCTGCCAAGCCCTAACCACTTGCACCCAAATCTCCTCACCGGAGGTGCCGGTATTCTAGGGGCTTATTTCAGCCGAGCCCTAACCACATGCGTGCATGATCATACTGGCGCAAAGCAGATAATGCAATTGATACTAGCGCATGGCGGCCCAGCCATGCCACCCTTTTATAGTAACAGCTACAGGACCTGCCAGAAACAAGGACCAATGAAACTTGTTCCAGAACTCCAGTAGTCACAGGACCTTCCTGGCGGACCAATAGGAGCTGCTGCAGTACTTGAGCATGTGACCCCTGATCTCCAATGAGAGATCTCAACCTGGGCATGCTCAGAAGGGGAAAACAAGGACTTTGTCCTAAAGACGTCTGCTCGCCGCTAACCAGTACTGGCTACAATAGCAGAGCCTGGAGAGGCAGCAGTAATCCTCTGCACACTGTTAGACTGGGCGAGATGCCGGGACCGACGTCTAAGCTGAGCAGAGTCCACTGCGGCTGGAGACGAATGGGAGACCGCAGCCGGAATGGCTCGAGATTCCCCTTGTGCAGAAGCGGGAACTCGACCCCTAACACAATATGCCCTGGGTTGTCATGCTAGTCAACAACTACTGTAAGAGAGATCTCTGTACTTATATTTTGATTTTACTCTTATATTTATTCTGTAGGCAGTCTATATTAACAAAATGTGTCTATTGGGCTTTTATAAAACTTATTTGCTGAAGGAGTCAAACGAAGATCCAAATGAAGAGTGCATTTACCGCAAAGGTGGAACAACATCAGTTGTGTAGGGCATGCCCTAGACAAACTAGGTTCAGCACTGTAAGACTAGAATGTTGTCCGCAGTATAAAATGGATAACCAATACATTTAAAATTATGCTTTGTGTTCTCTGAGCTACAACTATACAAACTAAAAAAAAGACCAGTTACCAATCTTGCCATACCCTAGCCAACAAAAACTGTGATCTGGAAAGGCTCGTCACCTTTGAAATCAACGCAGCTTATTTGAATAGTAAGAAGAAAACCCCGAACAACGTGAGTGCTGATCTGCAGTTACCTCTGCAAGGATTGCTAGATTTGGGATTTTATCATGCATCATAATTTGTTTCAGTCAGCAAACTGTGAATTTTACAGTTCTTAGGCTATTTATCTGTAAGTGTCTTTGAAAAGGTATTGTGGGCTAGCACTGGATAAACATAATCCTTCTGTTTTGTTGCTGAAACAGGAAAGATGATCACGGCATATGTGCTGCCAGAGCGGCGCACGACAATAGAGGCACCCACTTCCTTCAATAACATGCAATATCAGATACAATATCAGAAAATTCATATAATGAGAATAGTCATTTGTGTGGTAGGACTATGGGCACTGTTATATGAGCCATTTAACTGCCTGGAACAAAGAAAAGTCGCAATAGAGGTCGATCAATGTTGATTTCATTTCATTTTTCACTAAGCAATGATCATGAAAGGGTTCATATAACTATCCTTCCCCTCCACTTTCTTTGTAGTTGGCAGCACATTTCCTGTTTACAAATAGGAATGTGCTGCCGACCAACAATAATTTTTCTGGTAGCATTAATGATGCAGTCAGACAAGTATTTTTTCATTTTTACTGGACTGTAAAAAAAACAAACAAATGTTTGTTCGAGTGATGATTGGATAACACAATATCGATGGAACCTGCTATTTATAGTGGTGGTAGATTACCATAAAATGTGTTTAGGGGGCTTTAGACTCCTCCTGGATGGTAGATAGTGAAGGATCAGGCAGGGAGATTTCCACATGCTTGATACTTGTATTCCTGGGGATGCAGTGGTGGTCAGGAGAGCTATCTGACAGCCAAATGACCAAGACATTGCAGGGGTTGGCTGAGGGTATGTAATCCTTGTGGCCATCCTAAGACACACCAGCATTTTGCGCAATATTGTATCACAGTGTAACGTTTTGCGGTAAGGACGTAAGTCATATGATATACAAATGCTGGTGACTGCTCACCAGTAATGGATGACATAAAAGACCCTCACTTACAGTTTGGTCAGTAAAATAAGCAGAAAAATAGCCGTTCTCTCTTCTTCATTACATTTTTTTTAACCTTTAAAATCTAAATGTAATTAAATAAAGCAAACACTAAAGCTTGTAGAAAATGAGCAGAGTCACAAAGCAAAATTCATTACTAGTTTTGTTTGTATCGTATAGTATGTTTGATGTTTGGTGAGAATGATTTGCCAGGACATGAGCTAGGTCTTCCTTGTATGTGGCAATGTTGGAGCCAAAGGTTTTCAGGTTTTTCATAGAAACAGGGCAGTTCTGAATGAGAGTTTTTTGACACCTGCGGGTTAATGGGCAACAATAAGGTTGAAAGAAAAAGGTTGGAATTCCCATGATGCACTATTGTAAATTAGGGATGGTGCCAAGGGATTTATTGCTAATTATTTTTTTTAAATAAGCATATCCTAGTTATGCCTGAATATTAACTACTTGTGTAATTGGAAAAAACCACAATGGTGTATATATTCACACCATAGAAGAAGCGATCCAATTAAAATGATTTTTATTTCACAAATTTTAAAACAAAAAAGAAAATATATATAAAAAACATCAATACACAGAATGTCCCAATGAGGACGCCGCCATAGAGAATAATGATAATAAGAATTGATACTGAAGCAAATTATAATAAATAGGCACCAAAAATTACAAATCAACAAAAATTAAAGACATCAGTGTGTATAATAAATAGAAATAGTGCCTATATATCAAAAAAATGAAAATATTAATCCAGACTCATAAATCACTAAAACATAATAGTTGTAACTGTACCAGGTAAGTTATAATATGGCCAAAGCAATCAATATATCCACGGATCATAGACACACAAGATGGAATTAATCAAGGAAACATCCAGAAACAATCGGTCAGTTACTTAAACATAAGTCCATGTATATACTAGTAATAGCAATGTGCTCAAAGAATCATGGAATTTAACCCCTTCCCGACCCATGACGCCACGTAGGCGTCATGAAAATCAGTGCCAATCCGACCCATGACGCCTATGTGGCGTCATGAAAGGATCGCGTCCCTGCGGTCGGGTGACCGGGGTCACTGAAAGGTCACCCCACCCGCAGACACAGGACCCTTTGTGCTTCACCACAGGGGGGTTGACTTAACCCCCCCGTGACACGATCGCTCTGATTGGCTGTTAAAAGTGAAACAGCCAATCAGAGCAATCTGTAATATTTCAACCAATGTAATGGTGAAATATTACAATCCAGCCATGGCTGATGCTGCAATAGCATCTGCCATGGCTGGAGACTGAGTACCGACCCCCCCACACCATGTCACGGCGGTGATCGGCCGCCGCCACCGAAAAATGGCAGCGGTCGGTCACCGCCATCACTAACAGCTCCCCTCGTCCTGGCCTCCGCTGCCCCCACCTTCCGATCTCCCCCCCTCACTTCCGACCCCCATACTCACCTCTCCCGGTCCACCGATGTCCCTCGATCCTTCCCGGCGCTGCCCGGGATTCTTCATGGGCGCCGCCATCTTGGAAAATGGCGGGCGCATGCGCAGTGCACCCGCCGGCCGGCGCATGCGCAGTGCGCCCTGCAGAGTAAAAAAATTTATTTTGATCACTGTGATATACTGTCACAGTGATCAAAATAAAAAAAGTAAGTGAACCCCCCTGTCATAGGTAGGGAAAAATAATAAAGAATTTTTTTTTTTCCTATTAGGCCCTGTGCACATGCAGCGGATTTTTGCTGTGGATCAGCGGCGGATTTTGCAGCGGATTTTGCTGCGGATCAGCAGCGGAATTTTGCTGCGGATCAGCAGCGGATTTTGCTACGGATCCGCAGCGGATTTTGCGTTGCGGATCCACAGCAGATCCAGAAACCATGTACATACAATGCAAATAAATGGTAAAAAAAAACGCTGTGCACATGCTGCAGATTTTTCAACGCGGATTTGCTGCGGTTTTAAATCCGCAGCATGTCAATTCTTTGTGCGGATTCCGCAGCGATTTTACACCTATTCCATTATAGCGTAAAACCGCAGAGAAAAACCCAGCAAATCCGCGCTAAATACGCAGGTAAAAGGCAGGTCATTTTACCTGCGGATTTTAGAAAAATCCGCAAGTTAAACTGCAACGTGTGCACGGGGCCTCAGGGTTAGGCTGGGTTTTATATTGCATTATGGCAGTCCGTTAGATGGACTGCGTTTCACCGTGGTATAACGCAGTCCGATAACGCTGCCATTCACACCATTTGTGTGTGCATCGCAACGCAAGCCATGAAGCGGCATGCGATTGCGACGTGTCGTCATTCAGTAACGGAGCCTTGGACGCGGCCTGCAGCGTCTGGGCTCCGTCACCGCTAGCACAGATGAATCATCGCTGATTCCTCTGCACTAGCGGGTATAGCATAACGCTATCGCGTTATGCATACCGTTACCACCCGTCAATGCTACGTGTTGAACGGGCTGGGAAAACGCAATATGAACCCAGCCTTAGGTTAGAACTAGGGTTAGGGTTAGAACTAGGTAAGGGTTGGAATTAGGGTTAGGGTTGAATTAGGTTTGGGTTGGAATTAGGGTTTGGTTTGTGGTTAGGGTTAGAGTTAGGATAAGTGTTAGGGGTTTTTGGGGTTAGGGTTGGGATTAGGGTTAGGCTTGTGGTTAGGTTTATGGTTAGAGTTGGGATTAGGGTTAGGGGTGTGTTGGGGTTAGGTTATGGTTATGGTTTGTATTAGGGTTAGGGGTGTGTAGGGGTTAGGGTTGGAGTTAGAATTGAGGGGTTTCCACTATTTATGCACATCAGGGGTCCCATACGCGACATGGTGCCACCATTGATTCTGCAAATTTTGCGTTCAAAAAGTCAAACAGTGCTCCCTTTATTCCAAGCTCCGACGTGTGCCCAAACAGTGGTTTACCCCCACATAAGGGTATCAGCGTACTCAGGAAAAATTGCACAACAATTTTGGGGGGTCTAATTTCTCCTGTTACTGTTGGGAAAAAAAAATTGGGGACTAAAAAATTATTTTTGTGAAAAAAAAGATTTTTTATTTCACGGCTCTGCGTTATAAACTTCTGTGAAGAACTTGAGATTCAAAGTGCTTACCACACATCTAAGGAGTTCCTTGGGGGATCTAGTTTCCAAAATGGGTCATTTGGGGGGGGTTTCTACTTTTTAGGCACATCATGGCTCTGCAAACGTAACATGACACCCGCAGACCATTCCATCAATCGGCATTTCAAAACGTCCACTACTTCCCTTCCGAGCCCCGAAGTGTCCATACAGTAGTTTTCTCCCATAATATGGGATCATCAGCGTACTCAGGACAAATTGGACAACAACTTTTGAGGCTAAATTTCTCCTGTTACCCTTGGAAAATAAAAAAATTGGGACTAAAAGATCATGTTTGTGGAAAAAATATGATTTTTTTATTTTCATGCCCCGCTTATAAACTTCTGTGTAGCCTTGGGGGTTCAAAGTGCTCACTACACATCTAGATAAGCTCCTTGGGGGGTCTAGTTTCCAAAATGGGTCACTTGTGGGGGTTTCTACTGTTTAGGCACATCAGGGGCTCTGCAAACGCAACATGACGCCCAAAAGAACATTCCATCAAGTCTGAATTCCAAAATGGCGCTCCTTCCCTTCTGTGCTCTCCCATGCGCCAAAACAGTGGTTCCCCCCCACATATGGGGTACCAGTGTACCAGCAAACTGTACAACAACTTTGTGGTCCAATTTCTCCTGTTACCCTTGTGAAAAAAAAAATTGCGGTTAAAAAAATCAGTTTTTGAGGAAAAAAATGATTTTTTTTTCACGCTCTGCATTACAAACTTCTGTGAAGCACGTGGGGGTTCAAGGTACTCACCACACATCTAGATAAGTTCCTTGGGGGGTCTAGTTTATAAAATGTGGTCACTTGTGGGGGGTTTCTACTGTTTAGGCACATCAGGGCTCTGCCCGCCCGCAGACCATTCCATCAAGTCGGCATTCAAAGCGTCACTACATCCCTTCCAAGCCCTGACGTGTGCCCAAACAGTGGTTCCCCCCCCACATGTGAGGTACTAGCGAACTTAGGACAAATTAGACAACAACTTGGAGTCCAATTTCTCCTGTAACCATTGTGAAAATAAAAAGTAGGGGGCTAAATAATCATTTTTTTTGAGAAAAAAAATGATTTTTTATTTTCACGGCTCTGCATTATAAACTTTTGTGAAGCACCTGGGGGTTCAAAGTGCTCACTGTGCATCTACATAAGTTCCTTAGGGGTCTAGTTTCCAAAAGGGGTCATTTGTGGGGGAGCTCCAAAGTTTAGGCATACAGGGGCTCTCCAAACATGACATGGTGTCCGCTAACGTTTTGAGCTAATTTTTCCATTCAAAAAGTCAAATGGCGCTCCTTCCCTTCTAGCCCTGCCGTGCGCCCAAACAGTGGTTTATGACCACATATGAGGTATCTGTGTACTCAGGAGAAATTGCACAACAAATTTTAGGATCCAATTTATACTGTTGCCCATGTGAAAATGAAAAAACGAGGCTAAAAGAAAATTTTTGTGAAAAAAAAAGTACTTTTCTTTATTTTACGGATCAATTTGTGAAGAACTGGGGTTTCAAAGTGCTCACTATGCATCTAGAAAAGTTCCTTGGGGGGTCTAGTTTCCAAAATGGGTCACTTGTGGGGAGCTCCAATGTTTAGGCACACAGGAACTCTCCAAATGGACATGGCAACGCTAAATATTCCAGCATATTTTCCATTCAAAAAGTCAAATGGTGCTCCTCCCTTCTGAACCCTGCCGTGCGCCCAAACAGTGTTTATGACCACATATGAGGTATCTGTGTACTCAGAAGAAATTGGCCAACAAATTTTAGGATCCATTTTATCCGTTGCCCTGTAAAATGAAAAAACTGAGGCTAAAAGAAATTTTTGTAAAAAAAAAAGTACTTTCTTTTTTTACGGATCAATTTGTGAAGCACCTGGGGGTTCAAAGTGATCACTCTGCATCTAATAATTTCCTTGGGGGGTCTAGTTTCCAAAATGGGGTCACTTGTGGGGGAGCTCCAATGTTTAGCACACAGGGACTCTCCAAATGCGACATGGCAACCGCTAAATATCCAGCATATTTTCCATTCAAAAAATCAATGGCGCTCCTTCCCTTCTGAGCCCCTGCCGTGCACCCAAAACATGTTTATGACCACATATTGAGGTATCTGTGTACTCAGGAGAAATTGCCCAACAAATTTTAGGGTCCATTTTATCCTGTTGCCCTGCAAAAATGAAAAAATTGATGCAAAAGAAAAATTTTGTTGGAAAATTAAAATGTCCATTTTTTTCCTTCCACGTTTGCTTTAGTTCCTCTGAAGCACCTGAAGGGTCAATAATCTTCTTGAATGTAGTTTTAATTACTTGAGGGTGCAGTTTTATAATGGTGTCACTTTTGGGTATTTTCTGCCAAATAGACCCCTCAAAGTGACTTCAAATGTGAGGTGGTCCATAAAAAAATGGTTTTGTAAATTTGCTGTAAAAATGGAAATCGCTGGTTAAATTTTAACCCTTATAACTTCCAACAAAAAAAAAAGTTGTTCCCAAAATTGTGCTGATGTAAAGTAGACATGTGGAAATGTTATTATAACTATTTTGTGTCACATAACTCTCTGGTTTAACAAATAAAAATTCAAAATTTGAAAATTGCGAAATTTTCAAAATTTTTTGCCCAAATTTCCATTTTTTTCACAAATAAACGCAAAAATTATCGACCTAAATTTACCACTAACATGAAGCCCAATATGTCACGAAAAAACAATCTCAGAATCGATATGATCCGTTGAAGCGTTCCTGAGTTATTACCTCATAAAGGGACACTGGTCAGATTTGCAAAAAATGGCCAGTCATTTAGTCAAAATAGGCTGGGTCATGAAGGGTTAAACTATACAGACAGCCTCAGATAAGACAGCCCAATAGGGTGATATTATGTCCAGCCCATTAGAGTGCTATTCCATCCAGCCATAATGTTAACCGTGGTGTAGTGTTGTTGTGCAGATGAAGGGAACTCCAGAAGGCCACACAGAGATGCTGGATGTAGGTTTAAACAGCCATACTTTATTTTTCGTTCCTCTCCCTCGCTCCTTTTTTCCCAGGACTTCCCCCTCCTGCCTTGTCCCTCCCCCCCATTACATCATCGTTACTAGGCAAAACTGAAACAAGATAACAGCAAACCAATCACAGATATAGTAACAACATCAAAATCTCTCCTCTTCTCACCAAACAAAACAACATTAAACTGATAACGTCCAAAAGTTCACATTAGTACGAAGGTTTTTTTTTTTTTTTCTTTTTACTGCAGAACAAAGTCCAAGAGGGGGGCTGGCGTCTACGATTTGCCCTCGCTGGATAGCGGTGAGACATCACAGTCCCAAGAACTTTCTGAGTCCCCTGAGGATCTTCCCTTGGAACTGCTGAGCTCTGGGATCCGGCAGGACGTCATCGCTATCTGCCTCGTCTGTTTCTGGACATAGCCGCAAAGTTTTTAAAATGGGGACACGTTCCTTGTGACCTGGCGACCGTGATCTTGAGCAGTAACCATGGTGCCTTTGACTTGTGTGCCCCTGAAAGGGTTCAGGAAAGTTTTGTGATGCAAACTTGTCACTAGGTCTTAGCCTTTACCAGGACCCAATCTCCCACCAATACTTCCGGTGGCTTGCAACGATGACTGCTCTTATCTGCAAACCCTTCATCTTCTGTTTAGATATGGCATCCTTAGTAGCAATTGGGGTTTGAACAGGGCTCAGCGGAACGCTCCGGAGTTTGACACGCATAGGCCTGTTGAACAGCGCAGTGGCAGGGGGTATCCCAGTAGTAAATGGGGTGTAGCTCTGTACTGTCCTAAGAAATCTGTGTAACTCTTGCTGTAAATCCTTGTGCTCCATGGTAGCGATCCTCAAATTTTTTGTTGATTGATTGCATGAACCGTTCCATTTCAACCATTGGCCTGAGGCCAGTAAGGATTATTTTCCTGTGAGTGAAACCAAGATGGGTTTGCGAATGACGAAAGTCTGTGCTATTAAAAGGTGGCCATGTCGGACTTCACTGTTTCCGGTATGCCAATGCCGAGAAATCTTGCCCTAATTTTGGTATAACAGCCCTGCAGAGGTTGTCGAAACATTTCAATGACTGGAACCTTGAATAGTCATCCATGACAACCAGCAATAGGAGTGATCCGGTAAAACCACAGAAGTCAACACTAACACAGACCACGGGTCCTCTGGCAGGGGTGCATTTGTAAGGGTGCGCGTCTATGGTCAATTGTAGTTGTTTGGGCAAGGTAGCAAGTTTCAATGAGTGCCTCTACTTTTTTGTCTAGTCCTGGAAACCAACTTTCTCTCTCAGAAAATTGCTTTGTTTTCACCACCCCTTGATGAGCCTCGTGGGCCAGATCCAGTACTCTGCTTGAATTTCTGGGTATCACCACCGATTGTTACGCAACAGTAGATTTGAATCAGACACGGAGAGATCATGTCGTGCATTAAAGAAGGCTGTCAAGTAGGTTGTTTGATCCGGTGTTGGAGGCGGGCTTTAGCAAGAAAATTGCTCCAATTTTTAGATCGAACAGTCTCTATAACTAACTGAAGTTGGTGATCGAATCCACCGTTTGTTGTATTTCCTCCCCATAGTCATGGCTTTTGGCACAGAATGTGCAACAATAAAATTGATATGTTTCCTCTGCAAGGATAGTTGCTGGGATGTCGTCCTTGGTAGTTTGTGGTGTTGTGTGTCTCGAAAAGTAGTCTGCCGGATTACCAGCTCCTGCCTCGTATCTCAACCGAAACTTTGTAGTTCTGTAGGCGGAGCAAAACCAGCGTTCAAGTCGTGGGGGAGGCTTTGAAGAAGTTTGTTGAAAAGCGAAAAGAGCGGTTTGTGGTCACTTATCACTGTGAATTTAGTCCCATAAGGTACAGATGAAAATGAAGGCAACCCCACACAACCGCAAGAGCTTCCCTTTCAGTTTGTGAATAGCTTGTTCTGTCTCTGTTAAGGCTTTGCTTGCATAGGAAATGGTAGAAAAAGTTGCTTCTTTGGACACTTGTGTGAGAATTGCACCCAGGCCCTACCGGACTAGCGTCCACGATCAGCTCTGTGGACTTTAAGAGGTCAAAATGGCCAAAGACGGTGCGCCAGTCAACCCGACTTCATAGTCGAATGCTGCTTGGTGTTCATATCCATGTCCAAGGAGTGTCTTTTTTCGTGAGTATCGCAAGGGGTTCGAGACCGTGGCCAGATCAAAGCATAAATCGCCCACAGTACGTGACTAAGTCCTAGAAACTGCGAACCTCTGACACATTTGAGTTGGCTACTGAACTTTTATGGCAGAAACTTTCTGAGGATCTGCTGAAACTCCTTCCTCCGAAAAGATATATCCAAAGAAGCTTAATGACTTTTGGTTAAACTCACATTTTGACGGATTTACAGTTAGATTGCAGCTTGCAGTCTCCCGAAACACTTGCTCTAAGTGACTGTCATGCTCCTCTTGGGTTGTACCATAAATAATGAATGTCATCACTGACGTTTAGAACTCCTGGCTATCCAGATAGAACCTGACTGATAACGTTCTGAAATATTTTCTGCCGCAGATGAATACCAAAGTTCAACCTCTTGAATCGTCGTAAGCCCACATGGTACTAAAAGTTGTAATGTACCTGGAATCTGGATGCAACTCAAATTGATATAACCTGATTTTAAATCAATTTTAGAAAATACTTTTGCACAATTCAGGTCTGGATAATGTCATCAATATGGGCGTGATGTGCCTTTCTCTTTGAATAGCCAAATGGCATGCCGCATATCCACACATAGCCGGATTTTACCAGCTGCTTTGGTTTTGGTGCAACAACAATGGGCGATACCCAAGGAGTCGGACCTTACACTCGTTCAACAAACATCAGACGCTTCCAGATCTTGCAGTTCTTTGCTCCACAAGTTTTGCGGACATGAAATGGGATGCGCCTGTGAGGTTGAACAGACGGCTGTATTGACTGGTCAATATCAATTTTATCTGAACGTCTTTAGCTTACCGAGACCTTTAAAGAGATTGGGGTATCTCTGCATGATGTGTTGGGTCCGAAGGACCTGTGACGCTATTGACCAGATTGACCAGACCCAGAGATATAGCACTCCTGCAGCTGAGAAGCGTGTCTGCGGAGCACTCTACTACATATACAGTGTCGGTGATGACTTCCCGTCAGCTGCAAGTTCTGACTGAAATTTGCCACACAGGGGTAGTGCAGATGCTGAACCATAAGGAAAATCTTTAGCTAGTGCTTGTAAGCAGGTCTGTTCGGAAGTCCGGCTATAGACGCACGGCTGATGACGTTTACTGATGCCCCCGTGTCTACTAGGGCTTCCACCGACTACCATTATCAGGATAAGTCGCCTTGGACTGGTAGTGCGTGCAGTTTTTTGAGATCCCTCTGCATCACTGAGAATAGATAAGTACTGTGAGGCTCGTCAGTAAGCTGCACGTTTGGATTTTCCTGTGACCTGGTTGTACTTTGGGATGAGGGGATTGTGGTTTGGATCTACACACTTTTGCAAAAATGGTTTTGTTTTCCCACAATTATGGGCAGGTCCCCCCTTTTGCTGGCAGACATCTGTGAGGATACGACCCTCCGCAGTTGTAGCAAGTTGCCCCCTGCATACTAGCACAGGCGGTCTCGTGTCAGCTTTGCTATACACGATGGGCTTCCGCCCGCACTCAATGTCTCTATGAGTTTAGCTTGTTTATACGGCGGTATCATTTACACTTGCTGTTTCAGCCGTTTGCTAAAGCAGGTGGGGATCTCTGAGTGCTTGTCTCCGTAACTTAGAGGAGATGCAGCCTTGAAAAAACTGCATTTGGATCTCTTTGTCGACATCTGCAAATTCACAGTAACTGCAAGGTGCCGTATTCGGACATGAATATTCATCAATGCTTTGTTGCGACTGCTTTAAATTGTCTAAACTTGAAGATCTCAAATGCTGCTTTCGTGTGTGGGGAGAAATACTTGCTTAAATCTGCCTTACTGAGCTCATAGTCTTTGTCTTCTCCTGTATTTAGCAAGTAGTGAAGATATCATAGACTGTCCCCTGCATAATGTAATAGCATGCTTTCTTCTGGTATCATCTGATAATGTTCATGGCTTGTAGGATATATCAAAATGCTTCAGCCATTTCCCCAACATGCTGCTAGTTAGCTGGGACTGATGCACACAAAAGCAGGGAAGGCAGGTAAAACAGGCCATTGTTGTAAGCTGAAATACCTTTAGCTGATGAAGAACGCTTCCCTCGTCGCCAGTTTAGTGTTGTTTGCAGATGAAGGGAACTCCAGAAGGCCACACAGAGATGCTGGAAGGTAGGTTTAAAACAGCCATACTTTATTTTTCGTTCCTCTCCCTCGCTCCTCTTCCCAGGACTCCCCCTCCTGCCTGTCTCTTCCTCCCCATTACATCATCGTTACAAGGCAGAAACTGAAACAAGGATAACACAAACCAATCACAGATATAGTAACAACATCACACGGGTAAAAGAAGGAATTGCTTATAGCAACTATACCTGGTTCAGTGCACCGGTGCGTCCACCCACCCTGACGCACGTTTCCCGCAGCTTTCTTCCGTGGGCGTGGTTTTGTGAGGGATATGGAGTATTTAAAGATCCACGAACCAATGGCAATGCGTTATGAAAATAGAAAGTGTGCATTAAGTGTGACGCTCAGGGGCGTGTCGACGCATGTACGATGAACCACTGCCCACGGTACAGCTTGACTTTCCTGGATATCGCTTAGTGAACCGCA
>JARQOD010000002.1:472740892-472847212 GCA_033576555.1 Oophaga sylvatica
TTTGGGTGCGGTTGGAGGACCCGAGGAGGGGTTGAGGAGGGCATAAGAGTGGGGAACTTGAGATAAGAGGATTGACGTAAAGTGTGGGGCGGCAAGACTTGGACAGCAGCCCTTGTCCTGCTGTCACATAGTTACCCAGTGCCCAGTCGCGAAATGTAACACCCCTGTCCATGCCTACTCGTCCAATGTCTTGGGTGAAAATGCATCCTGTCCACATGAGTTTCTCAAAAGCGGTGATGTTGTGTGGACTGCTGGGGGGCGCGGAAACCTTTTTTGAGAAGTAGTGCCGATGGGCATCTGGTGTGGGGACTGCGACGGACTAAGGTCTCGAAAACCTTGTGTCCACAAGGCGGGGAAAGGCGCATTTTCTGAGCCAAGGTTGCCGTGGTAAAAATTCAACCTCAGCTTTCTCATGGCTAGGGGGGGAAAAAATGGTTCTTTTACTTGTCCAAATTGAGGGCCGAGGGCTGGGTTGTGCGTGACGGGGGGTTAGGGTGTCCCGGACAACTGACGGTCTGGGAGGAAGGATGCAGGGCAAAACTTAGGTTCCTTGATCCAAAGGTGGTGCTCTCGAGTCGGAGAGGGTCAAACCAGCTGGTGTTTCCCTTCCAAATGAAATGATTGATGACCTGCCAATCAGTGGTTGTTGGGGTAAAGAGGTGCCAGGTCTGGTTCAAAAAGGTCTGACTGCTGTCCCCCCAGTCAAGGATGAAGAGGCCATGGTCACGGTGATAAGAGGGGCAAGATGGTGGTTGGGCCGGTCCCTAGGCCGATTGAGCACAGTGAGCTTGCCCTGCATTATGCTTCATATCATGTGACGGTTCATGCATGAAGTACTCAAAATATGGTTTTTTTGGCCTTACTTAGCTTTTGGTCACAAATGTTAGTTAACAGGTTGGGTCATCCTTTCGATGTTAAAAATTCCCAGGCTATGCAAGGTTGAAACCCATGGCCTGAAGAGCCCTTGACTTGTGGTCAGAGGCAGGTTGTGGTTGAGGATGCAGTTGGTGACGTGCTTCCAGTACTCGTCTTTGTCAAGGAAGGCGCCCCTGACTCGTCATACCGAATCCTCCTCCCCCTCTCTGACCTCATCGCTTTGACTGTGGGTTGCAGTTGTGGGATTACAAACTCGTCTCATCACCCTGTGTGTTCTCACCCCCGTCCTCAGAGCCACCTTTCCTGCCCTGACACAAAAATCAGTTGGCGTATTCGGTATTTGAGGCTATTCGTCTTTCTTGTCTACCCAGGGTTACAGTTTGGGAAGGGGTTCATTATGCTCAGAACCTTCTTCATTGGTCTGGTCCGATCTTAAACTTCTGGGTCAGTGCAATCATTTTTCGTTGGTTCACAGAGCTTGGAACCGCCTCGATTCCCAGGTATGTATGATGTAAGTTTTAGGGGAAAAGCTCGGGATCGCCGTTCGGGTAGACGGAGTGGCATAAAAAGTTCAAATACAGACAGAATTTGGTTTAAAACTGGCCGAACCAGTTTTATTGAATGCCCCCAAAAAAAAACATAAGCAAAAACCAACTCAAAAAACAAAATCCTGAGCCTGTACGATATAAAATAAACCCGATAGTTTCCTCACTACGGGGCCCGACCTTCCTGCCTGGCCAAAACAAAAATATATTCAGTATTTACCGGTGTGGTTTCCCGGAGCTCCTGCAGTGTTGAAGTGATCCGACTGAGGCTCAATGTCCTGTGTTCTCAACCACCTATTTGGTTGCCTAAATTAAAACCTGAGGCCTCAGGTTTGAGCTGCAAGCCTGTTATGAATGGGGGTGTAGTGAACTTGCTCCACCAAAGGTTTACAAGCCTACATTTCCCCTTTGCCAGTAGCTGTCTGGGGGAATGTACCCCCATCCAATACATACCCTTACGTTCCAATGAGTAAACAGCTTGCAGACCAACCATCTGTTCCCCCCAACTCGGGGCAGTGGAGCTTTTTGGGGCTGTGGGAAAGCAGTTCGTTGGGGGTGACACCTCTGAGGATGGAGTTTTTGTGATGTTGAAGTTGAGGGGGAGGAGAGCCGAATTAAAGGGAAAATTGATATTGCTGAAGAAACTGCTGTTTTTTGGCCTATCTGGAATTTGTATGATGGGCATGCCCGAAGAAAGGGAGTCCACATTGCCACTAAAAGAAGTGACATCTTTTTGGGGAAGATCACTTTCTTCTGAGAGTTACTGTTGCTTTAACACCTACCCAGGCACACCTTTTTTTTCCCTTCCCCCCCACGCCTAGTCCCCTTTCCCAGCGCAGGCGTTTTCCCTCATTTTGGTGGTTCCAAATTGAAATCTGAAGTTGTTTGCACAAAAAACGATGGAGGAACCGAGCAGAGCTAAGTGGCAATTTGTGGTAAAGCCCAAAAGGATTGGCTGGGTTAGAAGCAGTTTTAAAAAAATTTTATTACATACCAGGTGGTGGAGCTTTGTAGAGTGGCCTAATAACAATGGTAGCAACATGTACTATGCCCAAAATTATATTACGGCCGTGCAGCTAAAAATTAGGAGTTTTGAACGTGGTGGAATTTGTAAGTGGCCTATAGAATGAGTAGCCACCTGGCTTATGCTCAGAATTTTTTAGAGGCAGATGCAGCTAAAAAAATTGGTAGTTATTTCAACGTGGTGGGTTTGAGAGATGGCCAAATACAATGAGTAGCAACACTGTACTTACCACAATTTTTTAGAGCAAGAGCATAAAATTGGGTTATTTGAACATGGTGGAGTTGGCAAAAAGTGATAGGAAATGTGTAACCTAGCCCTAAAAGGGCTGCAATTAAAAATATTCACTCTCCCAAGTTGACCTTCTGTTATTTAAGAGCACAGACCTGCCTGCTAAACTGCTAGGAACTGATGTAAAACCCAGCCTCAAAAGGGCTGCAATTTGAACTAGTCCATCTCCCTAAACCTTCCTGTGTATTTCAAGTATTTCGCGCAATTCGCGTTGCACACACAATATAGCGCACGCAGCAGTGCCACAAAACCCGAGCTGCGCAGTGAAAAAAAATGGTGACGGGGGGAAATGGTGGGTTTATAGGGCAAGGACATGTGTTTGTTTCGGTGCTGGGAGGACAAAAAAACAAACAGCGGGCAGCCGAACACCTGAGTGTTGGTAATGATGGGTGAGATTCCAAACTAAGACACAACTAGAGGTAGCGTGGAGCGTTCCTCGTTGATCCGACCCTCGCACAGCCTGAGGATAATACACCCTAAAGGCAGAAAGATGAAAGCTATCTGCCCGGAGAGACCCCCCAAAGAAAATAGGAAGCCCCCCAAAACAATAATGGGGTTAGACAAGATGAAAATTACTAAATTAGGCAGAAATAGACTGAGAACGTGGGGCCACAAGGATAAATAGGTAGGACAGGGAGGATTACTTTTGCAACCCAAGAAAACCCTACAAAAATCCAAACAATTCTGTTACAAAAATATGAGATCACCACGATCTCGCCACCCACTAAATCAGATCTTTGGAACAAAAACCAAGCCGAGGCTGAAAAACAGGAAAAAAGCAAATGGCAAATAAAGTGCTGCAGATAAACTGTGAGGAGTCAGGCCAAGAAGGGCCCGGCCCGACCCACAAAAGTGCAGAAAACAATGCAAAAACAAGCACAAAAAGAAAAGCAAAAAATATCTTATCTGAAAGCAGGGGGATGCAGGCAGACTTCAGCAACTTCCAAATGAACCAGGAACCACAATTGAGACAAGAACAATTGATCCCCCGGCACCATCTGGGAGGGAACCTCCCTTATTCGACCCAGTCCGTGAACCCCAGATTGCCACTCCTCGCTGAAAGGTTCTATGTCTTTAACCACCAGGGAGCATCAGCTCAGAAACCTCTCTAGCACATTCATAACAGACATGGCTACACAGCCAATGACACATGCCCTGCTTGTGTAAAAAAAAGCCTTTGCTCCATGTGTGCGCTGTGTAGCTGACAGACTGACACCAATGAAATGCGGGAAAGAGAAAAAAAAATGGGATTTCATTTTCTGCGGGAAAATCCATCCTATGCCCCCCCCCCCCACCTGCGTACCTCAAAATGTTATTAACGTGATTCTCAGCTTATGTGAAAAAATCCAGTGACGATTTAGGTGCACGAAAAGTTATTAACCATAACCTCGAACAGGGATTTTTTCAAAAGTTGGGTTCGTCGAACGATCGAACACCCCAAAACAGCTGAATTTGAGATTGGCGAACAGTTCGCTTTGAACACCACTCATCTTATTAATGTTTTTTAAAGGGGGGGGTTACAGAGTAGTATTTCAATATTTGCAGATGAACTAAACTCTGCGTGTAATAAATACAGGGAGGACAATTTTTTTACGGAGGATTTAGTAAACTAGAAGCTTGGGGAAAAGGGCAAATGAGTTTAAGGGGATAATTGTTAGGTATGACTTGGGTGAAAAACAAGATGTATAATTTGTACTTAATTGTTAAAAACTGTGCAAAATTCACTGAAAAAGACCTGGGTGAATGGGAGGACGACAAACTTATTTAGTGGCAATGTCGGCAGCTGCTGCAAAGGCAAATAAAATAATGGGATGCTTTTAAAAAAGGCAATGTGCTCATGAGGGGAACATAATTTTACCTATACAAGTTACTGGTGGACACCTTAGAATACTGTCAGTTCTCCTGTTTGTTCAATGTTCATTGAAGGTGGGAAAGGTTTTTAATAAAGGTTAGGACTGTCCACAAAGGGTTGCCTTGAGTGGCGGGATGGGTTGTAATTCTTTTATCCAAATTTGTTTACAAATACCCTTTTATTTTACACCTTTGCATGTTTTGCAATATTTTTTATTTTATTTTTTTTTAGGATATTTGTTTCTTGTTTTTTGTTTTTTGTATATTGGTCATGTGTTTAATATGCATTTCATTTTGTTACCCAAATTACTTTTTCAGTTAGACCTAGTTTTTCCTTGAATACTGTGTTCAGTTTGGTGTACGGTTAATGTATGTTTACAATGTCAGTAAACTATTAATAAGGAACAACATTATACAAAACTGTTAGCAACTCAGCATGTAAGTATAGAATAGTTTACCGAACGATATCGCTGAACTCAGGGTTAATCTTGAGGATGATGGCTGAAAAGGAAAGGGGAAGGGATCTACCTGCCCTTAACTGGGGTCCTAAATAATCCTCATTGGAGGTATGTAATGGTTCAGAGGTCCAAGTCTCCAAACCTAACCTGTTCTATAGACCCTGAACCCTGTAATCAGTCCTAAGAAGGTCCTGTTACCACCAAAGGGTATGGGGATTCAGAAAATACCTAGATTAAATATAAGAAGACAGGTAACACCGCTTGCATACACCTCAAAAACCAAAGGCATAAAAGGTTGGGTAATAAACTCTAACCCAAGTTGAGCTTAGAACAACTAAGGAGTCAAACTAAATCTTACAGATTCATTCCTATCTGTGGTCTGCTGAAGGTTTATGGCAAACCCCAAGCGAAACGGATTTAAAGGAAACCAACAACAAATAATCAATTGCGCCGGGAGAAAAATGCACCAGTCCCGCACCGGCACAGACAGAATTAATCCCGCTGCCAAAAAAAAAGAAAAGCAGATTCGCTGTGAGAAGCAAAATGTGCAACTGCGCGATCTTCGTGGAAGCACACATGACGTACCCCCCTTTACGGGGGCCTCCGGACCCTCGGGCCAGGCCTGCCGGGTGAGTTTGGGAAGGTCCGAACCAAACGATCTGGTTAACATAGGCAGGGACCCGTCTTCCTCTGGACCATACCCTTCCAAGCACAAGTACTGAAGGGACCGGCGATTCAGACGGAGTCAATGATCTTTGATCTTGAAATTCCAAGTTACCATTGACCAAACAAGGAGGGGGAGGTAGAGGTGAGGTTGACTGGTGCCACATACCTTTTAAGTAAATGGATTGTGGAAACCATTATAAATTTTTTAAAAAGTAGGAGGGAGGTCCAGACGAAAGCCACAGGATTAATTATGGAACTGATCCTGTAGGCCCGTGAATCTGGGACCCAGTTTCCAGGAGGGACCTTAAGTTTTTATTTGGTAGACACCATACAGTGTTACATTAAGATTGGACCAGAAAATCTCCTCCTTCAGCCATACGTTGTAACGGTTCCCCATCGCCTCGATTATTCAATACACCTCTCCAAAAGAAGCAAGTGAGACAAAGAAACGCTCTCTCAGGAACCCCAGAAGGGCCCCCCCCTTGAAAGTACAAAATGGGGATGGAAAAACCTATTGCCCCAAAAAAAGGGGAATTCCAGTGGATCGTCCCCCTGTTGTTAAGAGGAATTGCCAGAGGCAAGAAAGAAGACCAGTCCTCTTGGTTCTTAAAAAAACCCGGAGATATGTCTCTAAGCTTGATTCAGCGCTCGTTGACCTTGGTCTGCGGTTGAAAAGCCGGGAAAATGACAATTGCTCCCCCGACGAAAAAAAATGCCCTCCAAAATTTGGCACAAACTGAGACCCCCTTTGACACCACTCAGAAGGAACCCAGAAGTTAACGATCTCCTATGAAACCTGCGCCAGAGTTTTGCTTTGGGGGTGGGGAGCAACGAAAGTGCATCTTATGAACTTTTCAACAACCCGTATGCAGTTTCCTGCGAGGGGAAGGTCGTAATGAGTCCTGATAAAGAGTCCATGGACGCTCCGGGTTTCGGGTAAAAGGGTCCCGACACGGGTATGGGGGTTTTAGACGAGCACACACCCCACATGCGCGACAAAAGTTATAACATCTTTATTGTTAGGCCCCCAAAACGGGAGGAAAGGAGTCTAAAGTAGCTTCTCCTGGATGTCCTGTAGAGCAGAATTTTGATGTGCCTCTAACCTTTTGTCTCAACGGATTTGGGCAAACAGTCTCCTGGGGTCCTGCAGGGGGTCCATGGCCTCTAACCCCTCCTCAAGCTCAGAAAATTCAGCCGCATACCACCCCTCTGAAGGATAGGCTCGTGTCTCCGTTTTCCGGCCCCTGGGAAATGCGAGGACAAGGCATAAGCCTTTCTTTTAGACCCCGGGCGTAAGTGACGAAAAAATAAACCTGGAAAAACAAGGACCACGAGTTGTCGGAAATTCAGAGCTTGCGGATTCCAAATAAACGGTTTTGTGATCAGTAATAACGGTAACGGGGTGGACTGCCCCCTCCAAAAAGTGCGCCATTTTCAAAAGCTAACTTATGGCCAAAGTTCCCTTTGGATTTAATTCTTTCGGCGGAGACAATTTTTAGAAAAGAAAGCGCCCGGTGCCATTTCAGGGGCGGAACCTGGGACAATATAGCACTCACCCCTAGCAGACGATCCACCTCCACAATGCCGGTGAGGCTTGGTTGGATGGAAGGGTGCGAAGCAAAAATTTCTTCAAAGAGGAAAAAGGTTGGCAAGCTTTGTCCCCCATTTAGAAAAATCCGTCCCTTTTCTTGTCATGTCGTGGGGGTTTGCGCAGATGAGAAATTACAAATAAATTTCGGTAGTAGTTAGCAAACCCCAAAAAACGTGCAGGCCTTAAGATCCCCTGGCGATCCCATTCAAGCCTGCTCTCATTTTCAGGGTCCTACGGAAACGGAGGCTGACACCAAAAAAAAACCCAAAAAATGAAGTTCTGTACGGCAAATACACCTTCTCCAGTTTGCGTATTGTTTTTGTTCGAAGATCTGAAACCTGTTCCTGTCCTGATGAGACACAAGAATCTGGCGAGTAAATTAAAATGTCGTCCAAATATACACCAAACACCCCCAAAGTGACGAAAAATGTCATTAAAAAAGTTGGAATACTGCTGGTGCAGTAGTCAGAAAAAAGCATGACAAGGTTTCTAATGTCCCTCCGGCGTGTCTCCCCCTTTTATCCTAATCAGATTATAGCCCCCTGAGTCCATTTAGAGAACCATTTGGCGCCAAAAAATTTGATTAAGGATCAGGAATAAGGGAGTGGATAGGATCTCGAACAGTAATCCGTTAAGTTCGCGGAAATCCAACAAGGGGGGAGGCCTCCATCTTTCTTTTCCAAAGAAGAACCCCGGGTATGGGGAAGATGAAGGTCTAATAGCCTTTGGCCAGCTTTCAGAATATAATTTTATAGCCTGCCCCCTTTAGGACAGAAAGATTATACAACCTAGCTTTAGGCAACTTAGCATCAGGAAGGAGATTAATAGGCAGTCATACACCGTGGGGGCAACTCCTGACACCCCTCTAGAGAAAATCCCAAAATCCTCAAAAAAGGAGGGAATGTACGGACGACCGCCTGATGACTGTGTTCATGCAGTTGCTTTTGCAAACTCACCCCATTGGCTTATTTTCTGGATGCCAATTAATCACAGGGGTTATGTTTAACAACCAGGAAGTCCCAACACATGGGAGTAGGTAGACCCTCCAACAATAACAAAAATAATTGTTCCTATGTTTGCCCTACCGAAGGTAATGTTATGAACTCTGAACAAAGTACTTGGGAGGGGCCGGGCGTCAATGGGAATATGGGGATCGGTTTGACAAACACCAGATGCTACTTGAGCCTGGCAAACGAGGTCAACCAGATTAGCCCCGGAACACTATCAAGAAGAACGACAATCTCTCCCTCTCGTACAACACACCTCCCTGGTCAAGGAATGGAAGAACTGGCGGATGAAATAATACTCCAGGTTGTGTCACCACCAACCTGGTATTCCAGTTTTCCGGCGACTTTTGGCTCAACAAGGCCGGGATGGACATTCCAACAAAATGTCCCTTTCCCGCAGAAAAAATCTTCTAGTCCTCGCGTACCGCCAATCCCCTCCCTCGAAATGATGTCCCTCCAATGCATGGTATCCGAACAGACAGGGGAACCTAACTAGGGACTTTAGTGGGGAGTGGGAAACAACAGGAGTTGGGTTACCTCACCCCTCTCCGAAGCCGTTATCAGTAGGTGTAAGGCCATAGCAGCCTCCAGTGAATGGGAGACCTTACTGAGCCAAAACGTCTTTTAATTTATCAGAAAGCCCTGAAAAAACTGGCTCCTAAGAGGGGTCTTCCTGAGTATTGTGGCCATCTCGAAACTCAGAAGCAAATTCCTCTGCAGGGTCTCCTGCTGTATTTGTAATTTTGTCTCGCAGAGAGCCCGATGGGTATCATATACCATCAGGGCAGTAAAAATTGATTCAGACGTAGGCCGGGGATCCCGGAGGAAGGGAAAATGCCAGGATTGGGGTCCCTTGAGAAGTAGATAACAATTCCTTCTCTGCTATCATCCCTGATGATGAGGCCGAAGCGAAAATACATTTAATGCCTCCCGGAAGGTAAAAATTTGTCTCGCCCACCAGTTGAACCTGTCCGGGAGAGCTATTTAGGTTCAACCTGGTTTGCTCCAGGGGAGACAAAACCTTGGACTTTTGTCCGTCCTCCATGGTATCCTGCAACTGCAGAGCCAGGGGCACTGGATCCATGGAATGGAGATAATTTTTATGGCAGTGAAAAATGTCAGCTGTCTAAGATATGTATACAATGTCGTAAAAAATTTTTACGGAAAAAACACTCTATCAACAACTATATAGCAACATCAGCATGTAAGTTAGAATAGATTTACCTGACAGTATTGTGAATCGGGTTTAATCTTGGGATTGGGAGTGAAAAAGGAAAGGGTGGACCGGGATTAACTGACCCTAACGGGGGTTCCTAATTTTTTCCCCCTCACCTTGGAGGTACTGATAATGGTTCGAGGTCCAAGTTCCAACCTAACCCTGTTCCTATCAGACCTGAACCCTGAATCAGTCTAAGAAGGATCCTGCTACCACCAAAGGGTTTATGGGTGATCTCACTAAAATAACAGATTGATTATAAGACGACGGTAAATCGCTTGATAACACTCAAACCCAAAGGAACATTAAAAGGTCTGGGAAAAAACTCAACCAAGTTGGCTTAGAACAATAGGAGTCCAACTAAAGTCTTCAGATTCATTCCTATCTGTGGTCGCATTGAAGGTTCCTGGCAATCCCCAAGCAGAAACAGGAATTTAAAGGAAACAATAACAAATAAAACAATTGCGCCGGGAGAAACTGCACCCAGTCCCAGCACCGAGCACAGCAGAATTAACCCTAGCTGCCACACACAAAGAAACAGCGATGTGTGAGAAGTCAAAATGTGCAACCGCGACGTCTTTGTGGCAATGCAACATGAATTGGTTCCAGTGTATAAGAAAGACATAGTGACTGGAGGGGTGAAAGAGAAGAGGACCAAAAGGTTATTAGAGAATGGGGGTTTGCAAACCGGCAGGTTATTAACTTGGGGTTATTTAGTTTGGAAAAACGAAAGCTTAGGGGTGATCTTATTCAAGTATAATTTTGGGGTAATAAAAAGGGAATGGGTGGGCACACGGTCGAGAAGAAGAGTAGGGGTGCTGGTGAAAATGGACTTGTGAAGGTTCCACAATAACTAGAAGAATATAATTCACCGCACACACAAAAAGAAAAATAATATTGATGCCAAAAGGGGATATTTTTTACGTTTCCACTTTCAAACTTGTGGCCAAAATATAGGTAAAGAAATGAACACCCATAAAAAAATAATACCCAAGTTTTCGATACTCCCGTATCTTAGATGGGTTGTAGAGAGATCAAAGGACAAACAGTAAGATTACGTAAGGAACATATTCAATGAATGACAAAAAATATATACTATATATACAAATTAATTTATACAAACTTTCAGTTAGTGGTAATTAGAGTTTAAGCACGGAAACCGCTGCAAATTAGATAAGGCAGAAATGTATCATATGCAAGCAATGCAGACTTGTTCAATAAGTCGATGTGTTGCAAAATTGTTTTGTATTCGGTTCAATAATAACTGGAGAAAAAGTGCAAAGGAACTTTAAAGTACCTTAGAAATGGGTTTTATTGGATAGGGCATAGATGGAGACAGAATTAATGCCCCTGTAGGCCGGTTCCCAGGTATAGGATAAAGAAAGGTTACACAGTGCATGGTAATAGGAAAACTATACTGTAGCGTACCCATAAGTATGCTTTTTTGTCGCTATGTAATGAGGTAAGGGCCGGGGGGGGCGTTAAATCAAAGAGCCCGTGATGCTGGAGAAAAAAAGAATGTTGCGGTCAATTAGGTGCTATCTATTAAAAGTGCACTGTGCCAGTCAGATGTCGAGAGTACCTGTTTGTGGGATTTCAGAGTGGTACCCATCGCCACCTTAATTTCAGACTCGCTGATTTCTATCTTAAATGGTAAGTGATTCTCCAAGTAAACTTATTTTTATGAATTTTTATTTTTTTATTTATTATTTTAATTTTCAATTTTTTTCTAATTTTTTTTTTTTTTTTTATTTTATTTTTTTTTTATCTTGATTTTGTCTTATTTTCATTTTCTGATTTATTCTGTTATTTTTTCATTTTTCCATTTTTTTTTTCACGTTCCACCATTTTTATTTTCATTTATTTTTCATATTCTTACTATTTTATTCTTAATTTTCAACTACCTTGCAAGATTCATAAAAAAATTATTTTTCTTTTCATTTTTGCTTATTTCCTCTAATTTAGTTTTCAGTTTTTAATTTTTATGTTTTTTTTATTTTTACCAGTTTTTTCCTTTTTCCCTGTCAGCGGGTTCTTATAACCTTCCTACCTATTAACCCATTCTCGTACTTGCCTCTGGTTTCGCAAATTTATTTTTTTTTTAAACTGCCGTTCACATTTTCCCGTTTCCCCCTCCCTTTACGCCCATTTCCTCCTTGCCAGTAACCAACATGGGATGGGTACCATTCCGCGCTGGAGTATTAATAATTTGCGGATGTCCTTCGGTCCCTGCCACTCACTTCCGGTCCGGCTTATCACGGGGATTTCTAAACGGGCTTGCCTGTTCTTTACACCGCCGCGTCTGCAGCGTGGCAGGACGCGGGAGCTCGCCACTCTGAATATCCCAAAAAAAAAGTCTCTCTGACAAACTGAGCATGGGCCAAGTGCCCTTTATTAGTAGATGCACCTATTATGACCGCAAGCTATTCTTTTCTTTCTCCGCATCAGTCTTTGATTTATAACGCCTCTGCCCTTACTCATTAGTCTTGGACAGGAAATTTATAAGCTCTTATGGGGACTGCTAACTATTGTTGTCTCTAATACTCATGCATGTGTACTTTTCTTTATCCTGTACCAGGGAACCGCCACGGGGCGTTTAATTCTGTCTCCATCTAGTGCCCTAGGTTAATAATACCTTTTCAAGGAATTTTTTGTTCCTTGCATTTTTTCTCCAGTGTATTATTAACGAAACTACTAAACGATTTGCAACACATCGACTATATTGAACTAAGTACTGCTATTGCTTGCATATTGATACATTTTCTGCCTTATCTGATTTATGCAGCGGTTTTCATGGTTAAACTTTAGATTACCACTACTACTGAAAGTTGTATATTTGTAATTATGTATATATTTTTTGTGTCATTCATTGTATATGTTGTCCTTTCGTTATATCTTACTGTTTGTCCTCTTTGATCACTTACAGTACCCCATGACTAAGATAGGGAGTATCGAACGTTGGGGTATTAGTTTTTGTATGGGTGTTCAATTTCTTTACCTATATTATGTGGCACTACAAGTTTGAAAGTGGAGAACTGTATAAATATCACTTTTGGCATCAATATTATTTCTTCTTTTTGTGTGTGCGGTGAATTATATTCTTCTAAATATATGAGGGGACAGTACAAAGCCTTCCTAATGATCTTTTTACTCTTAGACCTGTGATGGGGACAGGGTAATCCTCTACGTTCTGGAGGAAAGAAGGTTTAGTCATAATCACAGATGCAGATTCTTTACTGTAAGAGCAGTGAGACTATGGAACTCTCTGCCGTTTAATGTTGTAATGAGTGATTCCTACTAAATTTAAGAGGGATGGATGCCTTTCTTGAAAGTATAATATTACAGGCTATATTCACTAGTTTCCTAGATATTGCATTGATCCAGGGGAGCTAGTCTGATTGCAGTATGTGGAGTCAGGAAGGAATTTTTTTCCCAATGTGAAGCTTACTGTTTGCCACTTGGTTTTTTTTTGCTTCCTCTGGATCAACATGTTAGGGCAGGTTAGGATAGGATATGGGTTGAACTAGATGGATTAAAGTCTTCCTTCAACCTTAATAACTATGTTACTATAAGATGCTCCATAGATTATGCCCCATATAATGCTGCACAAAGGTAATAATGGCCTATAAAATTCTCCATAGAATAATATGCCCATATGCTGCTCCATAAAGGTTATGGCCCCATAATTGCTCCATAGAATAATATGCCCCATATGCTGCTCCATAAAGATTATGGCCCATAAAATGCTCCATAGATTATGCCCCATATGTGCTCCATAGATTATGCCCATATGATGCTCCATAGATTATGCCCCGATAAGATGCCCATATATTTATGCCCATATGATGCTCCTAGATTATGCCCATAAGATGCTCCATATATTTTATGCCCCATAAGATGTCCATATATTTTTTGCCTCATAAAGATGCTCCATGATTATGCCCTATAAGATGCTCCATTATTTCATGCCCCCATAAGATGCTCAATATATTTTATGCCCCCATAAGAGGCTCCATACATTTTATGCCCAATAAGATGCCCATAGATTTTGCCCCATAAGATGATCCATATATTTTATGCCCCATAAGATGCTCATATTTTTATGCCTCCATAAGATGTTCCATAATTTTATGCCCCATAGATGCACCATATTTTTATGACCCCATAAGATGATCCATATATTTTATGCCCCCATAGATGCTACATATATTTAATGCCCCATAAGATGATCCATATATTTTATGCCCCATAAGATGCTCCATATATTTTATGCCTATAAGATGTGGACATATTTTATGCCCCATAAGATGCTATATATTTTATGCCCCATAACATGGATCAATATATCCTCTCGTTTTTAAGAGTCGGTCTCGCAACTGCTCACTCCCAAAATTGTACGGGACACAGGTAGGTCAGGGACTTTCGGTTCCGAGAACCACTATCCGTCTCCAAACATCACCTGAAAAAGGAAATTCATCTTTATCATGGTCATCATCATTATCATTATCATTATCATGGTATCATCATTACATTATCATGGTCATCATCTTATCAATATCATACAATAAGTTAACGGCCCACTGATTGTGTTCGCCCCTATGGACTGTGCAACCTCAGTAGGAGCTTCATCACACTGTCCAGTAGAATCATTTTCCCCCAGAGATCCTAAACAGGGGAAAGTCACTACCCAATATGACGGGGTGCATCAGGTTCTTCACTACCCCTACTTCATATGAGACCTCCCCGAGTTTGGGGACCAAGTCCACGGTAGTCTCTGGGTAGACTTTGGTGTCTCCATGGATGCACACCACTCAAGTGTTTATCGGGATGAAGTCCCCTATCAGTCAGGGCTGTTATGTACGAGAGTCACTCGAACTCCCTGAGTCTAGGAGGGTTGTGCTGGGCAGCCATTTATAACTACCGGGGACACCTGTGGTCCAGTCTCTTCGGCTGGGGTGGCCACACATACGGGTTCTGCGAAGGAGAGAGGGACCTGCCAGCATCACAGTCCATGGGCACCCCACTAGTGGACAGTTGCCTGATATATGCCCCTTTCACGGCATCTCCAACACTGTCTCTGGTCTGGGAGTACAGACGGGGAGACCTTTCTAGGCCTGGGGTCTCCCGACAGGGAAGTATCACCCTTTTCCTCCCATATGTCCCCTCGGGCCTGTCCCCGTCTATCAGCATACCCCTGTCCCAACAGCTGGAACGCTCTTACCGGGAGAGTTCGGCGGCCGGGAACTCTGAAGTGATGATCGCTCAGACGGCTGGTCACGGAGGTAGTCTTTGGTGGCGAAGTACCTCTCTATCAGGCTAACCAGATGATTGGCGTCTTGGTGGTCTCCTTGTCGACCCCGTGCTGTACCTCAGGAGGAAGCGCTCGGGTGTAGCGGTCCACTATCACCTTTTTGACCATTTGGGCAGGGTTGCTGATGTCATGCTCAGCCATTTCTTTAGTGCTCGGGTGTAGCGGTCCACTATCACCTCTTCGACCATTTGGGCAGGGTTGCTGACGTCAGGCTCCAGCCACTTCTTTACTGCACACAACGCAGGTGACCTTGCGACATTACTCTGGGACGAGGCGCTGAGATCCTGGCGTAGTGCTGCAACCTGCTCCCTTAACAATCGGTTAGTCTCCTGCTGTTGCAAACTAACTTGCACCATATGTTTAAGCAGCGCCTCCATACTGTCAGACTTGTCGGTCCTGGCAACGGCAGCCTTTACCCAGGACATACACACTCCACAGTCTTTACCACAGCCAGTTTAGCTTTTTTTTTTTCTGTGCAGACTCTATTAGGGCTACTGTCTCTTTAAGGCTGCTTTGACAGACTTTTCCTTTGATGCTGCTTTAGCCACTGTGCTGCCCGCATTCGAGCACCAATTGTAAGCTTTTCAGGGGCTATAGCTCTGGGATCGCCGTCTCGGGTAGACGGAGTGGCATAAAAACAGTTCAATCACAGACTGCAATTCTGGTATAAACTGGCCGCAACCAGTTTTATTGAACGTCCACAGCAAACAAACATAAGCAAAACCAACTCATAAACCAAAATCCTGAGCCTGTCCGGCTACTAACTAAACACAGATAGTTTCCTCACTATCGGGGTCCAGACTCTACCAGCCTGGCCCAAAACAACACATATATTCAGTATTTACCAGAGTGTGGTTTCCCGGAGACTCCTGCAGTGTCTGAAGTCAGATCCAGACTGAGAGCTCAATGTCTGTGTTCTCAACCACCTACTTCTGGTTGCCTAATTAAAACCTGAGTGGCCTCAGGTTTGAGCTGCAAGCCTGTACTGAATGGAGGGTGTAGTGAACTTGCTCCACCACTAGGTTTACAAAGCCATACATTTCCCTTATGCCAGTCAGCTAAGTACCTGGGCGAGATGTACACCCCATCCAATACATACCCTTTCACCGTCTCACAATGAGTAAACAGCTCTGCAGACTCAACCATCTGTTCCACCCCATACTCAGACGGGCAGCTGGAGACTTTTTGGGAGCTGTGAGGAAGCAAGTGCGATTGGGGTGACACCTCTGAGAGCTGGAGTTTTTGTGATGTTGAAGTTGAGGTGGAGGAGAGCCGACTTAAAGGAGCACTTGATATCTGCTGAAGAACCTGCTGTTTTTGTGCCTCATCTGGAATTTGTAGTGATGGGCATGCCCGTAAGAAAGGGATCGTACCACATTGTCCACTAAAAGAAGTAGACATCTTAGTTTGGCTGGAAGATCGTCTTTCTTCTGCAGATGTTACTGTTGCTTTAACACCTACCCCACGGACACAACCTTTTTTTCCCTTCCCCACACGCCTAGTCCCTTTCCACCAGCAGCAGGCGTTTTGCCACTCATTTTGGTGGTTACCAAATTGACAACTCTGAAGTTGTTTGCACAAAAAACGATGGATGGAAACCGAGCAGAGGTAAGTGGCCAATTTGTGGTACTAGCCCAAAAGGATTGACTGGGTTAGAAGCAGTAAAACAATTTTATTACATACACAGGTGGTGGAGCTTTGTAGAGATGGCCTAATACAATGAGTAGCATACACTGCTACTATGCCCACAATTATATTACAGGCACGATGCAGCTAAAAATTAGGAGATATTTGAACGCTGGTGGAACTTTGTATAGATGGCCTAATAGAATGAGTAGCACACACTGCTGCTATGCTCAGAATTATTTTAGAGGCAAGATGCAGCTAAAAATTGGTAGTTATTTCAACGCTGGTGGAGCTTTGTAGAGATGGCCTAATACAATGAGTAGCACACACTGCTACTATACCCACAATTATTTTAGAGGCAAGATGCACCTAAAAATTAGGAGTTATTTGAACACTGGTGGAGTTGGCAAAAAGTGATAGGAACTGATGTAACCTAGCCTCAAAAGGGCTGCAATTACAAATAGTCACTACTCCCAAGTTGACCTGTCTATTTAAGAGCACAGACCTGCCTGCTAAAACTGCTAGGAACTGATGTAACCTAGCCCTCAAAAGGGCTGCAATTATGAACTAGTCCATACTCCCTAAACCTTCCTGTGTATTTCACAGCTATTTCGCTTGCAATTCGCAGTTGCACACACAATATAGCGCTAACAGCAGCAGTGCCATCCAACACTGAGCTGCAGCAGTGAGAAAATGGTGACGAGGGAGGAAATGGCTGGGTCTTATAGGGCAAGGACATGTGTTATGTTTCGGTAGCTGAGGAGGACAGGAACAACAGCAGGGCAGCCGAACACCTGAGATGTTGGTAACAGATGGGTTGCAGATTCCTAAACTAACGACACAACTAGAGGTAGCCGTGGAGCGTTCCTACGTTGATCCTAGACGCCTCGTCACAGCCTGAGAGATAACTACACCTAAAGGCAGAAAGATGAAAGCTATCTGCCCCGGAGCAGATCCCCAAAGAAAATAGGAAGCCCCCAAACATATAATGGCGGTTAGACAAGATGAAAATACTAACATAGGCAGAAAATAGACTGAGCAAACGCTGGGGCCACAAGCTGACTAAATAGGATAGGACAGGAGAGATTACTTTCTGCAACCCAGAAAACCCTACAAAAATCCAACAATTCTGATTACAAAAATACTGAGATCACACGATCTCGCCACCCACTAAATCAGATCTCAGTGTGAACAAAAACCAAGCCGCAGCCGCTGAAAAAACAGGAAAAAGCAAATGAGCAAATAACAGTGGCTGCAGATAAACTGTGAGGAGCTCAGGCCCCAGGAGGGGACCCGGCCGACCTCCACAAAAGTGCAGAAAACAATGCAAAAAGCAAGCACAAAAAGAAAAGCAAAAAATATCTTATCTGAAAGCAGGAGATGCAGGCAAGACTTCAGCTAACTTCCAAATGAACCAGGAACCACAATTGAGACAAGAACAATTGATCACTGGCAACCATCATGGGAGGGAACCTCCCTTATATCAGACCAGTCCGTGAACCCAGATTGCCACTCCTCGCTGAAAGGTTCAGTACTGTCTGTAACCACCAGAGGGAACCTCAGCTCAGAAACCATCTCTAGCACATTCATAACAGACATGTGACATACACAGCCAATGACACATGCCCTTGCTTGTGTAAAAAAAGCACTTTGCTCCATGTGTGCGCTGCTGATAGTCTGACAGACTGCACCACCCACTGGAAATGCGGGAAAGAGAAAAAAAAATGGAGATCTTCATTATCTCTGCAGAGATCCATCCTATGCCCCTCCCCCCACCCTGCTGTACACTCAAACTGTGTATTAACAGTGATTCTCAGCATTACTGTGAAAAAATCCAGTGACGATTTAGGTGCACGAACAGTTATCAAACATAACCTCGAACAGCCGGATTTTTTCAAAATCGTTCGGGTTCGTCGAACGACTCGAACACCACCCAAAACAGCTCGAATTTGAGATTGGCGAACAGTACGCTTCGAACACCACTCATCTCTATTAATGACCTTATAGGGGGCATACAGAGTAGTATTTCAATATTTGCAGATGACACTAAACTCTGCAGTGTAATAAATACAGAGGAGGACAATTTTATATTACAGGAGGATTTATGTAAACTAGAAGCTTGGGCTGATAAATGGCAAATGAGCTTTAATGGGGATAAATGTACGGTCATGCACTTGGGTAGAACAAACAAGATGTATAATTATGTACTTAATTGTAAAACACTGTGCAAAACTGTCACTGAAAAAGACCTGGGTGAATGGGAGGACGACAAACTCATATTTAGTGGCCAATGTCAGGCAGCTGCTGCAAAGGCAAATAAAATAATGGGATGCATTAAAAGAGGCATAGATGCTCATGAGGAGAACATAATTTTACCTCTATACAAGTTACTGGTGTGACCACACTTAGAATACTGTCAGTCTCTCTGTCCTTGTTCACATTTGTCACTTGACAGGTGGAAAGGTTTTTAATACAAGAGTTAGGACTGTCCCACAAAGGGTTGCCTTGACGTGGCGGGATGGCTTGTACATTCTTTTGATCAAAATTATGTTTACCAAATACCCTTATTATTATTACAACCTCATGCATGTTTTGCAATATATTTTTTATTTTATTTTATTTTAGGATATTTGTTTCTTGTTTTTTGTTTTCTCTGTGTAATGGTCATGTGTTTAATATGCATTTACATTTTGCATACACATCAACTTACTTTTTCAGTTCAGACCTAGTTTTTCACTTAGAATACTGTGTACAGTTCTGGTCTCCAGTGTATAAGAAAGACATAGCTGAACTGGAGCGGGTGCAGAGAAGAGCGACCAAGGTTATTAGAGAACTGGGGGTTCTGCAATACCAGGACAGGTTATTACACTTGGGGTTATTTAGTTTGGAAAAACGAAAGCTTAGGGGTGATCTTATTACAATGTATAAATATATGAGGGTAATAATAGGGAATGGGTGTGCACACAGGTCGAGAAGAAGAGCTCAGGGGTGCTGGTGAAAATGGACTTGTGAAGGTTCCACAATAACTAGAAGAATATAATTCACCGCACACACAAAAAGAAGAATAATATTGATGCCAAAAGTGATATTTATTACAGTTCTCCACTTTCAAACTTGTAGTGCCACATAATATAGGTAAAGAAATTGAACACCCATACAAAAACTAATACCCAACGTTTCGATACTCCCGTATCTTAGTCATGGGGTACTGTAGAGAGATCAAAGAGTACAAACAGTAAGATATAACGTAAGGACACATATACAATGAATGACACATAAAAATATATACATATATATACATAATTACATATATACAAACTTTCAGTAGTAGTGGTAATCTAGAGTTTAAGCACGAGAAACCGCTGCATAATATCAGATAAGGCAGAAATGTATCAATATGGAAGCAATAGCAGTACTTAGTTCAATATAGTCGATGTGTTGCAAATCGTTTAGTAGTTCGGTTCAATAATACACTGGAGAAAAGTGCAAGGAGACTAAAAGTACCTTAGAAATGGGTATTATTAGACTAGGGCACTAGATGGAGACAGAATTAAATGCCCCTGTAGGCGGTTCCCAGGTACTAGGATAAAGAAAAGGTACACAGTGCATGAGTATATAGAGACAACATATATTGTAGCAGTCACTCCAGTAAGTATGCTTATATTACCTGTCGCTATGACTAATGAGGTAAGGGCAGGAGGCGTTATAAATCAGAAGAGCAGTGATGCTGGAGAAAGAAAAGAATAGCTTGCGGTCATATTAGGTGCTATCTACTAATAAAGTGCACTTGTGCCCATGCTCAGATGTCAGAGAGTACCTGTTTGTGGGATATTCAGAGTGGTACTCCATCGCCACCTTCAACTTTCAGACTCGCTGATTTCTATCCTTAACTGGTAAGTGTATTCTCCAAGTACAACTCTATTTTTATGAATTTTTATTTTTATTATTTATTATTTTAATTTTCAATTTTTTTCTAATTTTTATTTTATTTTTTATTCTTTATTTTTATTTTTATCTTGATTTTGCTGTTATTTTTACTTCATTTTCTGATTTATTCTGTCTATTTTTTCATTTTTCCATTTTACGTTTTCACGTTACCACCATTTTTATTTTCATTTATTTTTCATATTCATTACTATTTTATTCTTAATTTTCAACTACCTTGCAAGATTCCATAAAAACATATCATTTTTCTTTTCATTTTTGCTTATTTCCTCTAATTCTAGTTTTCAGTTTTTAATTTTTATGTTTATTTTTATTTTTACCAGTTTTTTCCTCTTTTTCCCCTGAATCAGCGGGTTCTTATAACCTTCCTACCTATTAACCCATTCTCCGTACTTGCCTCTGGATTCTCGCACTATTTATTCTTTTATTCTTACAACTGCCAGTTCACATTCTCTCCGCTTTCCCCCCTCCCTATACGCCCATTTACTCCTTGCCAGTAACCAACATGGCGATGGAGTACCATTCCGCGCATGCGCAGTCATTCAATAACATTGCGCGATGTCACTTCCAGTCCCTGCCACTCACTTCCGGTCCGGCTTATCACGGCGCGACTTCTTAAACAGGGCTTGCCCTGTTCTCATACACAGCCGCAGTCTGCAGCCGTGGCAGGACGCGGGAGCATCGCCACTCTGAATATCCCACAAACATGTACTCTCTGACATCTGAGCATGGGCACAAGTGCACTTTATTAGTAGATAGCACCTAATATGACCGCAAGCTATTCTTTTCTTTCTCCAGCATCACTGCTCTTCTGATTTATAACGCCTCCTGCCCTTACCTCATTAGTCATAGCGACAGGTAATATAAGCATACTTACTGGAGTGACTGCTACACTATATGTTGTCTCTATATACTCATGCACTGTGTACCTTTTCTTTATCCTAGTACCAGGGAACCGCCTACAGGGGCGTTTAATTCTGTCTCCATCTAGTGCCCTAGTCTAATAATACCCATTTCTAAGGTACTTTATAGTCTCTTTGCACTTTTCTCCAGTGTATTATTGAACCGAACTACTAAACGATTTGCAACACATCGACTATATTGAACTAAGTACTGCTATTGCTTGCATATTGATACATTTCTGCCTTATCTGATATTATGCAGCGGTTTCTCATGGTTAAACTCTAGATTACCACTACTACTGAAAGTTTGTATATATGTAATTATGTATATATTTTTATGTGTCATTCATTGTATATGTGTCCTTACGTTATATCTTACTGTTTGTTCTCTTTGATCACTCTACAGTACCCCATGACTAAGATACGGGAGTATCGAAACGTTGGGTATTAGTTTTTGTATGGGTGTTCAATTTCTTTACCTATATTATGTGGCACTACAAGTTTGAAAGTGGAGAACTGTAATAAATATCACTTTTGGCATCAATATTATTTCTTCTTTTTGTGTGTGCGGTGAATTATATTCTTCTAAATATATGAGGGGACAGTACAAAGACCTTCCTAATGATCTTTTTACTCTTAGACCTGTGATGGGGACAAGGGTCATCCTCTACGTCTGGAGGAAAGAAGGTTTAGTCATAATCACAGATGCAGATTCTTTACTGTAAGAGCAGTGAGACTATGGAACTCTCTGCCGTCTAATGTTGTAATGAGTGATTCCCTACTAAAATTTAAGAAGGGACTGGATGCCTTTCTTGAAAAGTATAATATTACAGGCTATATTCACTAGTTTCCTAGATATTGCATTGATCCAGGGAGCTAGTCTGATTGCCGTATGTGGAGTCAGGAAGGAATTTTTTTCCCCAATGTGAAGCTTACTGTTTGCCACTTGGTTTTTTTTTGCCTTCCTCTGGATCAACATGTTAGGGCAGGTTAGGATAGGATATGGGTTGAACTAGATGGACTTAAAGTCTTCCTTCAACCTTAATAACTATGTTACTATAAGATGCTCCATAGATTATGCACCATATAATGCTGCACAAAGGTTAATAATGGCCCTATAAAATGCTCCATAGAATAATATGCCCCATATGCTGCTCCATAAAGGTTATGGCCCCATAAAATGCTCCATAGAATAATATGCCCCATATGCTGCTCCATAAAGGTTATGGCCCCATAAAATGCTCCATAGATTATGCCCCATATGATGCTCCATAGATTATGCCCCATATGATGCTCCATAGATTATGCCCCGATAAGATGCCCCATATATTTTATGCCCCATATGATGCTCCATAGATTATGCCCCATAAGATGCTCCATATATTTTATGCCCCCATAAGATGCTCCATATATTTTATGCCTCATAAGATGCTCCATAGATTATGCCCCTATAAGATGCTCCATATATTTCATGCCCCCATAAGATGCTCAATATATTTTATGCCCCCATAAGAGGCCCATACATTTTATGCCCAATAAGATGCTCCATAGATTTTGCCCCCATAAGATGATCCATATATTTTATGCCCCATAAGATGCTCCATATATTTTATGCCTCCATAAGATGTTCCATATATTTTATGCCCCCATAAGATGCACCATATATTTTATGCCCCCATAAGATGATCCATATATTTTATGCCCCCATAAGATTCTACATATATTTAATGCCCCATAAGATGATCCATATATTTTATGCCCCATAAGATGCTCCATATATTTTATGCCCTATAAGATGCTGGACATATTTTATGCCCCCATAAGATGTTCCATATACTTTATGCCCCCCATAACATGATCCATATATTTTATGCCCCCATAAGATGCTCCATATATTTTATGCCCCCATATGATGCTCCATATATTTTATTCCCCCATAAGATGCTACATATATTTTTTGCCCCCATAAGATGCTCCATATATTTTATGCCCCCATAAGATGCTCCATATATTTTATGCCCCATAAGATGCTCCATATATTTTATGCCCCCATAAGATCATCCATATATTTTATGCCCCGATAAGATGATCCATATATTTTATGCTCCATATATTTTATGCCCCCATAAGATGCTCCATATATTTTATGCCCCCATAAGATGATCCATATATTTTATGCCCCCATGAGATGCTCCATAGATTATGCCCCCATATGCTGCTGCAAATAAAAAAAAAATGACATACTCACCTCTCGTCGCTGGGGGCCAGGTGCCGGTGTCACCGCTGGCTCAGGGCCCCGGCACCTGCGATATTCATCTGTCCCCCGTCCACCGCTGCACGCCGCTCCATTGTCTGGTCAGTGACTGTTCAGGCAGAGGGTGCGGCGCGCACTAACTACGTCATCGCGCCCTCTGACCTGAACATCACAGCCAGAGGACGCAGAGGAAAGAGCGGTGTGCAGCGGTGGACCGGGGACAGGTGAATATCGCATATACTTACCCCCTCCTGGAGCATCTCTGCAGCCCCCCTGCTTCTCCAGCGGTCTCTGGCAGCTATTCTTCCATCATCGGTCAGGTGGTACCACTCATTAAAGTCATGAATATGTGCATATTCATGACTTTAATGAGTGGTACCACCTGACCGATGATGGAAGAAGCCTGAGATCGTGGGAGAAGCAGGGGGCTGCAGAGACGCGCCTGGGGGATGAGCATGATCTGACACCCCCCGACCCCCTGGCGTATGTCATTACACAGCGCCAGAGGGATGTCATCACGCAGGGCCACAGCCACTACGGAGCGGCACACTCCTCTTCTTGAGACTTATTTCCCCCCTGTATATTTTTTCACAGAAAAAAGATGAACTCCCTTTAAGCCAGGGGTCTCAAACACGCGGGCCATGGGCCGCATGCAGCCCCTGAGGCAGGCATCTGCGGCCCGCGTGTTTGAGACCCCTGGTTTAAAGGGAGTTCATCTTTTTTCTGTTAAAAATATACAGGAGGGAAAATAAGTATTTGCTACACTAACAATTTTGCAAGTTTCCCGACCTACAAAGAATGGAGAGGTCTGTAATTTTTATCATAGGTACACTTCACCTGTGAGAGATGGAATCTAAAATTAAACACCAGAAAATCACATTGTATAATTTTTCAATAATTACATTACATTTATTGCTTGAAATAAGCATTTGATCACCTACCAACCAGCAAGAATTTGGATTCTCACAGACCTGTTAGTTTTTCTATAAGAAGCTCCCCCACTCTGCACCTCATTACCTGTATTAACTCCTTTCTGACATTAGACGCAATAATCCGTCCATGTGCCCTAGGCCTATTTGACCAGGGACGGATTATTACATCTGCGTTATTGCCCGCGTGTGTGGAAAACGATCGCCGCCGGGTGTCAGCTGATTCTGACAGATGACAAACAGCATCAAGTGTCATGAGTAGTCACAGACCGCTCACCGGCACTTTAACCCCCGAAATTCTGCGATCTAACGAGATCGCAGCATTCCAGGAGTTGGCAGAGGGCTGACAGTCCCTCTGCCTTTGGATCGTAGACCCCGCGGGTTCCAATCGTTGCCATGGTGACCCGATGTCATCCGGGTCACCAGACCTAGAAAAGTTGCTGATCATGCCCAGTGCATGATGAGTAAGTTTGTCTGTCAGTGCAGAACTGACAGTTTCTACAGCATGGAGATGCTGCAGAAACAATCAGCCTGCAAAAAATATTTGTCCCATAGTGGAACAGAGTAAAAAAGTTAGAAAAAAGTAAAAAAATGTTTTTAAATAATTGTAAAATTTAAAAAAAAATAATAAAAAAATCAAAGAAAGATTTTGTATCTCTAAATAAATATTTGAATGAAAAAAAATATAAACAAGAAAAGTACACATATTTGGTATCGTCGAATCCACAATGACCCGACCTATAAAACTGTCCCAGTAGTTAACCCCTTTAATGAACACCATAAAAAAAAATAAATAAAAACAAGGCAAAAAGCAATGCTTTATTATCATACTGCTGAACAAAAAGTGGAATAAAACGCAATAAAAAAGATGGATATAAATAAACATGGTACCGCTGAAAACGTTATCTTGTTTCGCAAAAAACATCCCACCATACAGCTCCATCAGCAGAAAAATAAAAAGTTTTAGCTCTCAGAATAAAGAGATGAAAAAATAATTATTTTTTCTATAAAATAGTTTTTACTGTATCAAAGCGCCAAAACATAAAAAAAATATAAATGAGGTATCGCTGTAATCGTACTGACCCGAAGGATAAAACTGCCTTATCAATTTTAACACACATGGAACAGCATAAACTCTCCCCCAAAAGAAATTCCTGAATTGCTGTTTTTTGTTTATTCTGCCTCCTAAAAATCGGAATAGAAAGCGATCACAAAATGTCATGTGCCTGAAAATGGTACCAATAAAAACATCAACTCGTCCCGCAAAAAACAAGACCTCACTTGACTCTGTGGAACAATTATAGCTCTCAAAATGTTGTGATACAAAAACTATTTTTTGCAATAAAAAGCGTATTTTAGTGTGTGACAGCAACTAAACATAAAAATCCGATATAAATCTGGTATCGCTGTAATCACACCGACCGGAAGACTAAAGTCGCCTAATCACTTATACCGCATGAGGAACAGCGTAAAAAATAAATAAAACCAATTCTTCACATGCTGTTTATTTTTTCAATCAGTCTCCCAAAGATCGCAGTAAGGCTTGGCGCACATTTATCCTGTGCTCTGTGCTGAGCGCTTACACAAGGGTTTCTGTGCAAATTTCTGAAATACGTGAATGAGACGGAACCCCTGGCAGAAGATTCCCTATAATGAGGCAGATGGAGGCACTGTGGATGCTGTCTGACCTGTCATCTGGCGGTGTATGTCTTTTTAGGATTGCGTAAAAGTGCCGTTGGCCACAGTTTTATGCACTTCTGAAAAGAAGGACACCACTGAACAGAGGCCAGATGGAGTCCAGAGTAACTCTGCTGCCTCATTAGAGTGAATGGATCCCTCAGGGGTTTCATCTGAATCACTTCACTCAGAGATTTAGATGGAAACCTCAAAGTAAGTGCTCATCGTAGACCGCCGGATAAATGTGATCCCAAACTTTATGTAAAATGTTCCCAATAAAAGCTTCAACTCAGTCCACAAAAATAGCAAGTACTCACTCAGGTCTGTCATCTGTTAATGGAAATATAGGAGGCTTCCACATTATTGATAGAATAAAGGCTCTGGAAAAGCGAAATGGCTCCTCACCCACCAATAGAAATTCAGAAAATTCTGCACACCCAAATTCAAATGCCCCCTCCCTTCTGAGCTCCACAGTGTACCTAAACCACATATTGAGTCCACGTTTGGCATTTCTAAAGCGATGAGAGCCCGCCTAACTTATGGATGCATGCCTCCAGAAGCACGGGCTGGGAATAACGTACTAGTGACTGCAACGTACTGGTCACTACAGCGTACTGTTCACTACAGCGTACTGGTCACTACAACGGCAGTTTGCAATTTTCACTTGGCAGCATTCATTGCTGCTTGTTTCTGAACGATACCCTTGGAGTCAAAATCGTCACTACTCCTGTAGATAAATTCCCCAAAGGGTATAATTTCCAAAATGGGGTCACTTGCGAGGGGATGGTGTTTTGCTCTTCTAGCATTTAGGGGCTCAGTATATGGAGTCCGCAAACTGTTCTAAGAAAATCTGTGGTCCAGGAGACAAATAGCGTTCCGTTCCTCCTGAGTCAATCCGTATGGCTAAATAGCACTGTACAGCCACATATGGGGATTGCATGTTCAGTAGAAATTGTGGGACACATTTTGGTGCCATTTTTCCCCACTTCTTGTGTGAAAATGTAAAATCTGGGGCTAAAACTAAATTTTGGTGGTAAAAATGTAGTTATTTTGTCTTCACTGCCCAATGGTATAATATTCTGTGACACACCCATGGTGTCAATATGATCACTGCATCCCTAGATGAATTCAATGAGAGGTGTAGTTTGTAAAATTGGGTCACTTATGGGGGGTTCTGCTGTTTTGGCACCTCATGGGCTCTCGCAGTGGGTCATGGCACCTGCAAACCATAACAGTAAAATCTGGTGCTCCTTGTCTTCTGAGCTTTGCACTGTGCTTGAAAAATATTTCCTGATTACATGTAGGGTATTGGCTCACTCAGGAAAAAATGGACCTCAGTTTGCTGTAAATAATTTCTTATTTGCCCTTAGAAAAATTAAAAACTTGGGGCTAAAACAACATCTTAGTGGTAAAAATCTAATTTATTCTTTCTTCACTGCTCAGTGGTATAAAACTCTGTGAGGCTTATGTGGTGTCAATATGATCACTTCACCCTAGATGAATTCAATGGGGAGTGTAGATTGTAAAATTAGTTCACATATAGGGAGTTTCAGTTGTTCTGACACCTCAGGGGCTCAGCCAATGTGACATGGCACTCAAACCATTCCAGCAAACGCTGAACTTCAATATGGCACCTCTTCCCTTCTGAGCTTTGTACTGTGCCTCAAAAGTAGTACTCCCCCACATATAGGGTATTGCCGCACTCAGAAGAAATTGCACAACAAACTCTATGGTGTAACTTCTCCTGCTACCCTTATGAAAAGGCAAAATTTGTGGCTAAAATAACATTTTTGTGAGGAAAATGTGATTGTATTATTTTCACGGCTCAACGTTATAAACTTCTTGTGAAGCACTCCTCATGCATCTAAACATATTCCTTGAGGGTCTAGTTTCCAAAGCGGGGTCACTTGTAGGGGGTTTCCACTGTTTAGGCACATCAGGGGCTCACGAATTGGGACATGACGTCCGCTAATGATTCCAGGAAATTTTACATTCAAAAAGTCAAATGGCACTCCTTCCCTTCTGAGCCCTGCCGTGCACCCAAACAGTAGTTTTCTCCCTCATATTGGGTATCGGCATACTCAGGAGAACTTACACAACAAATTGTGTGGTGCAGTTTATCCTGTTACCCTTATGAAAATACAATATTTTGTGCTAAAAACATATTTGTGGGGAAAATATTATTTTTTTCTATTTTTACGGCTCAACCTTAAAAACTTCTGTGAAGCACATGAGGATTCAATTTGCTTACCACACATCTAGATCAGTTCCCTGAGGGGTCTAGTTTCCAAAATGGTGTCACTTGTGGGAGATTTTCACTGTTTAGGCACATCAGAGGCTCTCCAAATGTGACATGGTGTCCGCGAATTGTTCCAGCAAATTTTGCATTCAAAACGTCAAATGGCGGTCCTTCCCTTCCAAGCTCTGCCGTGCACCCAAACAGTGGTTTTCTCCCTCATATGGAGTATTGGCATGCTCAGGAGAAATTACACAACAAATTTTGGGGTTAATTCTTTCTGTTACCCTTGTCAAAATAAAAAAATTTGGATCTGAAGTAATTTTTTTGTGGAAAAATAGTTAAATGTTCATTTTTTTTTCCACATTCCAAAAATTTCTGTGAAGCACCTGAAGGATTAATAAACTTCTTGAATGTGGTTTTGAGCACCTTCAGGGGTGAAGTTTTTAGAATGGTGTCATTCTTGGGTATCTTCTATCATATAGATCCCTCAAAGTGACTTAAAATGTGATGTGGTCCTTAAAAAAATGTTGTTGTAAAAAAAAAAAAAAAAAATGTTGGTTCCAAAATTGTGCTGATGTTAAGTAGACATGTGGGAAATGTTACTTATTAAGTATTTTATGTGACATATCTCTGTGATGCAAGGGCATGAAAATTCAAAGTTGGAAAATTGAAAATTGTCATATCAAAGAAATTGTACCACTATCATGAAATACAATATGTCATGAAAAAGCAGTCTCAGAATCTCTTGGATCCCTTGAAGCGTTCCAGAGTTATTACCTCATAAAGGGACAGTGGTCAGAATTGTAAAAATTGGCCCGGTCATTAACGTGCAAACCACCCTCGGGATAAAGAGGTTAATTGCACCATGCCGCTTGGCATTATTTTTAACCCCTTAGGGACAGAGCCAATTTGCTACTTAATGACCAGGCCAATTTTTACAATTCTGACCACTGTCACTTTATGAGGTTATAGCTGTGGAAAGCTATAATGAATCCCGCTGATTCTGAGAATTTTTTTTGTGACATATTGTACTTTATGTTAGTGGTAAAATTTCTTCAATATGACTTGCGTTTATTTATGAAAAAAATGGAAATATAGCAAAAAATTTTAAAATTTCACAATTTTCAAACTTTTAATTTTTATGCCCTTAAATCAGCGATATGTCACACAAAATAGTTACTAAATAACACTTTCCACATGTCTACTTTGACCAACGATTTCTCATTTTTACAACAAAATTTACAAAAACATTTTTCTAGGGGCCACATCACATTTGAAGTCACTTTGAAGGGTGTACATGACAGAAAATACCCAAAAGTCACTCCATTGTAAAAAATGCACCCCTCAAGGTGCTCAAAATCATATTCAAGAAGTTAGTTAACCCTTTACGCAGGGTCTCAAACACGCGGCCCGCGAGCCGCATGCGGCCCTGAGGCAGGCATCTGTGGCCCACGGTGCTCCACAGACCTGGATTGATAACCTGCCCAAACGGGCATTTTCCCGCTGGGCCGCTATGTATTTGTCAGTTGTGGGTCGCTGGCTGGCGGCGCCCGCTCCTCTGGCCGCTTGCCGGCTGATGCGGCGGCCACCGGCCTGTTTTTCCTGCCGCCGGCCCTTTAAATTTGTGGGCACGACGACGGTTTTATAGGAGCGCGCATCAGTCAGTGGCAACAAGGCTGGGGGTACGGCACCCTAGGGGTTAAGGACGCACGACGTGACGATGCACGTTGCACGTTCTTTGAGGGCAGAGAGAACGCGCTCTGCTGTCTTCCGTCCATGCCTGCAGCACCACTGAACCATCACCCAGGCATCCGGAGGAGCTCTCCTACCCGCGCGCATCGGCTGTGTCCAGTAAGTTCAATGATGCAATCTCAGCGGCAGTACTAGTGTATTCAGTGACGCCAAGCAGCGGTGTGGCCGGGTGAGTTATACAGGGGCTGGGGGGCCTGCGTGGTCTGATGTATATACAGGGGCTGGGGGGGCCGCCACCTGCCTGGGCTGATGATGTATATACAGGGGCTGGGGGGCCTTGCTTGGCTGATGATGTATATACAGGGGCTGGGGTGGGCCTGGCTAGGCTGATGATGTATATACAGGGGCTGGGAGGGCCTGGCTGGGCTGATGATGTATATACAGGAGCTGGGGGGGCCTGGTTGGGCTGATGATGTATATATAGGGGCTGGGGGGCCTGGCTTGGCTGATGATGTGTATACAGGGGCTGGGGGGGCCTGGCTTGGCTGATTATGTATATACAGGGGCTTGGGGGCCTGGCTGGGATGATGATGTATATACAGGGGCTGGGGGGACCTGGCTTGGCTGAAGATGTATATACAGGGGCTGGGGGGGGCCTGGCTTGGCTGATGATGTATATACAGAGGCTGGGGGGGCCTGGCTGGGCTGATGATGTATATACAGGAGCTGGGGGGCCTGGCTGGGCTGATGATGTATATACAGGGGCTGGGGGGGGGCCTGGCTTGGCTGATGATGTATATACAGGGGCTGGGGGGCCTGGCTTTGCTGATGATGTATATACAGGGGCTGGGGGGCCTGGCTGGTGTGGTGATGTATATACAGGTGCTGTGGGGCTGTGGCTGGTGTGGTGATGTATAAACCTAGCAGTATTATAGTATTATAGAATTGTTATATCCCCCATCCTCTGGAATTCTTTGCCCCAACACGTCCAACTATCAACCACAAAGGCGCATCGGCGGTCATTAAGGGGTTAACCCTGAAATTATAAAAAGATCAAAAGCCTGTACATATGCTCAGCAAAGCATTTTTATGTAGAAATGCATATGTTTACTCTTTTGAGGAATTTCATTGCACTCTTTCAGGAGGATTTTAGGTGGGATTTTTACAGAAAAAGATGTCATGAGCACATACATATTGTCCTATATAGAAATCTAGATTGTGAGCCGCAATGGGGACAGTGCTGCTAATGTCTGTAAAGCGCTGTGGAATTAATGGCGTTAAGTGGGTAATGCTGTAGATAAGCCCCAAAAGGCAGTGGCTGCATCTTATAGCGGCAAAACGAGGTGACAGGTTCACTTTAAAGAAAACACAGGGGTTTGATAATACTCTGTCACAAGATGATATCTTTGTTTCATTGTGTTGCTTTCCCAGTAATTGCAAAGGTTTGTGTTGAATTTGTGCATTGACAAATTCGAGTCCTTAGAGGAGTTTTCAATCAGTGTACCTCAAACATCTGCAGGTATGCAAAATAGCAAAGCTAGAGGGTTCTCATCTGCTCCTGCTTCAGCACCTTATCCCTCCTGTTGCTCCAGTCTCTGTGATTTAGATACAGCGGTGATAACACAACAACATTTCACATCACCACTACAGCCAATAACTGTAGATGGCATAAGCTTCTAAGCTCAGTGAATGAATGCAGAGGTGATGTTCACTGAAATCAAAACAGAATAGCTAGATCGAATCAAATTGATTCGAAGCATATTGAATTCAAGTACAGTAGAATCCCATGAAATTTGCAGGCCCCGGTAAATTTCAACAATTTTTCAATTTGATTTGTGTGAATCACCAAAAAAATGCTCACTGCCTTGTTTACACATCGCAGAAAATTGCATCAGCTGTAGAAAGCTGACATGACCTCAGGGCATCCCCCATAATTCCTTGCAGCTATTACATCTTATTGTATAGTGTAGGCAATCTGGAGGGACTATCATAACCTGTATTAATGCCCAGGCAGGAGATACAGTAGCCATTTTAGTGTGACTTAAGATAGTGAGACGAAGTCAGAGCTCACAGGTCGGCAATAGATATAGAAAACAGAAGGTCCTAAAACATTGCGCAAATAACAAATACTCCAGACAGCATTGTGCTGTACAACTGCAACAGTGAAAAAGGTGAGTTTAGTAGTCTATGAATAATACAGACATTCAATTGATAGAGGAGAGAGAGATAGGAGAGGAGACAGCAGCAGTGCCAGAGTCAATGTGCTTGATCAGTGATATGATGTAGCTGGAATCTTCACTGTTGCCATTTTTTTCTTAATTCTTAATGCACTAGAATGATGTAGCAAGACAACACAATATTTTTACAGAGAAAATATTTTTTTTGTCAGAGATAATGTACTTGCTTGTCACAAGGGGACAATAATTGTATTTTTATAATTAAAAGAAAATTTCCCAAAATTGAGACATTTTGTCTTCGAATGTCTACTGTTTGCCACTTGGGTTTTTTTTGCCTTCCTATGGATCAACATGTTAGGGCAGGTTAGGATAGGATATGGGTTGAACTAGATGGACTTAAAGTCTTCCTTCAACCTTAATAACTATGTAACTATGTACCTCACAAAATGTTTGTGTTGTAAGCTATTTTTTTGCACACTGTTTTATTATTCAAATTTTGCATCTTTACATCCTACAGCAATGCAGTGCCCTGTTGCAGATGCTCACTTTTTGGATGTGTACCACCCTAGCATTTCTTATCACATGAGTTTTAGGAAAAGAGTTAAATTTTGATTGAAAAAATATGTATGGTTGTTTTTGCACACTAGTTTTACTTGTGCAATTAAACAACCAGGCAAGCCACATCTACATTGCAAATTGCTGCCATATTTGCTTTCTGTACATACCTACCTAGCACTTCTTGTGACATCCTTTTTTGTAAGATTGAATCTGAGTCTGTACCCCTGAGTCTGAAGTGAAGCTCAGATAGAGCCAGCTTATATCGAGCAGCTACCTCCAGGGCTCCTTGTTGCGTTGACTTTAGCCACTGTACACGACGGTCATGTGCCAGTGCAATGTGTCAGTATTGTAGAGGACAATCTCGTGCTTCCACCCAAGAGCGAAGTAGAATCTTAGGTATGCTGGGGGAACGGATACCACCAAAAGCCTTCCAACTGACAGTGAAACAGGTAGACCCCTAGACTGTGGCCGTTGACGTGTCCTCTGAATCGGAACCTCAATGTCTGCAGGAGGGACGCTGAATTCTTGAACAAGTGCAAGCTGCGCTAACCGAATTCATACCTCAACAGGTGCAACTGGTGGAGGCTCTGCTGCTGCGGTATCAGGACATAGTCACCCGACACGATGATGATTTCGATGCCACTCTCATCTACCTGGACGATATTATTGTTTACGCGGCCACTTTTGAAGAACATCTGCAAAGGCTGGAACAGCATGGTCTGAAAGTGAAGCCCCGGAAGTGTCATTTTTTCTGCACCCAGATTGAGTACCTGGGACAAGTCATCTCTGCTGAAGGAGTGCGACCTTCCCATAAGAAAATCACCACAGTGCAGGATTGACCCACCCCAAAGACTGTGAAGGATGTTTGAGCGTTCCTGGGGCTCACAGGGTACTACCGGCAGTTCGTGAAGAACTTTACTTGCATTGTAAATCCACTGCTGGAACTGCTGAAAGGAGTTCCGTCTGGCGCAAAGAACAAGACTATTCAGTGGAGAGGCCACCAGGAAGAAGCATTTCGAGCCCTAAAGATGGCACTGACTGAAGCACCTGTGCTGGCTTATGCAGACTTCTCCCAACCATTCATTCTTCATACTGATGGAATTCTACATGGACTCAGAGCTGTGTTGTCACAAATACAAGGCGGAAAAGAGCGGGTGATCGCCTATGCAAGCCGGTCTCTTCACGATTCCGAACGAAACCCTGACAATTACAGTTCTTTCAAGCTAGAGTTATTGGCACTGGTGTGGGTTATGACTGAAAAGTTTGCTGAATACCTGTCTGGGTCCGAAGTCTTTGTGCGCACCAATGGCAACCCTCTGGCAAACCTGTAGAACGCAAGACTGGGGGCCCTGGAGCAGCACTGGGTGGCTCGGATGGCCAAATTTCATTATAAGATCACTTACAGGAGGGGAGCTGAAAACACCCACGCGGAGGCCATGTCCAGAATGACACATGAGTGCCCTGGACCCAATATCAGGATGAAGATCTGGAGGCTGAAGAGATCCCTAAGTTCTGCCAGGATGTTGCTGGCCACGCAGGGGCAGATTCAGGCGGCGTCCAGGGAAGGCATCCTAGGGCGGTCCAGTGACGAGTGGGTACGACTTCAGCAGGAAGACGGGGAACTTGCTCAGATGAGGAAGTGGGTGGCTCTGTAACAACTTCCCAGAAAAAGAGAGACTCGCTGTCCTCAGGTACTCTGCAAATCCTTTGACAGTGGGAAAGGCTCCAGTTGAAAGATGGTCTCTTGTACCGGAAGATCCATTTGCACCAGAAACTGGGGGGTTACCTGGCAAGTGGTGCTCCCCAAAACACTGCTGCATAAGGTGACTACAGAGGCTTACGAGAGAAGAGCCTAATTTGGCCAAGAAAAAACAATTCAGTGGCTGCAGAAGTTAGTCTTTCATCATCGACTAAAAAATGCGGTAGAGTAAGCCTGTCGACAGTGTAGAAGCTGCGAGTTGGCTAAACCCCCAGAACAGATAGCTCCCACACAGACCATCGTAACTCCTGCTCCTCTAGAATGATAGATTACCTGACCATAGGCCCAGCTCATCTTGGATGTGAGCATTGTCTAGTGATGAATGACCACTTTACCAAATTTGCTGTGGTGACTCTGGCCTGGGATCAGACTGCTGAATCAGCGGCACAAGCCATCTGCAGAGATTTCATCCAAGTATACGGCTGCTCGAAGAGAATTCACTCTGATCAAGGCGCCTGTTTCCAGGGGCGAGTAATGGAAGAATTACATCGCAATTATCAAATTGACAAATCACGGGCGACACCTTATCATCTTCAAGGAAATGGAGCCTGTGAACGGTTCAACCGTACTTTGATTCAGATGTTGAGAACACTGGAAGAAGACAGAAAGATTCGCTGGCCTGAGCATGTGGCTGAAAATCGTTTGGGTGTACAACAACCGAGTACATCGCACTACTGGGTACACACCATACACCCTGCTATTTGGCCGGCCAGGAAAAGAGATCACCGAGCTGGAATTGGATCCAGAGGATGACTACCCGCAGACGGGGGTGTCCACCTGGGTCCGAGAATATGGTCACCATTTGCAAACGCTGCATCGACTCGTACAGACTAAGTATCGGGAACGTGAATATTCAGAAACCGCTCCTCTGCGAGCGACAGCTCTCCAGGCCGGGGACCATGTGTTAGTCCAAGACAAACGCCCACGGGGTAGGTTGAAGTACCGGTGGGAGAAGACTCCGTATCAGGTGAAACGAAGAATCAGCTCAGAAGGCCCCATCTATGAAATTCAACCTGAGGGAGAAGAGGATGCTCCTACTTGAGTAGTACATCAGAATATATTATGTCCTTGCTTGTCAAGAATCCTGACCAAGTTGTTGATGAAGAAGAAGAATGCCTAGAATTGCCGTGTGTGGACCTAGGAGAGGAACAGGCGACTGAGACTCCAAGAATGGCTGCTCCGCTGGATCTGGACTCGTCCCCATCCTTGCCCATACAACCTGCCCCTACTAATCAGCCAGATTCAATTACTCTATCCTACTTAAGACGCACTGAACGAACAAAAGCGGAATACCCCCCAAAAGATACAATCAAGACCAATATGGCACCGAATCGGTCAGAAAATGGAAGAATGTCAATGGTTACTACAAGAACTCTCATCCATGGAATGGCAAGTGAAAGGAGAGGGGGAGTGTAAGAAGAAGGCCCGGACCGGGGTACCCCTTCTACAACGGGTCCGGAACTCTCAGGCCTGTCACCTCTGTTGTCCGGGGGAAAGCTGAGAGAACCGGACCAACCTTTGCACTGGACAGCAGGGGTAGTTGCCAGGTTAAAAAAGCCAGAGAGCGAATGGAAACAGAATTGGCAGGAAGAGACAGCACGTGGCAGGGAGAAGGCAGTGCTCTGTCCCTTGAGCATCGCTGCAGTGCAGGCCCGCACAGCAGCATACTTGCTACCATTCACAGATACTGTGACCAGAGACTTGCTGAGTGTCCGGTGGCTCCCACAAAGCAAGGTGCCAAATGCTCCGGGCCTGGGAGTACTGAGCGCATACAGCCTAAGAAAGACCAGGGTTGCTACCGTGAACTGTACCCTGACTCCCCGGAGCATATCTGTCGGGCCACGTTAAGCTCCTGCAAGGTCTTTAACTGTAATCCTCTCTCTACAATGCCTCCTGGATCAAGGACCCTGCGACAGACATCAGAGACTAACTGCTGCCATCAGGACTCTGCTCATCGACGTCTTCAGGGCCATACCGGTCTCACTACATGCTGACCATTGTTGGCGCCATCGTCGACCTTGTGGACATTCCAGTCTGGGAGTCATCTGGACCGGATAAGTTACATCTTACAAACTGTTTTTTACCCTCTTTTTACCTGCATTTTACCCCCAAACCACATACCCATTATTTCTTATTACCCGCATCACTCCTGTTTACTATTCATCTCCCTGCATGGAGTATATATCTGTTAAAGTAAATACGTTAACCCTTGCTTTGCCTCCTGTCCACTACTGCATCCCGCTACCTGCTCACAACAGTCCTAGGAGACATCAGAGTATTGTGCACATCTTTTCAGTGTAATTGGATGCTTTGCAGTGTTGCGATACGTGACATATCGATTCACTGAGGATCCTATTTTTTAAAAAAGTTTTCAAACTTGGAAAATTCGAATTTCAAAAGATTTTATCATCTCTAATCACTGCTGCAGCACTTAGATTAGATCAGTAGCAGAGAACTTTTATTATTTTACTTAGCTTTTTCATTTTACATCATGCATCCTAGGGTTCACCTTTAACTAAATCAGGTGTTAATCACCTTAAACTAAATTCAAGGAAAAGAAAGGGCTAACACATATGTATATCTGTAAAACTAATAAGGAAGCATGGCATTGAAAAATCTTTGAATGCTTGATTAATGCACTAATTGATGATAGGGGTGCACAAATTCTCCATCTAGAAGGTCAATAATATCATAACAGTATGTCTGTGCAAGTTCTCTTAAATGCAATTCATATTCACATAGTTAATAGACCTAAGTATTTTCTGCAGTAGTGCTCTTAGAGAAAGAATTATAACAGAAAAAAATAAGAGCAAAATACCATAGACTGTTGTGAATAGGCTGGAAATGAGTTCTGAGCAGAAGCTCCCTCTGGTGGTTACAAACGGTACTGGACTGTCCAGTGAAGATTGTGAGGATTGGGAATCAGGTGTTACTGACTGGTCTTATATAAGGGAGTCGCCTTCCCATCAGGGTTGCCGGTGATCAATTGTTCTGGTCTCAATCCTTGATTCCTGTTTCCTTGGTAGCCTGCTGTATCGTTTCTGAATCTTCTGCTAACAGATAAGACATTTTCTTCTTTTTGTTTTTGTGCTTGATTTTTGCATTTTGTCCTGCACTTCTGTGGGGGCCTTCAGGGTCCCCTCTGGGGGCTTTTTGCCCTCTCAGTTCAGTTCAGCCACTGATGTTTGTACATTTGCTTTTTCCAGTTTTTTCAGTGGCTGCTGTTTTGTTTTTGGTTACACCAGAGAACTAATTTAGGTGGTAGAGGTCGTGTGATCTCAGGTGTTTTTGAAATTAGTAGAGTTGGTGCTTTTCAGGGTTTTTTGGGATTGCAGTAAGTGCCCTTCCTATCCTTTTCTATTTAGTAAGTTTGGGCCCCAGCGTTTGCTCATACTATTTTCTGTCTGTGTCAGTATTTCTTCTTGTCTAACCGCCATTACATGTTTGGGGGCTTTCTATGTTCTTTGGGATCTGCTCCGGGGCAGATAGCTTTCCTCTTTCTATCTTTAGGTGTAGTTAGTTTCTCAGGCTGTGACGAGGCGTCTAGGACCAACATAGGAACACTCCACGGCTGCCTCTAGTTGTGGTGGTTAGTCAGGGTACTGCAATCTCATAGTTTCCAACTGCTCTGGTGTATTTCCTTTTTGCCTGCTCTCCTCAGCTACCAAATCATAACAGTATCACCGGCCTAAACTGAAAATTATATGGTACTCACAGAAGGGAAAAATATTGTGGAAAGAAAAAAGTTGTCAGAGATTTTTTTTTTTTTTTCTGTTTGTTGCATTTTTTTTTTTTTCCCTCCCTCTGTATCTCTGGGTGCTGAGGAGGATTTTTTTTTTCTCTCTCAATGGAGTTTTCACAGTTGTCTGGCCGTGTGGATCAGCTTGCCACTGAAGATCGGAGTATTGCTACCTATCTTGCTAGGTTGCCTGTTGTGGAACCTAGGATTCCCATGCCAGATTTGTTTTTAGGGGATCGAGCTAAGTTTCTGAATTTCAAAAAAACTGTAAATTGTTTTTTGCCTTAAAATCTAAGTCCTCAGGGAACGCAGCGCAGCAAGTTCAAATTGTCATCTCTCTCCTGCGCGGCGACCCTCAGGATTGGGCTTTTTCCCTGACACCTGGGGATCCTGTTTTGAGTGATGTTGATGCGTTTTTTCAGGCTTTGGGGTTATTGTACGATGACCCTAATGTCACTGATCAAGCTGAAAAAACTTTGTTGGCATTAAGTCAGGGGCTTGAGGACGCTGAGTTATACTGTCAGAGATTCCGTAGGTGGGCAGTCCTGACCAAATGGAATGACGACGCTTTGGCAGCTCTTTTTCGGAAGGGACTGTCAGATAATGTTAAGGATGTTATGGTGGGATTCCCTGTTCCCTCTGGTCTTAATGATTCTATGTCATTAGCGATTCAAATTGACAGAAGTTTGCGTGAGCGGAAAGGTATGCGTGGAATAATGTTGCCTTGTGAACCTGCTTCTGAATCCATGCAGTGTGATAGAGTGGTTTCTGGGGCACAGCGTCATGAATTTCGAAAGCGCAATGCGTTATGTTTCTACTGTGGTGATGCCTCTCATGCTATTTCAGTCTGCCCTAAGCGAGGAAGACGTTTTGCACGCTCAGTTGTCTTGGGTAGTGTTCAGACTAAGTTTTTATTAACTGTTACCCTGATATGCTCTCTGTCCTCATTTTCTGCTCAGGCTTTTGTTGATTCTGGAGCAGCTATTAACCTGATGGATTTTGATTTTGCTAAACGTTGTGGGTTTCCCTTGATACCCCTACGGAAGTCTATTTCCCTACTGGGGATCGATTCTACCCTTTGGCTGAGAATAAACCTCAGTTCTCTACTCAGGTGATAATGAGGGTAGAACCTGATCATCAGGAGAGTTGCAAATTTTTGGTTCTGTATAATCTGCATGACATTATCGTACTGGGTTTCCCTTGGTTACAGTCTCATAATCCTGTTTTGGATTGGAAATCTGTGTCTGTTACCAGTTGGGGCTGCCAATGTGTTAATACCAACACTCCTGTTTTTTCTGCCTCCCCCCAGGCTCAGGATGTTCCTGACTTTTTGATTGATTTTTCTGATGTGTTTAGCGAAAGTAAATCTGCATCCTTACCTCCCCATAGGAGCTATGACTGCGCTATTGAATTAGTGCCTGGTAGTAAATTCCCTAAAGGTCGCCTTTTTAACTTGTCTGTACCTGAACATGACGCTATGCAGTCTTATATCAAGGAGTCATTGGAGAAGGGTCATATCAGACCATCCTCTTCACCCTTAGGTGCCGGTTTTTTCTTTGTAGCCAAAAAGGATGGTTCATTAAGGCCGTGTATTGATTATCGTCTCTTGAACAATATTACTGTGAAATATCAATATCCTTTACCCTTGATCTCTGATCTGTTTTCCAGGGTGAAAAACGCTACTTGGTTTACCAAGCTTGACCTCAGGGGGGCATATAACCTTTTCGCATTAAGCACGGGGATGAATGGCAGACGGCATTTAATACCCTGAAGGGCATTTTGAGTACCTTGTGATGCCCTTTGGGCTCACTAATGCTCCTTCTGTCTTCCAGTCCTTCATGAATGACATTTTCAGGGATTTTGTGGATAAATTTCTGATTGTTTATTTGGATGATATCTTGATTTTTTCCAATGACTGGGACTCTCATGTAAAACATGTTCGGACTGTGTTCCAGATTTTGAGAGAGAATGCTCTGTATGTGAAGGGATCAAAGTGTCTTTTTGGCGTTCAGAGGATCTCATTTCTGGGATTCATTTTGTCCCATCTGTTATTGAAATGGACCCGGTCAAAGTTCAGGCCATCTGTGATTGGGTCCAACCTACTTCATTAAAGGCTCTTCAAAGATTCTTGGGTTTTGCCAATTTTTATCGTAAATTTATTGGTAATTTCTCTGTTATTGTTAAACCATTAACTGATTTGACCAAGAAGGGTTCTGATGTGGTGAATTGGCCTCCTGAGGCAGTCTCTGCATTTCAGGAACTTAGCAGAGATTCACTTCTGCTCCTGTTCTACGGCAGCCTGATGTTTCTCTACCATTTCAGGTGGAGGTTGATGCCTCTGAAATTGGGGCAGGTGCCGTTTTGTCCCAAAGAGATCCAGAGACCTCTAAAAGTAACCCTTGTGCCTTTTTCTCTCGAAAATTTTCTCCCACTGAACGTAATTATGACGTGGGTAATCAGGAGGTATTAGCCATGAAGTGGGCTTTTGAAGAGTGGAGACATTGGCTGGAGGGAGCCAAACATCAGGTGGTGGTCCTTACGGACCATAAGAATCTAGTTTATCTGGAATCTGCCAAGCGACTTAATCCTAGACAGGCCAGGTGGGCCTTGTTTTTCACACGTTTTAATTTTGTGGTTTCATTTCTTCCTGGCACTAAAAATGTTAAGGCGGATGCCCTCTCGAGGAGTTTCCTGGCGGACTCTCCTGAGTTATCTGATCCTTCTGTTATTTTGAAAGAGGGTGTAGTTCTTTCCGCCATCTCGCCCAATTTGAGACTGGCTCTGGAGGGGTGTCAGTAGGATAAGCCCCAGCGCTGCCCTGTTGGGAAATTGTTTGTCCCGGACCAGTGGAAAAAGAGTGTAATGTCTGAGATTCATTGTTCCGCGTTGGCCGGTCATCCCGGAATTTTTGGTACCAGAGACTTGGTTAGTCGGTCCTTTTGGTGGTCTACCTTGTCTCGTGATGTCAGGGAGTTTGTGCAGTCCTGCGGGACTTGCTCTCGCTCCAAGCCTTGCTCTCGTTCTAGTGGTTTGTTGATGCCATTACCTGTGCCCAAGAGACCATGGACCCATATCTCTATGGATTTCATTTCCAACCTCCCTGTTTCTCAAGAATGACCGTCATCTGGGTGATTTGCGATAGGTTTTCCAAAATGATACATCTTGTGCCATTAGATAAGTTGCCTTCCTCCTCTGAATTGGTGCCTTTTTTCCTTCAGCACGTGGTTCGTTTACACGGCATTCCTAAGAACATTGTGTCTGACAGAGGAGTCCAGTTTGTTTCCAGATTTTGGAGGACCTTTTGTTCTAAAATTGGTGTTCAATTGTCTTTCTCCTCGGCGTTTCATCCTCAGACCAATGGTCAAACTGAGAGAACAAACCAGACATTGGAGACTTATCTAAGATGCTTTGTGTCTGCTGATCAGGATGACTGGGTCTCTTTTTTGCCTTTGGCTGAGTTTGCTCTTAATAATAGGGCTAACTCTGCCACTTTGATGTCTCCATTTTTCTGTAATTCTGGGTTTCACCCTCGATTTTCTTCAGGACAGACGGAGGCTTCTGTCTGTCCAGGTGTTGACTCTGTTGTGGAGCGTATGCAACAGATTTGGGACCAGGTAGTGGAGAGGTTGTCCCTCTCTCAGGAGAGGGCCCAGCGGTTTGCTAACCGGCATAGGACTGATGGTCCTCGGTTTAAAGTGGGGGACTTGGTCTGGTTGTCCTCAAGAAATATTCCTATGAGAGTGGCATCTCCTAAATTTAAGCCTAGGTTCATTGGACCTTATAAGATCATGGAGATTCTTAATCCTGTTTCTTTTCGTTTGCTTCTTCCAGGGACATTTAAGATCCATAACGTGTTCCACAAGTCCTTGTTGAAGAGGTTTGTTGAGCCAGTGGTTCCTACTACTGTGCCTCCTGACCCTGTTTTGGTTGAGGGCAATCTGGAGTATGTGGTTGAGAAAATATTGAATTCTCGTTTTTCTAGACGGAAACTCCAGTATTTGGTTAAATGGAGAGGTTATGGTCAGGAAGACAATTCTTGGGTGTTTGCTTCGGACATCCATGCTAGGAGACTCATCCGTGCGTATCATAGAACTCATCCTGACCGACCTGGTTGCTCAAATGAGGGTTCGGTGACCCCTCCTCAAGGGGGGGGTACTGTTGTGAATAGGCTGGAAATGAGTTCTGAGCAGAAGCTCCCTCTGGTGGTTACAAATGGTACTGGACTGTCCAGTGAAGATTGTGAGGATTGGGAATCAGGTGTTACTGACTGGTCTTATATAAGGGAGTCGCCTTCCCATCAGGGTTGCCGGTGATCAATTGTTCTGGTCTCAATCCTTGATTCCTGTTTCCTTGGTAGCCTGCTGTGTCGTTTCTGAATCTCCTGCTAACAGATAAGACATTTTCTTCTTTTTGTTTTTGTGCTTGATTTTTGCATTTTGTCCTGCACTTCTGTGGGGGCCTTCAGGGTCCCCTCTGGGGGCTTTTTGCCCTCTCAGTTCAGTTCAGCCACTGATGTTTGTACATTTGCTTTTTCCAGTTTTTTCAGTGGCTGCTGTTTTGTTTTTGGTTACACCAGAGAACTAATTTAGGTGGTAGAGGTCGTGTGATCTCAGGTGTTTTTGAAATTAGTAGAGTTGGTGCTTTTCAGGGTTTTTTGGGATTGCAAGTAAGTGCCCTTCCTATCCTTTTCTATTTAGTAAGTTTGGGCCCCAGCGTTTGCTCATACTATTTTCTGTCTGTGTCAGTATTTCTTCTTGTCTAACCGCCATTACATGTTTGGGGGCTTTCTATGTTCTTTGGGGATCTGCTCCGGGGCAGATAGCTTTCCTCTTTCTATCTTTAGGTGTAGTTAGTTTCTCAGGCTGTGACGAGGCGTCTAGGACCAACGTAAGAACGCTCCACGGCTGCCTCTAGTTGTGGTGGTTAGTCAGGGCACTGCAATCTCATAGTTTCCAACTGCTCTGGTGTATTTCCTTTTTGCCTGCTCTCCTCAGCTACCAAATCATAACAGTATCACCGGCCTAAACTGAAAATTATATGGTACTCACAGAAGGGAAAATATTGTGGAAAGAAAAAAGTTGTCAGAGTTGTCAGAGATTTTTTTTTTTTTCCTGTTTGTTGCATTTTTTTTTTTTTTCCCTCTGTATCTCTGGGTGCTGAGGAGGATTTTTTTTTCTCTCTCAATGGAGTTTTCACAGTTGTCTGGCCGTGTGGATCAGCTTGCCACTGAAGTTCGGAGTATTGCTACCTATCTTGCTAGGTTGCCTGTTGTGGAACCTAGGATTCCCATGCCAGATTTGTTTTTAGGGGATCGAGCTAAGTTTCTGAATTTCAAAAATAACTGTAAATTGTTTTTTGCCTTAAAATCTAAGTCCTCAGGGAACGCAGCGCACCAGGTTCAAATTGTCATCTCTCTCCTGCGCGGCGACCCTCAGGATTGGGCTTTTTCCCTGACACCTGGGGATCCTGTTTTGAGTGATGTTGATGCGTTTTTTCAGGCTTTGGGGTTATGGTACGATGACCCTAATGTCACTGATCAAGCTGAAAAAACTTTGTTGGCATTAAGTCAGGGGCTTGAGGACGCTGAGTTATACTGTCAGAGATTCCGTAGGTGGGCAGTCCTGACCAAATGGAATGACGACGCTTTGGCAGCTCTTTTTCGGAAGGGACTGTCAGATAATGTTAAGGATGTTATGGTGGGATTCCCTGTTCCCTCTGGTCTTAATGATTCTATGTCATTAGCGATTCAAATTGACAGAAGTTTGCGTGAGCGGAAAGGTATGCGTGGAATAATGTTGCCTTGTGAACCTGCTTCTGAATCCATGCAGTGTGATAGAGTGGTTTCTGGGGCACAGCGTCATGAATTTCGAAAGTGCAATTGGTTATGTTTCTACTGTGGTGATGCCTCTCATGCTATTTCAGTCTGCCCTAAGCGGGGAAGACGTTTTGCACGCTCAGTTGTCTTGGGTAGTGTTCAGACTACGTTTTTATTAACTGTTACCCTGATATGCTCTCTGTCCTCATTTTCTGCTCAGGCTTTTGTTGATTCTGGAGCAGCTATTAACCTGATGGATTTTGATTTTGCTAAACGTTGTGGGTTTCCCTTGATACCCCTACGGAAGTCTATTTCCCTACTGGGGATCGATTCTACCCTTTGGCTGAGAATAAACCTCAGTTCTCTACTCAGGTGATAATGAGGGTAGAACCTGATCATCAGGAGAGTTGCAAATTTTTGGTTCTGTATAATCTGCATGACATTATCGTACTGGGTTTCCCTTGGTTACAGTCTCATAATCCTGTTTTGGATTGGAAATCTGTGTCTGTTACCAGTTGGGGCTGCCAATGTGTTAATACCAACACTCCTGTTTTTTTCTGCCTCCCCCCAGGCTCAGGATGTTCCTGACTTTTTGATTGATTTTTCTGATGTGTTTAGCGAAAGTAAATCTGCATCCTTACCTCCCCATAGGAGCTATGACTGCGCTATTGAATTAGTGCCTGGTAGTAAATTCCCTAAAGGTCGCCTTTTTAACTTGTCTGTACCTGAACATGACGCTATGCAGTCTTATATCAAGGAGTCATTGGAGAAGGGTCATATCAGACCATCCTCTTCACCCTTAGGTGCCGTTTTTTCTTTGTAGCCAAAAAGGATGGTTCATTAAGGCCGTGTATTGATTATCGTCTCTTGAACAATATTACTGTGAAATATCAATGTCCTTTACCCTTGATCTCTGATCTGTTTTCCAGGGTGAAAAACGCTACTTGGTTTACCAAGCTTGACCTCAGGGGGGCATATAACCTTATTCGCATTAAGCACGGGGATGAATGGAAGATGGCATTTAATACCCCTGAAGGGCATTTTGAGTACCTTGTGATGCCCTTTGGGCTCACTAATGCTCCTTCTGTCTTCCAGTCCTTCATGAATGACATTTTCAGGGATTTTGTGGATAAATTTCTGATTGTTTATTTGGATGATATCTTGATTTTTTCCAATGACTGGGACTCTCATGTAAAACATGTTCGGACTGTGTTCCAGATTTTGAGAGAGAATGCTCTGTATGTGAAGGGATCAAAGTGTCTTTTTGGCGTTCAGAGGATCTCATTTCTGGGATTCATTTTGTCCCCATCTGTTATTGAAATGGACCGGTCAAAGTTCAGGCCATCTGTGATTGGGTCCAACCTACTTCATTAAAGGCTCTTCAAAGATTCTTGGTTTTGTCCAATTTTTATCGTAAATTTATTGGTAATTTCTCTGTTATTGTTAAACCATTAACTGATTTGACCAAGAAGGGTTCTGATGTAGTGAATTGGCCTCCTGAGGCAGTCTCTGCATTTCAGGAACTTAAGCAGAGATTCACTTCTGCTCCTGTTCTACGGCAGCCTGATGTTTCTCTACCATTTCAGGTGGAGGTTGATGCCTCTGAAATTGGGGCAGGTGCCGTTTTGTCCCAAAGAGATCTAGAGACCTCTAAAAGTAACCCTTGTGCCTTTTTCTCTCGAAAATTTTCTCCCACTGAACGTAATTATGACGTGGGTAATCGGGAGTTATTAGCCATGAAGTGGGCTTTTGAAGAGTGGAGACATTGGCTGGAGGGAGCCAAACATCAGGTGGTGGTCCTTACGGACCATGAGAATCTAGTTTATCTGGAATCTGCCAAGCGACTTAATCCTAGACAGGCCAGGTGGGCCTTGTTTTTCACACGTTTTAATTTTGTGGTTTCATTTCTTCCTGGCACTAAAAATGTTAAGGCGGATGCCCTCTCGAGGAGTTTCCTGGCGGACTCTCCTGAGTTATCTGATCCTTCTGTTATTTTGAAAGAGGGTGTAGTTCTTTCCGCCATCTCGCCCAATTTGAGACTGGCTCTGGAGGGGTGTCAGGAGGATAAGCCCGAGCGCTGCCCTGTTGGGAAATTGTTTGTCCCGGACCAGTGGAAAAAGAGTGTAATGTCTGAGATTCATTGTTCCGCGTTGGCCGGTCATCCCGGAATTTTTGGTACCAGAGACTTGGTTAGTCGGTCCTTTTAGTGGTCTACCTTGTCTCGTGATGTCAGGGAGTTTGTGCAGTCCTGCGGGACTTGCTCTCGCTCCAAGCCTTGCTCTCGTTCTAGTGGTTTGTTGATGCCATTACCTGTGCCAAGAGACCATGGACCCATATCTCTATGGATTTCATTTCCGACCTCCCTGTTTCTCAGAGAATGACCGTCATCTGGGTGATTTGCGATAGGTTTTCCAAAATGATACATCTTGTGCCATTAGATAAGTTGCCTTCCTCCTCTGAATTGGTGCCTTTGTTCCTTCAGCACGTGGTTCGTTTACACGGCATTCCTGAGAACATTGTGTCTGACAGAGGAGTCCAGTTTGTTTCCAGATTTTGGAGGACCTTTTGTTCTAAAATTGGTGTTCAATTGTCTTTCTCCTCGGCGTTTCATCCTCAGACCAATGGTCAAACTGAGAGAACAAACCAGACATTGGAGACTTATCTAAGATGCTTTGTGTCTGCTGATCAGGATGACTGGGTCTCTTTTTTGCCTTTGGCTGAGTTTGCTCTTAATAATAGGGCTAGCTCTGCCACTTTGATGTCTCCATTTTTCTGTAATTCTGGGTTTCACCCTCGATTTTCTTCAGGACAGACGGAGGCTTCTGTCTGTCCAGGTGTTGACTCTGTTGTGGAGCGTATGCAACAGATTTGGGACCAGGTAGTGGAGAGGTTGTCCCTCTCTCAGGAGAGGGCCCAGCGGTTTGCTAACCGGCATAGGACTGATGGTCCTCGGTTTAAAGTGGGGGACTTGGTCTGGTTGTCCTCAAGAAATATTCCTATGAGAGTGGCATCTCCTAAATTTAAGCCTAGGTTCATTGGACCTTATAAGATCATGGAGATTCTTAATCCTGTTTCTTTTCGTTTGCTTCTTCCAGGGACATTTAAGATCCATAACGTGTTCCACAAGTCCTTGTTGAAGAGGTTTGTTGAGCCAGTGGTTCCTACTACTGTGCCTCCTGACCCTGTTTTGGTTGAGGGCAATCTGGAGTATGTGGTTGAGAAAATATTGAATTCTCGTTTTTCTAGATGGAAACTCCAGTATTTGGTTAAATGGAGAGGTTATGGTCAGGAAGACAATTCTTGGGTGTTTGCTTCGGACATCCATGCTAGGAGACTCATCCGTGCGTATCATAGAACTCATCCTGACCGACCTGGTTGCTCAAATAAGGGTTTGGTGACCCCTCCTCAAGGGGGGTACTGTTGTGAATAGGCTGGAAATGAGTTCTGAGCAGAAGCTCCCTCTGGTGGTTACAAACGGTACTGGACTGTCCAGTGAAGATTGTGAGGATTGGGAATCAGGTGTTACTGACTGGTCTTATATAAGGGAGTCGCCTTCCCATCAGGGTTGCCGGTGATCAATTGTTCTGGTCTCAATCCTTGATTCCTGTTTCCTTGGTAGCCTGCTGTGTCGTTTCTGAATCTCCTGCTAACAGATAAGACATTTTCTTCTTTTTGTTTTTGTGCTTGATTTTTGCATTTTGTCCTGCACTTCTGTGGGGGCCTTCAGGGTCCCCTCTGGGGGCTTTTTGCCCTCTCAGTTCAGTTCAGCCACTGATGTTTGTACATTTGCTTTTTCCAGTTTTTTCAGTGGCTGCTGTTTTGTTTTTGGTTACACCAGAGAACTAATTTAGGTGGTAGAGGTCGTGTGATCTCAGGTGTTTTTGAAATTAGTAGAGTTGGTGCTTTTCAGGGTTTTTTGGGATTGCAGTAAGTGCCCTTCCTATCCTTTTCTATTTAGTAAGTTTGGGCCCCAGCGTTTGCTCATACTATTTTCTGTCTGTGTCAGTATTTCTTCTTGTCTAACCGCCATTACATGTTTGGGGGCTTTCTATGTTCTTTGGGGATCTGCTCCGGGGCAGATAGCTTTCTTCTTTCTATCTTTAGGTGTAGTTAGTTTCTCAGGCTGTGACGAGGCGTCTAGGACCAACGTAGGAACGCTCCACGGCTGCCTCTAGTTGTGGTGGTTAGTCAGGGTACTGCAATCTCATAGTTTCCAACTGCTCTGGTGTATTTCCTTTTTGCCTGCTCTCCTCAGCTACCAAATCATAACAATAGACCAAAAATAATTTTCCAAATAAATATAAATTTATTCAATATGAAGTGGTTTTGTACAAACAGTTTAATAAAACATTATCCAATCATGATAGGAAAAAGACATCCAAAGCTAAGCAGTCTGGTAGACATGTGTCTACTGCAAGATGTAAATAGACTACCTTTCACAAAACAGGGAAGTAATGGGACATAGTAATTTAATGCACATTATAAAGTATTCAATGTCCCTTCCTGCAAATTGCATAATCATATAAATCTGCCTCCATATCGCAAAAAATATATCAAAGTGCTCGTGCAGTATATGTGCTCATTATCCGGATCTATGGGCACAGTGCATTTCGCAGTCGCTTCCTCGGGGGGCTATGATGTATAAAAAGACCCCACAGAATGCCCTTAAATATCATCACTAATTTCGGAGGATGTAATCCACCCGGGGACGCCGTATCCAAGCATCCACGCGGTGTCATGTCGGCGGTGCGCCCATGGGTGCACCCTGATGACGTCAATGGGGCGGGACAGCACCGACAGACACCGCGAGAAGGCGAGGACAACGGTCGTCCATGGCACATGCGCAGTGCGAATGATGCACTGGCGACCATCTTTGATTCAAGAAAGAATGCCCAAAGTGTGTAGTCAATACCACAAACCTTTCATTACATGAGAAAAAAGTATATATACATGCCATAGCGCCGCAATATACTATCTCTATCAGTATTCCAAAACAAATTAGAATAGTGAACATATGTGGTAATAATTTTCATAAACACATTGTTAAACTATATGTTATAGAATGACAAATCTTCATTAATCCACAATACAGATATCTATGGAACACAGATAGGGTTAAGAATCACACTGATAACATGGTGAAGACATGTAAAAAAAGGAAGATGGAGAGACAAGGGTGATATTCAGCATCTCTTTTCATTTTCATCATCATCTCTTCTCTTTATCTCTTCCTCTTTAACATCCTTTCATGTGCATCAAACACAACGGGCACCAATCGAGTTAGGTGGTATATAGAGTAGAATTCATCCTCTCTTTTAGTGTCTCAAATGACTATGTATAAATAGCTGTGTTATTGAAACAAAAAACAAGTTAAAAATATGAATAAAAACACACAGGCGCAGAAATCGACAAAGGCAGAGACAAAAATGACTACAAATATGATGCAAAACTCAGTTGCTCATTCAAGCCATCAGGAACCATGGTATTCAGTATTGTTATCCAGTGGCATTCTTTTTGTGCCAAAATACGATTGGCATTGCCCCCGCGAATCCCCAGACTCACATGATCAATGCCTTTAATTTTTAAATCACTTGATTTATGTTTTAAACGAAAATGTCTGGGGATTGTTTTCAATGAGTCAACGTCATTCACCTCACGGGCAGCCTCAATATCACGGATATGCTCTCGTGTCCTTACCCGCAATTCGCGTGATGTGAGTCCTATATAAATAAGATCACAGGAACATCTAGCATAGTACACCACATGCGTGGTAGAGCATGTGATGAAATCTCTGATTTCATAATTCTTGAGGCCGTCCAATGAGGCGAAGGACGTGGCTCTTACATGGTTCCTGCAGGCTAAACAGCTGCCGCATGGGAAGAATCCAGTTCTCCTCTCCCTATGACCAAAAGGGGATTTAACTTTAGCCACATAGTGGCTGGACACTAATGTATCCTTGAGGTTTTTACCCCGTCTCGCTGTCATCTGAGGATACAGTGGGAGACGCTGCTTCAAAACGGGGTCAGTCAGCAAGACTGACCAATGTTTACGCAATATATTGCGCATATTATCCCATTGCTGATTATATGTAGAGATAAATCTTATTATACCATCTTTCTCATCAGATCTCTTTTTAGGTGCTCCTAACAAATCTGCTCTATTTGTTTCTTTTGCCCTTCTGTAACCGTTCTTGATACAGCGGTTGCTATAGCCCCGATCTCTAAATCTCTGCCCAAGGTCCACAGCCTGCCTCTCGAATAATGCATCAGTAGTGCAAATTCGATGAGCCCGAAGATATTGGCCCGTCGGGATAGCACTGATGGTGGAGGACAGATGAGCCGATGTTGCATGCAATAAAGAATTGACCGAAGTCTTCTTTTTATATAAATCAGTCTCGATATGACCAAGATCCACTACATTAATCTGAATATCCAGAAAAGAAACTGTATGGTAATCATATTGATACATAAGTCTGATATTTGAATCATTGCGGTTCAACCTCACCATAAATTCATCCAAATCAGATGTGGACCCCTGCCACAAAAACAAAATATCATCAATATAACGGTACCATCCAAGGATCTGGGGAGCGGCTTCCGTGCCGTCCAACAGCAAATCCCCTCTCCCAATAACCGAGAAAGAGGTTTGCATAGGAAGGCGCGCAAGCCGCCCCCATTGCTGTACCCCGCTTCTGTAAATAAAAACGATCCTTGAATGTAAAGAAATTATGGGTGAGGATGAACCGCAGCAAGTCCAATATCAGCTCACGTAAATCCGGATCAAGATTGCTGGTTTCAAGATAGAACTGAACCGCCTCGAGTCCATGAGTGTGGTGGATAGAGGTGGTAGAGTATATATACTTTTTTCTCATGTAATGAAAGGTGTTATGTTTCGGTAGCTGAGGAGAGCAGGCAAAAATGGCAATACACCAGAGAGGTTGGAATCTATTGGATTGCAGTACACTGACTAACCACCACAACTAAAGGCAGCTGTGGAGCGTTCCTACGTTGGTCCTAGACGCCTCGTCACAGCCTGAGAGATTAACTACACCTAAAGATAGAAAGAGGAAAGCTATCTGCCCTGGAGCAGATCCCCAAAGAACATAGGAAGCCCCCAAACATGTAATGGCGGTTAGACAAGAGGAAATACAGACACAGACAGAAAATAGTATAAACAAACACTGGGGCCCAATCTGCCTAGACAGAAAAGGATAGAAAGGATACTCACTGCAATCCAAAAAAACCCTAAAAAAATGCCAGCGCTACTGATTGCAAAAACACCTGAGATCACACGACCTCTACCACCTACATCAGTTCTCTGGTGTAAAAAAACTAAGCCGCAGCCACTGAAAAAACTGGAAAAGGCAAATGAACAAATAACAATGGCTCCAGAGGAACTGAGAGGAGCCCAAGCCCCCCGGGGGGTGGGGGGGGGAAACCTGGCTAACCTCACAGAAATGCAGAGAAATATGCAAATGGTAAGCACAAAAACAAAGACAGAAAATATCTTATCTGAAAGCAGAAGAGGCAAGACTCAGCAAGCTTCCAAGTGAACCAGGAACCACAGTTGAAACAAGAACAATTGATCACCGGCAGCCATGATGGGAGGGAGCCTCCCTTATATCAAGCCAGTCCATGAATCCTGATTGCCAATCCTCATTGAATGGTTCAGTACTGTTTGTAACCACCAGAGGGAGCTTCTGCTCAGAATTCATTTCCAAAACATTCACAACAGTACCCCCCCCTTGAGGAGGGGTCACCGAACCCTCATTTGTGCAACCAGGTCGGTCAGGATGAGCTCGGTGATACGCACGGATCAGTCTCCTAGCATGGATGTCCAAAGCAAACACCCAAGAATTGTCCTCCTGACCATAACCTCTCCACTTAACCAAATACTGGAGTTTCCGTCTAGAAAAACGAGAATCCAATATTTTCTCAACCACATACTCCAGATTTCCCTCAACCAAAACAGAGTCAGGAGGCACAGCCATAGGAACCACTGGCTCGACAAACCTCTTGTCAGGGACACCGCACTGCACTTGCTCACTGAGCCAGTGCGTGTGTCCTGAGTGAACAAACTGTGCACAAAGATACCTGTATAGTAGAACCGCAGCAGGGAAGATGTGTGTTTCTGAGAAACAGGACCTTCTGCAGCATGTGACTGCCAAGGGGCGGAGCCAGCCACACGTCTCTCAGAGGCAGCAGTATCAGGTAGAGAATGTTTCAGGCCGAAGGACCTGCAGGCACGTGACTGCCTAGGGGCGTGGCCTAAGCTCCAGAGATCTAGGAGGTAAAGGAAAACTCCTAGAAGGGTAACTATGAAATAAAGTTACCAAGGGGCATAGACAGAATGGATGGTCAGGATAGCCAGGTCATACACATAGAGGGCGACGAAGTACAAAAGGAGCAGGCAGAGAATAACCAGAACACAGCCAAGAAGTCATACACAGATGGAGCAACGCAGTACAAAAAGGGACAGGCAAAACTCGTAACAGAGACACAGCCAAATCAGAACCAGACAGACAAAACGAAGCACAGGCACAACGCACTGGCACAAGCACAGGGTCAGACACACTCAGCCAAAGGTCAGAGTATAAACGACAAAGGCTGACTTCACAGTGAGGCTATAAAAAGCCTCCCAGAACCCAGAAAGAGGCCAACCAAGTTAACCCCGCGACTACCTGATCCAAGAACCCAGTAAACCATGACAGTACCCCCTTCTTAATGGGGGCCTCTGGACCCTCAGGTTTCCCAGGATTCCGAGCATGGAATGCCCGAACCAGACGGTCAGCGTGTACCGATCTGGCCAGCACCCAAGACCGGTCCTCTGGACCGTACCCCCTCCAATGCACCAGGTACTGTAAGGACCCCCGAGACCGCCCGGAGTCTACAATGTGTTGTACCTCAAATTCCATGTGCCCATCAACCAAGACTGGGGAGGCAACAGCAGCTGGTTCTTCTACTACCGATCCCAAGGGTTTTAGCAAGGATCTATGGAATACGTTATGGAGTTTCAAAGCGGGGGGAAGGCGAAGGCGATACACCACAGGGTTAATTACCTCAATGATCTCATAGGGACCTATGAACTTGGGCCCCAGTTTGGCGGAGGGTAGACGAAGACTTATGTTTCGCGTGGAGAGCCACACCTTGTCCCCACACTGCAACACCTGAGCAGGGTTCCTTTTTTTATCTGCAAAACGCTTATAAGTCTCCTGAGTAGTGTTGAGCATTCCGATACTGCAAATATCGGGTATCGGCCGATATTAGCTGTATCGGAATTCCGATTCCGAGTTCCGATATTTTCGTCTTATCGGATACCGGAATCGGGATGTCACTGTCACTGTCAGTGTCCGTCTGTCGGGTCTGTCAGGAGTCAGCGGCACTTACCTGGCAGAAGATCTCCGGCGGTCACGTCCTGGACTGCTTCATGGCTGCCATCCTCTTCTCCCCAGCGGTCACATGCAGTTTCTCGCGATAACTGCAGTGACTGCTGGGTAATCCCGGCCGTAAAGCAGTCAGTCCGATGACGTCACCGCCGGGGAAGCAGGTAATCAGCTGTGCTGCGTTGCAATGACAGGCTCTGCCTGTCATTGCGATGTAGCAGAGCTGGATCGTCGTGGGACAATCGTTACTATGGACTGCGTCGGACAGGTGGTATACTGTTGGTTTGTTTTTTTTTCTTTTTTTACAGGAGATCGATGGCGTCGCAGGAATGAGTGTATAATAAAAGAAATGAAAACTGTGTTGTCTCTTTTATTTCATTAAAATACTTTTTTCTTGCTTTGTCTTTTTTTTATACATTTAATAACTTTGGGATTAATAATGGATCGGTGTCTTATTGACGCCTCTCCATTATTAACCGGGCTTATTGTCACCGTGCAATCAACGGTGACATTAACCCCTTATTACCCCGCTTGCCACCGCTACAGGGCAAGTGGGAAGAGCCGGGTAAAGTGCCACAATTGGCACATCTTTTGATGCGCCAAATGTGGGGCTGCTGTAGCCTGGTATTATCAGGCTGTTGAGGGCCAAAATCCATGGGCCTTGACAGTCTTTTAATACCAGGCCGCAGCAGTCTGCATTTTACTTGGCTGGTTAACAAAAATAGGGGGGATCCCCACGCCGTTTTTTTTTTCGAGGGGATCCCCTATTTTTGTTAATCAGCCAAGCTAAGCAGACTGCTGTGGCCTGGTATTATCAGGCTTGCAAGGTCCATGGATATTGGATCCTTACCAGCCTGAAAAACCAGGCCTCAGCGGTCTGCTTCATCTGGCTGGTTAACAAAAATAGGGGGACCCCACGCTAATTTTTTTCGAGGGGATCCCCTATTTTTGTTAATCAGCCAAGATATGCAGACTGCTGTGGCCTGGTATTATCAGGCTGGCAAGGTCCATGGATCTTGGCTCCTTAACAGCCTGAAAATCCAGGCCTCAGCGGTCTGCTTCATCTGGCTGGTTAACAAAAATAGGGGGGACCCCACGCCAATTTTTTTCGAGGGGATCCCCTATTTTTGTTAATCAGCCAAGATATGCAGACTGCTGTGGCCTGGTATTATCAGGCTGGCAAGGTCCATGGATCTTGGCTCCTTAACAGCCTGAAAATCCAGGCCTCAGCGGTCTGCTTCATCTGGCTGGTTAACAAAAATAGGGGGACCCCACGCCAATTTTTTTCGAGGGGATCCCCTATTTTTGTTAATCAGCCAAGATATGCAGACTGCTGTGGCCTGGTATTATCAGGCTGGCAAGGTCCATGGATCTTGGCTCCTTAACAGCCTGAAAATCCAGGCCTCAGCGGTCTGCTTCATCTGGCTGGTTAACAAAAATAGGGGGACCCCACGCCAATTTTTTTCGAGGGGATCCCCTATTTTTGTTAATCAGCCAAGATATGCAGACTGCTGTGGCCTGGTATTATCAGGCTGGCAAGGTCCATGGATCTTGGCTCCTTAACAGCCTGAAAATCCAGGCCTCAGCGGTCTGCTTCATCTGGCTGGTTAACAAAAATAGGGGGACCCCACGCCAATTTTTTTCGAGGGGATCCCCTATTTTTGTTAATCAGCCAAGATATGCAGACTGCTGTGGCCTGGTATTATCAGGCTGGCAAGGTCCATGGATCTTGGCTCCTTAACAGCCTGAAAATCCAGGCCTCAGCGGTCTGCTTCATCTGGCTGGTTAACAAAAATAGGGGGGACCCCACGCCATTTTTTTTTCGAAGGGAACCCCTATTTTTGTTAATCAGTTCCCTCTGACGTCACTGATTGTGTCCCTGGCTGACCTGAAGTGAAAGTGGAAAGCAATCAATTAAGCTTTCCACTTAAGGGCCCGTCTCACATAGCGATATCGCTACCGAGATCGCTGCTGAGTCACTAGTTTTGTGACGCAGCAGCGAGCTCACCAGCGATATCGCTGTGTGTGACATTCAGCGACGATCAGCCCCCCCTGCCGGGTATCGCTGATCGTCGCTGAAATGTCAGGACCTTTGATCGCTGGTTTCCCGCCTGTCACACGCAGCGATGCGTGCCTGTCAGAGGGAAACCAGCGATCAAAAAAAGGTCCTGACATTTCTGCGACGATCAGCGATACCCGGCAGGGGGGCTGATCGTCGCTGAATGTCACACACAGCGATATCGCTGGTGAGCTCGCTGCTGCGTCACAAAACTAGTGACTCAGCAGCGATCTCGGTAGCGATATCGCTATGTGAGACGGGCCCTTAAGCGATGTTACCCGCAGTGTCGCTGTCCCAGATCGCTGCCTGAGCTGCCTGTTTGGCAGCTCAGCAGCGATCATGTAGCGATACACCAGCGATCCTGACAAGTGCATATCGTTGTCGGGATCGCTGGTGTATCGTTATGTGACACCCAGCCTTTACTCTCCTGTCAGGCAGGAGAGGAACTCATTCATTTGGGGTTTACTGTGAGGCTGCAGCATTAGCTGCGGTCCCTGCAGTAAACATTAACCCTTTCTGAAGGATTACACCGTGGGACCTGACTGTGCATGGGATAGGTAAGAATAATTTTGCTTTTTTATTTTATTTTTATTACAGGAAATGGTTTTTGCAGTAAAATAAAAGATGGTCAAAAACATGTGTCTTTATTTCATTAAAATGATTTTTAATTAAAGTGTGTGTGTTTTTATTTTTATTTCATGCAATAGGATTAATAATTGATAGTTGTCTAATTGACAGCTCTCAATTATTAACCTGGCTTAAGGTCACCTTTCAATAGCAAGGTGGCTTTAACCCCATATTAACCCATTCGCCACCGCTACAGGGCAATGGGAATAGACGGGCAAAGTGCCAGAAAGGGCGAATCTAATTATAGATTTGTCTTTCCTGGGTGTCTGGGGGCAGATGTTAGTAGCCGGGGGGGGGGCAAAAATAAATGGTCCCTCTCTGGGCTATTATTATCTGCCCCCACTCACTGGCTTTGTCTGTCTGGTTGTGAAAATAGGGCGGGAGCCCACGCATTTTTTTTCAGCAATTTTACACCTCATATATATATATACATGTCATTGAATTTGTGACACATATATATATATATTTATATTTGTAGTTCATACACTTCTACATAGTATAATAGCCGCTAATTCAATTGCCGGCTTTTGTGAAAATGCAGAACCCGACATGAAATGACACTTGGTGTACATAGGGTTAACCATGTTTTTTCATGTCCTTTGCTATCTAATTTGCACAAACAATTAAATCAGACTATGTGTGCAAAATTTCACACCTCTAGGGGTTAATTAAAGGTGTAAATTCGTAGCAAAAAAGTCCGTTTTTTTTACAACGAATTTACACCTTTAATTAACCCCTAGAGGTGTGAAATTTTGCACACATAGACTGATTTAATTGTTTGTGCAAATTAGATAGCAAAGGACATGAAAAGAAATGTTTAACCCTATGTACACCAAGTGTCATTTCATGTCGGGTGACCCGACATGAAATGACACTTGGTGTACATAGGGTTAACCATGTCTTTTCATGTCCTTTGCTATCTAATTTGCACAAACAATTAAATCAGACTATGTGTGCAAAATTTCACACCTCTAGGGGTTAATTAAAGGTGTAAATTCGTAGCAAAAAAGTCCGTTTTTTTTACAACGAATTTACACCTTTAATTAACCCCTACAGGTGTGAAATTTTGCACACATAGTCTGATTTAATTGTTTGTGCAAATTAGATAGCAAAGGACATGAAAAGAAATGTTTAACCCTATGTACACCAAGTGTCATTTCATGTCGGGTGCTTCTGTCTTTTCACTGAAGCCGGCTTTACCCGGCAATTGAATCAAAGGATATTTTACTATGTAGAAGTGTATAAACTATACATATATGTATATATATATATGTCACAATGACATGTATATATATATATATGTATTCTATGTGTGTATATTTAGTGTTTACAAGGAAAGAATGGGGTTTTTTTTAGTTGCGATATTTTGTTCCCATAGACTTACATGGGACTTCCGGTATCGGTATCGGGTATCGCCGATATTTTAGTGATATCGGCGATACCATTCCGATTCCGATACTTTAGCATATCGGAAAGTATCGCTCAACTCTACTCCTGAGCCCTGAACATATTCAACCGAACTTTTGACCACAGATCCCTGATTCGGTTAACACAGTCCTCAGCTCCTGGACAGCCCGAATCTAAACGTGAGAATTCACCAAAATGAGGGTTCAAACCATAATTAATAAAAAATGGTGACCTACCGGTAGATTGATTGGTACGGTTGTTGAAGGCGAACTCCACTAACGGTAGGGCATCACACCAGTCGCTTTGCAGAGTAGAAACAAAACATCAAAGAATTTGTTCAAGCGACTGGTTGGTGCGCTCCGTCTGCCCGTTACTCTCTGGGTGGTAGCCTGAGGAAAAGGACAAAGATATCCCCAACCTTTTGCAAAAAGCCCGCCAAATTTTGGCCACAAATTGTGCCCCTCTGTCAGATACAATATTCATAGGTACCCCATGTAACCGTACAATCTGTGAGAGGAAATGCTTAGCGAGAGTCTCTGCAGTAGGTAGACTTGCCATAGGTACAAAATGCGCTAACTTAGAAAACCTGTCCACAACTACCCAGATAACCATGTTCCCCCGAGAAGAAGGAAGGTTGGTAATGAAGTCCATGGACAAGTGGGTCCATAGCCTTCCTGGAATTGGCAAAGGCACCAATTCCCCGGCCGGCCGGCAATGAGAGCTCTTAGAACGAGCGCATACCCCACACGCAGCGACATGCTTCTTAATATCTGAAGCCATCAAAGGCCACCAAAAAACTCTAGCCACTGCCTCTCGTGTGGCAGAAATGCCTGGGTGAGCACTCAGTTTTGAATCATGGAACTCCCGCAGGAGCCTGGTGCGTAACTGATGAGGAACAAACAATTTGTTTTCGGGTTTGGACCTTGGAGCTAAAGATTGAGCCCCCACAATCTCCCGCTCCAATTCCGACGACACTTCAGCTATAACGACATTGGGTTGAAGAATGGGGGACGGTGGGTCAGGGGCGGAAAGCGGCTCAAAACTACGTGATAAAGCATCAGCTTTCAAGTTTTTAGACCCTGGGCGAAAAGTTATAGAAAATTGAAATCTGGAAAAAAAAAGTGACCAACGGGCTTGCCTAGGAGTCAGTCTTTTAGCAGATTTGATATACTCTAGGTTTTTGTGGTCGTGTGATGACTGTGATGGGGTGAGCAGCCCCCTCCAAAAAATGCCTCCATTCCTCGAACGCCAATTTGATTGCTAAGAGTTCTCTATTACCAACGTCATAATTTCTCTCAGCCTGAGAAATTTTTTTCGAGAAATAGGCACAAGGTTTGAGGTTAGTCAGAGAAGTATGTGTATACAGCAAGGTAGAAGTGCAGGCTTAAAATAAACTTTTAATAACTGCCTTTAAAAAACGAGAATTTCGTCCAATAATATCAAAAAGCAACAAAATATATCCTAACCACCAGTGACTTGTGAGAAAACAAAATATAATTAATTAAAACCGTCAGTAAAGCAGACTGACTTAATCATAGGCTAAATAGGGATAGATCTATCTGGACACTATGCACAAAATATCAATGACTGTATGTGCTTATTTCCTCTCATATATTGCACATCAATAATATGGAACAGTCTTACCACATGTCGATATCCACCGTGTACTCATAGATGGGGGAGGCCTTTTTAAGCATAATGCCATACATTACCCCAAACCAGGTGGATACATGTGAACCAAGGACTGACAATCTCCCAACGCGTTTCTCTGGCTAGATCATCAGGGAGAGTTATGCCATTTTTGTCAGCTGTTATGGTATCTGTCACCCGCAGCGCCTGTGTGGACTGTTGGACGGGTGCGCGTGTCTGAACCACGTGCGTTCTTAAATAGGACGCTAAAACGGTCATATAGTGACATCAGATCCTGTGCGTTCTCATTCGCGACGTAATATCCTGTGCGTTCTCATTCGCAACGTAATATCCTGTGCGTTCTTATTACCAACGTAATATCCTGTGCGTTCTCATTTGCAACGTAATATCCTGTGTGTTCTCATTCGCAACGTAATATCCTGTGCGTTCTTATTACCAAGTCATATCCTGTGCGTTCTCATTCATGACGTAATATCCTAAGCGCTCGTCATCTGGAACGCATATTTGGAACGCAAACTATCATGCCGGTGCACATAAATGAATTAACATAGAGAGATGAGATGACGTCATATCCTAGGCGCCTTTCATATTGAAGTGTCTCAAATGCGCTCCACATCCGAGACATTCAATTGGAACGCGAATTAATCAGTAGGTGCACACTAAATCAATAACATGATAATTTCAGAATAGAACGCTGAGATAACGTCATACGCATTCTTTATATTGACGTGATCTCTTATGCGCTCTTTATTTGAGACGCTTGAATGGAACGCAAATTAACAGGTGTATATAATGGATCACATGAGTTCTGAAAAATCGTCATAATTATGCGTCCCACATGGTGACGCAATATCTCATGCGCTCCCAAATGGATAGCACATAGAATCATAAATTCAAACATATTCATGTGATTCATCTATGGGCGTCACATTGTAGATATAATGCCAATAATGTATTTAATGATAACACCATCCCGTTTTTAAAGAAGTTTTTCATAGCTGATCCCAAAAATTCTTTTTAGAAAATGTGATCTCTATGAGATCGGCAACTACACTAGGTATGATGGTAAGAATTTTGGATAAACTCCATAAATATTGACTCAAACAATAATTGATAGAGTCAAAGGAGAATGAAACAATAAATTTAAATCTCTTGGGATTTAAAAGATTCCTTGTCATGGAATTGGCGGTGATCTGAGTTCAAAGCATCATCATTGACAAAAAAAGATGTGATAGAGGACATTGGAGATAGGTAAAAAGAGGGGGAAACAATAACATCACAAAATGGGCTAAAAATCCCTATCAGACCTAGTAAAAACCTACCTAACCGTGGAGGTTGGCACCCTAAGAAGAACAATTTTTTGGCGCCCCCACTCCTCGACGGCTGACCCTGTTTCTCCCTATCACACCCTATTCTAAGCCTAGAATAAGTGTGGAAACAGAGATTACATCAACAGTAAAGGGATACATGGAAGAGGAAGAGGGAAAAGAGGGGAGGCTAAATATGGGAGACGAGAATCTCAGAGTTCATACATAGCAACTATATGTCAGATTTTCATTAAGACCTAAAGGTTGTTGTGTTTTTAGCTGATAGATCCATTTTGTTTCACTCTGTAAAATTCTCCTGTCCCAGTTGCCGCCCCTCTTTGGTGCTCCTATTTTATCAATACCAATAAATTTAAGACCCGTTGTTTCCCCCTCATGTTGGCTATTCATGTGTCTGGCTAGGGGTGTATCTCTCTTTAGGGCTATGTCTCGCAGATGTTCACCTATTCTTCTTCTGAATTCTCGAATGGTCTTTCCTACGTATTCCAGATTACACGGGCAGGTAGCTTTATAGATCACCCCCTTGGTACGACAGTTGATGAAATGTCGGATTTCATAAGTTCTTTTCGTTGCGAAGCTCGTAAATGATCCTCCTGTAGCTAGAACCGGACAAGCAATACATCCACTGCATTTATAACAACCTTTTATATTGCTGGTAAGCCATGTCTCTTTCTTTTGGGGATTGAAATGACTGTGTACAACTCTATCCCCAATGGATCTACCCTTCAAAAAGGTCATTTGCGGGAAATTTCCCACCAAATCTCCAATGTCCTCATCCATCTGTAGAATTGACCAATGTTTCTGGAGAATCGAGCGGACCTGCTGTGCTCCAGAATTATAAGTGGTGATGAATCTACAGGTTGGAGACTCATTTTTAGGTTGTTTGATATTCAGTAGGGACGTTCTATCCAAGGATTTAATATCATTATATGCTTTCCGTAGGACCCCATCCGGGTATCCCCTATTTAGAAATCGCTGTCTCAAATCTGCTGCCTGTGTCTGATAATCGCCATCAGATGAGCAATTGCGTCGCATCCTCATATATTGTCCCTTTGGGATGCCTTTCTTTAGGGGAGTTGGGTGGTGACTTTCCCATCTCAATAGGGCGTTCGTTGACGTCAGTTTTCTGAAGGTCTTAGTTTCTATATACCCATTTTCCATTTTTTTGATGTATATATCCAGAAAGGGCAGTTCAGACATATGGTGTTCAAAGGTGAAAGAGAGTCCCAATTGGTTGACATTCAATTTGGCCACAAAAGTCTCTAGTTCAGGAATGGTCCCATTCCAAATCATGAATACATCGTCAATATATCTTGACCAAAAACTTATCCTTTCACATTCCTGTTGATATATGTCGCTAAAGACAATAGTCTCTTCCCACCAGCCCAGGACAGAATTAGCGTAGGATGGGGCACATGGATTCCCCATCGCTGTGCCCCTGAGCTGGTGGTACAACGCACTGTCAAAAAGAAAAAAGTTTTTGGTCAAAGAGAATTCCAGCAGTTTGAGCACAAAGGTGTTGTGATCACTGCATTGTTGGCCCCTCCTTTTTAGGTAGAATCCTACTGCTTCTAGGCCATTAGCATGATTGATGGAGGAATATAATGCCTCTACATCAATGCTGACAAGAATGGACCCTGTCTCAATGTTCAACCCATCCAGTTTTTTCAATAAGTCTGTTGTGTCTCTGGTATATGAATTCAAAGAGACAACAAAAGGTTTCAAAATGATGTCTAGATATATCCCAATATGGTGTGTCAGATTGTCTATCCCTGAGATTATTGGTCTTCCCTTTAAGGGAGACAGACCTTTATGAATTTTAGGAAGACAGTAAAAGGTTGCTGTTACAGGGAACCTCGGAAAAAGATAATCATATTCGTTTTTATCAATTAAATTCTTTCCCATACCTCTATCCAAAATCTCTTTTAATTGATGGAGAGATTCATTCATTGGGTTGTTTGATAATTTCTCATAAAAAACTGTGTCTTTCAAAATCTTTTGACACATCTCCCGATAATCCAACAGGTTCATAACAACCGTATTCCCACCCTTATCTGAAGGTTTTATCACGATATTGGGATCCTTTTCTAGACATTTTAAAGCCTCCATTTCATTTTTGGATAAATTAAAGCATTTATTGGCCTTAGTGTTCAAGCCTTCTAGATCCTTTGTTATTACCTCCAAAAATACATCAATGGTGGACTTGTCACCCGATGGTGGAGGCATCTTGATACTTTTAGGCTTAAGTTGGGTGAACGGGCCCTCGCCTGTAAGTTCAGGGATAGGGTCAGCCAGACCATATAGTAGTCTAATGTCTGGTAATAATGATTCTAGGACACTTAAATCTTGACTAGTCCGTTTGTCTTCCCTTATGAAGTGTTTTTTCCACTTTAGCTTTCTAACGAAAAGGTGAAGATCTTTAATACTCTCAAATGTCTGAAAGTCTGAAGTTGGTACAAAGCTTAACCCTCTGCTCAAAACCTGCACCTCATTATCTGTAAGAGGTCTTGATGAGATATTGATTACTTGCGTGGTTTCAGTATTAGTCAATTGCTGACTCCTGGTCTGTTCCTCAGGTAATAGCCCTGATCTAAAAAACGTGAGCTACCCAATCTGTCACCAGGGCGCCCTCTCTGATTACCTCTTCCTCTCTGTTTACCTCTAGAATTCCTAGAGCGAGTTTCGGAATCAGACAGATCCGTGTCAGTAGACGATATGTCTGTTTCCAGATTTCTACCAAAATTAGAAAAATTTCTATTAGTGGGAATATGATATGCCTTATTCTCTTTAAACTCCTGGAGGTCACGTACAAAATTGCGGTGCTTACGTTCCTTGAGGTTATATTGATATCTTTCAATTGTATTTTGTAAGATTGTTTCCTTTGCAGAAAAATCAGTTTCTGCTGAAAATTTCTTTGTGATTTCAATTTGTTCTTTTAATAAATCACTTTGCAAATTAAGTGTTTTCTTCTCTTCTTCCAAAAGAAGATTCATAAATCTCAAGGAACTAGCAGTCGCTTCTTTTTCCCATTGATCACTCAGGGTACTGTTTCTATATCTAAAACCTGGTTGTAAAGTGATTCTTAGATGTCGAGGGACAATACCAGTTTTGATATAGTTTTCAAGGCTTTGAACCTCCCACCAACTTGAGATTTGGTTTTTGTACACTTTAGTTAATTCTTTAAATGCATTACTATAAGACGGAGTATATTTAGTTTGGATAAATGTTTTATCAGAACAGACCTCTTTTTGCCTCAGCCTTCCAAGTGTCAATGTTGATGCCTTTAGTCAAAAAACCAGCCATACCACTGGAGAACGCACAGGATATGACGTTGGTAATAAGAACGCACAGGATATTACGTTGCGAATGAGAACACACAGGATATTACGTTGGTAATAAGAACGCACAGGATATTACGTTGCGAATGAGAACGCACAGGATATTACGTCGCGAATGAGAACGCACAGGATCTGACGTCACTACATGACCGTTTTAGCGTCCTATTTAAGAACGCACGTGGTTCAGACACGCGCACCCGTCCAACAGTCCACACAGGCGCTGCGGGTGACAGATACCATAACAGCTGACAAAAATGGCATAACTCTCCCCTGATGATCTAGCCAGAGAAACGCGTTGGGAGATTGTCAGTCCTTGGTTCACATGTATCCACCTGGTTTGGGGTAATGTATGGCATTATGCTTAAAAAGGCCTCCCCCATCTATGAGTACACGATGGATATCGACATGTGGTAAGACTGTTCCATATTATTGATGTGCAATATATGAGAGGAAATAAGCACATACAGTCATTGATATTTTGTGGATAGTGTCCAGATAGATCTATCCCTATTTAACCTATGATTAAGTCAGTCTGCTTTACTGACGGTTTTAATTAATTATATTTTGTTTTCTCACAAGTCACTGGTGGTTAGGATATATTTTGTTGCTTTTTGATATTATTGGACGAAATTCTCGTTTTTTAAAGGCAGTTATTAAAAGTTATATTTTAAGCCTGCACTTCTACCTTGCTGTATACACCATTTTTTGTTGGTAGATCCTTATAACTTATACTTAATCCAGTGGTATGGCTGGTTTTTTGACTAAGGGCATCAACATTGACACTTGGACGGCTGAGGCAAAAGAGGTCTTTTCTGATAAAACATTTATCCAACCTAAATATACTCCGTCTTATAGTAATGCATTTAAAGAATTAACTAAAGTGTACAAAAACCAAATCTCAAGTTGGTGGGAGGTTCAAAGCCTTGAAAACTATATCAAAACTGGTATTGTCCCTCGACATCTAAAAATCACTTTACAACCAGGTTTTAGATATAGAAACAGTAACCTGAGTGATCAATGGGAAAAAGAAGCGACTGCTGGTTCCTTGAGATTTATGAATCTTCTTTTGGAAGAAGAGAAGAAAACACTTAATTTGCAAAGTGATTTATTAAAAGAACAAATTGAAATCACAAAGAAATTTTCAGCAGAAACTGATTTTTCTGCAAAGGAAACAATCTTACAAAATACAATTGAAAGATATCAATATAACCTCAAGGAACGTAAGCACCGCAATTTTGTACGTGACCTCCAGGAGTTTAAAGAGAATAAGGCATATCATATTCCCACTAATAGAAATTTTTCTAATTTTGGTAGAAATCTGGAAACAGACATATCGTCTACTGACACGGATCTGTCTGATTCCGAAACTCGCTCTAGGAATTCTAGAGGTAAACAGAGAGGAAGAGGTAATCAGAGAGGGCGCCCTGGTGACAGATTGGGTAGCTCACGTTTTTTAGATCAGGGCTATTACCTGAGGAACAGACCAGGAGTCAGCAATTGACTAATACTGAAACCACGCAAGTAATCAATATCTCATCAAGACCTCTTACAGATAATGAGGTGCAGGTTTTGAGCAGAGGGTTAAGCTTTGTACCAACTTCAGACTTTCAGACATTTGAGAGTATTAAAGATCTTCACCTTTTCGTTAGAAAGCTAAAGTGGAAAAAACACTTCATAAGGGAAGACAAACGGACTAGTCAAGATTTAAGTGTCCCAGAATCATTATTACCAGACATTAGACTACTATATGGTCTGGCTGACCCTATCCCTGAACTTACAGGCGAGGGCCCGTTCACCCAACTTAAGCCTAAAAGTATCAAGATGCCTCCACCATCGGGTGACAAGTCCACCATTGATGTATTTTTGGAGGTAGTAATAAAGGATCTAGAAGGCTTGAACACTAAGGCCAATAAATGCTTTAATTTATCCAAAAATGAAATGGAGGCTTTAAAATGTCTAGAAAAGGATCCCAATATCGTGATAAAACCTTCAGATAAGGGTGGGAATACGGTTGTTATGAACCTGTTGGATTATCGGGAGATGTGTCAAAAGATTTTGAAAGACACAGTTTTTTATGAGAAATTATCAAACAACCCAATGAATGAATCTCTCCATCAATTAAAAGAGATTTTGGATAGAGGTATGGGAAAGAATTTATTTGATAAAAACGAATATGATTATCTTTTTCCGAGGTTCCCTGTAACAGCAACCTTTTACTGTCTTCCTAAAATTCATAAAGGTCTGTCTCCCTTAAAGGGAAGACCAATAGTCTCAGGGATAGACAATCTGACACACCATATTGGGATATATCTAGAAATAATTTTGAAACCTTTTGTTGTCTCATTGAATTCATATACCAGAGACACAACAGACTTATTGAGAAAACTGGATGGGTTGAACATTGAGACAGGGTCCATTCTTGTCAGCATTGATGTAGAGGCATTATATTCCTCCATCAATCATGCTAATGGCCTAGAAGCAGTAGGATTCTACCTAAAAAGGAGGGGCCAACAATGCAGTGATCACAACACCTTTGTGCTCAAACTGCTGGAATTCTCTTTGACCAAAAACTTTTTTCTTTTTGACAGTGCGTTGTACCACCAACTCAGGGGCACAGCGATGGGGAATCCATGTGCCCCATCCTACACTAATCTGCTCCTGGGCTGGTGGGAAGAGACTATTGTCTTTAGCGACATATATCAACAGGAATGTGAAAGGATAAGTTTTTGGTCAAGATATATTGATGATGTATTCATGATTTGGAATGGGACCATTTCTGAACTAGAGACTTTTGTGGCCAAATTGAATGTCAACCAATTGGGACTCTCTTTCACCTTTGAACACCATATGTCTGAACTGCCCTTTCTGGATATATACATCAAAAAAATGGAAAATGGGTATATAGAAACTAAGACCTTCAGAAAACCCACGTCAACGAATGCCCTATTGAGATGGGAAAGTCACCACCCAACTCCCCTAAAGAAAGGCATCCCAAAGGGACAATATATGAGGATGCGACGCAATTGCTCATCTGATGGCGATTATCAGACACAGGCAGCAGATTTGAGACAGCGATTTCTAAATAGGGGATACCCGGATGGGGTCCTACGGAAAGCATATAATGATATTAAATCCTTGGATAGAACGTCCCTACTGAATATCAAACAACCTAAAAATGAGTCTCCAACCTGTAGATTCATCACCACTTATAATTCTGGAGCACAGCAGGTCCGCTCGATTCTCCAGAAACATTGGTCAATTCTACAGATGGATGAGGACATTGGAGATTTGGTGGGAAATTTCCCGCAAATGACCTTTTTGAAGGGTAGATCCATTGGGGATAGAGTTGTACACAGTCATTTCAATCCCCAAAAGAAAGAGACATGGCTTACCAGCAATATAAAAGGTTGTTATAAATGCAGTGGATGTATTGCTTGTCCGGTTCTAGCTACAGGAGGATCATTTACGAGCTTCGCAACGAAAAGAACTTATGAAATCCGACATTTCATCAACTGTCGTACCAAGGGGGTGATCTATAAAGCTACCTGCCCGTGTAATCTGGAATACGTAGGAAAGACCATTCGAGAATTCAGAAGAAGAATAGGTGAACATCTGCGAGACATAGCCCTAAAGAGAGATACACCCCTAGCCAGACACATGAATAGCCAACATGAGGGGGAAACAACGGGTCTTAAATTTATTGGTATTGATAAAATAGGAGCACCAAAGAGGGGCGGCAACTGGGACAGGAGAATTTTACAGAGTGAAACAAAATGGATCTATCAGCTAAAAACACAACAACCTTTAGGTCTTAATGAAAATCTGACATATAGTTGCTATGTATGAACTCTGAGATTCTCGTCTCCCATATTTAGCCTCCCCTCTTTTCCCTCTTCCTCTTCCATGTATCCCTTTACTATTGATGTAATCTCTGTTTCCACACTTATTCTAGGCTTAGAATAGGGTGTGATAGGGAGAAACAGGGTCAGCCGTCGAGGAGTGGGGGCGCCAAAAAATTTGTTCTTCTTAGGGTGCCAACCTCCACGGTTAGGTAGGTTTTTACTAGGTCTGATAGGGATTTTTAGCCCATTTTGTGATGTTATTGTTTCCCCCTCTTTTTACCTATCTCCAATCCCCTCTATCACATCTTTTTGTCAATGATGATGCTTTGAACTCAGATCACCGCCAATTCCATGACAAGGAATCTTTTAAATCCCAAGAGATTTAAATTTATTGTTTCATTCACCTTTGACTCTATCAATTATTGTTTGAGTCAATATTTATGGAGTTTATCCAAAATTCTTACCATCATACCTTGTGTAGTTGCCGATCTCATAGAGATCACATTTTCTAAAAAGAATTTTTGGGATCAGCTATGAAAAACTTCTTTAAAAACGGGATGGTATCATCATTAAATACATTATTGGCATTATATCTACAATGTGACGCCCATAGATGAATCACATGAATATGTTTGAATTTATGATTCTATGTGCTATCCATTTGGGAGCGCATGAGATATTACGTCACCATATGGGACGCATAATTATGACGATTTTTCAGAACTCATGTGATCCATTATATACACCTGTTAATTTGCGTTCCATTCAAGCGTCTCAAATAAAGAGCGCATAAGAGATCATGTCAATATAAAGAATGCGTATGACGTTATCTCAGCGTTCTATTCTGAAATTATCATGTTATTGATTTAGTGTGCACCTACTGATTAATTTGCGTTCCAATTGAATGTCTCGGATGTGGAGCGCATTTGAGACACGTCAATATGAAAGGCGCCTAGGATATGACGTCATCTCATCTCTCTATGTTAATTCATTTATGTGCACCGGCATGATAGTTTGCGTTCCAAATATGCGTTCCAGATGACGAGCGCTTAGGATATTACGTCATGAATGAGAACGCACAGGATATGACGTTGGTAATAAGAACGCACAGGATATTACGTTGCGAATGAGAACACACAGGATATTACGTTGCGAATGAGAACGCACAGGATATTACGTTGCGAATGAGAACGCACAGGATATTACATCGCGAATGAGAACGCACAGGATCTGACGTCACTATATGACCGTTTTAGCGTCCTATTTAAGAACGCACGTGGTTCAGACACGCGCACCCGTCCAACAGTCCACACAGGCGCTGCGGGTGACAGATACCATAACAGCTGACAAAAATGGCATAACTCTCCCCTGATGATCTAGCCAGAGAAACGCGTTGGGAGATTGTCCGTCCTTGGTTCACATGTATCCACCTGGTTTGGGGTAATGTATGGCATTATGCTTAAAAAGGCCTCCCCATCTATGAGTACACGGTGGATATCGACATGTGGTAAGACTGTTCCATATTATTGATGTGCAAATATGAGAGGAAATAAGCACATACAGTCATTGATATTTTGTGGATAGTGTCCAGATAGATCTATCCCTATTTAACCTATGATTAAGTCAGTCTGCTTTACTGACTGTTTTAATTAATTATATTTTGTTTTCTCACAAGTCACTGGTGGTTAGGATATATTTTGTTGCTTTTTGATATTATTGGACGAAATTCTCGTTTTTTAAAGGCAATTATTAAAAGTTATATTTTAAGCCTGCACTTCTACCTTGCTGTATACACCATTTTTTGATTGGTAGATCCTTATAACTTAGTCAGAGAAGTAGGTCCCTGTGACAACACTGCCCCCACCCCAACCTCTGAAGCATCAACTTCAACCACAAACGGCTTGGATGAGTCAGGTTGAACCAGAACAGGAGCGGATGTGAAACAATTTTTCAAAGTTAAAAAAGATTGTTTGGCCGACGGGGACCAGTTCCTAACATCTGCCCCTTTACGTGTGAGATACCTGAGGGGTTTCACAATCTGAGAAAAACCCTTGATAAACCTGCGATAGTAATTCGCGAATCCCAAGAAGCGCTGGAGTCCTCTAAGGTCCGAGGCTGGACCCACTCCATAATGGCTTGCACCTTCTTGGATCCATACGAAACCCCTGTGGAGAGATTATGAGACCCAAAAATGATAGCTCCTGAACGAAGAAAGAACATTTCTCCAGCTTAACAAATACATGATTTTCCCTGAGTCTTTGAAACACAGTTTTAACATGTGATAAATGTGAATGTCTGTCAGAGGAATATATCAGTATATCATCCAAATAGATCACAACAAAACGGCCAATGAGGTCCGAAAAAACTACATTAATGAAATTTTGAAACACAGCTGGAGCATTGGTGAGACCAAAAGGCATGACAAGATTCTCAAATAACCCCTCAGTAGTAAGAAAAGCAGTTTTCCACTCATCCCCTTCCCGTACTCTTATCAAATTATAAGCCCCCCTGAGGTCCAATTTTGAAAACCACTTGGCCCCAGAGTGCTGGTTACAGAGATCAGGAATCAGAGGCAGAGGGTAAGTATTCCTGACTGTGATTTTATTAAGTTCTCGAAAGTCGAGGCAGGGACGTAGACCGCCATCCTTCTTTTTAACAAAGAAGAACCCCGCAGCTACTGGGGACACTGAGGGCCTTATATGCCCTTTGCGAAGACTTTCAGCGATGTATTGCTTCATAGCCAGGCGCTCTGGGCCTGACAAATTAAACAGACGGGCCTTGGGCAATTTGGCTCCCAGGACAAGATCAATAGCACAGTCAAATGATCTATGCGGGGGCAGAGCCTCAGCCTCACTTTCAGAGAACACGTCCTCAAAGTCTTTCAGGTACTCCGGAATACCCTCCAGACCAACAGAAGACACTGAGACAGGTTTTGCAAGTTTCATACAATAAACAGGTTTATGGCAACAGTTGACACATTGGGATCCCCATTTAATAATCTCCCCTGATTCCCAGTCAATCACCGGGTTGTGGCGTTGAAGCCATGGCATACCCAGCACTAGCCCTGTGGGCAATTTGTCCATGACAAAACATTCCATGTCTTCCTTGTGGAAGAACCGACCTGCAAAGAAAACCTTTTGGAAACATAAAGAATCCCTGTTCGGGTAAGAGGGGAAGAGTCCATAGCAACAATTTTAAGGGGTGTCTCCAGCCTGACTGTCCCTATCTTATGTTGGGAGACGACACAGGAACTGATCAGATTGAGAGATGAACCACTGTCCACCAATGCTGTCGAGAAAAAACGATAGTTGTCTACCAATAGTTCCACGTAATACGACTTTTGAACATGAGGAAAATAGTACCTGAAGGTCTGGGCAGCCTCCTCGACCGCTACCCAGACCTAGTAGTTTTCCGCCGTCTTAGATGACGGACAGGTGGGACAATCTTTTCTCCAATGTCCGTGACCTCAGTAGTGGCTCCAGTCTCTTTGCTGCCAGCAAACAGTGAGGTTTCACACTGCATGATACCCCTGGCGCGTAGCCTGCGGTCCATTCGTACGGCCTGGGTTATGGCGTCCTCCAAAGTATCAGATGGAGGATGAAGGGCCAGGGCGTCCTGGAGACGTTCAGACAGGCTTCTGCGGAATAGCCCACGAAGGGCGGCATCATTCCAGGAGACCTCCGCTGCCCAATGTCGGAACTCCGAACAGAACCACTCGGCTGAATGTTTACCCTGACGAACACTCATTACCATGTCCTCAGCCATACGGACCCTGTCAGGCTCATCATAGATGCGGCCCAGGGCATGAAAAAACATATCAACAGTCATCCTCTCAGGAGCAGAAGGAGAGAGAGAAAAAGCCCAGGCTTGTGGGGCCCCCCGAAGTAGGGAAATAATGACCCCCACCCTCTGGAACTCATCCCCAGAAGAGCGAGGCCTCAGGGAGAAAAAAAGTTTACACCCCTCTGAACTCATTTTTATCCCCTGAGAAGTAGTCGGGCAGTTTAACTGGAGATTCAGGAGATACTAATGACACATCCTTACCACCAGTACCCAGAGACCCCGCAGCGACAGCCCCCTGTACGGTATCTACCAGCTGCTGCTGGGTCTGAGCCATCATGCGCTGCTCAACATTCAACTCCTGGAACCTTTGCGTCAGATGTTTCACCTGACCTGCTAACACCTGCATGGGATCCATGGGGATAACACTCCTAAATCTCCCCCTCAGAGAAAAAAAAAAAAATGTAACGGTCGTTTATAATGTCAGGGACACCGCACTGCACTTGCTCACTGAGCCAGTGCATGTGTCCTGAGTGAACAAACTGTGCACAAAGATACCTGTATAGTAGAACCGCAGCAGGGAAGATGTGTGTTTCTGAGAAACAGGACCTTCCGCAGCATGTGACTGCCAAGGGGCGGAGCCAGCCACATGTCTCTCAGAGGCAGCCGTATCAGGTAGAGAATGTTTCAGGCCGAAGGACCTGTAGGCACGTGACTGCCTAGGGGCGTGGCCTAAGCTCCAGAGATCTAGGAGGTAAAGGAAAACTCCTAGAAGGGTAACTACGAAATAAAGTTACCAAGGGGCATAGACTGAATGGATGGTCAGGATAGCCAGGTCATACACATAGAGGGCGACGAAGTACAAAAGGAGCAGGCAGAGAATAACCAGAACACAGCCAAGGAGTCATACACAGACGGAGCAACGCAGTACAAAAAGGGACAGGCAAAACTCGTAACAGGGACACAGCCAAATCAGAACCAGACAGACAAAACGAAGCACAGGCACAACACACTGGCACAAGCACAGGGTCAGACACACTCAGCCAAAGGTCAGAGTATAAACAACAAAGGCTGACTTCACAGTGAGGCTATAAAAAGCCTCCCAGGACCCATAAAGAGGCCAACCAAGTTAACCCCACGACTACCTGATCCAAGAACCCAGTAAACCATGACACCTCTTCAATAAGGACTTGTGGAACACGTTATGGATCTTAAATGTCCCTGGAAGAAGTAAACGAAAGGAAACAGGATTAAGAATCTCCATGATCTTATAAGGTCCAATGAACCTAGGCTTAAACTTAGGAGATGCAACTCTCATAGGGATATTTCTTGAGGACAACCAGACCAAGTCCCCCACTTTAAACTGAGGACCATCAGTCCTATGCCGGTTGGCAAACCGCTGGGCCTTCTCCTGAGAGAAGGACAACCTCTCCACTATCTGGTCCCAAATCTGCTGCATACGCTCCACAACAGAGTCAACACCCGGACAGACAGAAGCCTCCGTCTGTCCCGAAGAAAATCGAGGGTGAAACCCAAAATTGCAGAAAAATGGAGACATCAAAGTGGCAGAGCTAGCCCTATTATTAAGAGCAAACTCAGCCAAAGGCAAAAAAGAGACCCAGTCATCTTGATCAGCAGACACAAAGTATCTCAGATAAGTCTCCAATGTCTGGTTTGTTCTCTCAGTTTGTCCATTGGTCTGAGGATGAAAAGCAGAGGAGAAAGACAATTGAACACCAAGTTTAGAACAAAAAGTCCTCCAAAATCTGGAAACAAACTGGACTCCTCTGTCAGACACAATGTTCTCAGGAATGCCGTGTAACCGAACCACATGCTGAAGGAACAAAGGCACCAATTCGGAGGAGGAAGGCAACTTAGGTAATGGCACAAGATGTATCATCTTGGAAATATAAGAACGCTAACCAGCTCACCGGTTTGTAGAAGCACGGATCCTCTGCTTGATCAAACGTGAAGATACATGAGAAAATGAAGGAAAAAGGGATCCAGCTTCAATAAAATCTTCATCTTTATTGATTCATAAAAACATGAATAATGGCATGCTCCTGGACAAGCTCAGGACAAGGCTACGCGTTTCGATCACAGGGATCTTTATCACAGCTGACATATTCAGACATAAGGCACATATTTAAGACAAAGGAAGACCAATCACGATCAGAAAAAATGTCATGTGATTTTTGACAAGTCCTTTAACAATTTGCACATAACGAATAAAGAAACAAAAACAATATTTGCACAAATAAAATCAATGCAAAGAAATAAAATTAATAATGGAACATCAATTCGTTTCTTTTGTTGAGACCAAATGGATGTCTGGTATGTAGATTAAAGATCCAGAAAGCTTCACGTGTGAGGAGTCGCTGACGTGCATCTCCACCTCGGGCAGACAGGTTAACACTTTCAATACCTGTGACTTGGAAGGAAGAAACATTGCGAGCATGCTGAAAAATAAAATGTTTAGCAGCAGCAGAAATATTGCGATTCGAAGAAACATTCTTTATATCCTGCAAATGTTCAGCGATCCTGATTTTTAATTTCCTAGTAGTGCAGCCTATGTAAGATAAATTGCAAGTAGTGCACATAATTTTATATACCACATAGCATGAATTACAATTGATATATTTGTTAATGGTATAAATCGCAGTGCTGTCATTATTTTCAAAGGTTTTCGTTACACAAACATATTTGCAAAGTGCACATCTATTGTGGCCACATTTATAAAAACCTTTATGTTCTAACCACGATGTTTTATGAGAAGAGAAATTATTACTGAACATGCTTGGAGAAACTTTGTTACCAATAGATGGCGCTTTCCTTGAAACAACATTAATACCTGACGAAAGAATGTCGGCAAGAGAGGGATCTTCATATAAAATAGGCAGCGATCTCAAAATGATTTTTTTGATGTCCCCAAATTGAGGACTATATTGAGCACAAAAATATGGTTTTACTGCAAGATCATTTTTTTGTTGTCGCCCTCCACTAATGAGATCCTCTCTGTTTTTATTACTTACAATTGTTCGTGCTCTTTTTAATGACCATTTAGGATAATTTCTGTTTTTTAATTTTGTATCCACACAATTAAATTCCGTTTCCAAAGCTGTAGGATCGCTGCAGTTTCTCAAAATTCTGGTATATTCACCCAAAGGAATCGATTTGATAGTATGTTTGGGGTGACTGCTTGCTGCATGCAAGATAGAATTACCAGCACAAGGTTTGCTGAACGTTTTAGTAATAATAACAGAGTCATGTACCCCATATAAATCAAGATCCAAAAAAGAAATTTTGTTATGATGAAATTTATGAGTAAAATGTATGTTGAATGAATTAGAATTGATATAATCAATAAATCCGGATATGGCAGGTACATCACCACTCCAAATGATGAGTAAATCATCAATATATCTACCATACCAAGCAATCGAGTCAATAAATGGATTAGTAGCTGAAAAAATAAAAAAATATTCCCAATATGACATAACAAGATTAGCTAGGGATGGCGCAAATTTCGCACCCATCGCCACGCCAGATTTTTGTAAAAAAAATTTATATGTCAAATGAGAAAAAATTGTGGGTTAATAAAAATTGAATAACTTGTAAAATATAATTAATGAGATCCTGGGAATAATTACTGAATTTCGTTAAGACAAACTGCAGCGCTGTCATGGCAACATTGTAAGGTATACAGGTATATAAAGAAGTTGTTAGGGTTCGATTTCCCGCTGCTGCACAAGGGGAGTCTCGAACCCATCCCGCTGCGGTCTCCCATTCATCTCCGGCCGCAGTGGAGCCTGCTCAGCAGAGACGTTGGTGCAGGTGTCTTGCCCACTCCACTACTGGCCAGTGACTTGCTGCTGCCTTTCCTGGATCTGCTATTATAGCCAATGCTGGAGCAGACGTCTTTGGGACAAAGTACGCATTTTCCCTTCTGAGCATGCCCAGAGTGAGATCTCTCATTGGAGATCAGGGGTCACATGCTCAGGTACTGCAGCAGCTCCTATTGGCCCGCCAGGAAGGCCCTGTTACTACTAGTCTTCTGGAACAGGTTTCTCATTGGTCCTTGTTCCTGGAAGGTCCTGTAGCTGTTGCTATAAAAGGGTAGCATGGCTGGGCCGCCATGCGCTAATATCAACCATTGTATGCTATGCGCCAGTATGGTCATGCGTGTGTGTGGTTAGGGACCCGGCTGAAATAAGCCACTAGAATACCGACTTAATCGGTGAGGAGTTTGGTGTGCTAGCTGGTCAGGGTCGGTGTCCTAGATGCCCTAGATTACCGGCATAACCGGTGAGGAGTTTGATTGCCGTAATCAGGGTCTGGCGTTCAGACGCCATAGATTGCGGGTGACTCCCGCGAGGACATTAACGCATGACCACGTATTATGCTCGCTAGCAATTAACCGTGTACCTGAGAGCTTGACAGGACACGGTACTTTTTCTCAGCGGCTCTGTGACATAACAGGGTTCGCTTTTGACGCTAGACAGCGCCCTAGCGTGTTTACTTTGCGGCTCACTAAAGCTAAGTGAGTTCGCACCTATCGCCATATAGCGCTGTGGCATCCCGTTAGCGGCTCTGGGATTAACAGAGTTCACACTTACTGCCACAACGCGCTACGGCATTTATTTTTAGCGACTCTGCGGGATAACAGAGTTCGCTACTTTCGCCATCTTATTAGCAGCGGACTTCGCCTGCACGGTGGACCCCGGGCTGCGAACGCACCTCTCTATTATATCTATTAGGTGCGTTCCGCAGACCCTAACATAATATTAGCGCCAGGGTCTGGCTAGTAAAATGGCGGATGACCAGCGTCTAAGGCAGTACATCCAGCAGCTGGAGGGTAGGTTGGCGGCTCTTGAGCGCACAACCTCAGCTGTGGATGTTACCGCAGTCGCTGTTCAAGCTGCTAGCGTGGCTGCAGCCAGGTTGTCCTCTGCCATCCCTGCTCCGACTATTTCCCGCCTCCCACTTCCAGACAAGTTTACCGGTGACAGTAAACAATATCGGAGTTTCGTCAGTCAGTGCTCCATACATCTAGAGCTTCTGGCTGCACGTTATCCCACGGAGAGGGCGAAAGTGGGTTTTATCATATCCCTTTTGTCGAGCAGGGCGTTGGAGTGGGCAATGCCGTTATGGGAGCGCGATGATCGTGTGGTGCAGAGTGCTCCTCTCTTCTTGGACACTCTTAAACAGGTCTTTTTAGGACCTCGTGTCACCCACGATACGGCTCTTCAACTGTTGACTATCACCCAGGGTTCATCCATGGTCAGCCAGTTTGCCGTCCAATTTCGGACTCTGGTCTCTGAGCTGGATTGGCCAGATAAAGTCCTTATACCCATGTACTGGAAGGGACTGGCAGACCATGTGAAGGACGCCTTGTCCACCAGGGAGATTCCTGCCACACTGGAGGAGCTCATTACCATATCTACCCGCATCGACCTTCGTTTTAACGAGCGGAGGTTGGAGCGGGCCCAGTGTAGGCAGAGGTTCCGGCTGGCGCCCACCTTCGCCAGCCCTCTGGAATCTTCCATTCAGGCGTCCGATTCCCCTGAGGCCATGGAGATTTCTCGAGTGAGATCTAAGTCTCGGACCACTCGAGTATCCGTGGTCTGTAGAGTGTGCCAGCAGACAGGACATTATGCCAACAAATGTCCACAGCGATCGGGGAAGCGATCGCGTCTAGTGGTCCTGGGAGGAGGTTCACTAGAGACAGCGGCATTTTCCTCCAAGTTGACACTTAAAGGGACAATCACTGTAGGCACTTCCACTATCGCCGCCGACCTTTGCGTGGACTCAGGAGCAGAGGGGAACTTCATGTCCTCTGACTTTGCTCGCCGTCATGCAATTCCTCTGGTGGCTCTTGACAAATCAGTGTCTGTCCGGGTAGTGAATGGGTCAACATTGCCCTCACAAATTACACACCAGACTGTTCCACTTGCATTGTTGGTATCTCCTTCCCATCAGGAACTTATTTCCCTACTCGTCCTTCCCGAGGGATTAGACGAGATCCTACTAGGTATACCTTGGCTCCGTTTCCACTCCCCACATATAGAGTGGACTTCGGTTGGAGTGATGCATGTAGAGGCAGATGTGTTAGGAGTTGCGTTCAGGTTACCACTACTGAGTTACCCGCAGATCTTACTCCACTCCCCAAGTGCTACTGGTCATATGCAGATGTGTTCTCCAAGAAGGCTGCTGAGACTCTTCCACCTCATCGCCCCTATGACTGTCCTATCGACCTCTTGCCTGGCGCAGAACCCCCTCGGGGAAGGGTCTATCCCCTCTCTCTTCCTGAGACAGAGGCCATGTCGCAATATATTCAGGAGAACCTGGCAAGAGGGTTTATTAGGAAGTCGGTGTCACCGGCTGGGGCGGGATTTTTCTTCGTACAGAAGAAAAATGGAGAATTGCGTCCATGTATTGATTACCGGGGTCTTAACGCCATCACCGTTAAAAACAAGTACCCGTTGCCCTTGATTTCGGAGCTATTTGATAGGCTTCGGGGAGCAAGGGTATTCACTAAGTTAGATCTGCGCGGTGCGTATAACCTGATTCGCATCCGTGAGGGGGACGAATGGAAGACGGCTTTCAATACCAGGGACGGGCATTACGAATATCTGGTGATGCCCTTTGGGCTCTGTAATGCTCCAGCCGTTTTCCAAGACTTTGTCAATGACATCTTCCGGGATATGCTCTCCACCTCGGTCGTAGTCTATCTGGATGATATACTCATCTTCTCTCCAGATATTGACTCCCACCGGAGAGATGTCTGCAGAGTCTTCGACCTCTTACGGGCTAATTCCCTTTATGCTAAGTTGGAGAAATGTATGTTTGAGCTGGAGTCTTTACCTTTCCTTGGTTATATCATCTCAACCCAGGGATTGGCTATGGATCCGGTCAAACTACAGGCTGTGATGGACTGGCAGGAACCTCACTCTCTTAAAGCGGTGCAGCGCTTTATGGGGTTCATTAATTACTATCGCCAGTTCATCCCGCATTTCTCTACCTTGGTAGCTCCCTTGGTAGCCCTCACCAAGAAGGGAGCAAATTCCAAATTGTGGTCGGAAGAGGTCTCCACGGCTTTCTCTTCTGTTAAGTCTCATTTTGCTAGCGCTCCTATCCTACATCGCCCCGATGTTGATAAGCCATTTTTATTGGAGGTGGATGCCTCATCCGTTGGTGCTGGAGCAGTCCTCTACCAAAAGGATGCTCAAGGTCGGAAGCATCCTTGCTTCTTCTTCTCTAAGACCTTCACATCAGCGGAGAGGAATTATTCCATCGGGGATAGGGAGTTGCTAGCCATGAAGTTGGCCTTCTCTGAGTGGAGACATCTGTTGGAGGGGGCCCGCTTTCCCTTCCAAGTTTTCACCGACCACAAGAATTTGGTGTATCTACAGACAGCCCAGCGGCTTAATTCTCGCCAGGCCAGATGGTCCTTGTTCTTCTCCCGGTTTAATTTCACCCTCCATTTCCTCTCGGGAGAGAAGAACATTCGTGCCGACGCTCTCTCTCGCTCTGTGGTGTCCTCTGAGGAGGAGGTGGAGGAGCCTCGGCTTATTGTCCCCACAGAGAGCCTGAGAACAGTGGCCCCAGTTTCACTAGAGTCTGTGCCCCGGGCAAGACTTTTGTACCTACCAATTTACGACCGGAGGTACTCTCTTGGGCACATTCGTCCAGGGTTGGTGGACACTTTGGGGCAAAGAGGACATCTGAATTGCTGGCGAGGACTTATTGGTGGCCGCATATGGTCCGTGATGTTGGGGACTATGTTCGGGCGTGTGTCTCCTGCGCCAAGAATAAGTCTCCACGACAACGGCCAGCTGGGTTACTTTACCCTTTGCCGGTGGCAGACAGGCCCTGGGAGATGGTTGGGATGGACTTTGTGGTGGGCTTACCCAAGTCTCGGGGTTGCACCATCATTTGGGTAATCACCGACCATTTCTCCAAAATGGTGCATCTGGTGCCGCTACCACGGTTACCTTCTGCACGGGCTCTGGCAGCGTTGTTTGTTAGGCATGTCTTCCATCTACACGGCATGCCGGACAAAATTGTCAGTGACCGAGGTCCCCAGTTTGCGTCTCGGTTCTGGAGAGAGCTTTGTCGTCTACTCAGCATTGAGTTAAATCTCTCTTCAGCGTACCATCCTGAGACGAATGGGTTGGTAGAGAGGGCCAACCAGACCTTGGTCACCTATCTACGACATTTTGTCTCACCCAGGCAGGATGACTGGGCATCCTTGCTACCATGGGCTGAGTTTGCATTAAACAATGCTGTGGCTGATTCCACCGGACAGACCCCATTCCTCCTGAACTACGGTCAGCATCCGCGGGTACCAGTGCCTATGCCCGTGTCTTCCGCCGATTCCAGGGTGGCAGACTGGGCTGTGGAAGCACGGGACATTTGGGACTGCACTCAGGATGCCATTCAGGCCTCCAAAGAGAGGATGAGGTCTTCGGCCGATGCCCATCGGCGCCCCGCTCCTACGTTTGCTCCGGGTGACCTAGTGTGGCTTTCTGCCCGAAACATCAGGCTACGGGTAGAGTCCACCAAGTTGGCACCTCGCTTTTTGGGCCCCTTTAAAGTTCTTGAGCAGGTGAACCCGGTAGTTTACCGCCTAGCCCTTCCGCCTCGCCTTGGTATCACTGACACCTTTCACGTGTCCCTCTTGAAACCCGTGGCCATTTCCCGGTTTTCCGAGTCATCTGCCGGGACGTCGGGTTCATCTACCGACGATCATGAGGTGAACGCCATTGTTGGGTGCAAGGTGGTACGAGGCAAAAAATTTTATTTGGTGGATTGGAGGGGTTATGGGCCTGAGGTTAGATCCTGGGAGCCTGCCGAGCATGTTCACGCTCCGCAGCTCATTACTGCCTTTGAGCGCAGCGAGGCCCAGAGAAGGGGGGGTAATGTTAGGGTTCGATTTCCCGCTGCTGCACAAGGGGAGTCTCGAACCCGTCCCGCTGCGGTCTCCCATTCATCTCCGGCCGCAGTGGAGCCTGCTCAGCAGAGACGTCGGTCCAGGCGTCTTGCCCACTCCACTACTGGGCAGTGACTTGCTGCTGCCTTTCCTGGATCTGCTATTATAGCCAATGCTGGAGCAGACGTCTTTGGGACAAAGTACTGCATTTTCCCTTCTGAGCATGCCCAGAGTGAGATCTCTCATTGGAGATCAGGGGTCACATGCTCAGGTACTGCAGCAGCTCCTATTGGCCCGCCAGGAAGGCCCTGTTACTACTAGTCTTCTGGAACAGGTTTCTCATTGGTCCTTGTTCCTGGAAGGTCCTGTAGCTGTTGCTATAAAAGGGTAGCATGGCTGGGCCGCCATGCGCTAATATCAACCATTGTATGCTATGCGCCAGTATGGTCATGCGTGTGTGTGGTTAGGGACCCGGCTGAAATAAGCCACTAGAATACCGACTTAATCGGTGAGGAGTTTGGTGTGCTAGCTGGTCAGGGTCGGTGTCCTAGATGCCCTAGATTACCGGCATAACCGGTGAGGAGTTTGATTGCCGTAATCAGGGTCTGGCGTTCAGACGCCATAGATTGCGGGTGACTCCCGCGAGGACATTAGCGCATGACCACGTATTATGCTCGCTAGCAATTAACCGTGTACCTGAGAGCTTGACAGGACACGGTACTTTTTGTCAGCGGCTCTGTGACGTAACAGGGTTCGCTTTTGACGCTAGACAGCGCCCTAGCGTGTTTACTTTGCAGCTCACTAAAGCTAAGTGAGTTCGTACCTATCGCCATATAGCGCTGTGGCATCCCGTTAGCGGCTCTGGGATTAACAGAGTTCGCACTTACTGCCACAACGCGCTACGGCATTTATTTTTTACGGCATTATTGCGGGATAACAGAGTTCGCTACTTTCGCCATCTTATTAGCAGCGGGCTTCGCCTGCACGGTGGACCCCGGGCTGCGAACGCACCTCTCTATTATATCTATTAGGTGCGTTCCGCAGACCCTAACAGAAGTCACATCACAACATAACCAAGTATATTCTTTAAACCAGATTTTCTTGGAAAACATTCTCAACACTTCTTTAGAATCTTTAATATAACCAGGAGTGATTTGTACTAGTGGTTGAAGTAGTGAGTCAACCCATTCACCCAGATGTTCATTTAAAGATCCAATCCCTGAGACAATAGGTCTCATGGGGGGGATTTTCATATCCTTGTGAATTTTTGGGAGACCGTGCATGATAGGGATAATAGGATGAGACACTGTGAGATAATCAGTTTGTTTTTTGGTTAGAATGCCAAGGCTGAAACCCTCATTGATAATTTGGATAATCTCACTTTTAAATTTATCAGTGGGATTTGTATGGAGTTTTTCATATACATCACTGTCAGACAAGAGAGACATAATTTGAGAATGATAATCCTCTTTATTCAGGATAACTACCATGCCACCCTTGTCCGACATTTTAATTATTATATCTGACATACTTTTGATCTCATCTAATGCAGTTTTCTGGGCTTTTGTTAAATTGGAATGATTTCTGCTGCTGCCCATTTTAACCCTATCATGCAGGATCTTTAAATCCCTCTCTATCACCTCCTGGTATTTAGTCATGCAATCAGGCCTGTATTGAATGGGATAAAAAGAGGGATTTTTTGTTTTAAACACAGGTGCATGAATGGTATCAGATTCATTATCATAGGAATGAGTAGACAAACTAAACAAAGTGTTGAGAGATACCTGTTCTCTGAAAGACAAGTCAGTAAATTCATTATTATATGTCAGCGACTCCTGCAAAGGGGTCTCATCAGAATGATTTAGAAAATGCTTTTTGATGGTAAGGTCTCGCATAAACTTATTGACGTCCAAAATAGTAGAAAAAAGATTGAAATTCTGATCGGGCACAAAATTCAGACCTAAGGACAAAACATCTAATTGTGTTTTGGTAAAGTCTTGTGCAGATAAATTCAAGACATTATCATGGTTTATTATTTGCGATAATTCTTCCTGCGGCGTGTAATCATGACATGATCTTTGTCGGTGTTTTCTGCCACCCCGCCTTTTACGTTTTTTGAATGACGAAAAAACTTTGTGGTGTGAACACTGTCATTAGAGGAAACACTCAGATTATTGTCAGATGAATCCAACTCAGAGGATGTAAAACAGACATGTGGTTTAGATACCGGTTCGTTGAGAGCATGGTTGCGTTTTAAAATAGATTTAGGAGTTCTATGACCCCGCTCCCAATGGCCCCAGTCATAAACTTTCTTGGTTGAATAGTCTCTTAGATCACGAGAAAATTTTCGTTTTTTCCGGTCCATGATATCCTTTTCTAGGCTAGAGACATTATCTTGCATTTTAGCCACAAGTGAGTCATACTGAGTCAACGATTTAAATTCAGTGAGCGCAGTATCTGCATCATTCATTTGTTTCTGAATATCCTCCAATTTATTACTCTCATATTTGACTATGAGTTGCATTAGTTTGGAAGAACAATTACTGAGTATCTGATTCCACTCTTCAATGAAAATGTCAGAAAAAATTGTAGTGGGGATTTTTTTAATACGAAGCCCCCTTGGAATCATATCCTTAGCTAGATAATTTTGGAGGGTAGTATGATCCCACCACAACTTTGTTTCTTGAAGCAAAAGTTTTTCCATTTTGTTGATATTTTCATTCAGATCAGGCATGTCTGGAATTTCATTAATATCACCAGAAAACACTTGTGCCGCTTTAACAGATCTGTCTTGAACAAAAATAGATGCCATAATAAAGCTGGTGCCTGAGCTTAATGACTGAGTCCACTTTCAAAATACTTGAAAATATTGAGCATGAAACCGGGGGCACGGTAATCAAAAGTACAAATATAAGAACGCTAACCAGCTCACCGGTTTGTAGAAGCACGGAACCTCCGCTTGATCAAATGTGAAGATACATGAGAAAATGAAGGAAAAAGGGATCCAGCTTCAATAAAATCTTCATCTTTATTGATTCATAAAAACATGAATAATGGCATGCTCCTGGACAAGCTCAGGACAAGGCTACGCGTTTTGATCACAGGGATCTTTATCACAGCTGACATATTCAGACAAAGGCACATATTTAAGACAAAGGAAGACCAATCACGATCAGAAAAAATGTCATGTGATTTTTGACAAGTCCTTTAACAATTTGCACATAACGAATAAAGAAACAAAAACAATATTTGCACAAATAAAATCAATGCAAAGAAATAAAATTAATAATGGAACATAAATTGTTTCTTTTGTTGGAAAACCTATCACAAATCACCCAGATAACGGTCATTCTCTGAGAAACAGGGAGGTCGGAAATAAAATCCATAGAGATATGGGTCCATGGTCTCTTGGGCACAGGCAATGGCATCAACAAACAACTAGAGCGAGAGCAAGGCTTGGAGTGAGAGCAAGTCCCACAGGACTGCAAAAACTTCCTGACGTCACGAGACAAAGTAGGCCACCAAAAGGACCGATTCACCAAGTCTCTGGTACCAAAAATTCCGGGATGACCGGCCAACGTGGAACAATGAATCTCAGACATCACACTCTTTTTCCACTGGTCTGGGACAAACAATTTCCCAATAGGGCAGCGCTCAGGTTTATCCTCCTGACACCCTTCCAGAGCCAGTCTCAAATTGGGCGAGATGGCGGAAAGAACTACACCCTCTTTCAAAATAACAGCAGGATCAGATATCTCAGGAGAGTCCGCAAGGAAACTCCTCGAGAGGGCATCCGCCTTAACTTTCTTAGTGCCAGGAAGAAAGGAAACCACAAAATTAAAACGTGTGAAAAACAAGGCCCACCTGGCCTGTCTAGGATTAAGTCGCTTGGCTGATTCCAGATAAACCAGATTCTTATGATCCGTGAGGACCACCACCTGATGTTTGGCTCCCTCCAGCCAATGTCTCCACTCTTCAAAAGCCCACTTCATGGCCAATAACTCCCGATTACCCACGTCATAATTACGTTCAGTTGGAGAAAATTTTCGAGAGAAAAAGGCACAAGGGTTACTTTTAGAGGTCTCAGGATCTCTTTGGGACAAAACGGCACCTGCCCCAATTTCAGAGGCATCAACCTCCACCTGAAATGGCAGAGAAACATCAGGCTGCCATAGAACAGGAGCAGAAGTGAATCTCTGCTTAAGTTCCTGAAACGCAGAGACTGCCTCAGGAGGCCAATTCACCACATCAGAACCCTTTTTGGTCAAATCAGTCAATGGTTTAACAATAACAGAGAAATTACCAATAAATTTACGATAAAAATTGGCAAAACCCAAGAATCTCTGAAGAACCTTTAATGAAGTAGGTTGGACCCAATCACAGATGGCCTGAACCTTGACCGGGTCCATTTCAATAACAGATGGAGACAAAATGAATCCCAGAAATGAGATCCTATGTACGCCAAAAAGACACTTTGATCCCTTCACATACAGAGCATTCTCTCTCAAAATCTGGAACACAGTCCGAACATGTTTCACATGAGAGTCCCAGTCATTGGAAAAAATCAAGATATCGTCCAAATAAACAATCAGAAATTTATCCACAAAATCCCTGAAAATGTCATTCATGAAGGACTGGAAGACGGAAGGAGCATTAGTGAGCCAAAGGGCATCACTAGGTACTCAAAATGCCCCTCTGGGGTATTAAACGCCGTCTTCCATTCATCCCCGTGCTTAATGCGAATAAGGTTATACGCCCCCCTGAGGTCAAGTTTGGTAAACCAAGTAGCACTTTTCACCCTGGAAAACAGGTCAGAAATCAAGGGTAACGGATATTGATATTTCACAGTGATCTTGTTCAAGAGACGATAATCAATACACGGCCTTAATGAACCATCCTTTTTGGCCACAAAGAAAAAACCGGCACCCAAGGGTGAAGAGGATGGTCTTATATGACCCTTCTCCAATGACTCCTTGATATAAGACCGCATAGCGTCATGTTCAGGTACAGACAAGTTAAAAAGGCGACCTTTAGGGAATTTACTACCAGGCACTAATTCAATAGCGCAGTCATAGCTCCTATGGGGGGGCAAGGATGCAGATTTACTTTCGCTAAACACATCAGAAAAATCAGTCAAAAAGTCAGGAACATCCTGAGACTGGGGAGAGGCAGAAAAATCAGGAGTGTTGGCATTAACACATTGGCAGCCCCAACTGGTTACAGACACAGATTTCCAATCCAAAACAGGATTATGAGACTGCAACCAAGGGAAACCTAGTACAATAATGTCATGCAGATTATACAGTACCAAAATTTGCAACTCTCCTGATGATCAGGTTCAACCCTCATTATCACCTGAGTAGAAAACTGGGGTTTATTCTCAGCCAAAGGGGTAGAATCAATCCCCAGTAGGGGAATAGACTTCCGTAGGGGTATCAAGGGAAACCAGCAACGTTTGTCAAAATCAAAATCCATCAGGTTAATAGCTGCTCCCGAATCAACAAAAGCCTGAGCAGAAAATGTGGACAGGGAGCAAATCAGGGTAACAGTCAACAGAAATTTAGTCTGAACACTACCCAAGACAACTGAGCATGCAAAACGTCTTCCCCGCTTAGGGCAGACAGAAATAGCATGAGAGGCGTCACCACAATAGAAACATAACCCATTGCATTTTCGAAACTCATGACGCTGTACCCCAGAAGCCACTCTATCACACTGCATGGGTTCAGAAGCTGGCTCACAAGGCAACACTATTCCACGCATACCTCTACGCTCACGCAAACGTCTGTCAATTTGAATCGCTAATGACATAGAATCATTGAGACCAGAGGGAGCAGGGAAACCCACCATAACATCTTTTACATTCTCTGACAGCCCCTTCCGAAAAGGGCTGCCAAAGCATCATCATTCCATTTGGTTAGGACTGCCCATTTTCGGAATTTCTGACAGTACAACTCAGCGTCCTCAAGCCCTGATTTAATGCCAACAAGGTTCTTTCAGCTTGATCAGTGACATTAGACTGATCGTACAATAACCCCAGAGCCAGAAAAAATGCATCAACATCACTCAAAATATGGTCCCCAGGAGTCAGGGAAAAAGCCCAATCCTGAGGATCGCCGCGCAGGAGAGAGATGACAATTTGAACCTGCTGTGCTGCGTTCCCTGAGGACTTAGGTTTTAAGGCAAAAAACAACTTACAGTTATTTTTGAAATTCAGAAATTTGGCCCGATCTCCCAAAAACAAATCTGGCATGGGAATCCTAGGTTCCACAACCGGCAACCCAGCAAGATAGACAGCAATACTCTGAACCTCAGTGGCAAGCTGATCCACACAGCCAGACAGCTGTGCAAGCTCCATTGAGAGAAAAAAAAATCCTCCTCAGCACCCAGAGAAAAAGAGGGAAAAAATGCAAGAAACAAAAAAAATCTCTGACAACTCTGACAACTTTTTTCTTTCCACACTATTTTTCCCTTCTGTGAGTACCATACAATTTTCAGTTAGGCCGGTGATACTGTTATGTTTCGGTAGCTGAGGAGAGCAGGCAAAAACGGCAATGCACCAGAGAGGTTGGAATCTATTGGATTGCAGTACCCTGACTAACCACCACAACTAAAGGCAGCCGTGGAGCGTTCCTACGTTGGTCCTAGATGCCTCGTCACAGCCTTAGAGATTAACTACATCTAAAGATAGAAAGAGGAAAGCTATCTGCCCCGGAGCAGATCCCCAAAGAACATAGGAAGCCCCCAAACATGTAATGGCGGTTAGACAAGAGGAAATACAGACACAGACAGAAAATAGTATGAGCAAACGCTGGGGCCCAATCTGCCTAGACAGAAAAGGATAGAAAGGATACTCACTGCAATCCAAAAAAACCCTAAAAAAATGCCAGTGCTACTGATTGCAAAAACACCTGAGATCACACAACCTCTACCACCTAAATCAGTTATCTGGTGTAACAAAACTAAGCCGCAGCCACTGAAAAAACTGGAAAAGGCAAATGAACAAATAACAATGGCTCCAGAGGAACTGAGAGGAGCCCAAGCCCCCCGGGGGGGGGGGACCTGGCTAACCTCACAGAAATGCAGAGAAATATGCAAATGGTAAGCACAAAAACAAAAACAGAAAATATCTTATCTGAAAGCAGAAGAGGCAAGACTCAGCAAGCTTCCAAGTGAACCAGGAACCACAGTTCAGACAAGAACAATTGATCACCGGCAACCATGATGGGAGGGAACCTCCCTTATATCAAGCCAGTCCGTGAATCCTGATTGCCAATCCTCATTGAATGGTTCAGTACTGTTTGTAACCACCAGAGGGAGCTTCTGCTCAGAATTCATTTCCAAAACATTCACAACAGAAAGGTTTGTGGTATTGACTACACACTTTGGGCATTCTTTCCTGAATCAAAGATGGTCACCAGTGCATCATTCGCACTGCGCATGTGCAATGGATGACCGTTGTCCTCACTTTCTCGCGGTGTCTGTTGGTGCTGTCCGCCCCATTGACATCATCAAGGTGCACCCATGGGGCGCACCGCCCAAATGACACCGCGTGGATGCTTGGATACTGCGTCCACAGGTGGATTACATCTTCCGAAATTAGTGACGATATTTAAGGGTGTTCTGTGGGGTCTTTTTATACATCATAGCCCCCCGAGGAAGCGACTGCAAAACGCGCGTAGGGGCGCGTTCCTACCTTGTTTCACTAACATGGGTAAGCTGATCCTGCCACTCTTATCTTAATGCTGCTGTTCCATTAGCACTGTGCCCATAGATCCGGATAATGAGCACATATACTCACGAGCACTTTGATATATTTTTTGCGATATGGAGGCAGATTTATATGATTATGCAATTTGCAGGAAGGGACATTAAATACTTTATAATGTGCATTAAATTACTATGTCCCATTACTTCCCTGTTTTGTGAAAGGTAGTCTATTTACATCTTACAGTAGACACATGTCTACCAGACTGCTTAGCTTTGGATGTCTTTTTCCTATCATGATTGGATAATGTTTTATTATACTGTTTGTACAAAACCACTTCATATTGAATACATTTATATTTATTTGGAAAATTATTTTTGGTCTATGGTATTTTGTTCCTATTTTTTCTGTTGTTATAATTGTATTTTTGGAGCTCCATAGGGGTATTACCCGTGGCTGTTCTGGTGGTAACAGTCACAGTTTACATTAATGGTATGATTCATTTTTTGATCTGAGATTATGTTGTTCTCTTAGAGAAAGAGAAGCAGCAGTGCTACATTTTCTAAATGAGTCTGTTTCAAGCAGTACTTTTGCTTTAGACTTTTATTGTTAGAGCTAATACAGGTTTCCAAAGGAGGGTTTGAAAGAGGTCTCGTACTTTACTAGCTGATAGGGAACGCCTGTTGCCCCGAATTGAGAGGTGTTTCCCTATACATGCACACAGGGAGAGCCTTGTCCTTCCAGGAAATTGGGCAGACAAAAGCCGTATTGGAGACTAGCCGGATGGACGGATCCTCGGTGGCTTTTACCTGATGCTGCCTTGGAGTGACAAGGCTCTCCCTGGCTTAGTTACACAATTTTCTGATGCATTTTGTGATTTATTCGAATTGAAGAATTCTTCTAATTATTTGAATAAGGTCAAAGAAAAAGGGGAGGCTACACGTAACAGATGAGAATTAGAAACAGGATAAAACCAGCGGCTATTAAACTATGTTTTTCTCTGAAACATCACAGTGTTGTAAAACACAGAAAAGGATCCTGGCAGCTAATACTTGCTGCCCGATCCACATGCAACATGTTACAGATGCTGGATATATGTTTCAGCCATATATTTTTAACGCTGAAACATAACTTGATAGCCGCTGATTTTATACTGTTGCTTCTCTCATCTGTTAATAGTTCTTCTGAGGACAGATTCTTCAATCTGAGATGTGGATCTCTGCGGCTCATCCAGAGTGACCATGGGCCTCTTGGTTGTTTCTCTAATAAGTACTCACCTTGCTTGGGGTGTCAGTTTAGGTGGACGGCCATCTCTTGGTAGGTTTGCAGTTGTACCATACACCTTCCATTTTTTGATGATGGATTGAACAGTATTCAGTGAAATATTCAGAGCTTGACCTATTTTTTTTTATAACCTAACCCTGCTTTACTCTTCTCCACAACTTTATCCCTGACCTCTGGTTTGTTCATTGATCTCCATGATGCAGTTTGATTCCTATTGGTCTCAAACAAACCTCTGAGGTCAGAACAGTGGTAGTTATACTGAGAATAAAGTACACACAGGTGGACTCAATTTACTAATCAAGTGCCTTCTGGAGGCAATTGGTCACTCAGGGTTTTACTTAGGGGTATGAGACTACAGGGGGCTGAATACAAAATGCATGTCACAATTTTCAGATTTATATTTTTAAAATATTTAGAAATCCATGTATAATTTCCTTTACACGTCACAAATACTTACTACTTTGTGACGTGTATCACATAAAATCCAAATAAAAAATATTTTAGTTTGTGAGTATAATGTGAAGAATTGTGGCAAAGTTAATGGAGCCCAAATACTTTTTGAAGACATCTATAAACTACAGTATATAGATACATACACAGTACTGTAAATAATTGTTATGACCTCCTTTAGCTTTAAATCATCAATTTTTCAAGTTACACTTTCCCCCCCATTTTTGAAGTAACTCTGCAGGTAGATTGTTCCATACCTCTTGGAGTACTAACCACAGATCTTCTTTGAATGTAGGCTTGTGCAAATCCTTCTGTCTCTTCTTGTAATCCAACTCAAAATCGATGATTTTTAGTTCAAACTCTGTGGGTGCTATATCATCACTTCCCGGACTCCATTATGATTTTATTGCTGAAGATTGCTCTTAATGACTGTAGTTTTGGGGTTATTTTCCTGCTCTAGAATTAATTTGGAGCCAATCAAATGCCTTTCTGATAGTATTGCATAAAGCATAAATATCTTCAAGTATTTCTCAGCATTGTGGATACTAAGAAATGGATACTGTTGTGAACTGTATATGCAATGGTTGGCCAAGGAAACTTTGTGTAGCAGATGTAAGACACATAGTACTTGTTTCTAGTATGACCCAGCGACATGTTCAGAGAAGTCTATCCAGAAGTAGTCTTCAAGGAAGAATTTCAGCCCCAAACCATATTTTTTAACATAGAATGAAGACAAATTAGCTAAACTTTGCACAAAAACATAAAAATAGCAGCATGTGCACTTGACTGATGCATTAAAATTTGAAATATTGGACTGTAACAGAAGGTATTTGTTTGCTGAAGGGTTGGGGAGCGGCACAATAAAAAGTGTCAGGCAACAGTGAAGCATGGAGGAGGTTCCTTGAAATTTTGGGGCTGCATTTCAGCAATTATGAGGCACTGTTAGACAGTTCATAAACTTTCTATATAGTTGCATGCTTATTTTGCTCAGCAGGTTGAGTATTTAGTATTATATGAGGGATATATTTGTGACCTGCATTAGATTTGGGTGCACTACTTCACATTGAACCATGTGTAAACTGAATGAGTAACCGATACTGGCTATACCCCGTATTCATCTTTTTGCATGCTTCATTTTGTTTATTCTCAGCATGTTTTATGGGATGAATTTATATGCACCCGGCATCTGAATTGGTGCCTTATTGAATGTGTATGACTACTTAATATTGAGGCTATTTTGAAGACTCTGTATCTACAATTCCTCTTTACATCTTGCTTTGTTTTGTATTAATGTATTTACCTTGAAGAAGAGCCTTGTATAGGGATAGACATTTACATTTTTGAGCAACTTCCTTTTTTCAGCTGAAAATCTTTTTTTCTTTGTCTTATTACAGTCATATACACTGTTTTTGTGATAATTGTTTTTTCCACTGTTTGTGCTTTTAATTATAGTATAGGTGTCAAATAGGGCTTTCAAGGCTACCGACGTGGAGTGCACGTGCTCAGGTTCATATGCAGAGGTTGTCTACTCAAAAAAGACATATGAGTGCTGCCAGTGTTGCTGCAAAGGTTAAAGTGGTGGCGTTGTCAGCCTGTTAGTGCTTAGACAATACGCCGCACACTGCATCAAATTAGTCTGCATGGCTGTCTCCCCAGAAGGAACTTTCTTCTAAAGATGATGCAGAAGAAAGCCTACAAACAATTAGCTGTAGTCAAGCAGACTAAGAAGATGTATTAATGAAACCCTGTCCTGTGGTCTGATGAGTCCAAGATCAACTTATTTGGTTCAGATGGTGTCAAGCATGTGTGGGGGCAACTAGAGATGAGCGACTTTGGCTTCGGGAGGGTCGAGTCGGGTTTCGGTCGGCTCGACTTTTCCAAAAGTCGAGTTGAATGAAGTCGGCTGACTAACGGAAAAGGTGGGGTCGGAGTCGAAAATCCGACCACAATGCAAGTCAATGGGGAATAAAAGTCGGCAGGGAGTGGAATACAGTAAACACACCTACAGTGCCCATTTCAATGCCAACGACATCAATTCTTATTACTTAAGCTTGTCTTCCTTCATTTACCTTATAATAATAGTAACGCATTGAAAACTGGGGTTATTTGGCTAAAGTTGTGGGGGGGCAGGGCTGGCTCCAGGTTTTCGTGGGCCCCGAGCGAAAGAGTCTCAGTGAGCCCCTTTAACACATACCACAACTCATGATGCTCCGATATGGCAGAGAAATATAGGTATAGTACAATGCCAAATACTTCACTTCTTACATTACATGAGTGATATCTATTGTAAATTCTACAATAGCTCAAAAACCGGACAGTATATTCCTCCATACAGTATTATGGGCACCACATAGTGCGCCATACAGAATAATGAGCCCCATATATTGATCTATACAGAATAATGAGCCCCATATATTGCTCCATACAGAATGGGCTCCATATAATGCTCTATACAGAATAGGCCCCATATATGCTCCATATATAAAGGGCCCTATATGATGCCCCATAAATAATGAACCCCATATGATGCTCTAGTATATGATGGGCCCCATATATAATTCTCTAGTGTATAATGCTCCACATATATTGCTCCAAACATTAAAAAAATGAAATACCTCTCCTCGCTGGGCACTGCTCTACTCTGGACTCCTCAGCGTCGCCAACTTCCAGCTCTCTGCACTTGGACTGTTCAGGCAGAGGGCGTACAGACGTGACGTCATCGCACTCTCTGACCTGAATGTCACTGTCAGGAAATGCGGAAGACGTCACAGCGGGGGAGCAGGGAGAGGTAAGTATTGCAAGTGCTGGGGGTGGGCCCCCAACCGTCAGAGACACCGACGTACTATGAGGGGCCCTGTGCCAGTGCCGTCTCCCACGAGTGGGCCCCCCCATCTGCTCAGGGCATCGGCACTTGCCCGGGTGCGCCAGGTGGTGACCCCGGCCCTGGGGGGGACAGCCCAGTTAGGGAAGTGGAAAAACTGGCATATGTTGAGGTGTAGGCTGGACGTTCAGCAGCTGCAAATGGAGGAATTGGAGAAGTCAGAGGAAGAGGAGGACAAAGCGAGCCATTTTGCTGGCAACTTATGTGTCATCAGGGGAAGGTGGTACAAAATCCTTTGGATCTCAGGCATAATTCATTTTAATGAAGGTGAGATCTCCAACATTTTGGGTCGACAGCCGGGTTCTTCTTTCTGTCAGGATTGATCCTTCAGCACTGAAGACACTTTCTGATAGCACACTACCAGCAGGGCAAGCGAGCTCCTGTAAGGCATATTGTGCCAATTCAGGCCAGGTGTGTTGCACAGCTTCTGAATCCACACCTTTGCAGAGGAAACTTCACAGAGCAAGCTGCATGGGATAACAAGCGTTTACTTCTCTGAACATGAGTTGAAGGAATAATGCACAGACATTACAGCATTGCATCAGCTAACAGGAACAAAACGAAAGTGAAACTAACTAGAGAAGAGACTAATTCTTATACAATACATTAAAGAAGGAAACGTTACACAACATCGCCATCTACTGTCAGGTCAGCATAAAGTCCTCCTGTTACACATATATAATAAGTTCTGATCTGTTGCATATGACAACACCCTTCTCAACAGTAAGGACTTATTCAATCAAACCCAACTTTTTTATTAGTCTCTGATGTTTATCAGCATTCAACGCCTTCGTGAAAATGTCAGCTGTCATTTCTTCAGTAGGGCAATACTCCAACTTTAAGACTCCTTGGTCCTCTTTGAGTTTTGTTGGTTCCAAGTGTGATTGTCCTAATTCTGTCAACAATTGTCTTAACCACAGTACTTCTTGTCTTTCTATCTGTATTCCTAGGTACTGTTTTACATTTCCCAAGTCTTTGATTTCAAAATTTTGTTTCAGGATTTTTAGAATATTTTCTTTATCCCTTTCTTGTTTAAAACAAATCAAAATGTCGTCTACATATATGAGTACATAAATCCATCTATTACTCAGCCTTTTTGTGTACAAGCATGGATCAGCTTTGCTTCTTTGAAATTTTTCATTTTTTAGTACTTCCGTGATTTTGTCATTCCACGCTTTAGCTGTCTGTTTTAAACCATATATACTTTTCTGTAGTTTGCAAACTTTGTTTGGATTTCTTTCATCTTTGAATCCTGGAGGTTGTTCCATGTAAATGTCTTCTGTTAAATCTCCATTCAAAAAAGCTGTCTTTACATCCAGATGTCTTAGTTCCATCTGTTCCACTGCTGCAACTGTAAGTAAAGTTCTTATTGTAGTGTGTTTGACAACTGGAGCAAATGTTTCATCATAGTCTTCTTCATATTTTTGAGAATACCCTTTAGCTACGAGTCTTGCTCGATATCTTTCAGGTGTACCATCTGTTTGGTATTTTACTTTAAAAATCCATTTACATCCTATGGCTTTTCTTCCTTCTGGCAAATCTGTTAGTGTCCATGTATTTGAATCATGCATGGATTTAATTTCTGTTTCTGTTGCTTCTATCCATTTATTAGCTTCTTCAGGAAGTTTAGATATGTCTTTCCAAGAGGTAGGTTCATAGATTTTTCTTATACTTGTCTTGTATGAAAGACGTTTTGGTGGTTTTCCTTTGTTCTCTCTTATTGAACGTCTTGGTTCTGTGTCTGCTTGTAGTTGTGATTCTTCACTTTCAGTATTTTGTTCTTCATTCATTTCTGCTTCTTTCTCATCAGATATTTCTTCAGTTATGTCACTATTGTTTTTCTCATTTTTTGTTTCAACTGAAATCATAATGTCTTCATTCAAATCTTCAATGAATGTCACACTGTTACTCACTGTAACTCTGTTTTGGGATCTAGGATTCTATATCCTTTGCAGTTTTCACTATATCCAACGAATATTCCTTTCATGGATCTGTTTTGAAGTTTGGAATGTATTTCTGTTGGAATGAATATAAAAACTTTACATCCAAAAACTTTTAAATGATTGACACTTGGTTTCATACCTTGCCACAGTTCATATGGAGTTTTCTTCAGTTTTCTGGAAAAAAGTCAGTTCTGTAGATATGTAGCTGTCATTGCTGCCTCACCCCAATATTTCTCTGGTAGTTTAGAATCTGTCAGTATACATCTCATCAATTCTGTTAGAGTTCTGTTTTTCCTTTCTGCTACTCCATTTTGTTCAGGTGTGTATGGAACAGTTTTCTGATGTTCTATTCCATTTTGTCTTAAGTAGTCTTCTATTCTGTGACCTGTAAATTCACCTCCATTATCACTTCTGATGACAATTGGCTTCCTTTGAAATTTGTTACTTGATCTTGTTACATAGTCTACAAGTTTATCAAAAACTTCACTTTTGTTCTTAATTAAGTATGTGACTGTGTATCTTGAGTAGTCGTCTATAAAAATCAACATGTATCTATTGCCTCCTGATGTAGTCACTTTCATGGGTTCACATACGTCAGTATGCACCAAATCAAGTGGTTTTTTGCTTTTCATCTCACTTTCTTTTGGAATAGATATCCTTGTGGCTTTGGATTTTATACAACATTCACATCTTATGGTAATTGAGCAATCTGATATCTTTTAATCTTTTGTCAATTCTTTTCTCTGTAGTTCCCTTATACTGTCCGGGTGTCTATGTCCTAGACGTCTATGCTACATGTGAATACAGTTTTTGTGATCATGTGTACATACCTTCATCTGTTCCTTTGTTTTGTCAAAATGATATAATTGTTCATCTGCCTTGACTTTGGTTATCAACTTGTTTCCTGCAAGAATTGCACACTCATTATCTTTGAATTTTACTATAAGTCCTTTTGCTGTTAAACATTTCACAGATAATAATCCGCTTTCCAGTTTTGGAACATACAACACATCCTGTACAAGTATCTTTGAATCTTGTCCGAACTTGTTTGAACAATTTAGCGTACCTTGTCCGATACCTTCTGCGGTTACCGTATATACTCGTGTATAAGCCGAGATTTTCAGCACCTTTTTTCGTGCTGAAAATGCCCCCTCGGCTTATACACGAGTCATAGGGCAGAAACCAGCGGGGGAAGGGATGCCGCGGCAGGAGCCGGTGGCTGGGATCATACTCACCCCTCCCCGTGCCATCACTGAGGGTCCCTGCAATCCTGCGTTCTCCCCTGCTTCCTGCAGCTCTCCAGCACTGAGCGGTGATGTAATACCCGCTCATTAAGGTCATGTAATATGGACGCGATGCCACTCCCATGGGCGTGGCCTCCATATTCATGGCCTTAATGAGCGGTATTACGTCACCGCTCAGCGCTGGAGAGCTGCAGGAAGCAGGAGAGAACGCAGGATTGCAGGGACGCTCAGCGATGGCACGGGGAGGGGTGAGTATGATGGAGGAGAGGACAAGGAGCACGGAGCTGGACTGGGGATAGAATGGTAGACGGGGAAGCATGGAGGAGGACGGGGGGAGAACAGAGGACGGGAAGCATGGAGGAGGACGGAGGAAGCATGGAGGAGGACGGGGGGAGAACGGAGGACGGGGGAAGCATGGAGGAGGACAATGAGCACGGAGCAGGACGGGGGGAGGATGGAGGGCATAGAGGAGCACGGAGCAGGAGGGGGGCACAGGAGGATGGAGAAGGAATGGGGGAGCACAGCGGAGGACGGAGCAGGAGGGGGGAGTACGGAGGAGAATGGGGGAGCACAGAGCTGGATGGGGGAGCAAGGAGCAGGACGGGGGCAGAACAGAGCAGGAGGGCAGTTTATACACCCGGCTTATACACGAGTCAATAAGTTTTCCCAGTTTTTTGTGGCAAAATTAGGGTGGGTCGGCTTATACACGGGTCGGCTTATACACGAGTATATACGGTATTTTGCTTCCATCTGCAAGATAAATAGCTTATTTCTTATTTAAATCAAGATCAGTAAAGAAATTCTTGTCACTTGTCATATGACTCGTTGCTCCTGAATCAATAAACCAACCAAGTGATGATTTCTTATCAGTTACTTTAAATGTGCCATTCCAATTATTTTCACATGAATCAGAAATTGTGTTTTTCACCTTCTGTATATTATCTTTATGGTGTAATTTCTATTCTGCTTTCCATATGGTACAGTCTTTCTTTAAATTACCTTTTTTTCTTACATCTGAAGCATTCCCTTGTCTCTTTATTATAGGGTTTTTTAAGTTCTGTAGCTTTAAGAGCATTTCCATTATCTTTTCAGTAGAAGAATCATTGCTTTGTTCTTTCCTTCTCTGATATTCATCTATGAGTCTTGTTTTCACAAACTCTAATGTAATGTCAGTTTCTGGTCTTGTCTCTAGTGCATTTATTAAAGCTGTATATGAATCTGGTAAACTGCACAATAAATTGCAGCTATATGGCTTTCCTTAATATCTTCACCAATAGATCTTAGCTGTGATATCACTTCCATAATAGAGAATATATGCTTCTGCATGTCACTGTCTGCATTTAGTCTCATATTGTACAGCTTTTATAGCAGAAATAACTTGTGATTTAAGCTGGGTCTCTCATATAGCTTTCCCAAGTCTTCCCACATTCCTTTCGCTGTTTCTTCATTTCTTATATGTATTAATTGAGCATCATCCACTAATAAGCTGATGGTAGCTCTCGCTTGTCTATTTTTCTTATCCCATATCTGATTATCTTCATCAGGTCTATCTGTAGTGATTACTTCCCATAAATCATTTTTAGACAATAACATCTCTACTTTGAACTTCCATAGCTGATAGTTCTCATCATTCAGTTTAGCTACTGTGAGTTTTAGCTCTGTGCTATTCATCATTTTTAACTTATCTTACTTGTTTGGAGAGACTTGCACTGAAGAATTCTTCTGCATTCAGTTCCAGTGTCCTGGGTACTGTGGTGTCTGGATTCTCTGTATCTGGGTGCCTGGGTCTGGGTGTCTGGGATTCTTGGTGTCCTGTGTCTGGGCCCATAACCTGTTGCACAGCTTCTGAATCCACACCTTTGCAGAGGAAACTTCACAGAGCAAGTTGCATGGGATAACAAGCGTTTACTTCTCTGAACATGAGGTGAAGGAATAATGCACAGACATTACAGCATTGCATCAGCTAACAGGAACAAAACGAAAGTGAAACTAACTAGAGAAGAGACTAATTCTTATACAGTACATTAAAGAAGGAAACGTTACACAACATCACCATCTACTGTCAGGTCAGCATAAAGTCCTCCTGTTACACATATATAATAAGTTCTGATCTGTTGCATATGACAACAAGGTGTCCAGTTACAGGCCCAGTAGTCAAAGGGGAATGAACTGTGAGGGAGAGCATCGATAGGGGAGGAGAGGTAATTTTGAACCATAGTTGACAACTGCTGTCTCCTGTCTGTTGCAATCGATTCAGTATTTCCAGTCGTGTGAGCGGTGCTCGAGAAATCAGTCCACAACATGGTCATGAAACCCCTGTCTCCAATGCCACTTCGGCTGTGTGCACCAAGAACATCTCTTTCATGTGTCCAGTACGGCTCGTGGTGGAACCTGCACCGCTGCTGTGTGCTGGGAATGCCTCTAACAAACGGTTTACCAGAGTTGCTTGTTTGTTCGCCAATATTAGCTCTAGGTTCTCCTGTGGCATGATGTTTTGTAATTTGCCTTTATAGCGTGGATCTAGGATTCTGGTCAACCAGTAGTCATCATCCTTCATAATTTTGGCAATGCGGGGGTCCCTTTTTAGGATCCGCAAGACATAATCACACATGTGGGCCAATGTTCCAAGTGTCAATGATGCACTGCCAGTGGTGGGTGGAGGAGCACTTTCTGCCAAATCCACATCCCTCCAGTCACGCACAAACCCTGTACCTGACCTTGGCAAGCCAACATTTTCTCTTGCCCCCTGAGAAGCATCCTCCTCCCCAAAATAATCATCCCCCTCATCCTCCTCTTCTTCCTCCACCTCGTCCAGGACAGTTCCCTGAGCAGACAATCCCTGACTGTCATCAAGGCTTCCCTCCAACTCCTCTGCTGCAGACGCCTGATCCCTAATGTTCGTCAAAGTTTGCATGAGCAGACGCATAAGTGGGATGCTCATGCTTATGATGGCGTCATCTGCGTTTACAAGCCGTGTGCATTCCTCAAAACACTGAAGGACTTTACAGAGGTCTTTCAGCTTTGACCACTGCACACCCGACAACTCCATGTTTGCCCTCAAACTGCCTGCCTCTGTATCCTCCCACAAATTCATTACAGCCTGCATCTGATTGCACAGCCTCTCAACCATGTGCATGGTGGAGTTCCACCTTGTTGCAACGTCTATGATTAAGCGGTGCTTGGGGAGGTGTAGCGATCGCTGCAGCCTCTGCACACGACTGGAGTCTACGGGCTAGCGACGGATGTGCGAGCACAGTCGTCGCACCTTATCGAGCAGGGCTGGTAACTCCGGATAATTATTTATGAAGCACTGCACCACCAGGTTCAAGGTGTGAGTCAGGCAAGGTATGTGTCTGAGTTTTGCCAGGGCTATGGCCGCCACAAAATTACAGCCGTTATCACTGAGTACCTTGCCTGGCTCAAGATTTAGACTGCCCAGCCATGACTCAGTTTCTCGCTGCAAGTAGTCGGCCAGTACCTCTGCTGTGTGTCTGTTGTCGCCCAAAGACATCATCTTTAAAAAGTCTGCTGATGCTTACCACTAGCTGTTAGATAGTGGGACACCTCGTGTGCAACACTGGCAGCTGTGGATAGAGTGCTCATGCGACTACGCTCTGTCGATGAACTTTTGCTTCTGGAGGAGGAGGATGGTCAAACGCCTACAGCCAACTGTTGCCTATACCGTGGGCTAGGCAGCACTGTCCCACCACCGCTGTCCCCTGTGGACTCTGCATCCACCACATTAACCCAGTGCGCAGTGATGGACATGTAACGGCCCTGGCCATGCCTACTGGCCCATGCATCTGTTGTGAGGTGTACCTTTCCTGTCACTGATTGTTTGAGTGCATGTACAATGCGGTCTTTCACATGCAGGTGGAGGGCAGGGATGGCTTTTCTAGAAAAGAAGTGACGACTGGGTAGGTCATAGTGTGGGACAGCGTAGGCCATGAGCTCTCGGAACGCTGCGCTTTCAACCAAACGGAAGGGCATCATCTCTAATGAGATCAGTTTGGCAATGTAGCCATTCAAAGTCAGTGAGGTTTTGTAGTCCGTCCACGCTTGCAAGTGCATGATGTTTACATGTCTAAGCATGCAACTAGTATTCAAATTTTGGAGATTATTCCCTCGGCTAAAGGTCCTTCTGCACTTCTTACAGATAACCTTTGCCTCATCAATAGGATTTTTGCCAAAAAAGTGCCACACTGCACTCTTTCTACTATGGGCAAACTTTTCAGGGCTTGCACACCGTGCTAATTTGACCGTCTGGCCAAGCTGTCCTGCAACTCTTTTTGTTTTTTTAACACATTTTTGGACTGCTACGGGCCTGCCAGATAACCGCAGCTGCGATGTCGATGCCTGCTGTGGATCCTTCTCCTCTTCTGAGCTATTGCCAGTGGCACCCTCTTCCCCCAATGGATGCCAATCTGGGTCAACAACTGGGTCATCCATCACATCCTCTTCAATTTCATCTGCACCTTCCTCTGTGTCACCGTGTAAGGTGGTATAGTATGCGGGAAGGGGTACCAGAGTTTCATCAGGGTCAGGTTCTGGCTCAGTAGACTGCGAGGGCAATTTAGTGCTCTGGTGAATGTACCAGCAGAATCATATAGCAGTGGCTGTGCATCAGTGCACTCCATGTCAGATTCATCTTGGACTGGGGAATTCAGGATTTGACTTGATAACTTAGGCATGGTATGTGAAAAGAGCTCCATGGAGTAATCTGAAGTGTGGCCTGCCACATCCTTCACTTTTGGTGAGGGTGAAGGACACAAGGAAAGGTGTTTTTCCTGACCAGGAGCCTGCACTGACGACTCAGTGCTTGCATTTTTTGAAACTTCAGAAGAGGAGGCGATAGAGCTGGAGGCTGTTTCGGCAATGTAAGCCAAAACCTGTTCATGATGCTACTGCTTTAAAAGTGGTTTACCTACTCCAAGAAAAGGGAGTCTTCCAGGCCTTCTGGAGCCAGACGATGATGCAGGCTCAACACCTCCTGCCTTAGGTGCTATTGTGCTTTTGGCACTAACAGCAGATGCACCACCACCACCATCAGTACCAGCTGACTCCCCGCCCACGACCGTGGCCTATTCCACCATATTTCCTCATGTTTGGGAAAATGTACCAAAAATACCAGCAGATATATGGTACTATATGAGGAGCGTACAGCTGTATATGGTGTAGAGGAAAATTTAAATGTCCGTATATATTTCCGGAGTCACACACAGACGCTCACTCAGTATGGATTTGACCTTAATACAAAGAGCAGATATACGGTACTGTATCAGAAGATACCAGCTGTATACGGTTTTGAGGAAAATTTAAATCTCCGTATATATTTCCATAGTCACACACAAACGCTCACTCAGTATGGATTTGACCGGAATACAAAGAGCAGATATACGGTACTGTATCAGAAGATACCAGCTGTATACGGTTTTGGGGAAAATTGAATTCTCCGTATATATTTCCGGAGTCACACACAGACGCTCACTCAGTATGGATTTGACTGTAATACAAAGAGCAGATATACGGTACTGTATCAGAAGATACCATCTGTATACGGTTTTGGGGAAAATTTAAATCTTCATATATATTTCCGTAGTGACACACAGACGCTCACTCAGTATGGATTTGACCGTAATACAAAGATCAGATATACGGTACTGTATCAAAAGATACCAGCTGTATACGGTTTTGGGGAAAATTTAAATCTCCATTTATATTTCCGGAGTCACACACAGACGCTCACTCAGTATGGATTTGACCGTAATACAAAGAGCTAATATACGGTACTGTATCAGAAGATACCAGCTGTACACGGTTTGGAGGAAAATTTAAATCTCCGTAGATATTTCCATAGTCACACACAAACGCTCACTCAGTATGGATTTGACCGGAATACAAAGAGCAGATTTACGGTACTGTATCAGAAAATACCAGCTGTATACGGTTTTGGGGAAAATTGAAATCTCCGTATATATTTCCGGAGTCACACACAGACGCTCACTCAGTATGGATTTGACCGTAATACAAAGAGCAGATATACGGTACTGTATCAGGAGCGGACAGCTGTATACGGTTTTGGGGAAAATTGAAATCTCCATATATTTCCTGAGTCACACACAGATAGTCAGCATGTATTTGTCCGTGATAACAGCCGGTACACGGTAGTGTGTGAGGAGTGTACAGCTCTATACGGTGTGGGAAAAAATGAACGCTCTGTAGCTGTTCAGAAAAAAATAAAAATATTAGTGCTGTGTAAAAAGCAGTCTGCACAGCAGTGTACGCACAGCAATACAGCTTGCAGGCAGCCATTTAACCAGCACTGCTGCACACAAGAAAATCCTGCCCTGTTACTGGCAGGCAACCTAATAACCAGAGCTGCTGCACACAAGAAAATCCTCCCCTGTCACTGCACACTAACTGTACAGCACAATTGCTATCAGCACAAGCGCATAAGAAATTCTTTTTACAGCCCTAACTCTCTCCCTACTGATAAACAGCGTCAGCAAACTCTCCCTACTGTTAAGATCGGCAGAAGTAAAATGGTGGTCGACGGTCAGGGATTTTATAGCCACTATGACACCCCCAAAGCAAGCCAATCACTGCAATGCCCTTCTCTAAGATGGTGATGGACGCTGCCCAAGTCATCTCGTTGCCCACAGTGTACGTCCTTGCTCATTGGCTGAAAAAAGGCGCCTGAAAGCATTCTGGGAAAACTGACTTTGGCGCTAGGGTCGATGACTGCATGGCCGACTGCACGCTATGGTCGGGTTTCGGCCAACGAAACCCGACTTTGGCGAAAGTCGGCGACTTTTGAATCTGACCGACCTGTTCTGCTCAACTCTAGTGGCAACCAGATGAGGAATACAAAGACAAGTGTGGCTTGCCTACAGTCAAACATGGTGGTAGAAATCTCATGGTTTAGGGCTGCATGAGTGCTGCTGGATGTGGGGATCTACAGTTCATTGAGGGAACCATGAATGTCAACATGTACTGTGACATACTGAAGCAGAGCATGATCCCCTCCCTTCAGAAACTGGGCCGCAGGGCAGTATTCCAACATGATAACGACCCCAAACACACCTTCAAGACTACCACTACTTTGCTAAAGAAACTGAGGGCAAAGGTGCTGGACTGGCCAAGTATGTCTCCAGACCACAACCCTATTGAGCAAGATGGAGAAGCACAAGGTCTCTAACATCAACCAACTCTGTGATGTCATAGAGGAGTGGAAAAGGATTCCAGTGGCAACCTGTGAAGCTCTAATAAACTCCATGCCCAAGAGAGTTAAGGCAGTGCTTGAAAATAATAGTTGCCATATAAAATATTGACACTTTGGCACAATTTGGCAAATTACACTTAGCTTTCTACTCACTTTTATTTGCGAGTGCTTTAGACCTTCTTAATAACTGTGTGATGAATTAAAGGGCACACCAAATTTACACTTGTTATACTGTACAAGCTGTACTCTAACTACTTTACATCATATTAAAGTGTCATATCTTCAGTGTTGTCCCATGAAAAGATATAATAAAATATTTTTAAAAAATGTGATGTGTGTACTCACTTTTGTGATATAATGTAACTGTTCATAATTCCCTCAACTTTGACTAAAGCCCTAGTTCTAGCTGCAAAAAAACAGCTCCAAAACATAATACTGCCTTCACCATTCATTGTTGCTATGATGTACTTTTAGTGATGAGCAATGTTGGATATGTGCCAAACATACCATTTGGAATTATTCCCAAAAAGTTCAACCTTGGTTTTTGTAGAAGGGAAGTGGCCAAAATGTACCGTATTTTTCGGACTATAAGACGCACCGGACCATAAGACGCACCCAAATTTTGGGGTGAAAATAGCAGAAAAAAAGATTTTTACAATATGGGGGTCCGTCTTATTGTCCGAATTTTAAGGTACCTGTGGGCCGGCGGTGGTACAGCAGGGGTTGCGGCAGTGGTGTGGCAGAGGTGCGGTGATGCTGATACTGTACTCACCTTCCTCAGGTGAGGTGACGCTGCGGCACGGAGAGCAGAGCCGAGTTTGTGGCTGTGGTGTGGCGGTGGCAGAGGTGCGGCGGTGGCAGAGATGCGGCGGTGGCAGAGGCGCGATGGGCGGCGTGCACCTGAGCAGGGTCCCTTCCTCAGGTGTGGTGACGCCACGGCACGGAGAGCAGAGCTGGGTTTGTGGCAGGTGTGGCGGTGGCAGAGGTGCGGCGGTGGCAGAGATGCGGCGGTGGCAGAGGCGCGGTGGGCGGCGTGCACCTGAGCAGGGTCCCTTCCTCAGGTGGTGAGGTGACGCCACGGCACGGAGAGCAGACAGGACAGCAGAGCCGGGTTTGTCGGTGGTGGCGGCCATCTTCCTGAGGCGGCGCGTGCGCAGAGTACTCTGCTTCCTGGGGCTTCAGAAAAATGGCCGCCGCGATCTCTATTTGCGCATGCGCGGCCTACCGTGGCCATTTTCCTGAAGCCACAGGAAGAAGAGTACTGTATCTGCGCACGCGCCGCCTCAGGAAGATGGCCGCCACCACCGGCAATCCCGGCTCTGCTGTCCTGTCTGCTCTCTGTGCCGCGGCGTCACCTCACCACCTGAGGAAGGGAACCTGCTCAGGTGCACGCCGCCCACCGCGCCTCTGCAACGCTGCATCTCTGCCACCGCCACACCGCTGCCGCAACCCCCCGGTAAGCTGCGGTCGGGCTATAAGATGCACCCCCCATTTTCCTCACAATTTTTTTGGGGAAAAAGTGCGTCTTATAGCCCGAAAAATACGGTACATCTTTATATAGAGATGTGTATAGTGCATATTTTGTGTGTAAATATAGATATATATAGATATATATCTATATATAATTTCCCCACATTCAGGGGTGAACCTAGCCTCTCTGCTGCCTGAGGCAAAGTGCAAAATTGCGCCCCCATAGTAAAATCAGTACAAATAAATCTGGTTTACCCTTTACTAGCCTAACCTGATCCACATGTAAAATACATACACTTTTAAATAGGAATATATTTGAAACATCGATCTTTACACTTCTTCAGGGACTCAATGCCACCTAAGGCGAAGTGATCAACTTGCTTCATTTTAGGTGCGCCCCTGGCCGGGGAACATGTTTACTGTAGCGCTTCTTCCCCAGCGGCCGTCCGTGTGGTACTGATGCGGCACACAATTGCCACACGTATTAAACACACAGACATGGATATCTCCACTAACGGTTTTTCCGGTACTGGAAATATCAAGATGTGCGAAACCAGCCTAAAGCCACATTCACACGTTCAGTATTTGGTCCGTATTTTACCTCAGTATTTGTAAGCCAAATCGGGAGTGGGTGAGAAATCCAGAAGTGGTGACGTGTTTCTATTATACTTTTCCTCTAATTGTTCCACTCCTGGTTTTGGCCTACAAATACTGAACATGTGAACGTGGCCTGATAGAGGGTTTCTGCTACTTCTGACTTCCCGCAGACAGAAGTTGCAGTCACAAGATGGCGCCGATAAAAGGTGGAGACGGTGACATTATATGCAGGAGCTCTGTATATAGTGTCAGTGTACAGGTAATACAGTGATCACCAGTGACATTATACACAGCAGCTCTGTATATTATGTCAGTGTACAGGTAATACAGTGATCACCAGTGACTTTATACACAGTAGCTCTGTATATAGTGTCCGTGGCTGGTACTATGGGCACACTGACTGGTACTGAGAAAAAGAAAGAAAGAACAGAGAGAGAGAGAGAGAGAGAAAGAAAGAACAGAGAGAGAAAGAAAGAGGGGAAAGAAAGAGCAGCGAAAGAAAGAAAGAACAGAGAGAGAGAAAGAGGGGAAAGAAAGAAAGAACAGAGAGAGAAAGAAAGAACAGAGAGAGAAAGAAAGAAAGAAAGAAAGAAAGAGGGGAAAGAAAGAACAGAGAGAGAAAGAACAGAGAGAAAGGAAGAACAGAGAGAAAGAGAGGGGAAAGAAGATGAACTGAGAGCAATTGAAAGAACAGAGAGCGAAAGAGGGGAAAGAAAGAAAGAACAGAGAGATAGAAAGAAGAAAGAACAGAGAGAGAAAGAAAGAGGAGAAAGAAAGAAAGAACAAAGAGAGAATGAAAGAACAGGGAGAGAGAAAGAAAGAACAGGGAGAGAGAAAGAAAGAACAGGGAAAAAGAAAGAACAGAGAGAAAGAAAGAACAGAGAGAAAGAAAGAACACAGAGAAAGAACAGAGGGAGAAAGAACAGAGAGAAAGAATAGAGAGAGAAAGAACAGAGAGAGAAAAAAGAAAGAACGGAGAGAGAAAGAAAGAACGGGGAGAGAGAGAAAGAAAGAGGGGAAAAAAAGAAAGAACA
>JARQOD010000002.1:472847312-473044644 GCA_033576555.1 Oophaga sylvatica
ATAAAGTGTTAATGATTTCTTTCCCAAACTCTGCGTGTGTTTTGCGTTTGGGAAAAATTGTTTAAAAATGAAAATTTTCATATTGTCTATGTTGTGTCCTGGACCCAGAAATGTTTACCCACTGGTAGTTTTTTTTTTTTGTTGTAATCGTATAGATGAGCCTCACCCTTGCTTCAGTTTGTCGTTTTCCAACATAGGGGCCCCCCACGGGACATATTTTGATGGGAATTAAATATACCCTTAGGGGGAAATGTGAATGTCCGGGGATCTTAGTTTTGCTGTGGTGGGGATTTGGTTTGTCTTTGGTCTCTTTGCTGCAATTTTTGTCTTCTCCCATTCAAGGTAGGTCCCTTGGTGAATTGGGGCATTAAATTTGATCAGATGTTTTTAAAAATTTGGGGGTTGCCGTAACAAGAAAGGGGGGGGTTTTGAATAATTTTTAATGGTATTTTGTGTGTATTGAGAATTTTTTTAGCCGTTTTTCTTGTATTTCAAGTGTGGGTTTAGGTCATCCAGGGTACACGGTGATTTTTTCTTTTTTCCCTGTTTTGAGTAATTGGCTTCTAGGGCTTGTCCCCCTGTGATTGGTATCAATGGAGGGGGGTGGTAACCTTAAATTTAAAATGATTTTTTAAATTTTGAGTTAGGTGTTTATCCCGTCCTTAGGAGGAACGATCGGTTGTATCTGAGGGCCTGGGTAGAAAATGGATTTTTTAATGTTTTAGGAGGAAGTGCCCCATTGGGTATGGGAAGGGTTTCAATTGGTTTTCGACATGTGTTTGGAAAAAACCCCTTTGAATTTTTGGGTGGTGTTAGGAAGTTGTTTTTTGTTTTTGAGGGCCCAAATGTCAAGTTTATGGTAGGATGAAAAATTTGTTGAATTTGATGGAAATCTAGAAGTTCTTGTTCGGACTCAGTCCAGACTATTAAGATGTCATCAATGTAACGGAAATAGGCAAATGGTTTGAAGGAGCAGGATGTTAAGAAGTCATTTTCCAGTTTAGCCATGAAGAGGTTGCATACTGGGGTGCCATTTTACTTCCATAGCGGTGCCGGTGCGTTGTAGATATAGCTCCTCACCGAAAGAGAAAAGTTGTGTGTGAGGATGAATCTGGTGAGTGTTATTACAGACTCGGACGGATCCATTGGGCTCAGAAACATTCGGCAGGCAGTTAGTCCATCTTCGTGTGGGATGTTAGAATATAAGGATTCGACATCCATCGTGGCTAAGATGGTGCTGTCGGGGAGGGAACTAATTCTATGCATATATGTCCTGTGGGTGGCCTCTATGTTGGAGAAACAGGACAGATGAGAGCAAGGATGAGGTCTCATCGTCATACGATTACAGACAAAAAAACCATCTACCAGTGGCTAAACATTTCTGTGGCCAGGACACAACATAGAAAATATGAAAATTGTCATTTTGAAGCAATTTCCAATCGCAAACACATCGCAGAGTTTGGGAAAGCAAATTCATTAACATCTTGTTTCTATTCACACAGGACTCATCTGTCAGGAGGATTCATGTCCCATTACCAAATCTGAGCAACTTCCTCAAAACATGAGACACACAGTCTTTGATCCCACATGCATATGGGGTCCATAAAACTTTCACACCACTTATCTAATCTTACCTAATTAAGGTCTCAACACTTAGTGATCTCTGTTGCGATCTCAATAAGACGCAAGCTATAGATCGTTTTGTGATCGTATATAATGTCCTATAGTTGAAACAGCTAGTGATTCGTTAAGACTCAAAAGCTTAGCATCTCATTAACGACTTTAAGGTACATTGCGTGTAAAAAAAGGACCCCTACAAAGTCCATGCACTAGCATATAGGCTCACCAGCGGACCCAACTCTAAATCGGCCCAAACTCTATGAACGATCAAATCAAGCAGGGCACGTCGTTCATACATGCACACACTTAGCGTTGACGAACCGAGATGCATAATGTGACGTATTAATAGCGATTCGTTACGACGCTGTTTATTGGCATACCCTTAAAGGATTCTCTCTTTAAGCTCAGTGTTTGTTTATTTCAGTGTTTGTTTATTTAAATGTCCATGTATCACACCATCCCTGTGCTTTTCACTGTATATAATTGTTTCTTCAAATATTTTGTTACACCAGCTTGATGAAGAGACGTAAGCAGTCTCGAAAGCTCGCCCTCTAATATCTTAAACTATATTTTGTTAGCCATTAAAAGGTATCATACCCACAAGATTCCTATTTTGCTTCTCCCACTGAAAGCACTTTTTTCTACTGGCTAACACGGTACCAAACCAATCTTTTTTCGTTTTAGTAACAGGGTCAATACAGTATATTTTGACATAGCCATGCATCTAAATACAATATCTATGCAACGTTCTGTTACATACACTGTTCTTGTTATTTAGCAGTTAAACGACTGCTTATTAGTGTTGAGCGATACTGCTCGATATCTAAAAATATCGGATCGGAATGGTATCGCCGATATCACTAAATATCGTCGATATCCGATTCCGATACCGGAAGTCCCATGTAAGTCTATAGGAACAAAATATCGCAACTAAAAAAACACTTTCTTTCCTTGTAAACACAAAATATACACACTTAGAATACATATATATATATATATATACATGTCATTGTGACATATATATATACATATATTTATAGTTTATTCACTTCTACATAGTAAAATAGCCTCTGATTCAATTGCCGGGTAAAGCCGGCATTTGTGAAAAGACAGAAGCACCCGAGGTCCAGTCGCCACAGAGATGTTGCATCGCACCCAGCGAACAGGATTCAGAAGCTCGCTATAAGCGAGTCCTGTGTACCTTAATTGAACTGTTTTTTTGCTTGAGAATTGCAAAAAATCATCATAGACTGTATTTGCCATTTTTCCGTCATATCTGCGCCACGAGGCACAGGTGAAGAATAAGGGGGTGCTCTCGTGGGCGTACACTCACTCCGTGGCGCGAAAACGATGTCCGCACACTCTAAATGTTACTGCAATGTAAGATCGTGCCCCACAGCTCTGGAGTTCCGCTCCTCATCCTCCTCAGTGGGCGTAAACGAACGCGAAGGTCCCGCCTCCCTACAAAAGATGTCGCCTCTCCTGATGCTAATGACACATGTGACTTTGCTGAGATGGCGAATGGAGTGAGCAGAAGTGGGAAGGGATGGAGGAGTCAGAGCTCTCCCCCCACGGAAGTGACCCGATCGCCACGGAGCCACCGTTTGGCACCCGGCCTGGAAACCCTCCTACGCTGGAAGAAGCGGAGGATACCCTGAGAGACCTGGCCCGGCACCGGGAGGAGGTCGCCAGGATGGAAGCGAGCTGGCGGGCCCTAAAACTACAATTGGAGCGGCGCCAATCCCTCTTACCCCCTGAAGTGTCTGTACCGGAAGGTGAGGCACCCGTTCCAGTAGAGGAGGCCGTGCGGGCATCCCAGCCCTTGCAATCTGAACCGGTTGCCAGTATCTCAGTGGAGGCACCCGTTCCAGTACAGAAGGCCGTGCGGGCATCCCAGCCCTTGCAATCTGAACCGGTTGCCAGTATCTCAGTGGAGGCACCCGTTCCAGTACAGAAGGCCGTGCGGCATCCCAGCCCTTGCAATCTGAACCGGTTGCCAGTATCTCAGTGGAGGCACCCGTTCCAGTACAGAAGGCCGTGCGGGCATCCCAGCCCTTGCAATCTGAACCGGTTGCCAGTATCTCAGTGGAGGCACCCGTTCCAGTACAGAAGGCCGTGCGGGCATCCCAGCCCTTGCAATCTGAACCGGTTGCCAGTATCTCAGTGGAGGCACCCGTTCCAGTACAGAAGGCCGTGCGGGCATCCCAGCCCTTGCAATCTGAACCGGTTGCCAGTATCACAGTGGAGGCACCCGTTCCTGCAGAAAACGCCACACCAGCACCCAGATCCCGCTGTCTGCCCCGTCGCTGAGGCAGAAGAAGCGACACCCGTCCTCATGGAGGAGGCCGCGCAGGCACCAGAGCACTACCTGCCTGTACCGGAGCCCCGACCGTCATCTGTTCCAGAGCCGGCTGCTTCCGCCACAGGTGAGCGCCGCCAGGACTGGGGCGCCAGGAGAGCTGCCGCAAACCGGACATCGTAAGCTGGCATTTGATGGTGGAGACATGGAGCAGCTGGTGGAGGAGAATTACAACCGGCGTCAGGAGGAAGAGTGGAGACGTCGGGAGCGGGAAGCAGAGCGACAAAGGGAGCAGAGAGAATCCCAAAAGCTTCGGCAACGTCACCTGGAGAAGGACCTGGCAGAGAAGGCACTTATGAGAAAGGATAAAAGTACGGTGAGGGAGCCGCGGTGTAAGGGTGCAGTACGGAACTTTAAGTTAAAAGGTGGTTGGGGCTTCATCCAGGAGCCTGGACTTTATTTAGAAGTTTTTGTAACCCGGCGGGACGTGGAGGCTCACCTCCCAGAAGGACACCCGGGGAGGGACCTGTTGCCAGGAGACTTGGTGACTTACACCCGACACTGGGGTTACAATGGATGGTACGCCCTAAATGTTACCAGGTGCGACCCCTACTCCCCAGAGTGTCAGGAAACTGACAGACCCTACGAGCCTTCAGCCTCCCCCAACCAGGCCTCTGCACAAGTGCCCACCCCACGCCGTAAATTCCCCAGCCTCCCTCAGTGGTCTCCTCAGCAGCCCCAGCTATGGACATGATAATGATAGCTGGCCCGTACCCGGCGCCTGTTAGGCCCCCTGGGGTTCGTACAGTCCGGGACATAGGGTTCCAGACCCGGAGGGAGACGAAAGAGGTGGCCACACAGACCCAGATAGCGGGTCACGACGTCACTGTACACGCCACACGACGTCATCAGGTCTGGGTGGACCCTCCTGTCACGGATGTTTGGCAAGCTCCAGAACAGTACCAGGTGGTACCTGGAAGAGGCCAGCCAAAGAAGTCTAAATAACCCGGACAGGGTCTCTGTATGTAAATAGTTAAATTATTGATGTACCCGGACGGGTGAATGTTCATAAAAAGAAGTTTATTGTTGCCTTAATATACCCATGTTGGGTAATGGTTTGATGTACCCGGACGGGTGAATGTTCAGAAGAACAAGTTTATTTTTGCCTTAATATACCCATGTTGGGTAATGTTTGATGTACCCGGACGGGTGAATGTTCAGAAGAACAAGTTTATTGTTGCCTTAATATACCCAGGTTGGGTAATGGTGTTTCACTGTAATGAAAATGTTGAACTTTGAAGCCATGAACTGTACTGGCTCGCAAACTTTTCTGTAAATAGTTGGCACTTCGGTGCTCCATCTTGGTTTTACAAAAAACTTTACTGTGCACTATTTTCAACTACCTCAGAAACTAAAAACCCATTTGGTGTGGCCGAAAGTGAGGTCTGCTCAAGGAAAGTCTTGCAGCCCACCCAAGACCACAGTTGGAGGTTTGGAGCGGGTCCTCCACAAGCACAAGTAAAGGACACTGTGAAGTTACCCCGGTGGGGGTAGTCCTAAGAAGTCTCCACGAACTTCGGCACTAATGCTATTTGCACTTTTGTTGAATATGTATTTATTAACACACATGTATAACACATATCAAGGGTATGAACAGTAACAAAACATGTCACATAATATAAGCCATTTGCACTTTGTAATGTTATTATTAAAAATTTTATTATGCAACGTTTAACTTGAAGTGTTTCCTGCTTTCTTACTACGTCGCATAGTCCACTCTGCTACATCACTTTGCACCATTGCTCTATCTCACATCTATCTGCCCTGGAAGGATAGCGTGTTACCTGTAGAAGACTTTTCACCTACCTGCACTACACCATCCCTTCCAGAGGACCTGCACAGCAGCGCTGGACACCCTGACCAGGTACTACAGGTGGCGTCACGACAAACTACACGAACATTCTATCATCCCCTGGAAATATCCCACATTCCAGTGATCGCCCAGGTCACGGACCGAGCTGTGCTACTCGTGACATCCCCCATAGAAGTCGACGTGATCGGTGCCGAGTACCCCCAAAACCCCTGTCTCTGTGCGACTCAACTTCCCTCACTGTGCTGGCACTTTACATTTACAATGCCTCTGTGTTTTTTTTTTTGGGGGGGTGGGGAACATTCAGACTTTTGCTATGGGGCCCCATGATTTATATGTAAGCCCCTGCTGCTGAGGAATGGTATTTAAGGCTGTTAAGGAGCCAACATACATGGACCTTGCCAGCCTGATAATACCAGGCCACAGCAGTTTGCTTAGCTTGGTTGGTTAACAAAAATAGGGGATCCCCTCGAAAAAAAAAGGCGTAGGGGTCCCCCTATTTGTGTTAACCAGCCAAGTAAAATGCAGACTGCTGCCGCCTGGTATTAAAAGACTGTCAAGGCCCATGGATTTTGGCCCTCAACAGCTGATAATACCAGGCTACAGCAGCCCCACATTTGGCGCATCAAAAGATGTGCCAATTGTGGCACTTTACCCGGCTTTCCCACTGCCCTGTATCGGTGGCAAGTGGGGTAATAAGGGGTTAATGTCACCGTTGATTGCACGGTGAGAATAAGCCGGTTAATAATGGAGAGGTGTCAATAAGACACCGATCCATTATTAATCCCAAAGTTTTTAAATGTATTAAAAAAAAGACACAGCAAGAAAAAAGTATTTTAATGAAATATAAGAGACAACACAGTTTTCATTTCTTTTATTATACTCTCATTCCTGCGACGCCATCGATCTCCTGTAAAAAACAAAAACAAAAAAAACAACAGTATACCACCTGTCCGACGCAGTCCATAGTAAGACTGTCCCACAGCGATCCAGCTCTGCTACATCGCAATGACAGGCAGAGCCTGTCATCTCGACGCAGCACAGCTGATTACCTGCTTCCCCGGCGGTGACGTCATCGGACTGACTGCTTTACGGCCGGGATTACCCAGCAGTCACTGCAGTTATCGCGAGAAACTGCATGTGACCGCCGGGGAAAGATGATGGCGGCCATGAAGCAGTCCAGCCCGTGACCGCCGGCGATCTTCTGCCAGGTAAGTGCCGCTGACTCCTGACAGACCCGACCGATGGACACTGACAGTGACAGTGACAATCCCGATTCCGGTATCCGATAAGACGAAAATATCGGAACTAAGTATCGAAAGGCCGATAGAGCTAATATCGGCCGATACCCGATACTTGCGTATCGTATCGCTCAACACTACTGCTTATTCCTTTATGTCTCAACTTTATGGGCGTCACTCACAGTACTAGAACCCGTTAGGCTGTGTTTCCACATCAGGAAACACAGCGCTTTGGACGGAGCGGAAAGTCCACTCCGCCAAAGCCCCACCCCCTAGTGAACGTGTGGTGAATCCGGATGTGCTCATTGAACACATCCGGAATCACCGCAGTGCTACACAGGCCTGTGTTATTTCCCTTGCGGCAGCGGAGCGTCGCCGCAAGGGAATAGGACATGCTGCGATCTGAAAAGACGCGCCGCATGTCCGTTAACACAGGTCTGCCTCCTGCGTGTTTTTCTGCATAGTGGAGACGGGATTTCTTGAATTCCCCTCCACTATGCTGTAACATCTGGACGCTGCGTGTTTGACGCTGCGCCAGCGCACAGCGTCAAACACGCAGCAATTACTGACGGAATACTGATGGTGGAAACACACCCTTATAGTCTCTGTAAACACCTCTGATCTTTACAGTGGCTTGTAAACACCTCTTCTATGGTTGATCTCAAGATGATTGATGAGGTGGAAGTATGTTATTCAGGTTTGGAGGAAGATTAAAAATTTGCTTTATGTCCTTTTCAGAAAATAGACACAATTCTAAAAGTTGTTCAATTAGAAGATCAAGATTCTGTGATCTGTTACAAGGATATGTTTTTTTCACCTATGGTATTTCAGATCATAGACTCAGAGGCCGTATGGCATTAGAATGGAAAGTCCCTGAAAAATAATCCTTTATTATTATAAAGTATTATAAACTTGCCTCCTTTCCAGGAAAATCACATCTCTGACTTGAAAAGCACACTGTTGTCTTGGCTAAACGTTTCACATGCATGGTGGTCTCTTCTTAGGATAATGAAGTGTATTGATTATCCAATCAAGGATATTGATTACTTATCCTAAGGATAGGTCATCAATATAACTTTTTTATAAAATAATTGATTATAATCACTGGTTCCTAAAAATGTTTATTCATTATGTGATCTGACAGTTTACGTCGGCATACAAATGATAGTTTTTGGCACATCACCATATTTAAATATGGTGCTATTTAGACACAGAATGATTGTATTAACGATCGTTCTGTTTCCATCAGTTTTTGTTGACCTGTATATGTAAGTAAATGAGCACTGGTCAGGTATATATCCTAAATGGAAAGACGATATATTGCAATTATAGAAATTAAAAATGAATCTTTATTGTAATTAGAACATTATAATAACTGTTAAAAATTCAAGCTATGGACCATGAAGAAGCATGTGGCATGGAAATAAATGATCAAGACTGGTTATAATATTATGCACAGTATTAATTATGATAATGAATCTGGTATAGAAAAACATAAATGCGGGGATTTAGCAATGCACTCAGTATATCGCATGAATATGTCAAGTTTTCATACTATATCCAATAGAATGGCCTATAGTGAGGAACCACAATATAAATATAAAGTGCAAAGTGCAAATGGTTTAAAGTGGATCACTAGATTGCCATGTTAAATATCACAATAATCGTACATACTAAGATGTTGAAAGTGACTAGTGCAAATCCCTGAGTAACGTAGTGCATAACCCCTGACCGCTGCATGCTCCTACCCCAACAGCGCCGTTTCGCTAAAGAGCTTCTCCACAGGGGGCATAGTTTGCATGATTGATGGAAGCGCCTTAAATATGTCCTGCTGTGAGCTTATTGAACCGTGGATCAGTGGTGGGAACTATGGGCACTTCCCCACTCCTTGCAGCCTGTCCCGGATTTAAAGGATTGACTTTCGGTCTGCGCACTGGAATGCCTATGTGGATGGGAGGTGCGCTTGCTCGCTCCGTGGCCGCCCTGACTTCTGGTCCTGCGCACCTGGAACTTCATGCGTTCCACCCGTGCGCTCCATTGTGATATTTAACATGGCAATCTAGTGATCCACTTTAAGCCATTTGCACTTTGCACTTTATGTTTATATATTGTGGTTCCTCACTATAGGCCATACTATTGGTTAAAGTACAAAAACTTCACGTATTCATACGATATACTGATATACTGAGATTAATCTCTATAATTGCAATATATCGTCTTTTCTCATTATATTATAGTTATGTGTAAGATTAGATGTTTTTTGCTCCTATAATTTTGTAAGACTGTGTTAATATATAAACTAAATGGGCCTATAACCAGGTTCAGAGGAGAAAAGGAAAAATAGTATGTTCTTCAGCATGACAAAATGGAGGATTTTTTCCTCCATATGCTGCTCCATTTGTCCGTTTTTCTCCATCAGTATGTCTGGATGACATCCATTTTTTTATATTCATGATCTGTAAAATTATAAAAGGCCATGCCATATCTTATGTAATCTGCAATGGGTTGGATAAGAAAAAATGCCATATGGATTTTTTTTTTACATATCCATTGAGTTTAGTGGTTGAGTCTCTCAACCAAAAAATGGAAGAGACTAGTGCACGCTGCTTTTTTTTCACATCCACCATCTGCAATCCTGTCATTGCTTGCAACACATCACAAGTCCCAATCTCAAAGTCACAAATCTCAGGGTTGCTGTGGGCAGCACATTACTTATTTCAGATTCACAGTCACAGTCGGCTGCCATCTTCAATTCTCTCACGGCTGGCAGCATTCCAAAATCACAAGTTTTAAGCATTCCATCCATCAGTCCCAGGGTTGCAATGCTGTTCAGGTCCATCCTGCAGACTACGCCAAGTGTAGCAAGGGCAACCGGGAGAGGTAGTTGTGGCCGAGTTATTTAAAGGCACAATTCACAGACAGAGCTTCCCCCGGCCTCTTGTACATAAATAGACAGGATTGACACAGCTTTTCTCATGATTTACCTTGTTCTCTCTCCAGCCACAGAAGTCCAGGTGAATTAGAGTCCAAGAAGGCAACTGTTGTCCAATAGGAATAACTTTTAATGAACAGGGATGGAATAGCAAGAAAAAGAGTACAACACTGGATTCCTGATCTCTCCCTGACACTCTCCACATCCTCATCCACAGCAGCTGCAGCAGCCAGAGATTAATAGTAGTCTATGCGCTAAAGTCTGGGCGAGTGAAACCCCTGCAGTGGGGACCCTTCCTGAGTCCTGGGGCCCATGTTGCGGTCTTTTGTTCTTTCAGTCTTTGGGACCCCTCTTGAGTCTTGGAGTCCTTTCAAACTCCTTAAAGTCAGGGGCAACAGACCTCTCCTGTTCGTGGGCTGGCAGTGCCCCATCTGGAAATCATGTCTGCCCTGGCCAACGTGTCTGGGCAATTCTTAGGAAGCAGCAGCTTCCTCTCTCCTCTTGGCTGCAAGTCCAGCCCCAACATTAACTATTCACTGTCCCTAACTATATACAAGCAGCAGCGAATACAATGAACACATTAGCATTTAAAGGGAATTCACACCATGGACCAATGTAAACATAGCACATTAATATAAGACAATTTGATTTACAAGGCATGCCATATACAACACACACAGAATACACTTATATAATGTTCATAACATACATACATGAAGTGCATGGGGGGTCACACGGAAGGAGGAGAGGGCGCAACTGAGGGGACTTGCCACCTCCTTACAAATACAGCATCAAGGTTAGTACAGGAATCAATTGTAATGTCCAGTCAGCCCCATATACATTTGTATTGCATGAACCTAAAATTCCCATCATGTGCTTAACAATAGTAAGAATATACAGTGAGTTTGCAGCCATCATACTGCTGACCATACTGGAAACACAGTGTTGATGAGATGCAGGCAGTATTACAAATAAACATTTACATCCAGTTACCTTATAGATCGATGTTTCTTGCACCTACAATATGCTGCACTCAAATTAGGTAGAAAAAATGCCCCCATCAGTTATACAGACTACTGTACAGGTTCCCCCTTTTCATAGACTGCTCCCTGTACCCCACCATATTTCATATATGGCCCCTATGCCCTCTAACTTACACACTGTTCCTTTTTCACCTCTGTTGCACACCTTGTTCCTATGGTTCTTCCTCATTCATAAAAGAATGCTTTTCATATCCTCTCTGCTCCCTTAGTTCTCCCTTTCTTACAGAATATTTGCATAATTCTCACTTTCTCACAGACTGCGCAACATAACACTCTGAGTTACACAGACTTCTTCCTATGTTCCTCTTTCCTACACTGTCCCCATGCCTCCTCTTCTCATAGACTGCTTTCTATGTCCCTCCGCTAAACACAAAATTCTCACCATACACCCTTTCACAGAGGGCTGCTCACATCTGAAAGAGATGTTTTATGCTTGATTTTTAAAATATAAAAGATGCAGAGATGCTTAGTGTTAAAATAGCTTAACCCCTTAGGGTTAACAGAATTAATGAAGATACAGCTTGCTCCCCACTGTGCTGGCAATCCTTACCTTCATTGTCATGATTCTGTAGGAAGATTGACCGGGCATGTGATGCCTCTCTTGTGCCGGTCCCAGAACCATCGGGGCTGTCACTGTTGTTGCCGGGGGAAAAACATTCTGACCAGGACAGACCTAGACCTGGGTACTTGACGGAAGGGGGCGTGCGAGAGATAAAAGGAGCTGAGCGCGGGAAAAGGGCAGACTCGGCGGGAAGACAGGAGTTGCAGCAGGAGACAGTTGACTCTCTCTCCGTGAGACGATGCCACAGCATTGACCCACACTCCTGTTCTCCGTACCTCTGCTGACCGTGAGAGACGTGGCCGTGTGTTTTCCCCTATCTTTGAAATGAATCGTCCGCACTTGCCGTTCCGCTGACTAACGCGGACGCGTGGTTTCCTTCTGAACTGTGCGATCAGCCGGAGCCAGTTCGCTTGCTTCCACTTCCTCCACTAAACTCCGCCACACTTCGGGAGAACCAGAGACTGCTGCACGTCGCGTGCGTTGCTTCATCCCCGGTACCTCACTCAGGAGAACCAGGACACGTCACTACCATCAGGACACAGTGCATCAGTTTTCTTCAGGATCAAGCCAGAGACTTTCTGCGGTGCCCCCGTGGGATAACAAGCCTACACGCCCTGAAAACACGAGACTGATAAGTTTACCAGTTAGTAGACAATTGTTTTTGTTCCCCCCTGTTGATAAACCTGCTTTTACCCCTACATCACCAATACTCTCCCTGTGTGGAGTATCCCCCTGTAATAAACCCTTTAACTCTTGCTCTGCCTCCTGCTCCTTGCTGCATCCCAGTTCCTGTGCTTAAAACAATTCCTCCCCTCTGCCTGCCATGGGCAGAGTGAGTGACAGCTCAATCATCCAGTCGAGTGCATGTGCATGCTGAGCTGTCAGTGTGTGGATTGACAGCTCAGTCTGTTGGCATATGCAACAGATTAGGACTTATTATAAGTAAAAGGAGGACTTTATGCTGACCTGACAGTAGATGGCGATGTTGTGTAACATTTCCTTCTATTTAATGTATTGTATAAGAAATAGTCTCACTTGTAGTTTCACTTTCGTTTTGTTTCGGTTTCTGAAATGCTGAAATGACTGTGCATTATTCTTTTACATCATGCTGTTAGAAGTAAAAGCTTATTATCCCATGCAGCCTGCTCTGTGAAGTTTTCTACTGCAAAGGTGTGGATTCAGAAGCTGTGCAACACAGTCATCAAATCAGAAACTGGGATGTGCTGGGCTTCTTGCTTGGGCTCCCTATTTCTAATTAATTCCTTGCTACTTAGCTTAGCTCTCAGCCCAGATCTCTGCCAATTGTAGCATTCATTCTGTGGTGCTGCTTGCCTGGTTCTGTGCTCTGTTCATTAATTTGTTGCTGTCTGACTTTTGACCTGGTGCTGACTATCTGCTTGCTCAACCCTTCTGCTCTGATCCTCATTTTTCCTGGTATTCTGACTTCGGACTGTGACCTGACTTTTTCCTTTGTCTTTGCCCTCCTGCTTATGATGTGCTCTCTTGGTTTCTGACCCCGAAATGTTTGACTATCCTGCCTCGCTACTTGTCCGTGAACAGTGGCTAGTGTTACAATAACGATGGCACTCTATTTATTGCAGGTGGGTTGGTCTTCCTTACTTAAGAAAAACACAGACAACAGTGCCGACTGGACAATCCTACTTTACTCTTTTGTGGGCCTCTCCATAGCCTTGAGGCAGTGTACCATATACTAAGTGCATCTCACTCTCCACTTCTAGCTAGCTATGATGCACTTTCTATTTGTGCTGAACTATACAACTCTCCCCCTTCTGCCAGGTAAGTGTCTGACTTCTGCTAGTGAAAAACAGGAATCTTTTATTATTTCTGTCCTGTTTAAATGGGCATGGGCACACATTCTAATGCCATTCCCAGCTGCCTTCTAAAGCAGTCAAGTCGGCAGTATGCATAAAATCATATCATATAATCATAGAATGTCACAGTTGGAAGGGACCAACTAAACCATCTCAGACTGACGTCTGTCCAGCCTCTATTTGAAGACATCAATTTAAGAACTCACCACCTCTCTTGGAAGCCTGTTCCACTCATTGATCACCCTCACTCTCAAAAAGTTTTTTCTAATATCTAATCTGTGTCTTCCTCCTCTCAGTTTCATTCCATTGCTTCTCGTGTTTCCATGTGCAAATAAAAGAAGGATGACCGCTCTATATACTTCCAATGAGTATACAGTGGGGAAAAAAGTATTTAGTCAGCCACAAATTGTGCAAGTCATCCTACTTAAAAAGATGAGAGAGGCCTCTTATTGACATCATAGGTAGACCACAACTATGAGAGTCAAAATGAGAAAACAAATCCAGAAACTCACCTTGTCTGATTTGGCAAGATTTATTTTGCAAATTATGATGGAAAATAAGTATTTGGTCATTAACAAAAGTTCATCTCAATATTTTGTTATATATCCTTTATTGGCAATGACAGAGGTCAAACATTTTCTGTAAGTCTTCACAAGGTTGGCACACACTGTTGGTATGTTGGCCCATTCCTCCATGCAGATCTCCTTTAGAGCAGTGATGTTTTGGGCCTGTTGCTGGGCAACACGGACTTTCAAATCCCTCCAAAGGTGTTCTATGGGGTTGAGATCGGAGACTGGCTAGGCCACTGCAGGACCTTCATATGCTTCTTATCATGTATTTATATTGCCGACGTGACTGGTTTTGAAGGACACTGGGACTGACATTAGAATGTGGGCCCATGCATACATATCGTCATAATAGTAAATTCTACTTGGCAGATATATACTGTAGATGAGTGAATCTTTTGAAATTCCAATTTGCCGTCTTTCCCAAAAAAGCTGGTAATTGCACGGAATATACATGTGGAGAGAGGAGAGAGTGAATGAATCCTGCTGACCATAAGAATTTACACTTTATAGGTGAGAAAGAGCGAACCCTGCTGACCAGAAGAGCTTTCCAGGCAAAAGAGAGATGATCCAGCTGACCATATGAAATTACATTCTCCAGGCGCAAGACAGAGAGCGAGAGGACCCCACTAACCATAAGATCTCACACTCTACAGGAGAGATACCTACTCAGTGACTTTGCAGATGGAAAATGACTTTGGCTTACAAACTTTGCTCCACTGGAAACTGCTTATCTGTGATGGCCCAGGCACTGACTAACACTGTGCAAGGAATGATAATCTGTAAGATGTCATAGCTGCGGGATATTATGGGGAGACCTTCACGACACTGCAAAATGACATTAGATTGCTCTCTGATGCCTCAGCAGTGTGAGAAATGGTGTCAGGAAAGTTTTTTTTTTGCGAACCGCGAATCAAAGCTCAAAATGCTTGCATTTGTGTGAAAAAGCATATTTCAAGAAATTCAACTTGAACCTGATCCTCTGTGGATTGATCCTCTCATCTCTATCAAGATTGTATCTTCTCCGCCATCAAGTCAGTAGTCACCCACAGTCACAACTTAGGATGCAATAATCATTGTCAATCAAGAACTTGGTGATGTCGGACTTGTTTTCAGCCCTCTCAAAACTTAAAGATGACATGCACTCCTGGTGGAGTCTTCTATGGAGTCACTTCTCTTTGGGGAAAATCGTACTAGAGAATAGCTTAAGGCATCCATGAATGTTATATGTGAGTATAGCATTTCTTTGAGTTTAAGCCATTTTTACTTTATTCTTTAAAAAATATTGGGACCAGTAAAATAATCCATTCATTACATTTTTGATACAACAGATTTCAAAATGCAAGATCTGTTGCTAACATCAGATCTGACAGTGTGTGTAGGTGTCCGGTTAAGAGAAAGTGTGCATGGCACTTCAAAGTTTGTGGAATACCGCCAATAGTTTTGAATGAGCTGTCTTGTTGAAAAAATTGCTCAATTTAGAAATTGATATACCGAAAATCCTACAGAATGTAATTGTCCATCATAACATTATGTAGCATTTTGATGATCAATAATCATGATGTCCTTCTCTATTGTCTTTACTACATACAATACATGTAACATTGGCATTGTTCTTTGACACCAGCTGTGATTTAGACAATGCTCACAATTGTCTATCATCACTTGTCTACTTATAGTTTATACACACATTAAGTCTATATTGTTAAAAATTGTACATCAAATTCTGTTGATCACATATGCTTTGTAGTAGTTTACATTTTTTAAACGTTTTTATAGATATATCTGTTTAGTAATGAAATGGAAAAAGCTACTTTTTCCTACTTAACATTGATTTTCAATAGCCTTAAAGTGATCATTTACAAAAAGTCTAGGTAAAAAAAATATGGCTTATTAATTTCATAATATATATTTTAAAAAGTCAGAACTCCGTTTTCAAATTCCCTGCTCAGATATTGAGCTGCATGATAAGTTTCTGACTGCCTTCAGCCTATACTAAGGGAAGCTTAGCAGCTTACTAAACATGATTTGTACATTAAATTAAAAAATAAAATAGTGTGCAGAAAGCTTTCAAGCTCCCCCCAGGGGTGGCTTCAGGCGGGTAGAATTTATCTTGAGCTTGGTATCAGAAAAACAAAGCTCAGACTAAAGAAATATTAGGAGATTAATCAGCATAGAACTAAAAATGATGAAGTTCTTAAAATAATGTGAAATCCCTTTTTTCATTATTTTAAAAGAACAGTTTTATTAATACAAAATGAAAAAAATCAACATTAACTCATTTAAAATATGTAATAGTATTATAACTGTTTTCTACAAAAAAAGAAAACTCATTAGGTAGAAGCTGTAAGGTTTTACGCCTCCTTAAGAAAAGTGTATTTTTTTCAATACTGGTAAGGTGTGTCATTGCTCTCTAGTGACAGCTCTCAATGCAGGAATGTGGTATTTACAATTTTTAATCATATTTTATGTTTGCGTCAGCTAAGATTAGCATTGATTTAATCATTTAGTATTCATTGTTACCTGTATTCACGCTTTGCAATTATCATTGTGCTGTCTCTGAAACAAGTGAATCATGATAACTATTGACCTTTATGTAACTCCTGTCTTGTATATGTAATACAGGTTATTCTGTGCCAGTATAATGATTTCAAGTAGACAACAACCATGAGCAACCATCTCAGCACTGCTTGGGTTGTCACAACTGAAAGCAACTCAATTCCTAGAATAAATTTTACCCCATTAATGCTCTGCCTCCTCCTGAATCCTCTGTAGGACTGTCAGTCATTCTGCAGTTTCATGTCTCAGGCATCGTCCTTTCCCTGCTCCTAGCCTTGACAACTGTTGTGAGTCTCCTGTGTCTTTCTATGATCTGTGGATTTATTTGCTGGCATATAGTAAAGTAAAGGGTATGCCACACTAAACAACATCGCTAACGGGATCGCTAAAAAACGTCACTATTTAGCGATCCCGTTAGCGATGTTGTAGTGTGCGGCATCTACCAGCGACGTGGACCCTGCTGAGATCCTGCTGTGATCTCGCTCGTCGCTGACATCGTTCCGGACCCTATTTTATCGTCGGGCCCCCTGGTAAGTATATATCGCTGAGTGTGGCACCTTTTCTTAGCGATTTAGCGGTACTTTTGTACCGCTAAAGTCGTTAAGGAGATCGCTAACCGCGATAGCGTCCTTAACGACATCGCTAAGTTAAGCCGCTATCAGCGATATAGAAACAATCCCGCTAGCGATCGCATTAGTATGCGTCGTTATCGTGATCGCTAGCGGGATTGTTTAGTGTGGCAGTACCTTAACACGATTGATATAAAATCTCACAGGAGCATTGCATAAGAGCATGTAGGTTACTATTAGTCATGGCTAATATAACAGAAGGAGGAAGGTTTCTATCCTCCAGGAACAGTCTCTAACTATTTGTCATTTATAGCTAATAAACATAGCAGTCATGCCTGGAATGGAACACTGCAAAAAAACCTAAGATATATATATATATATATATATATACACATATATGTATATATAATATATACATTGCTCAAAACAATAAAGGGAACACTTCAACAACAGAATATAACTCCAAGTAAATCAAACTTCTGTGAACTCAAACTGTCCACTTAGGAAGCAACACTGATTGACAATCAATTTCACATGCTGTTGTGCAAATGAAATAGACAACAGATGGAAATTATTGGCAAATATCAAGACATACTCAATAAAGGAGTGGTTCTGCAGGTGGGGACCACAGGCCACATCTCAAAACCAATGCTTTCTGGCTGATGTTTTGATCACTTTTAAATGTTGGTTGTGCTTTCACACTCGTGGTAGCATGAGGTGGACTCTACAACCCACACAAGTGGTTCAGTAGTGCAGCTCATCCAGGATGACACATCAATGCGAGCTGTGGCAAGAAGGTTTCCTGTGTCTGTCAGCGTAGTGTCCAGAGGCTGGGGCATTACCAGGAGACAGGCCAGTACAGTAGGAGACGTGAAGGGGCAGTAGGAGGGTAACAACCCAGCAGCAGGACCGCTGCCTCTGCCTTTCTGCAAGGAAGAACAGGAGGAGCACTGCCAGAGCCGTGCAAAATGACCTCCAGCAGGCCACAAATGTGCATGTACATACCATAGAAAAGAACCATAGGAAATATGGAATATGCATATGGAAATATATGCAATAAAACTCAACTAAATAATAGTGTATATAACAAAAGTGCATAAAAAAGTGCACAAAGGATAGTGTGCAAACAGATCTACAATGTGGTGTCAAATAACACTGTGCTTCAACCTAAATTGTACAGAGAAGTGCAAATCATAAACTGTTAAACTGCTCTGCACAGAAGTTTGTTGTAAGGCCTCTTTCACACATCCGGCGGGCGCCTTGCGGCGCCCCCGGCATTTTCCCGCAGCGCCGCATCTGAAAATCTGATGCGCCGCATGCGGCTTTTTTCGCATTGACATGCATTAGCGCCGGATGGCGCCGCATGTCAATGCGTTGCATGCGGTTTTGTCCGTATGCGGCGCAAATGTACATTGCGGCGGCCGGACAAAACGCTGCATGTAACGTTTTTTTTTTTTGCCGGATGGTCTCTTATCTCTCCAAGCATCAGAAACCATCCGGCAAAAAAACGCATTTTGGGCGCCGGAAGTGTGAAAGCTTTTCACATGCGGCGCTGCGGCAAAATGCCAGGGGCGCGCCAGGCGCCCGCCGGATGTGTGAAAGAGGCCTAAGAAATCTGATAACACAAATGCACAAAAAAAACTCAAAATGTGAGGTGATGTGCAGTACTTGTGCAACCAAAGCGCTAGAGTATGGCTAGTGGAACAGCAAATTACCTGGGAGCCAATGTATAATGTGGTTCACCTCAAACAACGCGCCCCGGCGCGTGTTTCGGAAATCAATTCCTTCATCAGGGATGCGTCGTGGCGCGTTCTTTGAGGTGAACCACATTACACATCGGCTCCCAGGTAATTTTCTGTTCCACTAGCCATACTTTAGCGCTTTGGTTGCACAAGTACTGCACATCACCTCACATTTTGAGTTTTTTTGTGCATTCGTGTTATCAGATTTCTTACAACACACTTCTGTGCAGAGCAGTTTAACAGTTTATGATTTGCACCTCTCTGCACAATTTAGGTTGAAGCACAGTGTTATTTGACACCACATTGTAGATCTGTTTGCACACTATCCTTTGTGCACTTTTTTATGCACTTTTGTTATATACACTATTATTTAGTTGAGTTTTATTGCATATATTTCCATATGTATATTCCATATTTCCTATATGCCATATATTTCATATGTATTATTTAACTCATCTACTCTATTGCACATTTAGCGCCTTTTTCATATTGCTAGTATGTCTATTAGTCACACTGTATTGTCTATACCTGGCATAATGGGAACATCCGCATGATTTTTTTGCGTTTTTTGATCTCTTTTTAATTATTTGATCTGTTATCTATAGTTACCTGGTTATTTATATTGAGCCATACATTATTTGGTTATCTGTATTTGTGGTTGTTTACTCCTCATCTTTGTGGTATTTTTTTTATATATAATTTTATATTTTTTTGTATGTCTGTGCATATGTGATTAATAAAGATTTGGTATTATACGTTATTGCCTGGCATTGTATTCTTTATTATTTTTCCAACAGCCCGGTTTTTCTCCTCCATCATCCACATCCTGTGTACCTTGTTTTCTTATACCACAATGCATAGTACGCATAAAACCTAGATCAAAAGTGATCAGATCAATCGCATACTAAATATGCAATACCCCAATTAATGTCACAACATATTGTTTCTATAATGTGAGTCAAAATTAAAAGAATATCGCTATTAGAGTAAAGGGTCAGAGTGACATGCACAGTAGATGGTATGAAGGTATAGCCATCTTGGATATGGGCTCAAATCTGCCCACACACTTCATCAGGAAATGCACCACATGCAACCACATATATACATAAAATCTTTGCGATTAATGATAGTAGGAAGTGGCACGGAGACCACTTAATCGATCTCAAGTATAGTATAAATCTACAATATGGGTAAGTATACAGTGATAACAGTAGTGCATTTACCCAGGGCAATATTAAAGCTCACCATCAATAATATCAAAACCCAACCATAAAGGTAAATGAATCACAACATACCCACTACATAAGCCTGGACAAAGTATAATTCGTGAACACAGATAAAACGCTCAATGTAATACACAGGGAAAGATGAGTAAGGTAAGTATATACTGATGCAGATGAAATATATCTCATAATACATATAAGGCATAATCACCCAGCCCTCAAGGGGAAGAATCAATAAATATATCCCCATATGATATATTATATTCCATTGTCTATAGGATACCAGGTCAGATGGTTTGAAGAGAATTTATATACGTCCATAAGGCTGGAACACAAAATTATCTGAAGGAGATGGTATAAACGTCCCAACTCATTATGAACAGCAGAACACAACAAAGGACGGCACACTAATTGTGCCTACATTTACCAAGACATAATACAGGGTGTATATCATATCCAAAAAATTGAGTCTTCATCGTGTGTCCAATGGAGGGACCATCTCTGGATACTATCGGGCCTGAAATGGGCACCACATGGGTTCGCAATTTCTCTGGGGGGTATAAATAGTCGATGTCAAGAGGTAATTCTCCAGTGATTCTAAACTAAATAAAAGAGGTAAAAATTAAAAACAATAAAAAAGCAACATCAAGCACAAGGAAACACAGATGCAGAGAACCATTAGAGATAGGATGCAAAACTAAGTTTATTGTTTTTAATTGGTATTGCTTATTTTGCTGCCCTCCTTGATCTTGGATCAGGTTTCCGGACCCTGATTCATGGTATACTGATACCTGTTCTACTCTTATAACACTGATTTAATCTACAATATTTGGATGGGCATATATGACTGGTATCTGATATTATTATGAGTGAATGCCTATGTATTATACCTATATACAAAAATCATTTGGTCCTCACCCATGTCTAGATTGTCATGCTAATACGTGTAACATCGGGCAGCATTTCCAATGCCACTTCTATGACTTTGAGCTTTTCTACTAAGTATAATATGATTCGACTATTTTAATATTTCATATGTACTGTTGTGTATTTATGCTAATAAAACTATGCACTTTATTACTCAATTGAGATATATTTTTTCATGCGATATGGTGCTTTGCTCCGGTTCTTTTCTGTGGTATGTATTGTAGTTGGGAGCTCCATATAGGTATTACCCCTCCGTTGTTCTTTTTTGAGCAATATTAGGACATGAATTATCCTTATGTCTGTGTCTGAGACTATGTTTCTCACAAATGTGCATGTGTCTGCACAAACGGTTAGAAACCGACTCCATGAGGATGGTCTGAGTGCCCGACGTCCACAGATGGTGGTTGTGCTCACAGCCCAACACCGTGCAGTCTGGAGACGCCATGGAGAGTGATCTGCTGCCTGCAACATCCTTCAGCATGACCGGTTTGGCAGTGGGTCAGTAATAGAGTGGGGTGGCATTTTTTTGGAGGGCCGCACAGCCCTCCATGTGCTCGCCAGAGGTAGCCTGACTGCCATTAGGTACCGAGATGAGATGCTCAGACCCCTTATGAGACCATATGCTGGTGTAGTTGACCCTGGGTTCCTCCTAATGCCGGACAATGTCAGACCTCATGTGGCTGGAGTGTGTCAGCAGTGCCTGCAAGATGAAGGCATTAAAGCTATGGACTGGCCCGCCCTTTCCCCAGACCTGAATCCGATTGAGCACATCTGGGACATCACGTCTCGCTCCATCCACCAACGTCACATTGCACCACAGACTGTCCCAGGAGTTGGCGGATGCTTTAGTCCAGGTCTGGGAGGAGATCCCCAGGAGACCATCCACCGCCTCAACAGGAGCATGCCCAGGTGTTGTAGTGAGGTCATACAGGCACAGGGAAGTCATACAGGCACGTGGAGGCCACACACACTACTGAGCATCCTTTTGACTTGCTTTAAGGACATTACATTCCACTTTAATTTTGTGGGTGACTCCAAATCCAGGCCTCCATTGGTTAATAAATTTGCTTTCCATTGATGATTTTCGTGTGATTTTGTTGTCAGCACATTCAACTTTGTACAGAACAAAGTATTCAATGAGAATATTTCATTCATTCAGATCTAGGATTTGCTATTTGAGTATTCCCTTTATTTTTTTAAACAGTGTAATATATATATATATATATATATATATATATATAAATATATAGTATCTGACCGAATTTGAGATTTTGGGCATTCATTTTTGAGATACATATGTTTATATATATATATGCTTTCTTGGCCTTTTTTCACAGAATATCAATGATAACACCAAGTCTTTTTCTCCACTCATGGTTAGTGGTTGGGTGAAGCCATTTATTGTCAAACTGCTATGTTTTCTATGTTTTTAAATAATAATGACAACCCAAAACATCCAAATGACCCCGATCAAAAGTTCACATACCATGGTGATTTTGGCCTGATAACATGCACAGAAGTTGACACAAATGGGTTGAATGGCTACTAAAGGTAACATCCCCACCTGTGACCTGTTTGCTTGTAATAAGTGTGTGTGCATAAAAGCTGAGTAAGCTGAGTGAGTTTCTAGAATCCAGACAGACTCTTGCATCTTTCATCCAGCCACTGACATGTCTGGATTGTGTGTCATGGGGAAAGCAAAAGAATTGTCAACGGATCCACGGCAAAAGGTAGTTGAACTCTATAAACAGGAAAGGGATACAAAAAGATATCCAAGGAATTGATAATGCCAGTCAAACTGTGATTAACAAATGGAAAAGCAGGGGCTCTGTAAAAACAAAACCACGGTCAGGTAGACCAACAAAAATTTCATCCACAACTTCCATAAAAATTGTTCAGGATGCAAAGAAAAACCCTCAAACATCAGCTGAAATACTGGACTGTGAAAACTAGCTGTGTGGCTGTTTCAAGATGCACAATAAGGAGGCATTTGAAGAAAAATGGGCTGCATGGTCGAGTTGTCAAAAGAAAGCCATTACTGCTCAAATGCCACAAAGTATCTCGCCTACAATACGCAAAACAGCACAGAGACAAGCCTCAAAACTTCTGGAACAAGATCATTTTTTTAGTGATGAGACCAAAATTGAACTTTTTGGCCACAACCATAAACGTTACATTTGGAGAAAGGTCAACAAGGCATATGATGAAAGGAACAACATTCCTACTGTAAAGCACGCTGATGTTTTGGGGATCTGTGAGCTACAAAGGCACAGGAAACTTGGTCAATGTTGAAGGAAAGATTAATGCAACAAGTTATCAGCAAATACTGCAGGCAAATTTGCAATCATCAGCCCAGAAGCTGCGCATGGAACTTACTTGAACGTTCCCACATGACAATGACACAAAACACAAGGCCAAGTCGACCTGTTATTGGCTACAGCAGAACAAAGTGAAGGTTCTGGAGTGGCCATCTCAGTCCCCTGACCTCAATATCATTGAGCCATTCTGGGGAGATATCAAGCGTGCAGTTCATGCTACACAGCCCTGGAATTTACAGGAAGGCTATTTGCTAAGAAGAGTGGAAAGCTTTACCATTCAAGAAAATAAAGAAACTCATCCACAACTACCACAAAAGACTTTTAGCTGTCATTGATGTTAGAGGGGGTAATACACGGTATTAAGAAAAGGGGTATGTGAATTTTTGATCAAGGTCATTTGGATGTTTTGGGTTGTCATTATGATTTAAAAAGATAAAATGCAGTAGTTTGACAATAAATGTCTTCACCCAACTACTAACCATGAGTGGAGAAAAAGTTTTGGTGTTATCATTCATATTCTCTGAAAAAAGGGCAAGAAAGCAAAAATTCTCCTGGGGTATGTAAACTTTTGAGCACAACTGTCTTTATATGGTGATGGTGCAAATGTCTTAAGCAAGTGTGGAAAAATGCAGTAATGTGAGAATGCTTTCAAAAATAGAAATGGTAATAGTTTTTTTTTTTACTTATTAATAAAATGCCAAGTTAGTGAACAAAAGAGAAATCCAAATCAAATTCATTTGGAGTGACTAGTCTTTTCATTCAAAACAGCATCAAATATTTTAGGTACACTTGCAGGCAGTTTTTGAAGGAACCCGGCAGAGAGGTTGTGATAAACATTTTGGAAAACAAACCACAGTGCTTCTTTGGGTGTAGTTGAGATGAAAAATCTGTTGGGGGCCATACCATCACTTCATTGACTCCTTGTTTTTTTCATCCTGAAGATAGTTTTTAATAAGTTTGAAGTCACTGTCCTGCTGCAGAACAAATTTTTAGACAATCTGACAACTCCCTGATGAGATTGCATAGTGGATCAGTACCTGCCTGTATTTCTCAGCATTGATAACACTATTAATCTGGACCAAATTTCCAACTCCATTTGAGGAAATGCAGCCCCAAACTTGCAAGGAGCCTCCACCATGCTTCACTCTCTTGCTTGCAGACTTTTATTATTGTACCACCCTCCAGTCCTTCAAAAAACAAGATGCCTTCAGTTACAAAGTAGTCAAATTTTGATCAATCTAGAGTACCAGCTGCCGTTATTCTTCATTCCCGTTTCCTATGTTTTTGTACATAGATGTCACATGTCCTTGTTTCCATGTCAAAAGTATGTTTTTTTAGCCACATGAAGACAACTTCTGACCAGATTTCTCCAAAATAGAAAGGTGTATTTGAGTCCCACTGCTTGGTGCCAGTTCTAAGCTGATAACACTGCTGGATAGCTACTGATTTTGATGTGAAGTAAGCATCACGTGTCTTTCATCTGCTGCACCAAGTTTCCTTGGCCAGTTACTGCCCATATGGTCCTCAAAATTGCACATTTTTAGGTGTCTTCAATGCTGAAAAATAAAGGCAGATACTTATCCATCATGCAATACCATTAGGGAGGTGTCTGATTGACTTCAAATTTATTCTGCAGTAGGACATTGACCCCAAACATGCAATCATTGTCATTAGGAACTATTTTTGGTGTAAAGAACAACAAGGAGTTCGGGAAGTGATGATATGCCCCCCACAGAGCTCTGATCTCAACATCATTAACATCATTGAGTATGTGTAGAATTGAATGAAGAGACAGAAGCATTTGCACAAGCCTACATCTAAAGAAGATCTATGTTAGTTGTCAAAGATGTATGTAACAACCACCCATCTTGAATTCTTCAAAAACTATGTGCAAACGTACCTAGAAGAATTGTTGCGTGATGCTGTTTTGAAAGCAAAGGGTGGTCACACCAACTGCCATCTCCTTTGTCTTTAATAGGAAAATCTGTCTTCATCGAACACAGATTTTACCTCAGAATTGAGAATTTTGATAATAAGTACTCAATTTTGGCAGAGAAAGAAGCTGATCTCTCTGATAAGATATATTACAAAGTTGCTTATTTTTATGTTTACTATTAATTTCTGAAATAAAAATTAAAACGATGGTTACGACTTAAATTCCTCTTTTCTTCACTCACTCTGCATTTTGTTACTTGATAAAAATAAACTATTAGCATTTCAATTATTTTTTAAAGCATTTTGACCTTGTAGCATTTTTTCCTCTCCCATCTAAAACTTTTACGCAATACAGTATAGTAGGAAATTTCAATCCAGAGTTTCTTTTCTGTTGGCCAGTCTTTGCAAGGACATAGAGCAGGTGGAAGGTTCCCATCTATGTGCCAGCAGATGACTTCCTTATCCAGCCATGCTAATAATTATTGAGCATTAATCATCTCAATAGCAGTATAGCAGACAGTTATTACAGAATGATTACATCCATGGCAATATTAGTAGCAAGTAAATCTCATAATAAAGAGTTGGACATGCGGAACATACTAAAACTAATTAATTTCTTAATCGTAATAAATATTGTAGGTTGCAGAAATGATGCCAAATTCTGTATACTGTTCTAATATGGTATGAAGGCAGTGTGTGTAAAACAAAAGAGCCTAATATTGTATGTTTAGAATATGAATTATTCTGAGAGTTTGCATAAGAAATGATCTATGTGATTTTAAATAATGCATACTTTAATGCATATATATATGAGCCAGAAGTTCATGTTGGATCAGTTTGACCTGTAACTCAGGCTAAGTACTTTATAGATGGCCTTGTATTCTCTGTAATGCTACACACATTTCTAAGCTTTGAACCCTCAAGCTGTTACAATGCGCTCCTTATGCTAATAAAATCTACATTGTCACACAGCCAGAACTAGCAGAAACCCACACACAAAGAGCTCTTCCAGGCTGCAAAATCTGTTTTGGAGAGCAGAATGCCAGCCATAAATACCATTGTATTTCCATACTGCTGTGTATGAACTACTGCGCAGTGCAAGAGAAGAGAGGCATATAAAAAGGGATCTAGAAGAGGCTGAGTATGTAAATAAAACACGATTATAATAATTGGGGTAAGGAATAAAAATATTGTGGTAACAAAATACATAGGAATGAGGGAAGTATGTATGGCAGAGATTTTTAGTATGGGATTTACTTTTTTTGCAGAGCATTAGTTTAGCAATCTAATAATAATAATAATATTTTTATTTCTATAGCGACAACATATTCCGCAGCTCTTTATAATTCAGGGGGCGTTTATACACAATATTAGATATTAAACTGTAACACATAATTCAATGCATGCCAAGAAGAGTGAGGGTTCTGCTCACAAGCTATGAGGAAATAGGGCAGACACACAAGGTAAACTGTAAAAAGTGCTTATACAGCGGCATGTTAAAGTTTGGGCACCCTGGTGAAAATTACTGTTATAGTGAACAGTTAAGCACATTGAGGATGAAATGATCTTTAAAAGGCCTACAGTTAAAGATGACACATAACCTTTGTATTTTAGGCAACAAAAAAATATTTTCATCTTTTACATTTTAAAACTTACAAAAATGTATGCATAAGTTTGGGCACCCTGCATGGTTAGTACCTGGTAGCATCCTCTTTTGAAAATATTGTAAACTCTTTTTGTAACCAGACAAGAGTCTTTCAATTCTTGTTTGAGGGATTTTCATCCATTCTTACTTGGAAAATCCTTCCAGTTCTATTAGATTCCTGGGTCATCTTGCATGCACTGCTGTGCTATTTTGAGGTCTAACCACAGATTTTCAATGATATTCTGATCAGGAGATTGTGGGGGCCATTGTAAAACCTTCAGCTTTGTGCCTTTTGAGGTAGTCTATTGTGGATTTAGACGTGTGTTTAGGATCATTATCCATTTGTAGAAGTCATTCTCTTTTCAACTTCAGCTTTTTTACAGATGGTGTTATGTTCATTTAATCCATTCTGCCCTCTACCCATGAAATGTTCCCCCTACCATTGGATGCAACACAAGTACAAAACATGATTAATCCCCCCTCATGTTTAATGGTTGGTGAGATGTTCTTTTCCTGAAATTTTGTGCCTTTTTTTCTCCGCACATACCTTTGATTATTGTGGCCAAAGAGTTCTATTTTAGCCTGTTTATTTTTTCAGCCTATTTATAGGCTGAACTGGATGGACATATGTATTTTTTAGGCCTTGCTAACTATGTTACTATGTTAAACTCATCAGTCCACAGGACTTGTTTCCAAATGCATCAGGTTTGTTTAGATGTTCTTTTGCATATTTATGACTCTGAATTTTTTGGTGAGGACTCAGGAGAGATTTTCATATGATGACTCTTGCATGAAGGCCATATTTGTGCAGGTGTCTCTAAACAGTAGAACAATGTACCACAACTCCAGAGTCTTATAAATCTTTCTGAAGATCTTTTGAAGTCAAACGGGGGTTCTGATTTGCCTCTCTAGCAATCCTACAAGCAGCTGTCACTGACATTTTGCTTGGTCTTCCATAGTTTATCTTGCCCTCCACAGTTCCTGTTAACTGCTATTTCTTAATTATATTTCAAACTGAGGAAAGGGCAACTTGAAAACACTTTTCTGTCTTCTCATATCTGTCTGCGGCTTTATAGGCCTTCACCATTTTCATTTTCAGAGTGCTAGGCAGCTTCTCAAAAGAACCAATGGCTGCTGTTTTTTGGCACAAGGTTAAAGGAGGCTGGGTGTCATGATACTTTTGCAGGATTTCTCTGGGAAAGGGGCTTCCTACCTATTCCTCACAATAGTGGGCGCCCTAGTCTATTCCTGTTCCCAGATTACCCTGAAAGGTGGGGGTGGGAATGCTTCAGAGGAAGCAATATATTTTTGAGATGTGATTAGTGAAACACATTGTGAATCTTAAAAGTAGGTAGCAAAGCAAGGTGAAACGCTACTGGATTAATGACAGCCACAATCTTTTAGAGACCGATGAACATGGGTCCCAGATTCTAAGAAGGAACCTTCAATGTAATGTTCTTCGAGGACAGCCACACCAAATCAACAACAGACAGGTCCGTACCCACCAAACATCTCCGATTTGCCATACTCTTATATTTGGACTCTATCTTCTTAAAATTATCAAGAACATCTTGCCTCACTAATGTAATAGATGAAAAAAAAACATTCCTTCTCAGGTACTCCTGAAGAATGATTCCTATTGAAGGAGCAGAATTAAGGATGAAATCCAAATGCCGTGGAAATTGGGGACTTGCCAGTGGATTCAAGACAACGGGTATTTACAGTGAACTCAGCTAGAGGTAAATAAGAAACACAATCCTCCTGATTCTCAGACACAAAACAACTAAGATATGTCTCTAGATTTTAGTTCACATGTTCAGTTTGCCCATTAGACTGTGGATGAAGAAAATGAAAGATAAACCCCAAGAGAGCACAAAATGCTTTCCAAAATTTTAAAAGAAATTGCACCCCTCAGTTGGAAACAATATCAGATGGAAACCAATGTAATTTCACAATTTCATTAATAAAAATGTATGCCAAGGTCTTGGCATTAGGTAAAGCAGGAAGCAGGCAATTATATGAGTCATCTTGCTAAATCTGTCTACCACCACCAATATTACAGTATTTCCTGCAGATACAGGTAGATTAGTAATCGAATCTACCGACAAATGAATCCAAGGTCTACAGGGAATCGTTAAAGGTTGAAGATCCCCAGATGCACAAGTATATGGGGTCTTTGAAAGTGCACAAGTGCTGCAGGCAGCTTCATACTCCCGAACATCCTGGTGCACCACAGACTACCAAAAACAATGAGTAAGAAGATATGTGGTGGCTTTACTACCAGGATGTCTGGCTAAGACCAAATGATGATGTTCATTTAAAATTTTAAGACGGAGGATCACAGGAACAAACAGTTGACCTGAAGGACAGGCAGCAGGGGCATCCCTCTGAGCCTCTACGACCTCCATCTCCAGATCAGAACATATAGTTGCAATAACTATTCCTTTCTGTAATAGAGGAGACGGTTCACAATTACCACCTCCCTTAGGAAAACGAGATAAGGCATCCACCTTAATGTTCTTATCCCTCGACCTATATTTTACAAACAAGTTGAATCTTGTGATAGTGAATATTAGTCCCAGAAGTAGAGTAAAAGACTACAATGACAGATAATAAAAATATATAGTACTTACTGAATAAGTAAAGGGAGGTCAAACAATCGAGGTCAGGTCCAGGAAATGACGCAGTACAACAGGGAAAGTCAAAGATGAAATCCAGTTCATGAGCCGAGGTGAGGAAAGCCAGAGAGACAAAACAGTTTACAGGGAGCAGGCACAGGCAAAGTCAGGTCACAAGCAAATTGTCTGAGTCCGGGAAAAGTATCAAGTCAAGCTGGGTCAGGCACAGAGCACAGAGGGATCAATGTTACACAGGTAACAGCAAGTGTGCGATTGACACTGGGTGGAGGAGCTAGCCTGCTTAAGTAGAAGACAATCAAGGAAGTGAACACAGATGATTGTAGCACAGACCCAGCACAACCAATACACAAAGAAACATCAGACAGGAACAGAGTGGAGATTGTGACAAATCTAGTGAAGAACAATGACAATCTTGCCTGTCTAGGTGTCAGACATTTTGCAGATTCCAAATACAAAAGATTTTTATGATCGGCGATTATCATCCCTTACCCCTCCAAAAAATGTCGCCACTCCTCAAAAGCCCAACTTTATTGCCAAGAGTTCCCTATTACCAATGTTATAGATTTTCTCTATCGACAATAGTTTCTTTGAATACTGTGCACACTAAGGCCATTTACTTGGAGACGAACCCTGCGACAATACAGCTCCAACCCCCACTTCTGACGTGGCAACCTCTACAATGAATGGCTGAGTGATGTCAGGCTGTATAAGAATTGGCACAGAACATTTCTTTAAAGTAGCAAATGCTTCACTTTCAGGACTAGACTATTTAGAAAAGTCAATCCCTTTCCTGGTCATATCTGTCAGAGGTTTAGCCACCACTTAAAAGTTCTTGAACTTACGGTAGTAATTGGCGAACCCTAAAAACCTTTGTAAAGCTTTAAGTCTTCAAGACGATCCCAATCCCATACTGCCTGGACTTTCGCTGGATCCATGCGAAAACTAGAGGATGATGAGTAATAACGCAAAAAAGAAATCTCCTGAACCAAAAACATACATTTGTTTGGTTTAACATATAATTGATTGTCCCTGAGTATTTGTAAGACCTGCCTGATATGTACATGATATGACTCGATGTCTGATAGACCACAACATATACACCAGCCAGGTGATAAAAAATGTCATTTACAAAGTGCTGAAAGATGGCGGAAGCATTAATCAACCCAAATGTCATCAGAAGGCTTTCATAGTGTCCCTCAGGTGTATTAAAAGCAGTCTTCCACTCATTCCCTTCCTTTATACCAATAAGATTGTATGCCCGCCTGAGATTCAGTTTAGAAATTCATTTTGCCCCAACTATCTGGTTTAAGAGTTCTGGAATGAGAGGGAGAAGATATAGATTGCGGACTGTGATCTTATTTTGTTCATGGAAATCTAGGCAGGGGCATAACCCTTGTTATTTTTCTTAAAGGGAATCTATCACCCGCTGGATGATTTTGAGCTATTTACATATAGGTAATAGAATGGTTAAAACAGTCTTACCTGTATGCCTCATAGCTGCCGTGTAGATCTTGAGAAATGCAGGTATAATGATTTATGTTAATGATTTCTTCTAGGCTCCGGGGCATTTGGTGACTGGAAGAAATCTCTGCCTCTTGACTTTAAGAGATGGACGTCCAGGCAAAAGAAAATTCGGAGTTAACAAGTCGGCTCATCATATGGTCTATCAGTTCTGGTGTCACAATGACAGCAGTGGAGGTGGTTCATATGCTTCATAATAGTGAGATCATAGACATTCATGCAAGCACCGTACGATGCACGTTACACAAATCTGGAATGGTGAGGAAGCCTCGACTTCAATATGGTCATAAGAAGTATCAGCTTGAGTTTGAAAGAAGGTATGAAAAGTAGATAGTAGAAAATTGGAAACGGGAAATTTGGAGTGATGAGATGAAAGTCAGTATACTAAATTCTGATGGGTGCAAATGGGTCTGGAAGAAACAAGAGAAAAAGGGGCTATTTGATCAAGAAATTGAAGGAACTGTCAAGTTTGGTGGAGGAAGCCTGATGACATGGGTTGTTTCACAGCCATAGGCGTTGGACATTTGACCAGGATCCATGGTGCTGAGCTATATGTGAGCTGTATGTGAGTAACCTACAAGATCAGTTACTTTGTACACTCAAATACAATGGATATTATGTTGGGATTGGAGAAGAAATTGTTCCATGACAATGAAGTAGAGGTGCTGGAATGGCCCGCACAGTCCCCTGACCTCAATCCAATCGAACGCTTATGGGTAGAGTTGAAGAAAAAACTGTATACATATGCAAAAGAATCGACCAGTATGCATCAATTTTGAGAATATGTAGAAGAGACTTGGATCAGATTTCAGTCGAGACACGTTTGAGTATGATCAAAAGCATGCCGAGAAAGATTCAGGCAGTATTGAAAGCCAAATATGGATTTACAAAATTCTAACAAAATAATAAAAATTTAGATTTGTAGGAGCAAAACCGTAACAATGCAGTCAAATGACAAGAATCTGCTAAATAATTGCAACTGGTCAAATTTATGTATGAGATAGCCAAGATTATTATCTATAAAATGATAGTAGTCTCATGTTTGAAGTAGTAGTGAATAATGATATATGGAGCCTGAAAATCAAAAGTTCAAAACATTGTTACCCTTTTGCTCATCAGTGTATCTGAGCACACAAATCTCCAATGGATCCCAAAACTTTAACATCGACCCATTTTCCTTTTTGTAAATTTTAAAATGTAATAGTTGAAAATATATATGTATTTTTTCCTAAAATACAAAGTAAATGTGTCATCTTTAATTTCAGGCCTTTGAAAGATCATTTCATCTTCAACTTGCTTAACTGCTCACAATAACAGTAATTTTGACCAGGGGTGCCCAAACTTTTACATATTACATAGTTACATAGGTTGAAAAAAGACTTACTGTGGAGAAAATAAGTATTTGATACACTGCAAATTTTGCATGTTTTCCCACCTACAAAGAATGGAGATGTGAGTAATTTTTATCATAGGTATACTTCAACTGTGAGAGACAGAATCTAAAATAAAACCCCATAAAATCACATTGTATGATTTTTACATTATTAACTAGCATTTTATTGCATTAACTAAGTATATCATACAATAGAAAAACAGAACTTAATATTTGGTACATAATCCTTTGTTTGCAATTACATTTCCTGTAGTTCTTGACCAAGTTTGCACACACTGCAGCAGGTATTTTGGTCCACTCCTTCATACAGATCTTCTCCAGATCTTTCAGGTTTCATGACTGTAGCTGGGCAACATTGAGTCTCAGCTCCATCCTAAGATCTTCCATTGGGTTAAGGTCTGGGGCCACTCCAGAACCTTGAAATGCTTCTTTCGGATCCACTCCTCAGTTGTCCTAGCTGTGTGTTTCGGGTCACTATCATTCTGGAAGACCCAGCCATGACTCATTATCAGTGCTCTTACTGAGAAAAGGAGGTTGATGACAAAATCTTGCTATATTTGACCCCATCCATTCTCCCTTCAATATGGTGCAGTCGTTTTGTCCCTTTTTCAGCAAAGCACCCCCAAAGCATAATGTTTCCCCCCACCATGCTTCACGGTTGGGACGGTGTTCACGGGGTTGTACTCATCATTCTTCTTCCTTCAAACACGACGAGTGGAGTAAATGCCAAAAAGTTTGATTTTGGTCTCATATACCCACATGACCTTCTCCCATGCCTCCTCTGGATCTTCCAGATGGTCATTGGCAATGACCGCATAGTGTGTTACTAAATACAAGGTTTGAAACTGTAATGTTGGAGTGTGAGTGATTGAATGTGTGCATAGGTGTCTTTTCATACAGGTGATCAAATACATATTTCATGCAATAAAATGCAATTTAAATTTGTAAAAATCATACAAAGTGATTTTCTGTTTTTTATTTTTAGATTCTGTCTCTCACAGATGAAGTGTACCTACTATACAAGTTAGACCTCTCCATTCTTTGTAGGTGGGAAAGCTTGCAAAATCGTCAGTTTTTAAAATACTTATTTTTCCATTTTTGGGAGTATATGCCTACTGGAGATGGACACTCTGATGTAATAGATTTTATCTGGGTCTCCACCTACAGTAGTCGTACATGCCTAAAAATGATGCACAACAGAGAGCACGTTTGTCCTGCCCGCACTATTATAGTCTACGGCCCCTTTGGCATGTACATCCAAATCCCATTTTACAGGAATCCCATTTTCAAGAACATGCAGAAAAGCGCAATGTGACGGTACCCTAAAGAGCCGATCTCACGTACTGCTTTTTTTCCTTGCTGATTTGTAGCAGTTTTAATTCGGTATCATGTCAATATTTTCACCATTTTTGCAGCATTTTTTCACCTTACAATTAAATGGGGAAAAAACATATCGTAAACATATGCAAAACTGAGGCAAAAACACAAATGTTTTACACAGCGTTTTCCCTGCCTAGAAACATATCTTGGTGCAGAAATGTCTGCTGCAAATGATTAATGTGTGATCATGCTTGAGATGGTATATAAGGTAGAAATTGCACTGCATTGATTTTGAAATATTAGGCAAAGTGCATCCTGAAAAACAACTTGATGATGTACACTTTAAGTGGTTGTCATGAATTATGATATTGATGACCCATCCTTAGGATACATCATCGATATCAGATCAGTGGGAGTAAGACAGTCAGTGCCCTCCACCGATCAGCTGGTGGCTGCCATATGTATAGAGTGAATAGAGCTGGAACAGCATGGTTCCATACAGTGTGTTGCTGCCATTCCTAAGCGCTGCAGCCCATCTCCTATTGAAGCTAAATAGAAGCTGAGTTACAGTTCTCAACAACAGGCACAAGACAATGAGCAGAGCTGTGCTTTTCCGGGTCCATTCAGTTTTTCCATCTGCTTGATCTGAGAAACAGCTGATCCATGAGGATGCTGAGTCTCGGATTCTTCACCAGTTTTGTCTCATTAAACAGATTGGTCATCAGTATCACAAGCCAGGGCAACCCCATTAAGAAGCATTGTGTGGATATTTCATGTACCTAAAATCCATGAATAGCGCAGGGGATTTGGTCTATGTCTCCACTGATTATGGCCGAGTATATTTGATTGATGCCTGTTGTGCCTTTCTGGCTTCATGACAAAAAATATGTTAAAACTGATGATAAGAGCAGCTTCCAATATTTTTCACTAGGCCCCAATATTTTCTGCTGAGGGAGACAAAAGCAAATTGGAAGGGGATGAAAACAGTCTCTCTTGTTGGCAGAAAAAGTAGAAGAGCCTTTTGCAAATCCTGTTACGAGATCCTAATTAGGAGACTGTGATTCTGTCGCTGTTGGCAGGAACCTCACAAGTGAGGCTATTTTTATGGCGTAAGATTATTGTTGCTTTAATTGCAATTAATAAGCAGAATAGAATTTGCGGCTTTGCTGAAGGCAACGATAGTCGTTACGGAGCTGGGAAATATATTGTTTACATAAATACGGGCACCATCAGATCATATGTTTATGATGATAGTAGCAGCAAATGCAAAGGCTAACATGCAGTCATCCATTCTTTTATACTTTTTATGCTTTGTTTTATTACTTTTGCTATATTACCATTTGTGCCTTCTCAATTGCTGTATACATAGTGCTAAAAAAGCTCTGCATAGGCAGAAATAGGAAGCGCTAAACCAGGAATCCTCCTCTGTTATGATTTGGTAGCTGAGGAGAGCAGGCAAAAAAGGCAATACACCAGAGAGGTTGGAATCTACTGGATTGTAGTACCCTGACTAACCACCACAACTAAAGGCAGCCGTGGAGCGTACCTACGTTGTCCTAGACGCCTCGTCACAGCCTGAGAAGCTAACTACACCTAAAGATAGAAAGAGGAAAACTTCTGCCCCGGAGCAGATCCCCAAAGAACATAGGAAGCCCCCAAACATGTAATGGCGGTTAGACAAGAGGAAATACAGACACAGACAGAAAATAGTATGAGCAAACGTTGGGGCCCAATCTTCCTAGAAAGAAAAGGATAGAAAGGACACTTACTGCAATCCAAAAAACCCTAAAAAAATACCAACTCACTAATTGCAAAAACACCTGAGATCACATGACCTCTACCACCTAAATTAGTTCTCTGGTGTAACAAAACTAAGCCGCAGCCACTGAAAAAACTGGAAAAGGCAAATGAACAAATAACAGTGGCTCAGATAAACTGAGAGGAGCACAAGCCCCCGGAGGGGACCTAGCTGACCTCCACAGAAGTGCAGGACAAAATGCAAAAAGCAAGCACAAAAATAAAAGCAGAAAATATCTTATCTGTTAGCAGAAGATGCAGGCAAGACACAGCAAGCTTCCAAGTGAACCAGGAACAAAAGTTGAGACAAGAACAATTGATCACCGGCAACCCTGATGGGAGGGAACCTCCCTTATATAAGACCAGTCTGTAACACCTGATTGCCAATCTTCACAATCTTCATTGAATAGTTCAGTACTGTTTGTAACCACCAGAGGGAGCTTCTGCTCAGAATTCATTTCTAACACATTCACAACAGTACCCCCCCTTGAGGAGGGGTCACCGAACCCTCATTTGGGCAACCAGGTCGGTCAGGATGAGCTCTGTGATACGCACGGATAGTCTCCTAGCATGGATGTCCGAAGCAAACACCCAAGAATTGTCCTCCTGACCATAACCTCTCCACTTAACCAAATATTGGAGTTTCCGTCTAGAAAAACGAGAATCAATATTTTCTCAACCACATACTCCAGATTGCCCTCAACCAAAACAGGGTCAGGAGGCGCAGCCATAGGAACCACTGGCTCGACAAACCTCTTCAATAAGGACTTGTGGAACACGTTATGGATCTTAAATGTCCCTGGAAGAAGTAAACAAAAGGAAACAGGATTAAGAATCTCCATGATCTTATAAGGTCCAATGAACCTAGGCTTAAACTTAGGAGATGCAACTCTCATAGGGATATTTCTTGAGGACAACCAGACCAAGTCCCCCACTTCAAACCGAGGACCATCAGTCCTATGCCAGTTGGCAAACCGCTGGGCCCTCTCCTGAGAGAGGGACAACCTCTCCACTACCTGGTCCAAATCTGCTGCATACGCTCCACAACAGAGTCAACACCTGGACAGACAGAAGCCTCTGTCTGTCCCGAAGAAAATCGAGGGTGAAACCCAAAATTGCAGACAAATGGAGACATCAAATTGGCAGAGCTAGCCCTATTATTAAGAGCAAACTCAGCCAAAGGCAAAAAAGAGACCCAGTCATCCTTGAAAGAAAAGGACAGGAAGGACACTTACTGCAATCCAAAAAACCCTAAAAAAATACCAACTCACTAATTGCAAAAACACCTGAGATCACACGACCTCTACCACCTAAATTAGTTCTCTGGTGTAACAAAACTAAGCCGCAGCCACTGAAAAAACTGGAAAAGGCAAATGAACAAATAACAGTGGCTCAGATAAACTGAGAGGAGCACAAGCCCCCGGAGGGGACCTGGCTGACCTCCACAGAAGTGCAGGACAAAATGCAAAAAGCAAGCACAAAAATAAAAGCAGAAAATATCTTATCTGTTAGCAGAAGATGCAGGCAAGACACAGCAAGCTTCCAAGTGAACCAGTAACAAAAGTTGAGACAAGAACAATTGATCACCGGCAACCCTGATGGGAGGGAACCTCCCTTATATAAGACCAGTCTGTAACACCTGATTGCCAATCTTCACAATCTTCATTGAATAGTTCAGTACTGTTTGTAACCACCAGAGGGAGCTTCTGCTCAGAATTCATTTCTAACACATTCACAACACTCCTCCATACTCAACGGTCAAGAGATCGCTGTGTATAGTGAAGGAGATGGAGTTGCTGAGTCATAGGAGGCCCAGACAGCTCTGCGGTGCAAATATGAGACTGCATTTCCCATGTAACTGGGGCTTATATGCCAGCCCCAGTTGCAAAGAAAATAAGAGGAAAATACAAATATTTCAAGATTTCTTTTATGACCTTATAGGGAGGGGGGAATAAATAAAATAATAAAATAAATTACAGGTAAAGAATAAATAAACAAATAAAAATAAATAAAGATACTACTGTTAATCCAAATTGTTTTACTAGCATCTCTGCACCCTGTAAATAAAAAAAAAAAATGTCTTTAAAAATATTTGGTAAAGAATGTGAAACACATTTTTAAATGTATTTTAGTAGGTCTTTGTGGTCATAAAAAAATGGGAAATACAGACATTTATTTCCTTTATTTTTCCACCAATATTGACTGATGTCAGCAAAAATAGAGAGAATACGACAGCAACATAAAAATGAAACCCCATTTATCTCAAAAATAAAATACGCAAAAATTGCTTACATTTCTGAATAACAAAAAGTTTTAGACCACATGTACAAAAAACCCGAACTGGTGAATATATGATTTTCCACTGTAATGGTAAGATCACAAATAGCAAATTGTGGCATATATTTATTTGATTGTCACAAATTAATTTAATTAGAGATACAGAAATGCGTGCACATGCGGTAGAAACAATCCCATTTTAATGCTTTAGGCTGTGTGCCCATGATGACTTTTTCGTGAATTTTTGATGCTGCTTATTTTTGCCGCATCAAAAACGTAACGTCTCACAGCTCCAACAAAGTGGGACTGTGGAGTATTTATTTTTCAACAGGACAATGACCCCAAATACACCTCCAGGCTGTGTAAGGGCTATTTGACCAAGAGGGAGAGTGATGGGGTGCTACGCCAGATGACCTGGCCTCCACAGTCACCAGACCTGAACCCAGTTGAAATGGTTTGGGGTGAGCTGGACCGCAGAGTGAAGGCAAAAGGGCCAACAAATGCTAAGCATCTCTGGGAACTCCTTCAAAATTGTTGGAAGACCATTTCCGGTGACTACCTCTTGAAGCTCATCAAGAGAATGCCAAGAGTGTGCAAACCAGTAATCAAAGCAAAAGGTGGCTACTTTGAAGAACCTAGAATATAAGACATATTTTCAGTTGTTTCACACTTTTTTGTAAAGTGTAATGTATAATTCCACATGTGTTAATTCATAGTTTTGATGCCTTCAGTGTGAATGTACAATTTTCATAGTCATGAAAATACAGAAAAATCTTTAAATGAGAAGGTGTGTCCAAACTTTTGGTCTGTACTGTACGTGTTCTCCCTATATTGTTCATGTATAGAACATGTATCTATTATAGTATATGGTGCTGTTCACATGACTTGTATTTGTAGACTATTTGTGTGGCAATACCACAAAGCCATAAAAAATAATTTAAACGGCACAAAGACAGTATGAAAAAATAATAAAAATTTTATTAACAACCAAATAATAGTATAAAATTCACATAAATATATGCAGATGGATGCCTCAAAGCAAACTAGGTAATCGCATGCAGACAGGTTGGTCACAAAAATACCACAATAAATACAAATAAATGCTATATGGTATCTCAAAAGACACAAAATCAGAGTAAGTTCAAACTAAATTGGTCTGACATTAATAGTAGTGGACCTAAGAATATCATCACATCTCCATATTAGCAATAGTACCTAAGGGCTATAAGCTGCCAGTGATAGTCCAACTGTTTAGCTGTAAAAACATGAGACCATGAAAAGTGCACAAAAAAAAATCTCCCTTACAAGCTGGAAGTTTTTTTTATACATTTTATACATGTAGAAAATGATTTTAAAAATATATTAGTTGGAGAATAAAGCTAAAAAAATACATGGTGATTCATGTCAGTCTTCTATGTTTCTGTGCAGTTTGAACTACTTGAATTAAAGGGGTTTTCTTGGACAACTTTATTTTTTTTTACTGTGGGCCTAAGAGCCAACAGGCAAGATCTCTGGAGATTGTTGAGATTTTTCAACAATTTTGATTCTCAAGTCCTCAGACAGGTCTCTTCTCCTCTTTCTGTTCTTCATGCTTAGTGTTTCGAACATAGACACACAATGCAAAGATTGAGTCAACTTATCCCCTTTTTATCTGTTTCAGATGTGATTTTCATTTTGCCCATAGTTGTTACTTGCCACAGATGAGTTTAAAAAAGCATCACATGATTGAAACAAAGTTGTTTACCCAAAATTTTGGAATGGTGCCAACAATCTTGCCATTTTGTGTGAAATTATGTCCAATTTGCCTTATTTTCACTTTTTTGTCTTGTTCCAATAAACACAAATGAAATAAATAAGTGTATAACAAAATATATGTAATTGTAATAATTTTCTGGGAGAAATACTTCATTTTCTGGAACAATTTCAAGCATGCCAACACTTTCAGCCATGACTGTACGTATATATTGCACAGCACACCCTTTATGAATTTCCCTTTCTCATTGTTTCTTAGCTACCTCATGATAAAGAACAAAGACTGTCTTGCTCTTCTATACTTAAGATGAATTTTCATATTCCCGTGTTACTGCACTGTAAAAATAAAAATGCAAAACACTTGCTGAGTGCAGACCAAATTTCTTTACTTTAAATCAGCATGACATAGGCAGTCATGTCCCATTAGTAGAGCAGAGCGGAAGAGAAGAAGTTTCTCTTTTGAGGTGACATCAGCAGAAGCCACATAATGACTGTCAGGAGCCGGCAGAGATCGGCGGCAGGCAAAATGGGCAAGTAGTTAACAATTTCCTGCCTGTTAGCTCTTAGGCCCATAATAAGAAGTTAATTAATTCAGGGGAAAAAAAACTTTAATTTTAGTATTTACAACATTTACATCTCAACTATTTTACATTTACATTCATATTTAAGATCTCTTTACAACCTGATAAAATACCAATGGCATAATCTGAGTACAATTAGTTCATTAATGGTTTCCTTAAGGCTTTTGTAGCATGTAGTTATAATTAGTGGCTTTACACACAGAGCAAGTATTTTGGATCAATTTTTATATTGCAAATGGCATGTCCAAAGCAGCTTTCAAACCACTCATGGGAAATAATTAAAAACTATACCCATTGTATAAATATTTGAAGTTAATATATTCTCTACTTGACTGCATTAAGAAAATACACATCCCCAGTGAGGTTTGAAATGAATGTGAAGATTGGAAGGTAGCGGTTAGCTGGTAAGCTCACACAGTGATGTTGCGGTGGATGCAGGCTAGATAAGACAATGTCTTACATGAATAAGAATGATTTAAAAAAGGTCAGATAATTAGAAGCAGAGAGAAAGAATTCTAAATTCTCAATTTTGTAAATTTTTCTGATATAAAGTTCTGTCTGTTCTTGATACTGTGAAAGTCATGACATTTGGACATATTTTTGCATGAAACAATAAAAATAAACTAAATTTGAAAATTAAAATAAAATTATACGCAATTCAAAAGGAAAAAGGGAAACTACTTCTCAATTGCTGATTTCGTTGTGGACCTGAGACAAACTGTATTGGATTTTCGTATCTTGTGTAATGTCTGCCTGAGGCCACAGGCTCAAAAGAATGATCACTAAGCAGGGTCAGAATTGAGAGGTCATGCCAAGGACAAAATTCAGAATTTGTAAGAATACTTAGAAAAATATTTAGAATTGAGAGTCCTCAGTGGTTGATACCTTTTAATGGCTAACTGAAAAGATGGTAACAAATTGCAAGCTTTTTAGACTACTCAGGTCTCTTCATCAGTCAAAGACTAATACAACATTTGAAGAATCACATATTTATACACAACAGGACACAGGAATAGTGCAATGGATAAGACAAGTGACATAAAGCAGAACTATCAATATGGAGAGGGATGAACAGTTGTGGCAATAAATATTGGACCAGTTCATAGATAAGGAGTGTGAAAGTTTTATTGTCCTCTGATTGGGGTCTGGTAATGTTTTGTGATGCTCCCACAGGGTCTTATGAGCAAATTCCTTAATTGATGTAAAAAGCCATAAATCCATGCGATATGTTCATTCCAGCATTGAGAGTGTCAAAGGTCGTCATCAGTTTGTATTCACAAACTCTCCTGTGTCTCTTAGATGTGAAATTACCTTTCAATACAAGTAATTTCATGTCCATCATACTATGAACAGGGATACAAAAATGTTTGGCCACAGGTAGATCCATTCTTTTTTCTCTTATTGTGTGGCGATGAGGATTCATCCTTGTTCTCAGTTTTTGCCCGATCTCCCCCACATGCAGACCCCCAGTTGGACATTTAGTACATATAATTAGGTACACCACATTAAATGTGATGCAGCTGGTGATGTACCTCGCCGGTCCAAGCCTCTCGATGAGTTTGTCGACGCGGGGCATCGGGTACGCGTCACACTTGGATACCTCATTTAGCCGACGGTAGTCATTACAAAACCTCCACTCTCCATTAGGTTTCGGCACGAGGACGATTGGGCTCGACCACCCACTCTTCGACTCCTCTATTACCCCGAGGTCTAACATCCTCTTCACCTCAGCCGAGATCACCTCCCGGCGTGCTTCCGGAATCCGATATGGCTTCAAATTCACTCGTACATGCGGTTCTGTCAGCACGTCATGCTCTATCACTTGTGTATGCCCTGGCAACTCTGAGAACAGGTCCCGATTCCGCTGTAGTAATTCTCGACACTGTTGCTTCTGGGCCGGTGATAGAGTCTCTGCAATAGTGACCTCCTCCACCTTGCCTTCTGGTGCAGCTCCCAGGCAAGGAGTTTCCACAGGTTCACGGTCCCGCCACGGCTTGAGCAAGTTTATATGATATATTTGATGCGCCTTCCTTCGGCCAGGCTGGTGGACTTTATAATTAACCTCGCTGACTTTCTCCACCACCTCGTATGGACCTTGCCATTTGGCGAGGAACTTGCTCTCGACGGTAGGGATCAGCACCAAAACACGGTCTCCAGGCTGGAACTGTCTTAGTCTCGCCGACCGGTTATAGACTCTCGCCTGGGCTTCGTGCGCCTGGAGGAGATGTTCCTTTACGATGGCATCACCTTTGACATTCTCTCCTGTAACTGGGCGACATGTTCGATGATACTCCGGTGTGGCGTGACTTTAGCCTCCCAAGTTTCCTTGGCGATGTCTAGGAGACCTCTTGGATGCCGCCCATATAGGAGCTCAAATGGAGAGAAGCCCGTGGAGGCTTGAGGAACTTCTCTGACCGAGAAAAGCAAAAATGGGAGCAGGTAGTCCCAGTCTCTCCCATCCTTTTCAACGACCTTCTTGAGCATCGCCTTTAAGGTCTTGTTGAAGCTTTCCACTAGGCCGTCCGTTTGTGGATGATAAACTGAGGTCCGCAGCTGAGTTATCTGAAGGACTCTGCAAAGCTCCTTCATCACCTTGCTCATGAAGGGGGTTCCTTGGTCTGTTAGAATCTCTTTTGGTAGACCTGTCCGAGCAAAAATATGGACCAACTCTCGGGCTATACTTTTACTGGACATGTTCCTTAGGGGAACCGCTTCTGGATACCGAGTCGCATAGTCCATGACGACCAGGACATATTGGTGGCCTCGAGCTGATTTGACTATGGGGCCCACGAGGTTCATGGCAATCCTCTCAAAGGGAACCTCTATCACAGGTAGTGGAACTAAGGGGCTACGGAAGTGGGAGGAGGGAGCGGTTATTTGGCAGGTGGGGCAGGACCTACAAAAGTTTTGAATTTCTCGATAACACCCTGGCCAATAAAACCTCCTCAGTATCCTCTCCTGAGTTTTCTCGACCCCTAGGTGTCCCCCCAGAACATGTGAATGGGCCATGTCTAGCACCCGCCGTCTGTATGGCCCCGGCACTAATAGCTGATCCACTATCTCACTGCCCCTCAGTTTGGCCACCCGATATAGCAATTCCCCCCGTACTGCAAAGTGGGGGAATCTGGTGTCGGCCCCCGGCTCTTGGGCAACCCCATTACATACAGTAACCTGGTCGAATGCCCCTTTTAAGGTCAGGTCTCGAACTTGAGCAGTCCCAAAGTTCTCTCTGGACATATCTAACGCAGGTAGGTCGGCCTCCTCGGTCACCGTCTCACCCTCATCACCGACAAGGACGCACAGTGGGAACTCCTCTCTCTGAGACTCTGTCGGGGGTTCTTCTTCAAGGATCTCGCTTTTCCCCATGCTACTTAGTCCAGTTCCCTTCCCCCACAAGTCCCAGAATAAGGAAAAATCACGGCCCAATATGACGGGATGTATCAGGTCCTTTACCACCCCGACTTCATGGGACTGGGCACCACAGTCTGTCCCCACTGTTACTGTGGCCACGGGATAGTCCTTGGCGTCACAATGGATGCACCGAACACCCAGGGTTTTGGAAGGGATCAACTGGTGGGGAAGGGATGCTCTGATCAAGGTTACCAGACTCCCAGAGTCCAACAGCCCAAGCACTTTTATTCCATTAATAGATACTGCACACGCCTGCGGTCCCTTGCCGGGTCGACAGTCCACGCTACAGGCTGGAAAGGCATAATAGGAGACCCGTATGCCTAGGCTGCAGTCCATGGGCTCAGGGGATATTTGACACTTGGCGGCTACATGTCCAGGGTTGTGACATCGCCAGCAAACTATATCTTTCCCAGTTGTTCTAAAGGCCCCTTCAACAGGAGTGGGACGCCCCCCAGTGGTGGCTCTAGACCCCTTCCGTGGTGAACCCACCCCCTTTTGGGTATCCTGTTGTGAATGGGTTTGAGATGAGTTCTGAGCAGAGGCTTCCTCTGGTGGTTACAAGCGGTGCTGGTCTGTCCAGTGAAGATTGTGAGGACTGGGAATCAGGTGTTACTGACTGGTCTTATATAAGGGAGTCACCTTCCCATCAGGGTTGCCGGTGATCAATTGTTCTGGTCTGAATCCTTCATTCCTGTTTCCCTTGTAGCCTGCTGTGTCGTGTCTGCATCTCCTGCTAACAGATAAGACATTTTCTTCTTTTTGTTTTTTGTGCTATATTTTTGCATTTTGTCCTGCACTTCTGTGGGGGCCTTCAGGGTCCCCTCCGGGGGCTTTTGCCCTCTCTGTTTAGTTCAACCACTGATGTTTGTACTTTTGCTTTTTCCAGTTTTTTCAGTGGCTGCTGTTTTGATTTTGTTACACCAGAGAACTAATTTAGGTGGTAGAGGTCGTGTGATCTCAGGTGTTTTTGAAATTAGTAGAGTTGGTGCTTTTCAGGGTTTTCTGGGATTGCAGTAAGTGTTCTTCCTATCCTTTTCTATTTAGCTAGTTTGGGCCCCAACGTTTGCTCATACTATTTCCTGTCTGTGTCAGTATTTCTTCTTGTCTAACCGCCATTACATGTTTGGGGGCTTTCTATTATCTTTGGGGTTCTGCTCCGGGGCAGATAGCTTTCCTATTTCTATCTTTAGGTGTAGTTAGTTTCTCAGGCTGTGACGAGGCGTCTAGGACCAACGTAGGAACACTCCACGGCTGCCTCTAGTTGTGGTGGTTAGTCAGGGTACTGCAATCTCATAGATTCCAACTGCTCTGGTGTATTGCCTTTTTTGCCTGCACTCCTCAGCTGCCTAAACATAACAGTATCACCGGCCCAAAAGTTGAAAATTGTATGGTACTCACAGAAGGGAAAAAATATTGTGAAAGAAAAAAGGTTGTCAGAGTTGTCAGAGATATTTTTCTGTTTGTTGCTTTTTTTTCCCTCTGTATCTCTGGGTGCTGGGGAGGATCTTTTCTCTCAATGGAGTTTGCACAGTTGTCTGGCCGTGTGGATCAGCTTGCCGCTGAGGTTCGGAGTATTGCTATCTATCTTGCTGGGTTGCCTGTTGTGGAACCTAGGATTCCCATGCCAGATTTGTTTTTAGGGGATCGAGCTAAGTTTCAGAATTTCAAAAATAATTGTAAATTGTTTTTTGCCTTAAAATCTAAGTCCTCAGGGAACGCAGCGCAGCAGGTTCAAATTATCATCTCTCTCCTGCGTTGCTATCCTCAGGATTGGGCTTTTTCCCTGACACCTGGGGATCCTGTTTTGAGTGATGTTGATGCATTTTTTCAGGCTTTGGGGTTATTGTACGATCAGCCTAATGTCACTGATCAAGCTGAAAAAGCCTTGTTGGCATTAAATCAGGGGCTTTATGACGCTGAGTTATACTGTCAGAGATTCCGTAGGTGGGCAGTCCTGACCAAATGGAATGACGACGCTTTGACAGCCCTTTTCCGGAAGGGTCTGTCAGATAATGTAAAGGATGTTATGGTGGGATTCCCTGTCCCCTCTGGTCTCAATGATTCTATGTCATTAGCGATTCAAATTGATAGACGTTTGCGTGAGCGGAGAAGTATGCGTGGAATAGTGTTGCCTTGTGAACCAGCTTCTGAACCCATGCAGTGTGATAGAGTGGTGTCTGGGGCACAGCGTCATGAGTTTCGAAAGCGCAATGGGTTATGTTTCTACTGTGATGATGCCTCTCATGCTATTTCAGTCTGCCCTAAGCGGGGAAGACGTTTTGCACACTCAGTTGTCTTGGGTAGTATTCAGACTAAGTTTTTATTAACTGTCACTCTGATATGCTCTCTGTCCTCATTTTCTGCTCAGGCTTTTGTTGATTCTGGAGCAGCTATTAACCTGATGGATTATGATTTTGCTAAACGTTGTGGGTTTCCCTTGATACCCCTACAGAAGTCTATTCCCCTACTGGGGATCGATTCTACCCCTTTGGCTGAGAATAAACCCCAGTTTTCTACTCAGGTGATAATGAGGGTTGAACCTGATCACCAGGAGTGCTGCAAATTTTTGGTTCTGTATAATCTGCATGACATTATCGTGCTGGGTTTCCCTTGGTTACAGTCTCATAATCCTGTTTTGGATTGGAAATCTGTGTCTGTAACCAGTTGGGGCTGCCAATGTGTTAATACCAACACTCCTGTTTTTTCTGCCTCCCCCCAGGCTCAGGATGTTCCTGACTTTTTGATTGATTTTTCTGATGTGTTTAGCGAGAGTAAGTCTGCGTCCTTGCCTCCCCATAGGAGCTATGACTGCGCTATTGAATTGGTGCCGGGTAGTAAATTCCCTAAAGGTCGCCTTTTTAACTTGTCTGTACCTGAACATGACGCTATGCGGTCTTATATCAAGGAATCATTGGAGAAGGGTCATATCAGACCATCCTCTTCGCCCTTGGGTGCCGGTTTTTTCTTTGTGGCCAAGAAGGATGGTTCATTAAGGCCGTGTATTGATTATCGTCTCTTGAACAATATTACTGTGAAATATCAATACCCGTTACCCTTGATTTCTGACCTGTTTTCCAGGGTGAAAAACGCTACTTGGTTTACCAAGCTTGACCTCAGGGGGGCGTATAACCTTATTCGCATTAAGCACGGGGATGAATGGAAGACGGCATTCAATACCCCTGAAGGGCATTTTGAGTACCTAGTGATGCCCTTTGGGCTCACTAATGCTCCTTCCGTCTTCCAGTCCTTCATGAATGACATTTTCAGGGATTTTGTGGACAAATTTCTGATTGTTTATTTGGATGATATCTTGATTTTTTCTAATGACTGGGACTCTCATGTGAAACATGTTCGAACTGTGTTCCAGATTTTGAGAGAGAATGCTCTGTATGTGAAGGGATCAAAGTGTCTTTTTGGCGTACAGAGGATCTAATTTCTGGGATTCATTTTGTCCCCATCTGTTATTGAAATGGACCCGGTCAAGGTTCAGGCCATCTGTGATTGGGTCCAACCTACTTCATTAAAGGCTCTTCAGAGATTTTTGGGTTTTGCCAATTTTTATCGTAAATTTATTGGTAATTTCTCGGTTATTGTTAAACCATTAACTGATTTGACCAGAAAGGGTTCTGATGTGGTGAACTGGCCTCCTGAGGCAGTCTCTGCATTTCAGGAACTTAAGCAGAGATTCACTTCTGCTCCTGTTCTACGGCAGCCTGATGTTTTTCTGCCATTTCAGGTGGAGGTTGATGCCTCTGAAATTGGGGCAGGTGCCGTTTTGTCCCAAAAAGATCCAGAGACCTCTAAAAGTAACCCTTGTGCCTTTTTCTCTCGAAAATTTTCTCCTACTAAACGTAATTATGACGTGGGTAATCGGGAGTTATTGGCCATGAAGTGGGCTTTTGAAGAGTGGAGACATTGGCTGGAGGGAGCCAAACATCAGGTGGTGGTCCTTACGGACCATAAGAATCTGGTCTATCTGGAATCTGCCAAGCGACTCAATCCTAGACAGGCCAGGTGGGCCTTGTTTTTCACACGTTTTAATTTTGTGGTTTCCTTTCTTCCTGGCACTAAGAATGTTAAGGCGGATGCCCTCTCGAGGAGTTTCCTTGCGGACTCTCCTGAGTTATCTGATCCTTCTGTTATTTTGAAAGAGGGTGTAGTTCTTTCCGCCATCTCGCCCAATTTGAGACTTGCTCTGGAGGGGTGTCAGGAGGATAGGCCCGAGTGCTGCCCTGTTGGAAAATTGTTTGTCCCGGACCAGTGGAAGAAGAGTGTGATGTCTGAGATTCATTGTTCCGCATTGGCTGGGCATCCCGGAATTTTTGGTACCAGAGACTTGGTTAGTCGGTCCTTTTGGTGGCCTACCTTGTCTCGTGATGTCAGGGAATTTGTGCAGTCCTGCGGGACTTGCTCTCGCTCCAAGCCTTGCTCTCGCTCTAGTGGTTTGTTGATGCCATTGCCTGTGCCCAAGAGACCATGGACCCATATCTCTATGGATTTCATTTCCGACCTTCCTGTTTCTCAGAGAATGACCACCATCTGGGTAATTTGTGATAGGTTTTCCAAAATGATACATCTTGTGCCATTACCTAAGTTGCCTTCCTCCTCTGAATTGGTGCCGTTGTTCCTTCAGCACGTGGTTCGTTTGCACGGCATTCCTGAGAACATTGTGTCTGACAGAGGAGTCCAGTTTGTTTCCAGATTTTGGAGGACTTTTTGTTCTAAACTGGGTGTTCAATTGTCTTTGTCCTCGGCATTTCATCCTCAGACCAATGGTCAAACTGAGAGAACAAACCAGACATTGGAGACTTATCTAAGATGCTTTGTGTCTGCTGATCAGGATGACTGGGTCTCTTTTTTGCCTTTGGCTGAGTTTGCTCTTAATAATAGGGCTAGCTCTGCCACTTTGATGTCTCCGTTTTTCTGTAATTCTGGGTTTCACCCTCGATTTTCTTCAGGACAGACGGAGGCTTCTGTCTGTCCAGGTGTTGACTCTGTTGTGGAGCGTATGCAACAGATTTGGGACCAGGTAGTGGAGAGGTTGTCCCTCTCTCAGGAGAAGGCCCAGCGGTTTGCTAACCGGCATAGGACTGATGGTCCTCGGTTTAAAGTGGGGGACTTGGTCTGGTTGTCCTCAAAGAATATTCCTATGAGAGTAGCATCTCCTAAATTTAAGCCTAGGTTCATTGGACCTTATAAGATCATGGAGATTATTAATCCTGTTTCTTTTCGTTTGCTTCTTCCAGGGACATTTAAGATCCATAACGTGTTCCACAAGTTCTTGTTGAAGAGGTTTGTTGAGCCAGTGGTTCCTGCTGCTGTGCCTCCTGACCCTGTTTTGGTTGAGGGCAATCTGGAGTATGTGGTTGAGAAAATATTAGATTCTCGTTTTTCTAGACGGAAACTCCAGTATTTGGTTAAATGGAGAGGTTATGGTCAGGAAGACAATTCTTGGGTGTTTGCTTCGGACATCCATGCTAGGAGACTTATCCGTGCGTATCATAGAACTCATCCTGACCGACCTGGTTGCTCAAATGAGGGTTCGGTGACCCCTCCTCAAGGGGGGGGTACTGTTGTGAATGGGTTTGAGATGAGTTCTGAGCAGAGGCTTCCTCTGGTAGTTACAAGCGGTGCTGGTCTGTCCAGTGAAGATTGTGAGGACTGGGAATCAGGTGTTACTGACTGGTCTTATATAAGGGAGTCACCTTCCCATCAGGGTTGCCGGTGATCAATTGTTCTGGTCTGAATCCTTCATTCCTGTTTCCCTTGTAGCCTGCTGTGTCGTGTCTGCATCTCCTGCTAACAGATAAGACATTTTCTTCTTTTTGTTTTTTGTGCTATATTTTTGCATTTTGTCCTGCACTTCTGTGGGGGCCTTCAGGGTCCCCTCCGGGGGCTTTTGCCCTCTCTGTTTAGTTCAACCACTGATGTTTGTACTTTTGCTTTTTCCAGTTTTTTCAGTGGCTGCTGTTTTGATTTTGTTACACCAGAGAACTAATTTAGGTGGTAGAGGTCGTGTGATCTCAGGTGTTTTTGAAATTAGTAGAGTTGGTGCTTTTCAGGGTTTTCTGGGATTGCAGTAAGTGTTCTTCCTATCCTTTTCTATTTAGTTAGTTTGGGCCCCAACGTTTGCTCATACTATTTCCTGTCTGTGTCAGTATTTCTTCTTGTCTAACTGCCATTACATGTTTGGGGGCTTTCTATTATCTTTGGGGTTCTGCTCCGGGGCAGATAGCTTTCCTATTTCTATCTTTAGATGTAGTTAGTTTCTCAGGCTGTGACGAGGCGTCTAGGACCAACGTAGGAACGCTCCACGGCTGCCTCTAGTTGTGGTGGTTAGTCAGGGTACTGCAATCTCATAGATTCCAACTGCTCTGGTGTATTGCCTTTTTTGCCTGCACTCCTCAGCTGCCTAAACATAACAGTATCCCAGTAGGGAGAAATTACTGCATCCGGTTTCCCAAGAGATCTCTCAACTACCTGGTACCTCTCTACCAGGCCGATAAAGTCATCTGCGTTCTGGGGATCACCCTGGGCAACCCAGGTCTGTACTGACTTGGGAAGGGAATGCATGAATCTATCAATCACCACCCGCTCAACCATCTGGGCCGGAGTGGAGGACTCCGGTTGTAGCCACTTCTGAACAAGATGCAATAGGTCAAACATCTGCGAACGAGGGGGTTTGTTGCTAGCATACGCCCAGTGATGAACTCGCTGGGCTCTTACTGCCATATTTACTCCCAGACGTGCTAAGATCTCTGTCTTTAGTTTGGGATATTCCTTAGCATCTTGCAGCGCCAAGTCAAAATACGCTTTTTGGGGTTCACCCGATAAATATGACGCCAGAACCTCTGCCCACTGTGCTGGTGGAAGTCTCTCCCGATCAGCCACCCTCTCAAAAACAGTCAGAAATGCTTCTACATCATCCCCAGGGGTCATCTTCTGCATGGCCCGCCTTACCGCCTTCCTGACGTGAGAATCATCAGTCGGCCCTGGGGTTGGGGTGGCCGCCCTGCTCTGGATGGTGTCCGCCAAAAGCTGTATCTGCTGTTGCGCCTCCTGCTGGTGCTGCTGCTGCGACTTTTGCTGCAACTGGATCTGCTGAAGCAACAGTTTGGTCGTCTCCTGGTGCTGCTGCTGCATGCTCTGCTGGGCCTGCTGTATGCTCTGCTGGCTCTGTAGGTGTTGCTGCTGTATGCTCTGCTGGGCCTGGACCAGGTGCTTAACGAGCTCCTCCATGCTGCCGGACTTCTCTAGCTGTCTGGCAGCCTTCACCCAGGACATCCACCGGTCTTTGTGGCAGGTACACGTGTTCCTGGAATCCTGCACGCACTCTCACACCAACTGTGGTAAGACGACTCGCTCGGCTCTCCTGAAGGCACACTCAGGACACACGTTCTCTGGGTTTTCTTTCTGCTGGTTTATTATCAGCCATAAACTCATGCAGGTTTCGCAGGAAAAGTAAACATGACCCCTCTGGGTTAAACAGGAAAAACATAAAAAAAACAAACAATAACTCAGTCCATAGATGAGTGGGTTCCGCCCGCTCTTGGTAGCATAAACTGCACTGCTAAAGTCCTTGTGGAAAGCTCTCCAGCTTCCACTATACTGCCTGGAGACTTTCCTCTCCAGACCACACCAGAGAAAAAAAAACAGGACTGAGCTTTTATACATTGCTCAGCCACACCCTGAGGGGAGGTAGGGGGAATGCGTCCCGCCCTCTCGCCATTCCCATAAAACCGCACACCCTTTAACAGAGTAAACCTACCAGCATATAACATGCTGGCAGATAAATAAAGCAGGTCTAAGTTCACACAGGAGAGCATCCTGTGTGACACATACCTCCCTTCACATATAAAACCAGTGACACGGTCACACCATTAAAAGGTATCAACCACTGAGGACTCACAATTCTAAATATTTTTATATCTACTGGCTAACACAATACTAAGATACACATCTTTCCTGTAAGAATACTTAGAAACAAGTCGGGGTCAAAACAGGAATACACTAAACCAAACAGGAGCAGAAGACCCTCAAATAGCTATGGATAACACTAAGCTATACCTGGCAGCTTCCAGCAGTAAGTAAGCTGGAAGCCTTAGTAGGGTGTGATGCTCTCAAACTGACTGGAGCAGGGAGCTGATAACTTCAGTTTGAAGCACACACACTAGTGTTGAGCGATACGATACTGCAAATATCGGGTATCGGCCGATATTAGCTCTATCGGCCTTTCGATTCCGAGTACCGATATTTTCGTCATATCGGATACCGGAATCGGATTTGTCACTGTCACTGTGAGTGTCCGTCGGTCGGGTCTGTCAGGAGTCAGCGGCACTTACCTGGCAGAAGATCTCCGGCGGTCACGTCCTGGACTGCTTGATGGCCGCCATTATCTTCTCCCTGGCGGTCACATGCAGTTTTTTCGCGATAACTGCAGTGACTGCAGGGTAATCCCGGCCTTAAACCAGTCCGATGACGTCACCGCCGGGAGGCAGGTAATCAGCTGTGCTGCGCCGGGATGACAGGCTCTGCCTGTCATTCTGATGTAGCAGAGCTGGATCATCGTGGGACACTCGTTACTATGGACTGCGTCGGACAGGTGGTATACTGCTGGGTTTTTTTTTCATTTTTTTACAGGAGATCGATGGCGTCGCAGGATGAGACTGTAATAAAAGTAATGAAAACTGTGTTGTGTTTTTTATTAAATTAAAAAACTTTTTTATGAACATTCACCCGTCCGGGTACATCAACAATTTAACTATTTACATACAGGGACCCTGTCCGGGTTATTTATAATTCTTTGGCAGGGGTGTTCCAGGTACCACCTGGTACTCTTCTGATGCTTGCCAAACATCCGAGACACCAAGGACCACCAGGACCTGATGACGTCGTGTGGCCTGTACAGTCAAGTCGTGACCCGCTATCTGTGTCTGTGTGGCCACCTCTTTCATCTCCCTCCGCTTCTGGAGCCCTATGTCCCGGACTGAACGAACCCCAGGGGGCCTAACAGGCGCCGGGTACGGGCCAGCTATCATTATCATGTCCATAGCTGGGGCTGCTGAGGAGACCACTGAGGGAGGCTGGGGAGATTTACGGCGTGGGGTGGGCACTTGTGCAGAGGCCTGGATGTGGGAGGCTGAAGGCTCCGAGGGTCTCACAGGTTCCTGACACTCTGGGGAGTAGGGGTCGCACCTGGTAACATTTAGGGCGTACCATCCATTGTAACCCCAGTGTCGGGTGTAAGTCACCAAGTCTCCTGGCAACAGGTCCCTCCCCGGGTGTCCTTCTGGGAGGTGAGTCTCCACGTCCCGCCGGGTCACAAACACTTCTAAATAAAGTCCAGGCTCCTGGATTAAGCCCCAACCACCTTTTAACTTAAAGTTCCGTACTGCACCCTTACGCCGCGGCTCCCACAGGGTTCCTTTATCTTTTCTCATCCGGTCCTTATCTGCCCGGTCCTTCTCCAGGTGATGTTGCCGAAGCTTTTGGGATTCTCGCTGCTCCCTTTGTCGCTCTGCTTCCCGCTCCCGACGTCTCCACTCTTCCTCCTGACGCCGGTTGTAATTCTCCTCCACCAGCATCTCCATGTCTCACCCATCAAACTGCAGCTTACGATGTCCGGTTTGCGGCAGCTCTCCTGGTGCCCGACAGTCCTGGCGGCGCTCACCTGCGGAGGAAGCAGCCGGCTCTGGAACAGATGACAGTCGGGGCTCCGGTACAGACAGGTAGACCTCTGGTGCCTGCGCGGCCTCCTCCATGAGGACGGGTGTCGCTTCTTCTGTCTCAGCGACGGGGGCAGACAGCGGGATCTGGGGTGCTGCCGGTGCAGAGTTTTTTGCAGGAACGGGTGCCTCCACTGCGACAACGTCAACCGGATCACATTGCAAGGGCTGGGATGCCCGCACGGACTCCTCTACTAGAACGGGTGCCTCACCTTCCGGTACAGACACTTCAGGTAAGAGGGATTGGCGCCGCTCCAAGTTTAGTTTTAGGGCACGCCAGCTGGCTTCCATCCTGGCGACCTCCTCCCGGTGCCGGGCCAGGCCTCTTAGGGTATCCTCCGCTTCTTGCAGCGTAGGAGGGTTTCCAGGCCGGGTGCCCAACGGTGGTTCCGTGGCGATCGGGTCGCTTCCGTGGGGGGAGAGCTCTGACTGCTCCATCCCTTCACACTTCTGCTCGTGTCCATTAGCCATCTCTGCCAAGTCACATGTGTCATTAGCATCTGGAGAGGGCCCCTCTTTTGTAGTGAGACGGGACCTTCGTGTTAGTTTCCGCACACTGAGGAGGATGAGGAGGCGGAACTGAAGAGCTGTGGGGCACGATCCTACATTGCAGTAACATTTAGAGTGGTCGGCCATCGTTTTCGCGCCACTGAGTGAGTGTACACCCACGAAGAGCACGCCCTTCTTCTTCACCAGTACCTTGTCGTGACGCAGATATGGCGGAAAAATGGCAAATACATTCTCTGATGATTTTAGCAATTCTCAAGCACAAAACCAGTTCAATTCAGGCACACAGGACTCGCTTATAGCGAGCTACAGAATCCTGTTCGTGACGCCCAAGTTGAGTCGCACAGAGCCAGAGGTTTTGGGGTACTCGGCACCGAGCCCGTCGACTTCTATGGGGTATGTCACGGCTTTACCCGGCAATTGAATCAGAGTCTATTTTACTATGTAGAAGTGTATAAACTATAAATATATGTATATATGTATGTCACAATGACATGTATATATATATATATATATATATATGTATTCTATGTGTGTATATTTTGTGTTTACAACGAAAGAAAGGGTTTTTTTTGTTGCGATATTTTGTTCCCATAGACTTACATGGGACTTCCGGTATCGGAATCGGATATCGACGATATTTAGTGATATCGGCGATACCATTCCGATCCGATATTTTTAGATATCGAGCAGTATCGCTCAACACTAACACACACCCATACTGCCAGACAGGTCCATGCTACTCTAACCTTTGTGGCTGGACAGAGCCCAGCATCCAGAGTTTCTGATTCTGACTTTTCTATCACTAGCGCCGATTGCAGAGTGAACACGGCGACGCTTGGCGACAGAAGTGGAAGTTGCATGAGCAGATCCTGGTGGAGATGTGACATCTTCGAAGGGCTGTCTGGGACTTTAACTCCTTAACGAACAGAGGTATGTTTGGTTTTGCATTTTCATTTTTTGCTCTCCTTCCCACAGCCATAACTTTTTTATTTTTTGGTCAAAATGGCCATGTGAGATCTTGTTTTTTGCAGGATGAGTTGTAATTTTGAACGACACCATTGATTTTAACATATCATGTACTGGAAAATGGGAAAAAATTCCAAGTGCGATGAAATTGCAAAAAAAGTGCAATCCCACAGTTGTTTTTTTTTATCATGTTGACTAAATGCTAAAACTTTATTTAAGTGGTGAAAAAATATTCCAAAGTTTGTTAAAAAAAACTAAATTTGCGCCGTTTTCCAATACCTGTAGTGCCTCCATTTTTCGTGATCGAGTTGGGTGAGGGCTTAATTTTTGCATGCGGATCTGATGTTTTTTAAGATACCATTTTGGTTTGTATAAGTTCTTTTAATCACCCGTTATTTTGCTGCTATGTTGTGACGACCAAAAAACGTTATTTTGAGGTTTTGACTTTTTTTTGCTACGCCATTTACCAATCAGATTAATTATTTTTATAGCTTGATAGATCAGGCAATTCTGAATGCAGCGATGTGAAATATGTGTATGTTTGATTTTTTTATTGTTTTATTTTGAATGGGGCGTAAGGGGGGGGTGATTTGACCTTTTATATTTTTTTAAAAACTTTTTTTACTTTTAGCATGCTTCAATAGTCTCCATGGGAGACTAGAAGCTGCCATAATCCGATCGACTGTGCTACATACTTGCGATGATCAGATCACCTGTATCTAGCAGAATTGCTCACTTGCTATGAGTGCCGACCACCAGGTGGTGCTCATAGCAATCTGGCAGTATCAACCATAGAGGTCTGCAGGAGGCCTCTGGTTGTCATGCCAACCCATCGGTGACCCGCGATCACGTGACGGGGCCGCAGATGGGCTGGATTTCTGGCGCGCTTGTGAGAATCACGCGTTAAATGCCGCTGTCAGAGATTGACAGTAGCATTTAACTAGTTAACAGCCGCAGGTGGATCGCAATTCCATCAATGGCTGTTAGAGGTACATATCAGCTGTTCAAAACTCAGTGCCGGAGCCCACATCAAAGGGAGGGAGTCCGACATCGGCGGATTATTATGCCCGATGTCGGAAAGGGGTTAACATTGATGGCCTATCCTTAAGATAGTCCATCAATATGTGATCGGTGGGAGTGCAACATGCAGAACCCCCACTGATCAGCTGTTCACTGTGTCAGAACTGCATATACATGCCTTATTCCATTGACTGAGCTGTGCTGTGCAGCTTTCCAACTGAACAGTTCTGACATGGGGAACAGCTGATTGGTAGGTGTGTCAGGTATTGAACCCCACCAATCAGACATTGATAACTTATAAGGAAAGGTCAGCAATATTAATATCCTGGACAACCAATTAAATTCTTAGCAGATAAACAGTTCAGTGATTTTAGTTAATTGATGTTACAGTGTTTTTTACTGGGAGGTGTACAGTTGTGCTCAAAAGTTTACATACCCCTGCAGAATTTTTGCTTTGTTGGCCCTTTTCAGAGAATATGAATGATAACAGCAAAACTTTTTCTCCATTCATGGTTAGTGGTTGGGTGAAGCCATTTATTGTCAAACTACTGTGTTTTCTCTTTTTAAATCATAATGACAACCCAAAACATCCAAATGACCCTGATCAAAAGTTTACATACCCCATTTCTTAATACCGTGTATTACCCCCTCTAACATCAAGGACAGCTTGAAGTTTTTTGTGGTAGTTGTGGATGAGGTTCTTTATTTTCTGAGATGGTAAAGCTGCCCACTCTTCTTGGCAAAAAACCTGCAGTTATTGTAAATTCCTGGGCTGTCTAGCATAAACTGCACGCTTGAGATTTCCCCAGAGTAGCTCAATCATATTGAGGTCTGGAGACTGAGATGGTCACCCCAGAACCTTCAATTTGTTCTGCTGTAGCCATTGACAGGTCGACTTGGCTTTGTGTTTTGGATCGTTGTCATGTTGAAACGTCTAAGTACGTCCCATGCGCAGCTTCCGGGTTGATGATTGCAAATTTGCCTCAAGTATTTGCTGATAACATGCTGCATTCATATTTCCTTCAACTTTGACCAAGTTTCCTGTGCCTTTGTAGCTAACTCATCCCCAAAACATCAGCGATCCACCTTCGTGCTTTTCAATAGGAATGTTGTTCCTTTCATCATGGGCCTTGTTGACCTCTTTCCAAATGTAACGTTTATGGTTTTGGCCAAAAAGTTCAATTTTGGTCTCATCACTAAAAAAAGACGTTGTTCCTGAAGTTTTGAGGCTTGTCTCTGTGCTGTTTTGTGTATTATAGGTGAGATACTTTGTGGCATTTGCGCAGTAATGGCTATTTTCTGGCGACCATGCAGCCCAGAATACCAATGAGACAACCGCTCACAGCCTACCAATTCATGGAGGGGGCGTTTGCTTGGTATATTAATGCGCAATGAAGACTTGTATGCAGCGCTGTTCACACAATGGAAATGAACAGCATCCAGGTTATCAGCCTATTAGTGACGCCCTTCTATTGGATCAGGCAGACTGCCCAGCGCTATCCAAATGCATCCCATGTGAACAGACACGACAGTTTACAAGACCGAATGGGCCCAACTGCACCCTGAAAAAAGTGCAAAAAACACATATAAAAATATGTGAGGATTAGTTAATATTTTGGCCAAAATACCCAAGCTCGTAACCCACGTCACGGGTCCCCACGATTACTAGTCCTAACACTAAACAGAAATAGCACAAAAAGAGGACTTAAAAATCCTCCAAAAATTCAAAAACACAGCAAAAAGGCAGAGATGCTTACCACACACTGATTACAAGCAAACAGGTCACAGGTGAGGATATTACCTTTAGCAGCCAGTCAAACCCATTTGTGTCAACGTCTGTGCATGTTATCAGGCCAAAATCACCAGGGTATGTAAACTTTTGATCAGGGTAATTTGGATGTTTTGGGTTGTCATTATGATTGGAAAAGAGAAAACACAGTAGTTTGACAATAAATGGCTTCACTCAACCACTATCCATGAGTGGAGAAAAAGTTTTGGTGTTATCATTCATATTCTCTGAAAAAAGGCCAAAAAACCAAGAATTCTGCCGGGGTATGTAAACTTTTAAGCACAAATGTATAAAGTGACGTTATAATACCACTTTGTACCTCTCTCCAATTGCAATTCCAGTCTTGGCTGTAATCAAACCCATTTTTCCTTGATTGACACCCTACTGGTCAAAAGTACGTCTCCTCCCTTGTCTCAGCCTACCATCCTACCCGTGCCCTCAGTTCTGCTAATGACCTGAGGTTAGCATCCTCAATAGTCAGAACCTCCCACTCCCGTCTCCAAGACTTTTCACGTGCTGTGCCAATTCTTTGGAATGCACTACCCAGGTTAATACGATTAATCCCCAATCCCCACAGTTTTAAGTGTGCCCTAAAAATGCACTTGTTCACACTGGCCTACCACCTCAACGCATTAACCTAACTATCCCTGTTGACCCATTCAAATTTTTTTTTACCATAATCAGGTACCTCGTATTATATTCTCACCTGTTTTATGCATTTAATAGCCCTCTGTGTCTGTACTGTTACATACTTTGGCTGTTAACTGGTTCATGCAGAATTACCTGAACACCTGACATGAACACTATGGCTGGTCCGAACAATGAAAGCAATTGTTACCTTCCACCTTTTGTGTCTCCCTTTTTCGCTATAGATTGTATAGAGTATACAATAATTGTGTTGTGGTTTTGCAGCTTTCAGTTGAATCATTAATGCTCATTGTGGGAGAATGAACTGTATTACTTGGGAAATACAGAAGCCATTATGCAGAAATCATTATTATCATCATGGAAGATTACAGGAAGAGAAACTTTCACACACGAACCTAAGAGATTATACATATGAATCTAGAGAAACGATATGCATATAAATATACACAAACTATAGAAGATAACACAATGCCATCTGCTGTCTTCTCAATCTGCTCAAGACAGTTCCTCCACAACATAAGCCTGCGTCTATTGAATACTCTCAACTCATTTTTCATAGTGTAAACTGCAGCCATGAAGGAGTGAACTTCATAAGATCACAATACTTTGATAAAACCTTCTGTCCAAAACATCCATTTATATTAGCGTATCCAGGATTTGCAAAGAAAACATTGTCTATCCAATTTCTCCACCTTCATCGTTCTGATTGGTTGACACTGGACCAGAGAGTCAATAAATTCATGCTGTTTGTGTCAATTAGTGAAACGTCCTTCAGCATGGTGCAACAGAAATCTGTATCCGTCTGATAAAGCAATGTTGTTTGACTGCTCAGTGATCCAATTGACTGGTGTTGCATACAACAGTCTTAATGAAAAGACCTCTGGGGTGCATCTGACAACTGGTGTGCACCTCCATCAAAAGTGTTAAGGTACTGCCACACTTAGCGATCTCGTTAGCGATCACGATAACGACGCAATCGTTGGTGTGATCTCTTTTAGGTCGCTAGTAGCTGCCAAACAGGAGATCTCATAAACGACTCATCAGCAGTCAGCGATCTCTTTAACGACTTTGGCGGTCGTTAGGATCTGTCAGCATGTACTGAGCTCTTCTGATTCATAGGAATTTCCAGCATCGCTCCTGCTCTCTGCGTCCTGCTAGCCTGCTTTGCAACTTCTACGATCCTCTCTGTGACGCAAAAGAGAACTTACAGATATTGCGATCCACTCCGTGATGCTAAACAGTCATATGCGTCACAAACGAGGTCGCTCGTTGTTCGCAAAAGGTGCCATACACAGCGATATAGGCTTACCAGCGGGACGCCAACGATCAAAAAATGGTCCAGAACTCTAGTGAACGATCAGCGACATCACAGCAGGGACCACATCGTTGCTACATGCCACACACAACGAGGTCGCTAACAAGATCGCAAAACAGTGACGTTTTAGTGATCTCGTTTGCGATCTCGTTTAGTGTGGTATACCCTTTACTCCAGTTAGGGACTGGAGTACATTTCTGGCTAAATTTACGCTCTAGTAGCGTACATTTTGTTGAATTAATCAAGCCAGAAAACTGTTGAAAACACCTTCATAAATCAGGCCCAATAAGTTGTACCTCCGTACATGTTAGCTGGAGTGCCTATTAGGCCTCTTTCACACCTCCGTTGTGTGACGTCCGCCCATCCGTGAAAATGGCGGATCCGTCAGAAAAGTAAAAAAATGGATGCAAAACTGGGCAGTTTTCTGACGGATCCGCCAAGAAGATTTCACCCGGAAATGATGAAAATTTTGTTCGTTCGTTCGTTCGTTCGAGAGAGAGAGAGAGAGAGAGAGAGGGGTAGGGAGAGAGAGAGAGAGAGAGAGAGAGACCGGGCAGTGTTTTCTGCATTTACAATGATTTTCAATAAAGGCGACGGATCCGCAGGCGGATTCCGTCAAAAACGGATGCCAGCGGATCCGCCGCCCATAGGCGGCCATTATACAAAATGGCGGATGCGGCGGATCCGCCGTTGTCCGCCATTTTGGCGGTCAAAAAAAATGTTGCATTGGACGTTTTTTTGTAATGACGGACGCCAATTTTTTAATGACGCCAATTGTAATGACGGATCCGTCCAAAAATGGACCTAACGGACGACCATCCGTCAAAATCCGTCACTAATGAAAGTCTATGGGAAAAAAACGGATCCGCCCAAAAAAATTGGCGGATCCGTTTTTTTCACATTTTGACGGATTTTGACTGACGTCGCACGACTGAAGTGTGAAAGAGGCCTTAGCTGTTCATCAGAATGATGGCTCCCTTCTGCCCCATTTTGTTGACTAGCTTACTTTGACAGGATCTCTTATTACTGAGTGTTTTGTCCTCAGTCACTCCATTTCCAGTAACACTCTCAACACTGAAGGAAAAAATACCTACTAATTTGACAGTTTTTTTTAAATACTTGGCGAGGCTTAGTCTAGCAGTGTTCACCATACCATATTAGAAGCCGCTCAGAATGCTCAATTTTCACATATTAAGGTATATTGACACTGAAATCGATCCACCAAAAACTTGCTCACGTGCACTCCGGGGTCACTAGTCAAATTTCCATACAGGGAACTTCTAATTTTGTCAGATGTGAAAAGAAAATAAATTATTTCTTGTGATGCTCATGCAAGTATTGCATTATAAACATATCCCATATACGATTTTATTATTTCCGGAGGCTTTTCAGCTTGCGTCTGTCAGCAGAATATGTCTTATTTTTAGCATAGGCTTTGTTGCCATGTGCTAACAATCATCAATCATCTTGTTTTTTCATCAGCTCCTTCTGAGAGGAATACTTTATGGCTGTGTTCACCCTCAGTGGACTAAGGGTGCGTGTTCACTGTTCTACATAAATGACTCTACTCCGTGGGTCACACTGATTATGGTGATGCCAGATTTATATACATTTTCTACTTTTGCGCACCATAAAAACATAAACATCTATTTTTTTACTGAGTGCCATAACATTTTTACATTACGGATGTAGTGTGAAGGCTTTTTCATTGGTATAATTTTGGGTAAAGAGAACATTTTTTTATTACTTGATTACTTTATTGCTTGATATTATATTTTTTTATAAGGTGAAATGAACAAAAAAGCAAAATTCTAGCACCATATTTTTTTCATTACATTTATGATGTCCTACCTGCAGTGATAAATTTACAATTTGGGTTATTACAGATATGAAGATTCCTATTATGTGTACTTTTTTATTTTTTATATTTTAAAATAATAAAGTATTCTAATGGGAAAAAAAGATTTTTAGGATTATTTTTCCTTTTCTATATTTATTTAAACATTTTTTATACATTATTACTTTATTGCAGAATACTATGGCAGTCAGTGTGCAGTAAGGTGGCTGACTTTGGGGGCCAATCATACTCTGTAAAATTCATGGTGAATAAGTATTGGTGACGCATATCAATATTTCCTCTTAGTTCTTCTGCATTGAGTGACACCACAGACTTTCCAGAGCTCAATGAAGATTTGGCACAAACTAGTAGCTTTGCCTTTTGCTTGCAATATTCTCTAGCAAAATCCATCCTTTTGGAAACACTTCAGACTCCTTAAAAAAGCACTGTCATCGATGTTTGTATCCTCTTAATATATTGCAATCATCATATTATGTAGCACTGTGTACTTACAATTGCTAATTTTGCCTTTCTGCTCAGCTAATTCTCCTCTATTCTCTGCTCTATGAATAGGAAATCTCTTATCCCTACATTTACTACTCCTCTCTTTGACTCCAGAACCAGCTTTTCCCTCCTCCCCCTGCCAGGGACTATTGCAGTGATTGATGAGTCATACAGGGAAAATTGACCTCCTGTTAAAGGTTAGAAGGATTCATGTAGTCAGTTTTTAATCACTTGATGTCATAGACTTAATGGAAAAGAGAAGAATTAACAAAGTAGGAAGGCAACATGAGCCATTGTAAGTACACTGTGCTAATAATATGATCATTGGCATATCAGGGCAGCACGGTGGCTCAGTGGATAGCACTGCAGCCTTGCAGCACTGGAGTCCTGGGTTCAAATCCCACCAAGAACAACATCTGCAAGGAGACTGTATGTTCTCCCCATGTTTGCGTGGGTTTCCTCCGGATTCTCCGGTTTCCTCCCACATTCCAAAGACTTACTGATAGAGAATTTAGATTGTAAAGCGCTGTGGAATATGCTAGCGCTATATAAAAATAAAGATTATTAATATTATTGCACTATATTAAGTGTATAAAAGTTTTGATCGGAGTGCTTCTTAAATAATTACAATAGTAATATCTTGAATATTGTATTACCTGTGTTAAACTTTAACCAAAATCCTAATCTTTTTTTCTTACAGATTTTTTTTAATCTAACTATAGTAAAAAAGACAAAACTATTCCAGCTTTTTGTAAAATATGTAATGTAAATCTTTGAAAGAGAATAGGTTAATAATGATGATGAAGCTCGATAAACAGACAGGTGCTAGCGTTTGCAAACACAATAATCCTGTTGTGTCCTAAATCAAGTTGGGACACATGGTATGTGTGATGTGGGAGATGGATTAGGCTAGCTCAATTCTGAAAGTTTTCACAGAGCTGTCAGGGTGGGTATCTCAGCTGTCTTAATGTGTGTCCCTGGTGGAAACGAACATCTGTTATAAGTGGAACAGTCATTGACAGCCAACTGGTTGATATAATCAAGCTGGTACTGTGGTACAAACTCCCATTAACCTTCCTGAAAGCTCTCCCTAACACCACAGAGCGTCTCTGTCTGTTCTTGACATTAGGTGTCACTTACCAGGCCATCAAGATAAAGTTAGCTACATTCCCATATCTCAGATACTAACAGTTTGCTTCTATTAAGTGTAGGTTAATGAATCTAGATCCTCATTGCCTCTAACTTCAAAAAGGGTACCAAAAATTCATACCTTCTAACCTGATTTTCTATTTTCCCTGTATGTAAGTGTCATATCATGATTTGACCATGAGATTGCATAGTGTTGAAAGAATATATAAAAAAATGACTGCCTATATTGACTGTAGCGTAAACATGGAAATGCTGGTATAGCCAGCTGATGATGATATAAGAATGCTTCAATCTCACTGTGTTATAGACTTTTAAATTGAGATTGTGTCCATGGTCAGCAGTTTCCTGATCTCAAAACACAAGAACAGCAGAGATCCAGAGTGTTAACAAATAAATGGTGTAAAAGAGGGCTTCTCTGTCATGGGTGTATCGCCACGAGGATCGTCGCGATTACACACTCTGACTTCTCACAGCTGAGTTGCTGTTTCTTTGTGTTTGGTAATGAGGGAGTTAATTTTACCTAGCTCTTTGCTAAGACTAGGTCCAGCCTCGCCCGGCTGCTTTTGATTATGTTCTAATTAGTTTCCTTTATATAGCTGCCAGTCTGCTTGTTGGATGCCGGTGAAAGCATTCATGTAGTCTAGCAGACTGGATCGGTTCTGAGAATATTTAAGCTAAGAGCTCCTTAGTTGTTTTTACTCTTACAGCTTATAGTTTATCTCTGAGACCTTAGGTGTTCCTACTGTGTGTGAGTGTTGTATGTAAGACTTTATTTACTTTATTTCTTGTCTTTTTTGTATGTCTTTCTGTTCATTAACCGTTACCTGTTCATTCCCTTTGGTGATAATCGGGTCCTTCTTAGGACTAGATTACAGTTGGCAGGGATTGATAGGAGACAGGGTTTGCGCTGGTGGCCTGGACCTCTGTACCTTTGACAGTGCCTCCAGGTAGAGGGATTTGTTAGGACCCCAGTTTAGGGTCAGCATAGACCCCGGTCACCCTCTAGCCGGAGACAGCATATAACGGATTCCGTATTGACCCACTGGACATTCTGTCAGGTAATTCTATGTTATCATATATCTATGCGCATGTTATATAGTATGTTGCCCTTTTGATATAGATTACTGACATCACATATATATATATCTGCTATACAGCGTGACATTCTCAAGCTTTTTCTGCTTTACAAAGAATCATAAAATCAATCACAGAATCATAGAATGGTAGAGTTGGAAGGGACCTCCTGGGTCATCGTGTCCAATGTGTTTGAAAACTTGCATTGAAGGAAAACTCACCAACTCTCGTGGCAGCCTTGTTGATCACCCTCATTATCAAAAAGAGTTTTCTAATATCTAATCTGTGTCTCCTCCCATTCAGTATCATCCCATTGCTTCTAGTCTTTCCTTGTGCAAATTAGAATAAAGCTGATCCTTCTACACTGTGTCAACCTTTGAGAAATTTGTAGACAGCTATAAAGTCTCCTGTCAGTCTTCTCTTTTGCAAGCTAAACATTCACAAAATCATCTAACCATTCCTTCTAGGATCTCGTTTGCAGACCGGTCACCATTCTGGTCATTCTTCTCTGAACTTGCTCCAGTTTGTTCATTGTCTTTTTTAAAATGTGGTGCCCAGAACTGGACATGGTATTCGAGATAAGGTTTGACGAAAGAGGAGTAGTGGGGGATAATTACTTCACCTGATCTAACCTGTATGCTTCTGTTAAGCCGGCGTCACTGTCATGTGTGCATTGCCACGAAGATCGTCGCGGTTGCACATTTTGACTTCTCACAGCTGATCTGCTGTTTCTTTGTGTTTGGCAGCTAGGGAGTTAATTCTGTCTGTGCTCGGTGCTGGGACTGGGTGCAGTTTCTCCCGGCTGCAATTGATTATTTGTTGATTGGTTTCCTTTAAATTCCTGGTTGTCTGCTTGGGGAGTTGCCAGTGAAACCTTCATGCAGACCACAGATAGGAATGAATCTGTATAGACTTTAGTTGTGAGCTCCTTAGTTGTTCTAAGCTCAACTTGGTTAGAGTTTATTTCCCAGACCATTTATGTTCCTTCGGTGTTTGAGTGTGTATGCAAAGAGTGCTATCCTGTCTGTCTTATATGTCTAATCTGTGTATTTAGCTGAGATCAGCCCATATCCCTTTGGTGGTAGTCAGGATCCTTCTTAGGACTGATTACAGGGTTCAGGGTCTGATAGGAGACAGGGTTAGGTTGGAGACTTGGACCTCTGAACCATTATCAGTACCTCCAAGGTGAGGGATTAGTTAGGACCCCAGTTTAGGGTCAGGTTAGATCCCGGTCCACCTCTTTCCTGTTTCAGCTCATCAAGTCCTCAAGATTAACCCTGAGTTCAGCAGATATCGTGTCAGGTAAATCTATTCTATACTTACATGCTGATGTTGCTATACTAGTTGTTGTATAGAGTGTTGTTCCTGTATTAATAGTTTACTGACATTGTATACATATCATTAGACAGCGTGACATTTTCACTGGCCATAAAAATTATCTCCAGTTACCATGGATCCAGTAGCCCAGCTGGCTCTGCAGTTGCAGGGATTATCCATGGAGCTGACGGACATTAAGTCCAAAGTTTTGTCTCCCCTGGAGCAAACCAGAGTTGAACCTAAAGTAGCTCTCCGGACAGGTTCACTGGTGGGCCAGACAAATTTTTCACCTTCCGGGAGGCATGTAAATTGTATTTTCGGCTTCGGCCTCGATCATCAGGGAGTGATGAGCAGAGAGTGGGAATTGTTATCTCACTTCTGCAAGGGGACCCTCAATCCTGGGCATTTTCCCTTCCTCCGGATCCCCGGCTCTACTGTCTGTAGATCAATTTTTTACTGCCCTGGGATTGGTATATGATGACCCAGATCGGGTCTCTCTTGCTGAGACAAAATTACGTAAGATACAGCAGGGAGATCGTCCTGCAGAGGAATTTGCTTCTGAGTTTCGTAGATGGGCCACAGATACTCAGTGGAATGACCCAGCTCTTAGGAGCCAGTTCTGTCATGGGCTTTCTGATAAATTAAAAGACGTTTTGGCTCATGAGTCTCCTCATTCACTGGAGGCTGCTATGGCCTTAGCTATCCGTACTGATAGACGGCTTCGGGAGAGGGGTGAGGTAACCCCACTCCCTGTTGTTTCTCCACCTACCACTAAAATCCCTTATGTTGAGGTTCCCCTTGTCTGTTCGGATGAGCCTATGCAGTTGGGAGGGACATCATTTCGTAGGAGGGGATTGGCGGTACGCCGCAGGACTAGAAGATGTTTTTTCTGCGGGAAAGAGGGACATTTTGTTGGAGAATGTCCATCCCGTGCCTTGTTGAGCCAAAAGTCGCCGGAAAACTGTTAATCCCAGGTTGTGTGGTGGACGACAACCTGGGAGTATGTATTTCATCCGCCAGTTCTTCTCAGTTCCTTGTACCAGTGGAGGTGGTGGTTGGTACGAGAGTGGAGAGATTGTCTGTTCTTCTTGATAGTGGTTCCGGGGCTAATCTGGTTGACGCTCAGTTTGCTCAGGCTCAAGGTATGCATCTGAGTGTATTGTCAAACCGATCCCTATATTCTCCATTGACGCCAGGCCTCTCGGCCAAGGTAGCTTTGTTCATGAGGTTCATAACATTGACCTTCGGGTAGGGGCAATACATAGGGAACAATTATCTTGTTATGTGTTGGAGGGTCTACCTACTCCCATTGTGTTGGGACTTCCTTGGTTGGTTAAACATAACCCTGTGATTAATTGGCAGTCCAGAGAAATAAGCCAATGGGGTGAGTTTTGCAAAAGCAACTGCATGAACACAGTCATCAGTGCGGTCGTACCTAGTACATTGCCTCCTTTTTTGGAGGATTTTGGGGATGTTTTCTCTGAGGAGGGGTGTCAGGAGTTGCCTCCTCATCGCGTGTATGACTGCTCTATTAATCTCCTTCCTGATGCTAAATTGCCTAAAGCTAGGTTGTATAATCTTTCTGGTCCTGAGAGGCAGGCTATGAAAGATTATATTTCTGAAAGTCTGGCCAAAGGGCATATTAGACCTTCATCTTCCCCAGTAGCCGCGGGGTTCTTCTTTGTGAAGAAGAAAGATGGAGGCCTACGCCCTTGCTTGGATTTCCGCGAACTTAATCGGATTACTGTTCGAGATCCGTATCCACTCCCTCTTATTCCTGATCTCTTCAATCAAATTGTTGGCGCCAAATGGTTCTCTAAATTGGATCTCAGGGGGGCGTATAATCTGATTAGGATAAAAGAGGGGGATGAGTGGAAAACGGCGTTTAACACGCCGGAGGGACATTATGAGAACCTTGTCATGCCTTTTGGTCTGACTACTGCACCAGCAGTATTCCAACATTTTGTTAATGACATTTTTCGTCACCTTGTGGGGCTGTTTGTGGTTGTATATTTGGATGACATTTTAATTTACTCGCCAGATCTTGTGTCTCATCAGGAGCATGTGAGACAGGTGTTGCAGATCTTGCGAGACAATAAACTATACGCCAAACTGGAGAAGTGTGTATTTGCCATACAGGAACTTCAGTTTTTGGGTTTTTTGGTGTCAGCCTCCGGTTTCCGTATGGACCCTGAAAAGGTGAGAGCAGTGCTTGAATGGGATCAGCCAGGGGATCTTAAGGCTCTGCAGCGTTTTTTGGGGTTTGCTAACTACTACCGGAAATTTATTTGTAATTTCTCATCTGTCGTCAAACCTCTCACTGACATGACAAGAAAAGGGACGGATTTTTCTAAATGGTCGGGCAAAGCTTGCCAAGCCTTTTCCTCTTTGAAGAAATGTTTTGCTTCGGCACCCGTTCTCATCCAACCAGATGCATCTCAGCTGTTCATTGTGGAGGTGGATGCGTCTGACGTAGGGGTGGGTGCTATATTGTCCCAGGGTCCGTCCCCTGGTAAATGGCATCCGTGCGCTTTCTTTTCTAAGAAATTGTCGTCCGCCGAAAGGAATTATGATATCGGCAATAGGGAACTTTTGGCCATTAAGTTAGCTTTTGAAGAATGGCGTCACTTTTTGGAGGGGGCAGTCCACCCGGTTACCGTTATTACTGATCACAAGAACCTGTTGTATTTGGAATCCGCTAAGCGTCTGAATTCCAGACAAGCTCGATGGTCGTTGTTTTTTACCAGGTTTAATTTTGTCGTCACTTATCGCCCGGGGTCTAAGAATGTAAAGGCTGATGCCTTGTCTCGCAGTTTCCCAGGGGCCGGGAAAACGGATGACCCGAGTCCTATCCTTCAGGAGGGGGTGGTAGTGTCGGCTGTATTTTCTGAGCTTGAGGAGGAGGTGTTAGAGGCTCAGGGGGACGCCCCTGCAGGACCTCCAGGGAGACTGTTTGTCCCAAATCTGTTGAGACAAAAGGTTATTGAGGCACATCATAATTCTGCTCTAGCAGGACATCCAGGGAGTAAGGCTACTTTAGATCTCCTTTCTCGCCGGTTTTGGTGGCCTAATGCTAATAAAGATGTTATAACTTTTGTCGCGTCATGTGGGGTGTGTGCTCGCTCTAAAACCCCTCATACCCGTCCGTCTGGGACCCTTTTACCCTTGAAACTTCCGGAGCGTCCATGGACTCATTTATCTATGGACTTCATTACGGACCTTCCTCCGTCGTCAGGGAATACTGTCATACTGGTGGTTGTTGACAGGTTCAGTAAGATGGCACATTTCGTTGCTCTTCCTGCACTCCCTAATGCTAAAACTCTGGCGCAGGTGTTCATTAGGGAGATCGTTAGACTTCATGGGTTGCCTTCTGATGTGGTGTCAGATAGGGGGTCTCAGTTTGTGTCAAAATTTTGGAGGGCATTTTGTTTACGTCGGGGGATGCAATTGTCATTTTCCTCGGCTTTTCATCCGCAGACCAATGGTCAGACAGAGCGTCTGAATCAGAGCTTAGAGACATATCTCCGGTGTTTTGTATCGGAGAACCAGGAGGACTGGTCATCTTTCTGCCTCTGGCAGAGTTCGCTCTTAACAACAGGCGGAGCGAGTCCACTGGTAAGTCCCCGTTTTTTGGGGCATATGGTTTTCATCCCCAGTTTTGTACTTTCAATGGGGGGGCCCTTCTGGGGTTCCTGAGGAGGAGCGTTTCTCGTCGTCACTTGCTTCTGTGTGGAGAGGTGTATTGAATAATCTGAGTGCGATGGGGAACCGTTACAAACGTATGGCTGATAGGAGGAGAGTTTCTGGTCCAGATCTGAATGTGAACGATCTGGTATGGTTGTCTACCAGGAATATAAAACTTAAGGTGCCCTCCTGGAAACTGGGTCCCAGATTCATCGGGCCGTACAGGATCAGTTCCATAATTAATCCTGTGGCATTTCGTCTGGACCTCCCTCCTACGTTTAAAATTCATAATGTGTTCCACAAGTCATTACTTAAAAGGTATGTGGCACCAGTCGTACCGTCACCTCTACCTCCTCCTCATGTGTTGGTCAATGGTAACTTGGAATTTCAAGTATCAAAGATCATTGACTCACGTCTGAATCGCCGGTCCCTTCAGTACTTGGTGCATTGGAAGGGGTATGGTCCAGAGGAGAGGACGTGGGTCCCTGCGTCTGATGTTAACGCAGATCGTTTGGTTCGGACCTTCGTCCGGAGGCCCCTCGTAGAAGGGGGGTACTGTCATGTGTGCATTGCCACGAAGATCGTCGCGGTTGCACATTTTGACTTCTCACAGCTGATCTGCTGTTTCTTTGTTTGGCAGCTAGGGAGTTAATTCTGTCTGTGCTCGGTGCTGGGACTGGGTGCAGTTTCTCCCGGCTGCAATTGATTATTTGTTGATTGGTTTCCTTTAAATTCCTGGTTGTCTGCTTGGGGAGTTGCCAGTGAAACCTTCATGCAGACCACAGATAGGAATGAATCTGTATAGACTTTAGTTGTGAGCTCCTTAGTTGTTCTAAGCTCAACTTGGTTAGAGTTTATTTCCCAGACCATTTATGTTCCTTCGGTGTTTGAGTGTGTATGCAAGAGAGTGCTATCCTGTCTGTCTTATATGTCTAATCTGTGTATTTAGCTGAGATCAGCCCATATCCCTTTGGTGGTAGTCAGGATCCTTCTTAGGACTGATTACAGGGTTCAGGGTCTGATAGGAGACAGGGTTAGGTTGGAGACTTGGACCTCTGAACCATTATCAGTACCTCCAAGGTGAGGGATTAGTTAGGACCCCAGTTTAGGGTCAGGTTAGATCCCGGTCCACCTCTTTCCTGTTTCAGCTCATCAAGTCCTCAAGATTAACCCTGAGTTCAGCAGATATCGTGTCAGGTAAATCTATTCTATACTTACATGCTGATGTTGCTATACTAGTTGTTGTATAGAGTGTTGTTCCTGTATTAATAGTTTACTGACATTGTATACATATCATTAGACAGCGTGACAGTCACAGTAAGGAGGAATACGGACGAGTGTACACACTGACCCATATTTCTCTGTGGGGCAACTCTGATCATGCGTATTTTTCTCGGGCGTATCTTACGGTGCGAGACACCCACAGCATGCTGCGATTGTACGCATATTACGCCCGTTGTACGCCAATGAAAGTCTATGGGTACGAGAAAACAACGGATTACACACGGACCAGACGTGTGACTTGCGAGAAATACGCAAGACTTCTGCAGCTCACAGGAAATGGTGCAACACATGCAGGAGGAAGCTGACACATGCAAATTAGCTCAAAAAGAGCGCCAGACATCCCGGAAGAATGCCTCCACGGAGTCGGCCATGATGTCCACCCTCATCAATGTGGAGATGCTCATTGTGTTGGTGCAGAAGAGGCCCGAAATATGGGACCAAAGAGATGCATATTACGCAGACCGCGCAAGGAAAGAAGTGACATGGAGGCGCATCTGTGGGCAGATGTTTACCCACTTTGGCGACAGCCCACGCGAGGAGTAGCAGCGAATGAGTATGTTTTTTTTTTTTGCAAACTTCTTAACGGTCAGAGCGTAGTTATAGCGCAGATTTTGCCCAAAAAAATGTTGTTGTTTTTTTTGTGGCGCAAAAATGTTAGTATACTTACATCCTACTAGGCCCCCATGACTATATAACGTGTATGTAGAAGAATTAGGCTTTGTGCAGCTAGCTAATTGATTGCATTATATGTATCATTGCAGTGGATGATGTTATGAGAAGATGGAGAAGCATCCGCGACCAGTACCGGCGGGAACGGCAACAGAGGTCCAGGAGCGGGTCTGCGGCCCCGACAAAAAGAAAATATGTCTACTTTGACCGCCTTGGCTTTCTGGCTCCTATTCTGGATCTGAGACCGTAAGTACATACATCACACCACATAACACATATGCAGTTTAGGCTCACCTCTCCTACATGTTCTAATCCCCTTTCATTTCCCAACAGAACTCAATCCAACCTCACTGAGAGGGAGACAGCCTCCGACTCAGAGGCCATTATTGACCCGGTTGGGGGAGGTGAAGAGGTGGCTGGCCCATCGTCTCAACCTCCCATCAGCATCCCCCAATGTTCCCAAGGAACACAGCAACCCCCTCCTCCTCTACCTGTACCAGAGGCACCAGCTGCAGCAGCATCTGCCATTGGGGATGAAGCTGGAAACAGCAGCAGCCCCACTGTACCTCTGGGGGCCTCCCCCCGCCTGCTGCATTATCCCACCGTGGGAGAAGACGGCGAGACATCACTGGATCAGACACATGTAGGCATGTGGACACCGGGGTACTCAATTACCTTTCAAGGGCAGCTGTGGATGAGGGCGAGGAGGCCTATGCCTTGCCCGCTACCTTCATCCCCTACCCCGTGAGCTCAGGCTCCGTATACGAGGATCAATGCACATCCTACTTGATGCATGCACACCCCCCAATACACCATATGAGGTGTTTGAATTCCTTGAGAGGTGGCAGCTCTCACCCCGTAACCTTCTGCGCCTTGCCCCCCACCAAAATGTGCATGCTTAATTAAGATCTGATGATCCTACTGCACGGGCGCCTACAGTCATGGCCAAAAGTTTTGAGAATGACACAAATATTATATTTTCACATGATCTGCTGCCCTCTGGTTTTTATGTGTGTTTGACAGATGTTTTTATCACAGACAGAAATATAATAATTGCAAACATATGAGTAACAAAAGCTTATATTGACAGTTAGAATGAGTTAATGCAGCAAGTCAATATTTGCAGTGTTGACCCTTCTTCTTCAGGACCTCTGCAATTCTCCCTGGCATGCTCTCAATCAACTTCTGGACCAAATCCTGACTGATAGCAGTCCATTCTTGCACAATCAATGCTTTCATTTTGTCAGAATTTTTAGGTTTTTGTTTGTCCACCCGTCTCTTGATGATTGACCACAAGTTCTCAATGGGATTAAGATCTGGGAGTTTCCAGGCCATGTACCCAAAATCTCTATGTTTTGTTCACTGAGCCATTTAGTTATCACCTTTGCTTTATGGCAAGGTGCTCCATCATGCTGGAAAAGGCATTGTTGATCGCCAAACTGCTCTTGGAGGGTTGGGAGAAGTTGCTCTTGGAGGACATTCTGGTACCATTCTTATTCATGGCTGTGTTTTTAGGCAAGACTGTGAGAGAGCTGATTCCCTTGGCTGAGAAGCAACCCCACACATGAATGGTTTCAGGATGCTTAACAGTTGGCATGAGACAAGACTGGTGGTAGCGTTCACCTTGTCTTCTCCGAATGAGGCGTTTTCCTGATGTCCCAAACAATCGAAAAGGGGATTCATCAGAGAAAATAACTTTACCCCAGTCCTCAGCAGTCCACTGCCTGTACCTTTTGCAGAATATCAGTCTGTCCATGATGTTTTTTTCTGGAAAGAAGTGGATTCTTTGCTGCCCTCCTTGAGACCAGGCCTTGCTCCAAGAGTCTCCGCCTCACAGTGCGTGCAGATGCACTCACACCTGCCTGCTGCCATTCCCGAGCAAGCTCTGCACTGCTGTTAGCCCGATCCCGCAGCTGAAACACTTTTAAGAAACGGTCCTGGCGCTTGCTGGTCTTTCTTGGGCGCCCTGAAGCCTTTTTGGCAACAATGGAACCTCTCTCCTTGAAGTTCTTGATGATGCGATAGATTGTTGACTGAGGTGCAATCTTTCTAGCTGCGATACTCTTCCCTGTTAGGCCATTTTTGTGCATTGCAATGATGACTGCACGTGTTTCTTTAGAGCTAACCATGGTTAACAGAAGAGAAACAATGATGCCAAGCACCAGCCTCCTTTTAAAGTGTCCAGTGGTGTCATTCTTACTTAATCATGACAGATTGATCTCCAGCCATGTCCTCATCAACACCCACACCTGTGTTAATGGAGCAATCACTGAAAAGAGGTTAGCTGATCCTTTTAAGGCAGGGCTGCAATGATGTTGAAATGTGTTTTGGGGGATAAAGTTCATTTTCTAGCCAAATATTGACTTTGCAAGTAATTGTTGTTAAGTTGATCACTCTTTATAACATTCTGGAGTATATGCAAATTGCCATTAGAAAAAGTGAAGCAGTAGACTTTGTAAAAATTAATATTTGTGTCATTCTCAAAACTTTTGGCCATGACTGTATACCTCAACCCATTCCCCCACCAAACCAACCTTGGCAACAACAGGGTCAAATGGCTGCCTATAATCCGACTTCCCAATATGGCCACTTGTACAGATCCAGTGTTGGAGGCTGGTCCCAAACTGGATGTGCTCAACATGGTCATATTATTATATATTTATTTATATAGCGCCATTAATTCCATGGTGCTGTACATGAGAGGGGTTACATACAAAGTTTTAGATATCGTTTACAGTAAACAAATTTACAATGACAGACTGGTACAGAGGGGAGAGGACCCTGTCCTTGCGGACTTACATTCTACGGGGGGGTATGATTATGATTACGTCATATTGGGGGGTATGATTCTCATGAGTATCATCTTACACAAGAATATAATCTCCCTTATCTGTATGGCAATGTGCCCACACACCAACCTGACCGTGGGCAGATGTTAGCTCAGGGCCCAGAAAATCCACCCCAACAGGGAGATGGTCAAGGTGGTCATCCGAACCAACCACACAGAGATGTTGGAAACCCGTCAACCCCACGATCCACATACCACCAGCTGTGATTTGTTATTGTACTTATATATTATGATTTCAAAAGCAGTTTTTTTTAAAATTTACTTTAGACTCATGTGCAAAAGAAATGTGCACTAATTTAGATGCATGTAAGAAACATATAGTTCCAATATGCTCTTGAGTAGGCATACTCAACGTTTGTTATTTTCATTATCTCTTATTATTTATCAAAAAGTTTGTTATTTTTTTACATTTATTTTTACACCATGTTGTGTAACGCATATTTGCACTCATCTGAATGCCTACAAACAGCTTATAGTACTTAGCTGGTGGGATATGGGCTAGGAGAAAATTTTGGTTTCTTTATATCTTATAATTTAAACCAATATTTGTTATTTTTTCCCCATCCATTTTAACCCCTTCAAGACCCAGCCTATTTTGACCTTAAAGACCTTGCCATTTTTTGCAATTCTGACCAGTGTCCGTTTATGAGGTAATAACTCAGGAACGCTTCAACGGATCCTAGCGATTCTGAGATTGTTTTTTCGTGACATATTGGGCTTCATGTTAGTGGTAAATTAAGGTTGATAATTTTTGCGTTTATTTGTGAAAAAAATGGAACTTTGGCGAAAATTTTGAAAATTTCGCAGTTTTCAAATTTTGAATTTTTATTCTGTTAAACCATAGAGTTATGTGACACAAAATACTTAATAAATAACATTTCCCACATGTCTACTTTACATCAGCACAATTTTGGGAACAAAATTTTTTTTTGTTAGGAAGTTATAAGGGTTAAAAGTTGACCAGCGATTTCTCATTTTTACAGCAAAATTTACAAAACCATTTTTTTTAGGGACCACCTCACATTTGAAGTCACTTTGAGGGGTCTATATGGCAGAAAATACCCAAAAGTGACACCTTTATAAAAACTGCACCCCTCAAGCTACTCAAAACTACATTCAAGAAGATTATTAACCCTTCAGGTGCTTCACAGGAACTAAAGCAACGTGGAAGGGAAAAATGGACATTTTAATTTTTCCAACAAAATTTTCTTTTAGCATCATTTTTTTCATTTTTACATGGGCAACAGGATAAAATGGATCCTAAAATTTGTTGAGCAATTTCTCCTGAGTACACAGATACCTCATATGTGGTCATAAACCACTGTATGGGCGCACGGCAAGGCTCAGAAGGGAAGGAGCACCATTTTACTTTTTGAATGGAAAATATGCTGGAATATTTAGCGGTTGCCATGTTGCATTTGGAGAGTCCCTGTGTGCCTAAACATTGGAGCTCCCCCACAAGTGACCCCATTTTGGAAACTAGACACCCTAAGGAACTTATCTAGATGCTCAGTGATCACTTTGAACCCCCAGATGCTTCACAAATTGATCTGTAAAAAAAAGAAAGTACTTTTTTTTCACAAAAATTTTCTTTTAGCCTCAGTTTTTTCATTTTCACATGGGCAACAGTATAAATTGGATCCTAAAATTTGTTGGGCAATTTCTCCTGAGTACACAGATACCTCATATGTGGTCATAAACCATTGTTTGGGCGCACGGCAGAGCTCAGAAGGGAAGGAGCGCCATTTGACTTTTTGAATGGAAAATATGCTGGAATATTTAGCGGTTGCCATGTCGCATTTGGAGAGTCCCTGTGTGCCTAAACATTGGAGCTCCCCCACAAGTGACCCCATTTTGGAAACTAGACCCCCTAAGGAACTTATATAGATGCATAGTGAGCACTTTGAACCCCCAGGTGCTTCACAAATTGATCCTTAAAAAAAAGAAAGTACTTTTTTTTCACAAAAAATTTCTTTTAGCCTCAGTTTTTTTCATTTTCACATGGGCAACAGTATAAATTGGATTCTAAAATTTGTTGGGCAATTTCTCCTGAGTACACAGATACCTCATATATGGTCATAAACCACTGTATGGGCGCACGGCAGGGCTCAGAAGGGAAGGAGCGCCATTTGACTTTTTGAATGGAAAATATGCTGGAATATTTAGCGGTTGCCATGTCGCATTTGGAGAGTCCCTGTGTGCCTAAACATTGGAGCTCCCCACAAGTGACCCCATTTTGGAAACTAGACCCCCTAAGGAACTTATCTAGATGCATAGTGAGCACTTTGAACCCCCAGGTGCTTCACAAATTGATCCTTAAAAAAAAGAAAGTACTTTTTTTTCACAAAAAATTTCTTTTAGCCTCAGTTTTTTTCATTTTCACAAGGGCAACAGTATAAATTGGATCCTAAAATTTGTTGGGAAATTTCTCCTGAGTACACAGATACCTCATATGTGGTCATAAACCACTGTATGGGCGCACGGCAGGGCTCAGAAGGGAAGGAGCGCCATTTGACTTTTTGAATGGAAAATATGCTGGAATATTTAGCGGTTGCCATGTCGCATTTGGAGAGTCCCTGTGTGCCTAAACATTGGAGCTCCCCCACAAGTGACCCCATTTTGGAAACTAGACCCCCTAAGGAACTTATATAGATGCATAGTGAGCACTTTGAACCCCCAGGTGCTTCACAAATTGATCCTTAAAAAAAAGAAAGTACTTTTTTTTCACAAAAAATTTCTTTTAGCCTCAGTTTTTTTCATTTTCACAAGGGCAACAGGATAAATTGGATCCTAATTTTTGTTGGGCAATTTCTCCTGAGTACACAGACATCTCATATGTGGTCATAAACCACTGTTTGGGCGCACGGCAGGGCTCAGAAGGGAAGGAGCGCCATTTGACTTTTTGAATGGAAAATATGCTTGAATATTTAGCGGTTGCCATGTCGCATTTGGACAGTTCCTGTGTGCCTAAACATTGGAGCTCCCCCACAAGTGACCCCATTTTGGAAACTAGACGCCCTAAGGAACTTATCTAGATGCATAGTGAGCACTTTGAACCCCCAGGTGCTTCACAGAAGTTTATAACGCAGAGCCGTGAAAATAAAAAATCATTTTTTTTCTCAAAAAATGATTTTTTAGCCCACTATTTTTTATTTTCACAATGGTTACAGGAGAAATTGGACCCCAAAAGTTGTTGTCCAGTTATTCCTGAGTACGCTAGTACCCCATATGTGGGGGGGAACCACTGTTTGGGCACACGTCAGGGCTCGGAAGGGATGTAGTGACGCTTTGAAATGCCGACTTGATGGAATGGTCTGCGGGCATCTTGTTACGTTTGCAGAGCCCATGATGTGCCTAAACAGTAGAAACCCCCCCAAGTGACCCTATTTTGGAAACTAGACCCCGCAAAGAAGTTATCTAGATGTGTGGTGAGCACTTTGAACCCCCAAGGGCTACACAGAAGTTTATAACGCCCGGGCATGAAAATAAAAAAATCATATTTTTTCCACAATCAGGATCTTTTAGTCCCCAATTTTTTTATTTTCCCAAGGGTAACATGAGAAATTAGACACCAAAAGTTGTTGTCCAATTTGTCCTGAGTACGCTGATACCCCATATGTGGGAGAAAACTACTGTATGGGCACACGTCGGGGCTCGGATGGGAAGTAGTCACGTTTTGATGGAATGGTCTTCGGGCGTCATGTTACGTTTGCAGAGTCCCTGATGTGCCTAAACAGTAGAAACTCCCCACAAGTGACCCCATTTTGGAAACTAGATCCCCTAAGGAACTCCTATAGATGTGTGATAAGCACTTTGAATCTCCAAGTCCTTCACAGAAGTTTATAACGCAGAGCCGTGAAAATATAAAATCATTTTTTTTCCACAAAAATAATTTTTTAGTCCCCAATTTTTTTTCCCAATGTTAACAGGAGAAATTAGAACCCCCAAAGTTGTTGTGCAATTTTTCCCGAGTACGCTGATACCCCATATGTGGGGATAAACCACTGTTGGGCATACGTCGGGGCTTGGAATAAAGGGAGCACTGTTTGACTTTTTGAACGCAAAATTTGCAGGAATCAATGGTGGCGCCATGTCGCGTATGGAGACCCCCTGATGTGCCTAAATAGTGGAAATCCCTCAATTCTAACTCCAACCCTAACCCCAACACATCCCTAACTCCAACCCTAACCCCTACACACCTAACCCTAATACAAACCCTAACCATAACCCTAACCCCAACACACCCCTAACCCTAATCCCAACTCTAACCATAAACCTAACCACAAGCCTAACCCTAATTCCAACCCTAACCCAAATTCCAGCCCTATCCCTAATTCTAACCTTAACCCTAATGCTAACCCTAACCCTAAGGCTGGGTTCATATTGCGTTTTACCAGCCTGTTCAACACGTAGTGTTGACTGGCTGGTAACGGTATAGCATAACGCGATCGCGTTATGCTATACCCGCTAGCGCAGATGAATCAGCAGATGATTCATATGTGCTAGCGGTGACGGAGCCCAGACGCTGCAGCCCGTGTCCGAGGCTCCTTCACTGAATGACGGCACGTCGCGAGGATCCCCAGCAATATCCGCCGCGGATCCGCAGCAAAATCAGCCGCGGATCAGCAGCAATATCCGCCGCGGATCAGCAGCATAATCCGCTGCGGATCCGCAGCAATATCCGCCGCGGATCAGCAGCAATATCTTCCGCGGATCAGCAGCAATATCCGCCGCGGATCCGCAGCAAAATCCGCCGCGGATCCGCAGCAAAATCCGCCGCGGATCCGCAGCAAAATCCGCCGCGGATCAGCAGCAAAATCCGCCGCGGATCAGCAGCAAAATCCGCCGCGGATCAGCAGCAAAATCCGCCGCGGATCAGCAGCAAAATCCGCCGCGGATCCGCAGCAATATCTTCCGCGGATCAGCAGCAATATCCGCCGCGGTTCAGCAGCAATATCCGCCGCGGATCCGCAGCAAAATCAGCCGCGGATCCGCAGCAAAATCCGCCGCGGATCCGCAGCAAAATCTGCCGCGGATCGCAGCAAATCCGCGGGATCAGCACAAAATCCGCCGCGGATCAGCAGCAAAATCCGCCGCGGATCAGCAGCAAAATCCACCGCGGATCAGCAGCAAAATCCGCCGCGGATCCGCAGCAATATCTTCCACGGATCAGCAGCAATATCCGCCGCGGTTCAGCAGCAATATCCGCCGCGGATCCGCAGCAAAATCAGCCGCGGACCCGCAGCAAAATCCGCCGCGGACCCGCAGCAAAATCAGCCGCGGATCCGCAGCAAAATCCGCCGCGGATCAGCAGCAAAATCCGCCGCGGATCAGCAGCAAAATCCGCCGCGGATCAGCAGCAAAATCCGCCGCGGACCCGCAGCAAAATCCGCCGCGGACCCGCAGCAAAATCCGCCGCGGACCAGCAGCAACATCCGCCGCGGATCAGCAGCAAAATCCGCCGCGGACCCGCAGCAATATCCGCCGCGGATCCGCAGCAAAATCAGCTGCGGATCAGCAGCAAAATCCGCTAGGAAAAAAAAAATTTCTTTATTTTTTTATTTGTCCCTACCTATGATAAAGGGGGGGTTCATTTACTTTTTTTTATTTTGATCACTGTGACAGTTTATCACAGTGATCAAAATAAATTTTTGAACACTGGGGGGGCGCACTGCGCATGCGCCGGCCGGCGGGCGCACTGCGCATGCGCCCGCCATTTTCCAAGATGGCGGCGCCCATGAAGAGGCCCGGGCGGACGCCGGGACCGATCCAGGGACATCGGTGGATCGGGAGAGGTGAGTAGGGGGGTCGGAAGGTTAGGGGGGGGATAGGAAGGTGGGGGCAGCGGAGGCCAGGACGAGGGGAGCTGTTAGTGGCGGCGGTGACCGACCGCTGCCATCTTTCGGTGGCGGCGGCCGATCGCCGCCGTGAGTACGTGTGGGGGGGTCAGTGCTCGGTGTCCAGCCATGGCAGATGCTATTGCAGCATCGGCCATGGCTGGATTGTAATATTTCACCAATTAAATTGGTGAAATATTACACATTGCTCTGATTGGCTGTTTCACTTTTAACAGCCAATCAGAGCGATCGTGGCCACGGGGGGGTTAAGAAAACCCCCCTGTGGTGAAGCACAAAGGGTCCTGTAACTGCGGGTCGGGTGACCTTTGAGTGACCCCGGTCTCCCGGCCCGCAGGGACGAGATCCTTTCATGACGCAGGGTATGCGTCATAGGTCGGAATGGCACCGACTTTCATGACGCATACGCTGTGTCAAAGGTCGGGAAGGGGTTAAACATTGTTGGCTAATGCATCATTGCATTAGTCTAGTCTTAGAACCCAACCATATGGGGCAGATATCGTGCTCACTAGTGATAGTGAAAGTTTGTTATTTTGCTTATTTATTATTATTTATGGAAAAGTTTGTTATTTTGTTCTATTTTTTTTTTAATCCATGTTGTCTATTGCATATTTGCAGTAGTCTCATCTTGTGAACCAAACATATGGGTAACATATGGTCTTCACTGTACATAGTGAACGTTTGTTCTTTTTTATATTTAATTTCACTCTCAAATACCTGTGTGAATTGGTGTGAGTGGCTGAATTGTGGATTGCTGAGTGCCTTTCTACCTGTTCTATCTTTTGGGGGCTTTTTTAACCTATTTTTTCTCTCTAAAGGAGTAATCTCTTATTTTACTATCTGTGTGTTTAAAGGTTTAAAGGTTAACTATATTGCATTTAAATCTTGGTGTAGCTATATTCACAAGGGGTTAATTAAGGGTGGGGGTTCATAATTAAGGGTTTATAAGGGCCAGCTGGTTGGGGCTCAAGTCTTTTTGGAAGTGCATTAGAGCAGCAGGGTGATTTGCTGCTGAAGGAGAAAAAAAAAATAAAAAAAAAATCTCTCTTTAAATCTTCTGCTTCAGCGAGTGTGAGCGAGCTGAGTGTGACCGATGTGCAAGTGTGAACGGTGGTAAGTGTGACTTGAGATTCAGTGACTTTGGATTCAGGGAGTTTCCAAGGGAGGATTTACTGAATTGCTGTTACTGTATATTTTATTAATACTTTTTATTTATTTTTACTTATCTTTGCTGTCTGGTGAAATCCCCATTAGATATGTGCTCCACTATTGCCAATGCCATCCAGTGTACATCTTGCCACATGTATGCAGTCCTTGAACAGCCGGTCGAGGGTGCATACTGCTGTGTGAGATGTGAGCACATTGTGCATTTGGAAGCCCAAATCTTGGATCTAAATGTGCAGCTGGCAACACTGAGATCCATAGACAATATGGAAAGGAGTCTTCTGCTCACTGAGCAGACGCTCAATGGGATAGATGAGGGGGGGGTGCTAGGGTGGAGCTGCAGGACACTGAAGTAGGAAGCTGGGTGACAGTTAGAAAGCGGGGTAGAGGGAAGAGCGCCAGGGAGGCTAGTCCTGATCTGCAACACCCCAATAAGTTTGCAAAGTTGGCAGATGAGGGGGTTGTCAGTACAGGGGTAGCACTGCTGCAGCCAGGCATGTCCTCTGAAAGCCGGGGAGTGTCTGCTCCAGTAAGGGGGGAATTAGGAGAGCAGGGCAGGCCAGACAGGTGCTGGTAGTGGGGGACTCAATTATTAGGGGAACAGATAGGGCAATCTGTCACAAAGACAGGGATCGTCGATCAGTGTGCTGCCTACCTGGCGCTCGAGTCCGACACATCGCTGATCGGGTTGACAGATTACTGGGAGGGGCTGGTGAGGACCCAGCGGTCATGGTGCACATTGGCACAAATGACAAAGTTAGAGGTAGGTGGAAGGTCCTTAAAGACGATTTCAGGGAATTAGGCTGCAAGCTTGAAGCAAGGACCTCCAACGTGGTATTTTCTGAAATACTGCGGTACCACGTGCCACACCAGAGAGGCAACGGGAGATTAGGGAGGTTAATAAGTGGCTCAAGAATTGGTGTAGGAAGGAGGGGTTTGGGTTCCTGGAGAACTGGGCAGACTTCTCAGTTGGCTACAGGTTCTATGCTAGGGATGGGCTGCACCTCAATGGGGAGGGTGCAGCTGTGCTGGGGGAGAAAATGGCTAGAAGGTTGGAGGAGTCTTTAAACTAGGGACTGGGGGGGAGGATATTCATTTTATAGGAGGGGAAGGCAGTGCAGATAGAGACCTGGGCACAAATAATGAAATTGGGGGTGGGGTTAGAACAGTTAATAATTTAAGAAAGAATAGAGGTTCAGAGAGATACATAAAGTGCATGTATACTAATGCTAGAAGCCTCACCAACAAAATGGCGGAATTAGAATTAATTTTGTTGGAACATAATTATGACATGGTGGGGATATCTGAGACTTGGCTGGATGAGAGCCACGACTGGGCTGTTAATTTACAGGGCTATAGTCTGTTTAGAAATGACCGTAAAAATAAGCGAGGTGGGGGTGTGTGTTTATATGTAAAATCATCCTTAAAACCCACCTGCGTGATATCTGTGAATCTAATGGAGATGTAGAGTCTCTGTGGGTGGAGATTAGGGGAGGGGGAAAAATAATAAATTACTGATAGGGGTTTGTTATAAGTCTCCTAAAATAATGGAAGCAACAGAGAATATCCTCGTAAAGCAAATTGATGAAGCAGCAACTCAAGGATAAGTCATTATTATGGGGGACTTCAACTACCCTGAAATACATTGGGGAACAGAAACCTGCAGTTCCAGCAAAGGTAATAGGTTTTTGGCAACTATGAGAGACAATTACCTTTCACAACTAGTTCAGGACCCAACAAGAGGGGGGGCGCTGCTAGACCTAATATTATCCAACAGGCCAGACCGCATATCAAATATAAGGGTTGGGGGTCACTTGGGTAATAGTGATCACAAAATAATAATCTTTCATGTATCCTTTAATAAGATGTGTAGTCGAGGGGTTACAAGGATACTAAACTTCAGGAAGGCAAATTTCCAACGGATGAGAGATGATCTTGGTGCAATAAACTGGGACGATATCCTGAGACATAAAAATACACAAAGAAAATGGGAGACGTTTATTAGTATCCTGAATAGGACCTGTGCACAGTATATACCCTATGGGAATAAACATGCTAGAATTAGGAGGAAACCACTATGGCTAAATAAAGCTGTAAGGGGCGCAATAAGGGACAAAAAGAAAGCGTTTAGGGAATTAAAGCAAGTAGGTAGTGAAGAGGCATTAAATAAATACAGAAGACTGAATAAATTCTGTAAAAAGCAAATCAAGACAGCAAAGATTGAGACAGAGAGACTCATTGCCAGAGAAAGTAAAAATAATCCCAAAATATTCTTTAACTACATAAATAGCAAGAAACTAAAAAATGATAGTGTTGGTCCCCTTAAAAATAGTCTGGGTGAAATGGTGGATGAGGATGAGGAAAAAGCCAATATGCTAAATGACTTTTTTTCAACTGTATTTACACAAGAAAATCCCATGACAGATAACATGATCAGAGATAAAAAAATTTCTCCATTAAATGTCACCTGCTTAACCCAGCAGGAAGTACGGCGGCGTCTAAAAATCACTAAAGTTGACAAATCCCCGGTCCCGGATGGGATACACCCCCGAGTACTGCAGGAATTAAGTACAGTTATAGATAGACCTTTATTTTTAATCTTTAAAGATTCCATAATAACTGGGTCTGTACCACAGGACTGGCGTATAGCAAATGTGGTGCCAATATTCAAAAAGGGGGCAAAAACTGAACCTGGAAATTATAGGCCAGTGAGCTTAACATCTACTGTGGGTAAAATCCTGGAGGGTTTTTTAAGGGATACTATATTGGAGTATCTGAAGCTGAATAACCTCATGACACAGTATCAGCATGGGTTTACGAGGGACCGTTCTTGTCAGACTAATCTGATAAGCTTTTATGAAGGGGTAAGTTCAGGACTGGACCAAGGGAATGCAGTGGACGTGGTGTTCATGGACTTCTCAAAAGCATTTGATACAGTGCCACACAAAAGGTTGATACATAAAATGAGAACAATGGGGATAGGGGAAAATATGTGTAAGTGGGTTAAGAACTGGCTCATGGATAGAAAACAAAGGGTGGTTATTAATGGAGCACACTCGGACTGGGTCACGGTTAGCAGTGGGGTACCACAGGGGTCAGTATTGGGGCCGCTTCTCTTTAACATATTTATTAATGACCTTGTAGGGGGCATACAGAGTAGTATTTCAATATTTGCAGATGACACTAAACTATTTGCAGATGACACTAATCTGCAGGGTAATAAATACAGAGGAGGATAATTTTATATTACAGGAGGATTTATGTAAACTAGAAGCTTGGGCTGATAAATGGCAAATGAGCTTTAATGGGGATAAATGTAAGGTCATGCACTTGGGTAGAACAAATAAGATGTATAATTATGTGCTTAATTGTAAAACACTGGGCAAAACTGTCACTGAAAAAGACCTGGGTGTATGGGTGGACGACAAACTCACATTTAGTGGCCAATGTCAGGCAGCTGCTGCCAAGGCAAATAAAATAATGGGATGCATTAAAAGAGGCATAGATGCTCATGAGGAGAACACAATTTTACCTCTATACAAGTCACTAGTGCGACCACACTTAGAATACTGTGTGCAGTTCTGGTCTCCGGTGTATAAGAAAGACATAGCTGAACTGGAGCGGGTGCAGAGAAGAGCGACCAAGGTTATTAGAGAACTGGGGGGTCTGCAATACCAAGACAGGTTATTACACTTGGGGTTATTTAGTTTGGAAAAACGAAGGCTTAGGGGTGATCTTATTACAATGTATAAATATATGAGGGGACAGTACAAAGACGTTTCTAATGATCTTTTAACTCTTAGACCTGTGACGGGGACAAGGGGGCATCCTCTACGTCTGGAGGAAAGAAGTTTTAGCCATAATCACAGACGCAGATTCTTTACTGTAAGAGCAGTGAGACTATGGAACTCTCTGCCGTCTAATGTTGTAATGAGTGATTCTTACTAAAATTTAAGAAGGGACTGGATGCCTTTCTTGAAAAGTATAATATTACAGGCTATATTCACTAGTTTCCTAGATACAGCGTTGATCCAGGGAGGTAGTCTGATTGCCGTATGTGGAGTCGGGAAGGAATTTTTTTCCCCAATGTGAAGCTTACTGTTTGCCACTTGGGTTTTTTTTGCCTTCCTCTGGATCAACATGTTAGGGCAGGTTAGGATAGGATATGGGTTGAACTAGATTGACTTAAAGTCTTCCTTCAACCTTAATAACTATGTTACTATGTTACAGTTGTCAAAAGCATTTTTGCACTTGTCTAATGTGACCAATGCCACATATGGGTCACATATGATCAGCACTAGCCATATTGACTATTGTTTTTATACTATTACGTATAGAAACATTTGTAATTTTGTCATGCCTTATTTTGGTACTTATGTAAGAATGCACACTTACACTATTGTGCTGTAAATACATATACCATATGAAGCAAATATGGTAGTCACTACCTCAAGTGGCAGTTTGCATATATAAATATCTATTTTTATAAAAAGTTTGGAGTCTTTTTTCATAAGTTGTTTGTACTCAACCACCAACACATCTGTTATGACCATTAACACCAGACAGAGACTATGTGTACCAAAAAGTAGTTTACTGAAATACACACACACAAACTTTACAGCATAGATAAGACATCATCTTGCCATGTTGTAGTACCTTCAGGTGACACAAAATATTGGGTAAAGATATCACGGGTTTTGAGTCCTGACAGTGGGCGACGTAAAGGGATGACATGGGGTGTAGGCATATCCCATTGGTCACCACACTTTCACCAACATCTGATGGGCCACAATCATGCATTCTGGTGAAATTATGTAGAACAACACATGCTTTTATGACCTCATTGACGTTAGCTTCACTCAGCTGAATAGCAGACTGGAGAACATGCCATTTTGCACACAGAATGCCAAAGGCACACTCCACCAGGCGCCTGGACCGTGATAGGCGCTAGTTGAAGATCCGATGACGGTGGTCAAGGTGTCGTCGTGGATATGGCCTCATCACATTCCTTGATAGATGGAAGGCCTCATCCCCAGCTACAACATATGGGACAGGTTCTAGATTGGAGCCAGGAAGTTGGCGTGCTGGTGGTAGGTGCAACTCGTTATTGCGAAGCCGCCGACCCATAATGGAAGAATTGAAGACTCTAGAGTCTCCAGTTCTTCCATAGGCCCCAATGTCTACAGTTATAAGCCTGTAGTTACTGTCAACCAGAGCCAACAGCACTACAGAAAAATATTGTTTATGATTATAGAATTGGGACCCTGAGTTCGGCGGCTTACGCACACGGATGTGCTTCCCATCAAGGGCTCCTATACAATTTGGGAACTGGCATTGCTCCTCAAATCCCCTGGCAATCCTCTTCCAGTCTTCCATCTTTGGCTCAGGCATCACCAGTTGATGAAGTCTGTCCCAGAGTTGTGAGCATGTATCATGCACAATGCCAGATATGGTGGACCTCCCAATCAAAAACTCCAGATGGAGTGCGGCATAGGATATGCCAGTAGTTAGGAACCTACAAGTAACCAAATGTAGAGAGAGCAATCATGACACATGCACAAAGGTAGAACAAACGCACTATACATAACCGTTAAATCATTTCATTTACAAACAATCCTAAGTTCTATTTCCACAAGTCAAAGGTTTCTGTAATTTTTACATACACATAATAGTTCTGGTAGTTCTAGGTGATATATGGGATAGATTATGAGGATCTTTCTGCAACATCCATAAGGGTTCATGCAAACTTGTGGGAAAACACATCATCAACAGACAGTATGTAGGTGAGGAATACATACCGTAGCATAAGGAGAAGGCTCTCCTCTGCAGAGATAGCTTTCCGCATCCTGGTATCCTGGTAGGTGATCCCAGGGCACATAATCTCCAACAAAACATCAAAGGTGGGAATGGTCATCCGACAAAACAGAAAAAACTTGTCTGGATAAGTCCGCAGAGATGCATAAAGGCAGTGAAAATGGCCTTTAGTGAGGCGTTGCCTCAAATGCGGATGCACCCACATTCGCCTCCTCCTCCGTGGATCAACGATCACTGGGTAAGGCTGGCCAAAGCGGCGGGACAAAACCCAGTTGTACAACACTCGATCAGTTGGGGTGAATTGAAGAGTGTCAGACATGTTGGCAAGCAAGCAGCAGGACTCCAACACAAGCACATCACAAAAATGGCAAGATTGGTGGGTGCAACCTGATGCAGAGCCAATAAATAGCCTTGCTGATGATGATTTGAATGAGTTTCAGGCCTAAAAACCGTCAAATATCCATTTTGCAAGGCAGCGAGAAAAATACGCTGTACGGATGCCATACTGATTGCATACAGATGGTAACATGCGCAAAATACGCAGCCGCACCCTGACAACGGATGAAATATGAATTGTTGTGCCGGCAACATTTTGGCGTATTACGCTCGTACAATACGGTCCGTATTTTTCTACGGTGAGTGTGACGCCGGCCTAAATGCAGAATAGTGTTTGCCTTTTTTGCTGCTCCATCACACTGTTGAGTCATGTTCAGTCTACGATCTATTAGTATACCCAAGTCTTTTTCACATGTGGTGTGGCTTAGTTCTTTTCCTCCCATTCTGTATATGCTTTTTTCATTTTTCTTGCCTAGATGTAGTAGTTTGCAGTTCTCCCGTTAAGAAATATTCTGTTAGTTGCTGCCCACAGTTCCAGTTTGATTAGATCTTTTTGAATCCTCTCTCTCTTCTCTAGTATTAGCTATCCCTCCTAGTTTTGAGTCATCAGCAAATTTTATCAGTTTACCCTCAATTCCTTCATCTAAATTATTGATAAAGATGTTGAACAATACAGGGCCCAGCACAGAACTCTGTGGTACCTGTAGTGCAGAAGGGTTTGTGCAGTGTGACAAAAAGGCAAGTACTGCAGAAAAGTTCACAGCAAAACGTGTTTAATGTACAAACTGTCACAGTGCACAGCACGCAGTATCCTCCGGATCGCAGCCGGGAAAACAAAGACAGTCCGTGAGCTGCTGCCATGGGCAACTGCACCGCCAGACCTTTTGGCTCCGCTTGGCCCTGTGTTGCCTCACACAGGTTGAGCACTGCAAAGCCTTCTGCTCTGCCAGCTTGCAAGACCAAAATTGACACACCCCACCCCTTTACTGCAGGGTTTTTACAACAGAACCTGTGGCCATAGGCCACATGGAAAACCTGGGGCCGGGGAGGGAAATGGACTGCCCCATTACCATCCTGTAGTCCATTTCAAAAATACAAGCCCACGTTAGGTTTTCTTAATTCCGCTGTGGACAAATACCTTGCCAAGATCAACTCTTACTTCTATTCTGCCTTGCAACCACAGCTATGCCTGTATGCGAGATCGCTGTGTGTGACGGGGGCTTAAGTTCTGTGTTCATCTATTCTGGTTTCCTTAAATGCTTCCTATTCTTCCCTCTTTTAGGAATTGTTAACGATTGTGCTTTGAGAATCTCATGTTTCAGAATTTCCCATCCTTTCTGGACATTTCTGTCCTTAAGGACATCCAGCCATTGGATCCCTCCTATCCTCATTCTTAAGGTACTGCCACACTAAACAATCCCGCTAGCGATCACAATAACGACGCATACTAATGCGATCGCTAGCGGGATTGTTTCTATATCGCTAAATGCGGCCACATTTAGCGATATAGTTAACGACGCTATCGCCGTTAGCGATCTTCTTAACGACTTTAGCGGTACAAAAGTACCGCTAAATCGCTAAGAAAAGGTGCCACACAGCGATTAGATACTTACCCAGCGGGAGCGCCGACGAGAAAATAGGGTCCGGAACGATTCCAGCGACGAGCGAGATCACAGCAGGAAGCTCGTCGCTGGAAGCTGCCGCACTGAACAACATCGCTAACGGGATCGCTAAATAGTGACGTTTTTTAGCGATCCCGTTAGCGATATTGTTTAGTGTGGCATACCCTTTAGTCCCTTAAAATCTGCCTTTCTGAAATCCAACCTTGAAGTCTGGGTTTTCACAGGCCTTCCTTGTTTTCTCCTCAACTATTTGGAAGATAAATTTGTCAGCAAGAGAGGATAAGAATTTGCAGAGGATAAGACCTTCAAGATAGAAACGTTGCATGCCTTGGTGAATTAAAACACCTTGGATGAAGCCTAAAGGGTATGCCACACTAAACAGCGTCGCTAACGAGATTGCTAAAAAACGTCACTATTTAGCGATCTCGTTAGTGACGTTGTTCTGTGTGGCATGTAGCAACGACGTGGCCCCTGCTGAGATCCTGCTGTGATCTCGTTCGTCGTTCTCATCGTTCCGGACCCTATTTTTATCGTTGGCGTCCCGCTAGTAAGTATATATCGCTGAGTGTGGCACCTTTTTGTTAGCGATTTAGCGGTATTTTGTACCGCTAAAGTCATTAAGGAGATCGCTAACCGTGATAGCGTCCTTAACGACATCGCTAAGTTAAGCCGCTACTAGCGATATTGAAACTATCCCGCTAGCGATCGCATTAGTATGCGTCGTTATCGTGATCGCTAGCGGGATAGTTTAGTGTGGCAGTACCTTTAGAGCTGTGGATTTCTTCTTTTCTCTTGGATTTAAAGTGAACAACCACTACTGGGCAACACCAGCTTAATCAATTCAAGACCCCAATTAAAATCATTACCATTTGTTTATGTGTTGTGTCCTGTGCTAGCTGCAGCCTTTAGTATTTCATTAGAGCAGAGATCTGCCCTGATGGAAAACTGATGAGTTGCAGACAAAGGGGGGCTATTACTGGCTGCTGCTGACACGGGGCACAACGCATTCTGTAACTCTCTAAGGAACATCCGTGCCAACAAGGATGTAATGTCACTGCTGCAGGAGGTTAGTATACACTGTTTTTATTGTAATTTGAGTCCTGAATTGATGAAGCTGGGGATGTACATTAGTGGACCGGGATACTTTTCTGCGTGAACCCATTTTGTGGAAATGTAATTGAGGCGTGAGCTGTTTGTTTCTCTTGTTATTAGGTCGTAATAGCATTCATAATATATGTGCACCTAATTTATTAACGACTTCACGATATTCACCATACAGGTATGGCGCAAGTTGGAAACGGGTATATGGAGCGAGCTCACAGGGAGAGCACCGACAGTGGCATTAACAGTATGCCTGCACTGGGGCACATCATTCTAATCGCCCATCTGCGCACCCGTCACTGGATCGCTGGTTGCTGATGGGCTCATATGACAGCAGGGGATTGTTTGAAGACCTCTGTGCTTGTCATTAAAAAGCTCCTTTGAAACCCTGTGTGTGGCTGTTCTAATTGTATAGAACAGTGCTGTGATATTGCTGCATAAAGAACAAGCGATCAGATGTTCGCAGCTTCAAAAGTAAAAAAATGTTTTAAATAATATGAAAAAAATAAGAAATAACATAAAAGTTCAAATCACCCACTTTACCCCTATTAAAGATATTAAAAAAATATGCACATATGTGGCATCTCTGCATTCATGAAAGTCCAATCTATGAAAATATAGAGACAACTAACCCAGTGGGTGTAGAGAATTCAGTAGGTACTCTCCTCCACTAGCCTGGCAGTGTTTAGAAAGACTACAGTTACCAGGGTCATCCCACTGAATACCCATTCTCCTTCCCCATGGGCAGAATACTACTCAGACAATATAGTGCGAGGCTAACTCAATGGGTCATACGTTATTGGATCATTAACAGTCAATAACATATAGTATAGTCCCAGCAAGTCAAGTACAAAAGATGGTGCAGATGACAGCCTCACCCTTCCGCTGGTTCACCGGAATTAGAACATCTGCAACTTCAGGGTTTCCAGGGCCAAGTACTCCAACCAGTAGCACCTTGCTTTTGGCGCGCACTAACAGAGAGGAGGTAGCGGCAAGCTTACAAAGCTGACAGTGTACATTGAGGTATGTGGCCAGGTGACCAGACTGTCCTAACCTGGGTTATCAAAATATCTTTGTGGGTTTAATGATGGTCAGTGTAGCAAATCTGTATTCCTTCGGTTAGATCCATGGTGCCTTGGCTGCTGTCCTATAGAGTGCCTCTGGAGAAGTAGAGAGGTCCCTTTTATACCCACAGCTGTCAGTCATGGCATTATCCAAATATTTGAGGGGGGTGGGATGAGGTAATCCCTCATTGTTCGAGTGTTTAATTAACATGCATATTTTGTCAACCAAGGTTTGTAGAATAACAAACTGCAAGCGCTGATACAATAGGTAGTCAGCAGGCATTCAACAAAGTAACAAACAACTATTGATCAATTATCATGCGTCTTTGTCATCCAAGGTTAATAGAATAATAAGCTGCTTGGGCTAATTCAATAGATCATCAGCAGGCATCCAACAAATCAACATACATCAAGTCAACCTACAACAAGAGTCAATGTACAGGCTCATATGAACCATGGCTAATGTCCTTGGACCTACGGAATAATACATCTGGCATAAAGGCATAAATAACCGCTTTCTGACATTAGACGTACTATTCCGTCCATGGTACCTCGGCTCTATGACCATAGACGGGATAGTATGTCCCATGTGATCGGATTCGCTCACAGTGGGAGCACAGGCGATCACGGCCGGGTGTCAGCTGATTCTCACAGCTGACACCCTGCACTAAGCACTTTAACATCGGGCACACTGCAATTAAACATGATCACAGCATTCCTGTGGCATAGGGAAGCATTGCGCAGGAAGGGGGCTCCCTGCGTGTTTCCCTGAGACCCTCAGAACATCGTGATGTGATCACGTTGTTCCGAGGGACTCCTCCCTGCAGGCCTCTGGATCCAAGATGGCCACGGGGTCATTCCGGGTCCTGCAGGGAGGTGGCTTGTCAGTGCCTGCTGAGAGCAAGCGCCGGTAAGCCTCCTGCACTGCCTGTCACATCGATGATCTGATACAGTGCTCTGCAAAGTGTCAGATCAGTGATCTGACACTATATATTTATGTCCCAGCCTGGGACAATGTAATAAAGTAAAAAAAATATTATACTGTGTAAAAATATTTTTTAAAAAATGACTAAATTAAAAAAAAAACCTAAATTTCCCCAATAAACACATTATTATGTAAATAAAAAACAATAAAAGTGCACATATTTAGTATTACCACGTCCGTAACGACCTTCCCTATAAAACTGTCCCACTAGTTAAACCCTTTAGTGAAACCATTAAAAAAAACAAGGAAAAAAATAATACTTTATCATCATACCGCCGAACAAAAAGTGGAATACCACGCGATCAAAAAGAGGGATATAAATTAACATGATACCACTGAAAATGTCATCTTGTCCCGCAAGAAACGAGCCACCATTCAATTTCATCAGCGAAAAAATAAAAAAGTTATAGCTCTCAGAATAAAGCGATGCAAAAATAATATTTTTTTTATATAAAAAAGTTTTTATTGTATAAAAGCGCCAAAACATAAAAAAAGATATAAATGAGGTATTACTGTAATCGTACTGACCCGACGAATAAAACTGCCTCATCAATTTTACCACATGCCAAATGGTATAAACGACCCCCCAAAAGAAATTCATGAATTGCTGGTTTTTGTTCATTCTGTTTCTCAAAAATTGGAATAAAAAGCGATAAAAAAAATGTCATGTGCCCAAACATGGTACCAATAAAACCGTCAACTCATCCCACAAAAAACAAGACCTCACATGACTCTGTGGGCCAAAATATGGAAAAATTATAGCTCCCAAAATGGGGTGATGCGAAAACTAATTTTTGCAGTAAAAAGATTCTTTTAGTGTGTGACTGCTGCCAAACATAAACACCGGCTATAAAAACCCACTATAAATAGTAAATCAAACCCCCTTTATCGTCCCCTTAGGGAAAAATAATAAAATAAAAAAATGTTTTCATTTCCATCTTTTCCCATTAAGGTTAGGGTTGGCGCTAAAATTAGGGTAAGGATTGGGGCTAAACTTATTGTTAGGGCTAAAGTTAGGGTTAGGGTTGGGGCCAAATTGAGGGCTAGGGCTAAAGTTAGGGTTAGGGTTAGGGCTAAAGTTAGGGGTTAGTATTTAGATTAGGGTTAGGGTTGGGATTAGGGTTAGGGGTTTTAGGGTTAGGTTTGTGGTTAGGGTTTGGATTAGGGTTAGGGGTGTGTTGGGGTTAGGGTTGGAGTTAGAATTGGGGGGTTCCACTGTTTAGGTGCATCAGGGGCTCTCCAAACGCGACATGGCGTCCCATCTGAATTCCAGCCAATTTTGGTATGAAAATGTCAAATAGCGCTCCTTCCCTTCCAAGCCCTGCTGTGCGCCAAAACAGTGGTTTTCCCCCACATATTGGTATCGGTATACTCAGGAGAAATAGCACAACAACTTTATCTGTCAATTTTCTCCTTGTACCCTTGTGAAATTAAAAAAATATTTGTAAAAGATAATTTTTATGATAAAAAAGTTAAATGTTCATTTTTTTCCTTCCACATTCCAAAAATTCTTGTGAAGCACCTGAAGGGTTAATAAACTTCTTGAATGTGGTTTTGAGTACCTTGAGGGGTGCAGTTTTAAGAATGGTGCCACTTTTGGGTATTTTCTGCCATATAGAACCCTCAAAGTGACTTCAAATGTGAGGTGGTCCCTAAAAAAAATGGTTTTGTAAATTTTGTTGCAAAAATGAGAAATCGCTGGTCAACTTTTAACTCTTATAACTTCCTAACAAAAAAAAAAATTTTTTCCAAAATTGTGCTGATGTAAAGTAGACATGTGGGAAATGTTATTTATTAACTATTTTTGTGACATATTTCTCTGTTTTAAGGGCATAAAAATTCAAAATTTGAAAATGGCAAAATTTTCACAATTTTCGCATATTTCTGTTTTTTTCATAAATAAACGCAAGTTATATCGAAAAAATTTTACCACTATCATAATGTACAATATGTCACGAGAAAATATTCTCAGAATCGCCAAGATCCGTTGAAGCGTTCCAGAGTTATAACCTCATAAATGGACAGTGGTCAGAATTGTAAAAATTGGCCCGGTCATTAAAGTGCAAACCACCCTCGGGGTAAAGGGTTTAAGAATAAGCGCAGTATTGTCACAATGCGTAAACACAGTAAACTAAAACATTCAAGGAAAAACAAAAATTACATTTTTTTGATAGCTGCAATGCCACAAAAAATTCTGTAACAAGTGATAAAACCATAATATCTATTCCAAAGTTGTATCAATAAAAATGTAGTCCTGCTCCTCAAAAAATAAGTTGTCACTCACCTACAGGTGTCTGGAAATGGCGAGATAACCCCCTCTAATTCATTTTTTGCAAACTTCTGTTTTTTTTCGCCACTAAAATAATAAAAAAAGACTTGACACTTGTTGAGTATCGCCGTAATAGTACTGATGAGCAGAATCATATTGCAGTAATTTAGCATAAAAAGTACACCATAAAAACAATTCCCAAAAAACAATGTGAGAATTGCGGGGTTTTTTTCACAATTTCTCCCCACTTGGAATTTTTTTCTCCTTTTCCAGTATGCTATGTGGTAAAATGAATAGTGTCATTTAAAAGTACAACTCATCCTATAAAAAAACAAGCCCTCATAGGGCTATGTGGACAGAAAAATAAAAGAGATATATGGCTCTGGGAAGATGGTGAGGAATAAAGAAAAGTGCAAAAACAGAAATTGGCCTTGTCATGAAGGGGTTAAAAAGATCAGACTTTAAAGAGGTTAGCCACGCTCTCATTTTATTTTAAACTGCTGATTGCTTACTTAAACATAGTAAAATAAATAATACTCAACTTATACTTATATAAAATTCACATAATAGGTATAGTCTCATCTGTAATAACCTAAGTTGCAAAATTATCGCCACAGGTAGAACATCGTGAGGGCAGGTTGGATTATGCTAAGCACACTCCGATCAGACTCTGATCACAGTTTAATCAGAATTAGATCAGAGTAGGATCCAATTTTCTCGCAGGTGGAGTGAAAAATAAGAAATTTCCCAACTTCTTTATAATTTCAGTCTGTGAAAATGGGATCGCAGTCAGATGCCATCACAGTACAGTCCGATTTTTTCAACAGAACCATACAGTTGACTGGGAAGTTCCATCCTATTCTTGGATGCAACTCATGCATGCGGCGATTCCAAATTGATCTGAGGAGAAAATCGGACATGTGCACAGCCCCATAGAATAACATTGGGACGAGTGCTATTTGTCAAAACAAAACCAAGAAGTAAAAGGTAAAGAAAACTGCACTTCTCTGTGTCCTGTGCTTATTCTCTGCACCCCAACGTTCACCACCACCTGAACAGCTAAAAATATTTTCCCTGGGGCCCCACTTTACCCATGGGGAGCTGTACCATCTTTGCTGCGTCATCATCGGCCCCAGTGGATCTGAACGGCAGCGTCGGCCACCCATTGCCGAACACCACGGGTGGCGTCACGACTCAATACCATATAACCCTCCCCCATTTTATGACACGGCCAGGGACACAGAAACGGATCATGGCCCCATGACCTTCCCCAAAGAAATGTCCGGCCTGATTCTGAGTACCCCCCATCCCTGGGGGGTGTCACAACATCTGCAAAAAGTTTGTTTATTCTCCCAGTGTTTGTTTGGGTTTCGTCCTGGTACTCCGGTTTCCTCCCACACTCCAAAAACATATGGATTGTAACGCTCGTGCTCTGACTGGATGGTGTGAGCGAGGATTGTGGCCCCACTGTGCCACAAACCAGACTACCCTGGAGGGGTGTGACTAAGCAGCTACCTTGGTGTTCACTGGAGCCTCTAGTGGTGAGGTCAGGCTTGTGCACAAGGTAGCTGCCAGGTACCACTCCAGGGCTGTGTCTGGCAGTAGCAGCTGGTCCCACTTGGGGACAGAACACTAATGACAGGTGCGGGCAAGTACAGACGGGCACAACTGGCCCTCTGGCAGGCAGGCACAGCTGGCACTCTGGCAGGCACGGTGGGCATACCTGGCACGGATCTGACTGTGGGAACAGGAACCAATTCGGGAAGGACAGGAACACGGACAGGTACAAGTGGAATATGGTAACAGGTATGAGCCTGTTCAGACTAGAGGGATAAAGAGCCGCAGGGTGCGGAGCGAGAGCAGAGCAGAGCCATAGAGTGCGGAGAGAGCAGAGCCGCCGGGTGCAGAGCGAGAGCAGAGCTACTGAGGCAAAGAGGGAGCAAAGCTGAACCAGATAAACACAAGTACTTGCAGTGAAGTACCAAGTGGACACCACGGACACTAATGTTGTGCAGCAACAACCAGAAAGGGACAGGTGCTGGTACAGGTCAGAAACAGGCCTGGGTATGCAGCCCCCAGGAAGGCAGAAACTAGACACAAAGAGCACAGAAACAGGCCTGGGTAAGCAGCCCCCAGGAAGGCAGAAACAGGACAGGACCTGGCAACTCTATAGCAAAACACAGACTGAGAGAGTTTGTTGCATTGGCATCTCCCTATGGGTGGAGATGCCTTAAGTACCCGATACCTCTTGGCAATAGGCTGAGTACACATTAGGAGTGTGCACACTGTCTCTATAATACTCAGGAAGTTCAGGCACTGCCGCCCTAAGCATACAGCCAGGAAGTATACACACAGCCAACAGAGGACATGAGGTTCACAGCATGGAGCAGACAGAGGGCAGAACTCACAGCATGGCCCAGAGTAGTAAGATGGTGTATCAGTCTGATGGGAGATGGGCAGCCATGCAGTGATGCCAGCAGGGATGTTACATGGATAGGGGAATTTGATTGTGATCCCCAGTGGGGACAGTGCTAATAATGTCTGTATAGCGCTGTGGAATAAATGGCACTATATAAATGAGTAAAATAAATAAAAATAAATAATAAGGATTATCATGGTGACTTCCTCCTTTTAAGGACACTTTGATGCTAGTAAGATGTGGGACATTGGATAATGTGAAATCAGTCTTCTTCTATCACATTACATTACATATGCTCCAACTGAAAAATATTAATCACTTAAGATGCTAAGAAATGCAAACATTTCCCTAGCTGAGTGTTCAGGATATTATGGGGCGACCCAGCCAATGTGACAGCGTCTGCCAGTCAGACAGCTCCTTGCATAATGCAGCCTGCAGCTCGGCCTGCCAATCTAAGTCTTCATTAGGCAGCTCAGTGTTAAATCAGGAACATATGGGCTTCTGTCCAAACCACTTTAAGCCGCTATGTAAGCGATGCTTTGCAGACTCCCATCCCTCCCCCCGCCTTCTACTCCATAAAGAAGAAATGTTGATTTTGGCTTTAAATGCAACCATTTGGTGAAATGCTTGTGTCAGTCTCTGCAGTCTCTATTTAGACACTTGTAATTTCACTATATAAGGCACATAGTTTTCACTGGACCCATAGGTTATTGGAAGACTTGGAGGGAGTAAAATGACAGTGACAATTATAGAACAATATATGGGCGAAATAGAGGAGAAATCATTGAAGATTGTATATTGGGAGATAAAGTGAGCAATTAGTAAATAGATACTTAATGATTTGACTTAATAACAAGACATAACAATTACACCCTTCACGCTCGCTTATAGGTATTGACAATGCTTGATACATTTTTACAGTTTAGTACACCTGTGTACGATTCTGTAGCAGTCTTCATTATGAATACATAGGTAACTGCTGACAGGTCACTCATCCTTCAGTGACTTGCCCCCTAGTTTACGTAATAAATATTATATATACATACTGACAAAAAAAAACCCGTTTGCAGGCAGGCACCAGCCTTGGCACCTGCCTGCAGCACAATCGCACATTTAGTGTCTTTATAATTATTATGGTTGAGGCTATCCTGATTTAAAAAAAAAAAAAAAAAAAAAAATTTAAAATGGCGCCCGCCTGTGCAGTAGCGGCTATATAAAGAAGTGATCCGGCGGCGTCATCTTGCTAAGAAAATTTCCTCCTCTAGGATTGCGCCATTGGTACCTAGTAGTAGCAGCTATCGATGACCACCAATATTTAGTATTGCGCATGCGCCTGCAGTGTCATTATGCTAGAGAAGAAAAAAAAATTCCCTCTTCCAAGATGGCACCCTCCGCACCTGCGCTGTTTAATTCAAAACTGAAAATAAAGATTAAACAACAACCACAAGACGGATACTGAATGAAGTGTATATCTCTCCCAGAAAGTTAAGCTGGGCGAGATATTAAAAGCCAGGAAGCACTGGTTGATGCAGCAGCTTAGTGTCATGTGTGCATCGCCACGAAGATCGTCGCGGTTGCACATTCTGACTTCTCACAGCTGAGTTGCTGTTTCTTTGTGTTTGGCAGTTAGGGAGTTAATTCTGTCTGTGCTCAGTTCTGGGACTGGGTGCAGTTTCTCCCGGCTGCAATTAATTATTTGTTGATTGGTTTCCTTTAAATCTCTGGTTGTCTGTGTTGGGAGTTGCCAGTGAAATTCTTCATGCAGACCACAGATAGGATTGTATCTGTATAGACTTAAGTTAAAGAGCTCCTTAGTTGTTTTAAGCTCACCTTGCTTAGAGTTTAATATCCCAGATCATTTATGTTCCTTCTGTGTTTGAGTGTGTATGCAAGTCTGTGTTTTCTCCAGTCTGTCTTATATGTCTAATCTGTGTATTTAGCAGAGATCAGCCCATATCCCTTTGGTGGTAATCAGTATCCTTCTTAGGACTGATTACAGGGTTCAGGGACTGATAGGAGACAGGGTTAGGCTGGAGACTTGGACCTCTGAACCATTATCAGTACCTCCAAGGTGAGGGATTAGTTAGGACCCCAGTTTAGGGTCAGGTTAGACCCCCGGTCCTCCTCTTTCCTGTGACAGTGTATCAAGTCCTCAAGATTAACCCTGAGTTCAACGGATATCGTGTCAGGTAAATCTATTCTATATTTACATGCTGATGTTGCTAATCTATATGTTGTATAGAGTGTTGTTCTTTTAAGAATAGTTTACTGACATCGTACACATATCATAAGACCGCGTGACATTTTCACTGGCCCATAAAATTATTCCCAGTTGCCATGGATCCAGTAGCCCAGCTGGCTCTGCAGTTGCAGGGATTATCCATGGAGCTGACGGACATTAAGTCCAAAGTTTTGTCTCCCTCGGAGCAAACCAGATTTGAACCTAAAGTAGCTCTCCCGGACAGGTTCACTGGTGGGCGAGACAAATTTTTTACTTCAGGGAAGCATGTAAATTGTATTTTCGGCTTCGGCCTCGATCATCAGGGAGTGAAGAGCAGAGAGTGGGAATTGTTATCTCGCTCCTACAAGGGGACCCTCAATCCTGGGCCTTCTCCCTTCCTCCGGGATCCCCGGCTCTACAGTCAGTAGATCGATTTTTTACTGCCCTGGGATTGGTATATGATGACCCAGATCGGGTCTCTCTTGCTGAGACAAAATTACGTAAGATACAGCAGGGAGATCGTCCGGCGGAGGAATTTGCTTCTGAGTTCCGTAGATGGGCCACAGATACTCAGTGGAATGACCCAGCTCTTAGAAGCCAGTTTTGTCATGGGCTTTCTGACAAATTAAAGGACGTTTTGGCTCAGTATGATTCTCCTCCATCACTGGAGGCTGCTATGGCCCTAGCTATCCGTACTGATAGACGGCTCCGGGAGAGGTGCGAGGTAACTCCGCCCCCTGTTGTTACTCCATCTACTACTAAAGTCCCTTATGTTGAGGTTCCCCTTGTCTGTTCGGAGGAGCTTATGCAGTTGGGAGGGACATCATTTCGTAGGAGGGGATTGGCGGTACGCCGCAGGACTAGAAGGTGTTTCTTCTGCGGGAAAGAGGGACATTTTGTTGGGGGATGTCCATCCCGTGCCTTGTTGAGCAAAAAGTCCCCGGAAAACTGTTAATCCCAGGTTGTGTGGTGGACGACAACCTGGGAGTATGTATTTCGTCCGCTAGTTCTTCTCAGTTCCTTGTACCAGTGGAGGTGGTGGTTGGTACGAGAGTGGAGAGATTTTCTGTTCTTCTTGATAGTGGGTCCGGGGCTAATCTGGTTGACGCTCAGTTTGCTCAGGCTCAAGGTATGCATCTGAGTGTATTGGTCAAACCGATCCCTATATTCTCCATTGACGCCAGGCCTCTCGGCCAAGGTAGCTTTGTTCATGAGGTTCATAACATTGACCTTCGGGTAGGGGCAATACATAGGGAACTATTATCTTGTTATGTGTTGGAGGGTCTACCTACTCCTATTGTGTTGGGACTTCCTTGGTTGGTTAAACATAACCCTGTGATTAATTGGCAGTCCAGAGATATAAGCCAATGGGGGGAGTTTTGCAAAAGTAACTGCATGAACACAGTCAACAGTGCGGTCGTGCCTAGTACTTTGCCTCCTTTTTTGGAGGACTTTGGGGATGTGTTCTCTGAGGAGGGGTGTCAGGAGTTGCCTCCTCATCGCGTGTATGACTGCTCTATTAATTTACTTCCTGATGCTAAGTTACCTAAAGCTAGGTTATATAACCTTTCTGGTCCTGAGAGGCAGGCTATGAAAGATTATATTTCGGAAAGTCTGGCCAAAGGGCATATTAGACCTTCATCTTCCCCAGTGGCCGCGGGGTTCTTCTTTGTGAAGAAAAAAGATGGAGGCCTACGCCCTTGCTTGGATTTCCGCGAACTTAATCGGATTACTGTTCGAGATCCGTATCCACTCCCTCTGATTCCTGATCTCTTCAATCAAATTGTTGGCGCCAAATGGTTCTCTAAATTGGATCTCAGGGGGGCGTATAATCTGATTAGGATAAAAGAGGGGGATGAGTGGAAAACGGCGTTTAACACGCCGGAGGGACATTATGAGAACCTTGTCATGCCTTTTGGTCTGACTACTGCACCAGCAGTATTCCAACATTTTGTTAATGACATTTTTCGTCATCTGGTGGGGCTGTTTGTGGTCGTATATTTGGATGACATTTTAATTTACTCACCAGATCTTGTGTCTCACCAGGAGCATGTGAGACAGGTGTTGCAGATCTTGCGAGACAATAAACTATACGCCAAACTGGAAAAGTGTGTATTCGCCGTACAGGAACTTCAGTTTTTGGGTTTCTTGGTGTCAGCCTCCGGTTTCCGTATGGACCCTGAAAAGGTGAGAGCAGTGCTTGAATGGGATCAGCCAGAGGATCTTAAGGCTCTGCAGCGTTTTCTGGGGTTTGCTAACTACTACCGGAAATTTATTTGTAATTTCTCATCTGTTGTCAAACCTCTCACTGACATGACAAGAAAAGGGACGGATTTTTCTAAATGGTCGGACAAAGCTTGCCAAGCTTTTTCCTCTTTGAAAAAATGTTTTGCTTCGGCACCCGTTCTCATCCAACCAGATGCATCACAGCCGTTCGTTGTGGAGGTGGACGCGTCTGACGTAGGGGTGGGTGCAATATTGTCCCAGGGTCCGTCCCCTGGTAAATGGCATCCGTGCGCTTTCTTTTCTAAAAAATTGTCGTCCGCCGAAAGGAATTATGATATCGGCAATAGGGAACTTTTGGCCATTAAGTTGGCTTTTGAAGAATGGCGTCACTTTTTGGAGGGGGCAGTCCACCCGGTCACCGTCATTACTGATCACAAGAACCTGCTGTATTTGGAATCTGCTAAGCGTCTGAATTCCAGACAAGCTCGATGGTCGTTGTTTTTTACCAGGTTTAATTTTGTTGTCACTTATCGCCCTGGATCTAAGAATGTTAAGGCGGATGCCTTGTCTCGCAGTTTCCCAGGGGCCGGGAAAATGGATGACCCGATTCCTATCCTTCAGGAGGGGGTGGTAGTGTCGGCTGTATGTTCTGAGCTTGAGGAGGAGGTGTTAGAGGCTCAGGGGGACGCCCCTGCAGGACCTCCAGGGAGACTGTTTGTCCCAAATCAGTTGAGACAAAAGGTTATTGAGGCACATCATAATTCTGCTTTAGCAGGACATCCAGGGAGTAAGGCTACTTTAGATCTCCTTTCTCGCCGGTTTTGGTGGCCTAACGTTAATAAAGATGTTTTAACTTTTGTCGCGTCCTGTGGGGTTTGTGCTCGCTCTAAGACCCCTCATACCCGTCCGTCTGGGACCCTCTTACCCTTGAAACTTCCGGAGCGTCCATGGACTCATTTGTCTATGGACTTCATCACGGACCTTCCTCAGTCGTCAGGGAAGACTGTCATACTGGTGGTTGTTGACAGGTTCAGTAAGATGGCACATTTCATTGCTCTTCCTGCCCTCCCTAATGCTAAAACTCTGGCGCAGGTGTTCATTGGGGAGATTGTGAGACTTCATGGGTTGCCTTCTGATGTGGTGTCAGATAGGGGGTCTCAGTTTGTGTCCAAGTTTTGGAGGGCATTTTGTTTACGTCGGGGGATGCAATTGTCATTTTCCTCGGCTTTTCATCCGCAGACCAATGGTCAGACAGAGTGTCTGAATCAAAGCCTAGAGACTTATCTTCGGTGTTTTGTCTCAGGAAACCAGGAGGACTGGTCTTCTTTCTTGCCTCTGGCAGAGTTCGCTCTTAACAACAGGTGGAGCGAGTCCACTGGTAAGTCCCCGTTTTTTGGGGCATATGGTTTTCATCCCCAGTTTTGTACATTCAATGGGGGGGGCCCTTCTGGGGTTCCTGAGGAGGAGCGTTTCTCGTCGTCACTTGCTTCAGTGTGGAGAGGTGTATTGAATAATCTGAGTGCTATGGGGAACCGTTATAAACGTATGGCTGATAGGAGGAGAGTTTCTGGTCCAGATCTTAATGTGAACGATCTGGTATGGTTGTCTACCAGGAATATAAAACTTAAAGTTCCCTCCTGGAAGCTGGGCCCCAGATTCATCGGGCCGTACAGGATCAGTTCCATAATTAATCCTGTGGCATTTCGTCTGGACCTCCCTCCTACGTTTAAAATCCACAATGTGTTCCACAAGTCATTACTTAAGAGGTACGTGGCACCAGTCATACCATCACCTCTACCTCCTCCTCCAGTGGTGGTCAATGGTAACTTGGAGTTTCAAGTGTCAAAGATCATTGACTCACGTCTGAATCGCCGGTCCCTTCAGTACTTGGTGCATTGGAAGGGGTATGGTCCAGAGGAGAGGACGTGGGTTCCTGCGTCTGACATTAACGCAGATCGTTTGGTGCGGACCTTCCACAGAACTCACCCGGGCAAACCTGGCCCTGAGGGTCCGGAGGCCCCTCGTAGAAGGGGGGGTACTGTCATGTGTGCATCGCCACGAAGATCGTCGCGGTTGCACATTCTGACTTCTCACAGCTGAGTTGCTGTTTCTTTGTGTTTGGCAGTTAGGGAGTTAATTCTGTCTGTGCTCAGTTCTGGGACTGGGTGCAGTTTCTCCCGGCTGCAATTAATTATTTGTTGATTGGTTTCCTTTAAATCTCTGGTTGTCTGTGTTGGGAGTTGCCAGTGAAATTCTTCATGCAGACCACAGATAGGATTGTATCTGTATAGACTTAAGTTAAAGAGCTCCTTGTTGTTTTAAGCTCACCTTGCTTAGAGTTTAATATCCCAGATCATTTATGTTCCTTCTGTGTTTGAGTGTGTATGCAAGTCTGTGTTTTCTCCAGTCTGTCTTATATGTCTAATCTGTGTATTTAGCAAGATCAGCCCATATCCCTTTGGTGGTAATCAGTATCCTTCTTAGGACTGATTACAGGGTTCAGGGACTGATAGGAGACAGGGTTAGGCTGGAGACTTGGACCTCTGAACCATTATCAGTACCTCCAAGGTGAGGGATTAGTTAGGACCCCAGTTTAGGGTCAGGTTAGACCCCCGGTCCTCCTCTTTCCTGTGACAGTGTATCAAGTCCTCAAGATTAACCCTGAGTTCAACGGATATCGTGTCAGGTAAATCTATTCTATATTTACATGCTGATGTTGCTAATCTATATGTTGTATAGAGTGTTGTTCTTTTAAGAATAGTTTACTGACATCGTACACATATCATAAGACCGCGTGACACTTAGGTGCTGAGCCATCTTATTCATGGGAGTTCTGGGCCTGTTTTTATTGGAGCGATATTGATGATGACTTATCACTCCCGCTCCAGTACGGTTAGTACTGGAGGCTTAGCCAGCTCAGCCGAGGGAGGTCGCCTCATCAGAGACCCTGGAAAGGCTGAAGGGAAAGCTTCAGAGGGAAACACAGCCTCGCACTGATATGGTGCATTTCTGAGAAGGATAGGCACAGCGTTTGAATGTGCTGGAGAGCCAAGGTCCTCACATCCCTGGTAGCGTGATCAGCGGTGTTATGTGCTCATTAGCGCCTAGCCGGGCAATCTTTGTTGTTTTTTGGTTGCTTATTGGCTGAAATTAAAAGCCCCACTTTTCCTTTACATGGACTATTTCCGTCTATGTCACAGCCACGCCGCACTACAACGCCCCTAGTGTGTTACACACTGTATATCCTGTCTAAAGATGCTTTCACTGTTGTGTGGAATACAAAAAGGCTGAGTTATAATTTCTTTGTTCCCATTTTTCTATTGGAAAAAATTGTTTTAAAGCCTCATCCAGACACAGGTTTTTTACTAACAAGTGCAATCTGTGTTTTTTATGGGTAGTTCTGGTACCTATAATAGTGAATGAGGTTGTTCACAGATCTGTGATTTTAAACAGACCAAGTGTTTCGAAATAAAATCAGCAATGTAAGTCAATGAGTCCATTGCAAAATCGCACAGGGCTCGGATGCCATCCAAGTGTGCTTAGATTTTCACAGACTGTTAGATAAAGAATACAGAAACTTTTTAAAAACATTTTTTCTCGTACGAGAAAGTGATGAAACTCTAACCTAAATCTGATAAAATCTTGGATTAAACTCTGACCGAAATCACTGATGAAACTTGCTCAGATTTTCTTGCACCGCAAAAAAACTGACGGATGAATGAGCCCTATGGCCACATTCACACGTTCAGTATTTGATCAGTTTATTATATCAGTATCTGTAAGTCAAAACCAGGAGTGGAACAATCAAAGAACAAGTATAATAGAAACATGTCACCACTTCTATATTTTCACTGGTTTCGACTTACAAGTACTGATGTAAAATACTGAACGTGTTAACGTAGCCTAACAGTGACTTTTTAATTTAGACCTTTTTTGTTGTTCAATGTTCTAGGCATGATTTTGGTTAAATAAATTCAGAAATTGCGACTTGTCAAAATGTCTCAAAATTTTTGAGCAATTGTAATGCAGTACCCTCGTGGTGTACAACATATTTCTACTTTTTGTGCAGTTGAAGAATAAATTGTGACATTTAATGGTTTTAAAAAGAATAGTGTGACTTTATACTGTAAAAAAGCACAAGAAGAAAGATAATATAAGAAAAATTACTGAAAAAAACAACAACAAAATAACAAGAGACCATCTGGCACTTCCAAATCAGAAAACTGGTGTGACCATTTTGCGAACCAATAGTAGCCATCTTTATCTATACATAACATGCCTTAGCACTACAGAGTGTTTTTTTTTTTTAAAAAAACATCAAATTATGAATCAGGGCCCTAATCCTTTCAGGAGTTGTCCACTACTTTGACAAACCCTTTTTAAATGCTGTAGTCTCCGTGTAAAATAAAAATAACACACTCACTTCCCGAACCTGTGCTGTTCCAGCAGTGTCAATGTCAGGTCTCCTGGCGCCATTCTTGACATTAATATACCATGTGAACCCTGCAACTAATTAGTGGCCTCTAATGGGCAACTTTGCTCATTCTTAGGCTTCCTTCACACCTCCGTTTGTTTGGTCCATGTGATGTGCCATTTTTTAAGGACCGCTAATATGGACACACGCACACACAGTGTTTTCAATGGTGGTACGCACATGTCAGGTTTTTCACATGGACTATGTGTTTGTGTGAAAAACCTACAGACATGTCCTTTTTTTCACGCCCCACGGACGAAATGCGTGCTGCACACTGATGACACATGGATGACATCCGTGTTTCATCAGTGTGACACGTACCGGCGCCAGGGAAAAAGCAGTACAGTTATCATTGTTCCCAGGTGCCGGGTGCTGAATTAAGCTCATCATTGTAGCCTGGTTATCCGTCTGTCTGTTCATCGCCATCGCTATTTATCTCTATCTTTGAACGTCAGCACAGTGACAACATGGACCCACGGATGCCACATACGTACGCACAGATGTCACATGGACACGGACCACGGATCTCACCAGCATTTTATTTTCCAGTACCGGAATCACCAGGATGTGTGAAGGATCCCTTAGCTTGGATAAATCTCTGAATGAATTTTGTAGCAGTCACAGATTGGCTGCAAAGCTCGTGTGGCATAACAATGTTACAATACTGGAAAGGCGTTGATGTGGGAGATTATTTTTATTTTACAGTGGGATATACGATAATTAAGAAAGGATTTTCCAACTAGTAGACATCCACTTTAACTTCTGGCAAACAGTGAAGCTGATACATTTAGAGCACAGTTACATTCAGCATCAGCATCCATAAGTAATGATGCCAATGGAAAAATGTATGTATGGGTATCTGCCTACAGTATGCGTGTCTTCCTGCTGTCAAGTCCATTCAGCGATATTCATTGGAGATGTTAACTTTTATAACATAGCAATAATTTACCAAGATCTTCAGGAAAAGCATCTTTTTTTTTGCTAAAATTGGAGGGAGTGATAGAATTTGGTTATTTTATCGCTGCAACTTTTATAGATTAATGTCTAATAGGATGTTCCCAATTAAAAAAAAAGTTCAATTTTTTTGATAGATAACTGCATCAGATGCAGTAATGCTGACCTTGTCATTTGCCAAAATTCATTATGATAAAATTATATAAATGTAAACTTTTCCTTACAGCTCCTCCACACAGTATGATGCCCCCACAGCTCCCCAGAGTATTTTTTCTTCTGCCTGTTGTATCATGTTCATGTAAAGGTGTGGCCTGCCTTTCCTTTGAGCTGGGCATTATATTGATGTGTCGTCTCCCTTGGATGTGTGCCCAGTGACTGTGTGCCCAGTCACTGCCCACTAGTTGGGCTCAGTCCTTCTCAGCCCTTATCCACATGCATGTCACTTGACAAATGGTATGGTTTTTAATATTATAGTTAGGACTGTCCCAATTATGGTCACCATGAACAGGTGGGATGGCTTCTCATTTTTTTTTTTAGCAAAAAACATTACAACTATGTACCCTATGTTATTTTCATGAATAATGCTATTTATTTATTCATTATGTTTTTGTTTTTGGTTTTGTCTTTGTTTTTTTCCATTCAGTGTCCCACATAATTTAATGCCCTCACACACCTTGCAATGCCCACACACACACACACACACACACACACACACACACACACACACACACACACACACACACACACACACTCACACACACATATGATGGCTCCTATAACCCCCATACACAGTATTATTCTCCCCACAGCATCACAAGTAAAGACTGAATATTAAAATTTAAGAACTACTCACCTCACCCCATTCTGAATGATGAAAGAGGAAGCCGATGGCGCTACACTCCACAATTGTATTCAAAGTATCTGCTTCCGGAAGATGAAGATACTGTTAAACTAGAGATGTTGCGGGGGCTAGTTGGATAGGGGATGGCCGCGTGGTGGTGGGACGCCACTGCTTCCTGCTCTATGGCTGTCCCTTTCGTCAACCAGACAGGAAAAGCATGAGTGTATAATACACTTGACCATAGTCAACACGTGTTAAGTTTATTTTAACAGCTACTAAATAAGGATAACATTTATGGCCACAAGACATAAGGATTACAGCAGTGTGCACAAGGCTGTAAATAATTAGATCCACATAGAATTAATTTAATAATGTTGCTCTTGTGCTTTTCAAATATAACGGTGGGAGCGTCACTCTGTCTGAAGCCTTTATAGACTGCGCAAGTGCGACACGCCTGCGCAGTCTGTCTCCAGACAGTGAGGCATCCAGAGCGGTGAGGACTGTGTATGGCGCTGGAGATCGCGGTATGCGTACTGGATGCATACCGCGATCTCCGGCGCCATACATACTTACCTGACCGGGAGGAGCGTTGCCGCGGCGCTTCTCTTCTCCCGGGGCAGGAGACCAGGAGTGCGCGCTGGATCGCGCATGCGCAATAGCGCTATCCGGCGCCATATTGCTGAAGACACATTTACAGTGTGTCTTCAGCAATATGGCGCCGGACAGCGCGGTATGGGCATGCGCGTACTCCGGCGCCGCTCTCCTCCCCCGGCGTCCAGCAGAACAGTGCTGGAGCACAGAGATGAAAGGTGAGTATAAATGTTTTGTTTTTTTGGGGGTATCTGTGCAGTTTAATAGCGGTGAGGGGGCCATGCATATCAGGATAGGGAGGGTGAGGGGACCATGCACATCAGGATAGGGGAATGAGGGGGCCATGCATATCAGGATAGGGGGGTGAGGGGACCATGCATATCAGGGTAGGGAGGTGAGTGGACCATGCACATCAGGATAGGGGGGGTGAGGGGACCATGCACATCAGGATTGGGGGGTGAGGGGACCATGCACATCAGCATTGGGGGGTGAGTGGACCATGCATATCAGGATAGGGGGGTGAGGGGACCATGCACATCAGGATTGGGGGGGTGAGGGGACCATACACATCAGGATTGGGGGGGTGAGGGGACCATGCACATCAGGGTTGGGGGTGAGGGGACCATGCACATCAGGATAGGGAGGGTGAGGGGACCATGCATATCAGGATAGGGGGGTGAGGGGACCATGCACATCAGGATAGGGGGGTGAGGGGACCATGCACATCAGGATTGGGGGGTGAGAGGACCATGCACATCAGGATTGGGGGGTGAGTGGACCATGCATATCAGGATGGGGGGGTGAGAGGACCATGCACATCAGGATTGGGGGGGTGAGGGGACCATGCACATCAGGATTGGGAGGTGAGGGGACCATGCACATCAGGATTGGGGGGTGAGGGGGCCATGCACATCAGGGTTGGGGGGGTGAGTGGACCATGCACATCAGGATTGGGGGGTGAGCGGACCATGCACATCAGGGTTGGGGGGGTGAGAGGACCATGCACATCAGGATAGAGTGGTGAGGGGACCATGCACATCAGGGTTGGGGGTGAGAGGACCATGCACATCAGGATTGGGGGGGAGGGGACCATGCACATCAGGATTGGGGGTGAGGGGACCATGCACATCAGGATTGGGGGGTGAGGGGACCATGCACATCAGGATTGGGGGGTGAGGGGACCATGCCCATCAGGATTGGGGGGTGAGAGGACCATGCACATCAGGATTGGGGTGAGGGGACCATGCACATCAGGATTGGGGGTGAGGGGACCATGCACATCAGGATTGGGGGGTGAGGGGACCATGCACATCAGGATTGGGGGGTGAGCGGACCATGCACATCAGGATTGGGGGGTGAGGGGACCATGCACATCAGGATTGGGGGGTGAGTGGACCATGCACATCAGGATTGGGGGGTGAGGGGACCATTCATACCAGAATTGGGGGTGAGGGGACCATGCATTCCAGGATTGGGCGGGAGGTGACCATGCATACCAGGATTGGTGGGTGAGGGGACCGTGCATACCAGGATTGGGGAGGTGAGGGGACCATGCATACCGGGATTGGGGGTGAGGGAACCATGATGAGCAGGTACCATGCATACCATGATAGGGATGAGGGGGTACCATTCATACCAGGATTGGGTGATGAGGGGTCCATGCATACCAGGATGAGGAATGGGGTGCCATGCATACCAGATTTGGGTGGGGGTGAGGGGACCATACATACCAGCATAGGGATGAGGGGTGCCATGCATACCAGGATAGGAGGGGGGCAGCACATACCAGCATGGGAGACCATATACCTTTAAAAATGCTTGCCAGGGGACCATGCACATCAGGATTGGGGGGTGAGGGGTCCATGCACACCAGGATAGGGGGTGAGAGGACCATGCATACCAGGATAGGGAGTGAGGGGACCATGCACATCAGGATTGGGGGGTAATGGGACCATGCATACCAGGATTGGGGGGTGAGGGGACCATGCATATCAGGATTGGGGGGTGAGGGGACCATGCATACAAGGATTGGGGGGTGAGGGGACCATGCATATCAGGATTGGGGGGTGAGGGGACCATGCATATCAGGATTGGGGGTGAGGTACCATGCATATCAGGATTGGGGTGAGGGTACCATGCACATCAGGATTGGGGGGTGAGACCATGCACATCAGGATTGGGGGGTGAGGGTACCATGCATATCAGGATTGGGGGTGAGACCATGCACATCAGGATTGGGGGTGAGGGGACCATGCTCAACAGGACGGGGTGACGGGACCATGCACGTCAGGATTGGGGGGTGAGGGGGCCATGCACATCAGGATTGGGAGGTGAGGGGACCATGCACATCAGGATAGGTGGGTGAGGGGACCATGCACATCAGGATTGGGGGGTGAGGGGACCATGCATATCACGATTGAGCAGGAGGGAACCATGCACACCAGGATTGGGGGGTGAGGGGACCATGCATACCAGGATTGGGGGGGTGAGGGACCATGCATACCAGGATTGGGGGGTGAGGGAACCATGAATACCAGGATATGGATGAGCAGGTAACATGCATACCAGGATAGGGATGAGGGGGTACCATGCATACCAGGATTGGGGGATGAGGGGACCATGCATACCAGGATGAGGAATGGGGTGCCATGCATAGTAGATTTAGGTGGGGGTGAGGGACCATACATTCCAGGATAGGGATGAGGGGTGCCATGCATACCAGGATAGGAGGGGGGCAGCACATACCAGAATGGGAGACCATGTACCTATAAAAATGCTTGCCACCCGGGCGTAGAACGGGTTCATCACTAGTTTATATATAACCAGCTATGCTATTACTGTTGTATATATGTATATAAAGATTGGAGGTGACGCTTTCTTCAGAAGGGAAGGCTGACATGCCTCGTCTAACCATGCAGGTCATACATTCCTAAAGCACGCTGTCTTTGCTGTGACTGAAGCGGGCTGAAAACAATGGATTAAATGTGTTCATATGGCACCATCCAACACCAGTCACTTCTGCATTGGTAGTAAGCGATGTTCATTACTTTATGACCCCACACACCTGCCAAGATGATCATGATACCTACTGATCATTTACACAACTTGACAGGTGTGTGAGGTCATAACGTTATCAGTGCTGCTCACTTCTCATGTTGAAGAGAGCAGTGATGAATGGCACCTGATGAACCCTTTAGGGCCAGAATGTCCCTCTTATTTTGTCAGATTTCACTGACAATCTAAACAGAGTCATTAATTTACCTTTTTCCTTTTCTATAAAGCTTGGACAAAATATGTGAAGAATGCAATACTTCAGAATTTCCTTAAAGAAGCTCTCCTCCTCCCATCAAAGTTTTTATCCTCTTAATATATTGCAATCAACATGTTATATAGCACGGTGTAAATACAATTGCTCATTTTGCCTTTCTACCCACTTATTTATTCTCTTTTCCATTAGGTTTATGACATCACATGATTGAAAACTAACTAGCTGAATCCTTATACGCTCTATGTAGAAACAAGAAACAAGAAGTTTATTTTCCCCGCATGACTCTTAGGTCACTGCAAAAGTACCTAGCAGGGGAGGAGGGCATCAGGTGGTAAGTAGTTTGAGTATTTGCTTGCAGAAATTTCTGCAAGGTTTCTGCCTCTCTTGGCAGCAAAATGCTGTGGAAAAATATGCTGTGTTTTTGGTGCGTTTTTGCATGCGTTTTTTTCCTGTGCATTCAATGGGTCAAAAACGCAGGCAAAAACTCAAAAAGAATTGACATGCTGCAGAAAAAAAATGCACTGCAAATATGCACAGAAATTTACTGATCGTGTGCACAACACTTCAGGATTGTCATTGAATAAGCTTGCATAAGTATTTCATTGTGTTTTTGGACGATTTATGCGCGGAAAAAAACACAGCAAAACACAGCAAAAATGCATCAAATACGCAACGTGCGCACATAGCCTAAAGAGGGGAATGATTCATACAGGGAAAAGAGACTTCCTGTTTCTACATAGCACAGAGAAAAGAGACAAATTTATTGGTTAGAAAGGCAAAATGAGCAATTGTAAGTTCCGATGATTGCAATATATAAAGAGGATAAAAACTTTGATGGTAATGAGGGCTTCTTTAACCCCTTCACCCCCAAGGGTGGTTTGCACGTTAATGACCGGGCCAATTTTTACAATTCTGACCACTGTCTCTTTATGAGGTTATAACTCTGGAACGCTTCAACGGATCTTTGCGATTCTGAGATTGTTTTCTCGTGACATAATGTACTTCATGTTAGTGGTAAAATTTCTTCGATATACCTTGCGTTTATTTTGAAAAAAACGCAAATATGGCGAAAATTTAGAAAATTTTGCAATTTTCAAACTTTGAATTTTTTTTCCCTTAAAACAGAGAGATATGTCACACAAAATAGTTAAGAAATAACATTTCCCACATGTCTACTTTACATCAGCACAATTTTGGAACCAATTTTTTTTTTGTTAGGAAATTATAAGGGTTAAAATTTGACCAGTGATTTCTCATTTTTGCAACAAAATTTACAAAGCCATTTTTTTAGGGACCACCTCACATTTGAAGTCACTTTGAGGGGTCTATATGGCAGAAAATACCCAAAAGTGACACCATTATAAAAACTGCACCCCTCAAGGTACTCAAAACCGCATTCAAGAAGTTTAATAACCCTTCAGGTGTTTCACAGGAGCTGAAGCAACGTGGAAGGAAAAAAATAATATTTAACTTTTTAGCCACAAAAATGATCTTTTACAAACTTTTTTTTATTTTCACAAGGGTAAAAGGAGAAAATGGGCAGATAAAGTTGTTGTGCAATTTCTCCTGAGTACGCCAATACCCCATATGTGGGGGAAAACCACTGTTTGGGCACACGGCAGAGCTCGTAAGGGAAGGAGCGCCGTTTGACTTTTTCAAACTAAAATTGGCTGGAATTGAGATTGGACGCCATGTCGTGTTTGGAGAGCCCCTGATATGCCTAAACAGTGGAAACCCCCCACAAGTGACATCATTTTGGAAACTAGACCCCCTAAGGAACTTATCTAGATCTGTTGTGAGCACTTTGAACCCCCAAGTGTTTCACAAAAGTTTATAATGCCTGGGTGTGAAAAAAAACAAAAACAATTTTCCACAAAAATGATTTTTTAGTCCCAAATTTTTGATTTTTCCCAAGGAAATTGGACCCCAAAAGTTGTTGTCCAATTTGTCCTGAGTACGCTGATACCCCATATGTGGGGGGGGGAACTGTTTGGGCGCACGGCAGGGCTTGGAAAGGAAGCAATAACGTTTTGGAATGCAAACATTGATGGGGGTCATGTTCCGTTTGTAGTGCCCCAGATGAGCCTAAACAGTGGAAACCCCCCACAAGTGACCCCATTTTGGAAGCTAGATCCCCTAAGGAACTTATCTAGATCTTTGTTGAGCACTTTGAACCCCAAGTGCTTCACACAAGTTTATAATGCCCGGGCATGAAAATAAAAAATCCTATTTTTTTCCCACAAAAATTATCTCTTAGTCACTAATTTTTTATTTTCCCAAGGATAACAGGAGAAATTGGACCACAAAATTTGTTGTCCAATTTGTCCTGAGTGCGCTGATACCCCATATGTGGGGGGAACCACTGTTTTGGTGCATGGCAGAGCTCGGAATGGAAGGAGCACCATTTGACTTTTTCCAACCAAAATTGGCTGGAATTGAGATTGGACGCCATGTTGCATTTGGAGAGCCCCTGCTGTGCCTAAACAGTGGAAACCCCCCACAAGTGACCCCATTTGGGAAACTAGACCCCCTAAGGAACTTATCTAGATCTTTGGTGAGCAATTTGAACCCCCAAGTGCTTCACACAAGTTTATAACGTAGAGCAGTAAAATTAAAAAATCATATTTTTTCCACAAAATTGATCTTTTCACCCCAATTTTTATTTTCCCAAGGGTAACAAGACTCCAAAAGTTATTGTGCAATTTGTCCTGAGTGCGCTGATACCCCATATGTGGGAGTAAACCACTGTTTGGGTGCATGGCAGAGTTTGGAAGGGAAGGAGCGCCGTTTGACTTTTTCAACACAGAATTGGCTGGATGCCATGTCGTGTTTGGAGAGCTCCTGATCTGCCTAAACAGTGGAAACCCCCCACAAATGACACCATTTTGGAAACTAGACCCCTCAAGGAACTTATCTAGATGTGTGGTGAGCACTTTGAACCCCAAAGTGCTTCACAGAAGTTTATAACGTACAGCCATAAAATAAAAAATCTCTTTTTTTTTTTACAAAAATGATTTTTTCGCCCCCAATATTTTATTTTCACAAGGGTAACAGGAGAAATTGGACCCCAAAAGTTGTTGTCCAATTTGTCCTGAGTACGCTGATACCCAATATGTGGGAGAAAACTACTGTATGGGCGCACGTCGGGGCTCGGAAGGGAAGTAGTGACGTTTTGGATTGCAGACTTTGATGGAATGGTCTGGGGGCGTCATGTCGCATTTGGAGAGCCCCTGATGCACCTAAACAGTGGAAACCCCCATAAGTGACCCCATTTTGGAAAATAGACCCCACAAGGAACTTATCTAGATGTTTGGTGAGCACTTTGAACCCCAAAGTGCTTCACAGAAGTTTATAACGTACAGCCGTAAAAATAAAAAATCCTTTTTTTTTTTTACAAAAATGATTTTTTCGCCCCCAATATTTTATTTTCACAAGGGTAACAGGAGAAATTGGACCCCAAAAGTTGTTGTCCAATTTGTCCTGAGTACGCTGATACCCAATATGTGGGAGTAAACTACTGTATGGGCGCACGTCGGGGCTCGGAAGGGAAGTAGTGACGTTTTGGATTGCAGACTTTGATGGAATGGTCTGGGGGCATCATGTCGCATTTGGAGAGCCCCTGATGCGCCTAAACAGTGGAAACCCCCACAAGTGACCCCATTTTGGAAAATAGACCCCACAAGGAACTTATCTAGAAGTGTGGTGAGCGCTATGAAGCCCCAAGTGCTTCACAGAAGTTTTATAACATACAGCCGTAAAAACAAAAAAATCATTTTTTTTTTTACAAAAATGATTTTGTCGCCCCAGTTTTTTATTTTCCCAAGGATAACAGGAGAAATTGGACAAATTGCACAATAACTCTTGTGGTCCAGAGTATGCTGATACCCCATATGCGGGAGTAAACTACTGTTTGGGCGCATGCAGAGCTCAGAAGTGAAGGAGCACCGTTTGACTTTTTCAATGCAGAATTGGCTGGAATTAAGATCAGACGCCATGTCACATTTGGAGAGCTCCTGATGTGCCTAAACAGCAGAAACCCTCCAATTCTAACTCCAACCCTAACCCCAACACACCCCTAACCCTAGTCCCAACCCTAACCACAAACCTAACCCTAACACACCCCTAACCGTAATCCCAACCCTAATCCTAATCCTAACGTTAGCGCCAACCCTAACCCTAACTTTAGCCGCAACCCTAACCCTAACGGGAAAATGGAAATAAATACATTTTTTTAATTTTATTATTTTTCCCTAACTAAGGGCGTGATAAAGGGGGGTTTGATTTACTATTTATAGCGGGTTTTTATGATTGGCAGCTGTCACGCTAAAAGACGCTTTTTATTGCAAAAAAATAGTTTTTTGCATCACCACATTTTGAGAGCTATAATTTTTGCATATTTTGGCCCACAGAGTCATGTAGGTCTTATTTTTTGCGGGACGAGGTGACGTTTTTATTGGTACCATTTTTGAGCACGTGACATTTTTTGATCGCTTTTTATTTTGATTTTTGGGAGGTTAGAATGAACAAAAATCAGCAATTCATGAAATTCTTTTGGGGGAGGCGTTTGTACCGTTCCGCGTGTGGTAAAATTTATAAAGCAGTTTTATTCTTCGGGTCAGTACGATTACGGTGATACCTTATTTATATCATTTTTTTTATGTTTTGGCACTTTTATAGAATGAAAACAATTTTATATAAAAAATTATTATTTTTGCATCGCTTTATTCTGCGAGCTATAACTTTTTTATTTTTTCACTGATGATGCTGTATTATGGCTCGTTTTTTGCGGGACAAGATGACGTTTTCAGCGGTACAATGATTATTTATATCCGTCTTTTTGATCGCGTGTTATTCCACTTTTTGTTCAGCGGTATGATGATAAAGCATTGATTTTTTGCTTCGTGTTCTTTTTTTTTTTAAGGGGTTCACTAAAGGGGTTAACTAGTGGGACAGTTTTGATAGGGGGGGTCGTTACGGACACGGCGATACCAAATATGTGTACTTTTATTGTTTTGTTTTTTTTATTTAGGGAAAGAATGAATTTATTGGGGAATATTTTTTTTTTTTTTTATGATTTTTTTTACCACTTTTTATTTTTATTTTTTTTACTTTTTTACTTTGTCCCAGGGTGGGACATCACTGTATTTTATCAGATCGCTGGTGTGACAGTGTGCACAGCACTCTGTCACACCAACGATCGCTCTGGTAGTGCTGCGGGCTTCTCAGTGCCTGCTCTCAGCAGGCACTGAGGAAGCCGCTGCTCTGAGGGTCTCAGGGGGGTGCGCAGGGAGCCCCCACCCTGCGCGATCCTCCCCTGTGCCCCGGGTACACCGCGATCATGTTTGATCGCAGTGTGCCAGGGGTTAATGTGCCGGGAGCGGTCCGTGACCGCTCCTGACACACAGTCACGGGTGTCAGCTGTGATAATCAGCTGACACCCGGCGGCGATCAGCTGCGCTCCCCCCGGGAGCGCAGCTGATCGCCCATGATCGTACTATTCCGTCCATGGGAATTAGGTCCAGGGTCACATGGACGGAATAGTACGTCTGATGGCAGAGAGGGGTTAATATAGGAAGTGACATATTACTGCCAAAAAACACCATTTTTAATATGAATAAAAAAAACACAATATAAAATATTCAAAAAATTGTGAACATTCATAGAATCATACAATGTTAGAGTTGGAAAGTCCATCATGTCCAAACCCCAGCTCAATGCAGGATTCACTAAACCATCTCAGACAGATGTCCATCCAGCCTCCATTGAAGGAGAATTCACCACCTCTCGTGACAGCATGTTCCACTCTTTGATCACCCTAACTGTCAAAAAGTTTTTTCTAATATCTAATCTGTATCTTCTCCCTTTCAGTTTCATTCCATTGCTTCTTGTGTCTCATGTGCAAATGAGAATAAGGATGATCCTTCTACACTTCAGCCATCTCTTTTTCAAGGTAAACATCCAAGATCCTTTAAGTGTTCCTCATAGGACATACTTTGCAGTTCATTCACCATCCTGGTAGCTCTTCTCTGTACTTGCTCCAGTTTTTCCTTGTCTTTTTTAAAATGTGGTGCCCCAAACTGGACACAGTATTCCAGATGAGACCGGACCAAGGAGGAGTGGAGGGGGATAATTACTTTACGTGATCTAGACTCAATGTTTCTCTTAATACAAAATAGAACTATTTTTGCCTTTTTTGTTGCTGCATCACACTGTTGACTCATGTGCAGTTTGTGATCTATTAGTATACCCAAGTCTTTTGCACGAGAGCTGTTGCTTAGTTCTATTCCTCCCATTCTGTAGATGTAATTTTTGTTTTTCTTGCCCAGATGTAGAATCATGCATTTCTCCCTGTTAAATACCATTCTATTAGTTGCTATCCATTATTCAAGCTTCTCTAGATCTTTCTTTAGTTTACCTTCAGTCCCTTATCTAGATCATTTGTAAAAATTTTGAACAACACTGGGGCCGAGACAGAGCCTTGTGGTACCCCACTTGAAACACTCTTCTATTTCGATGTGCAACCATTTATCACCCCTCTTTGAGTACGAACACTGAGCCAGTTATGAATCCACCCAACCCTAGCCACGTCAAATCCATACTTGGTCATTTTTCCAATATGGATACTACGAGCTACTTTATCAAATCCCTTTATCATAGGTTTGTGTGCCTACTCATGTCAAAATGGCTGAATAACTCTTAAAATGTTTTCTTACCTGCTCTAGATTGATTAGTGCAGGTATTTTAACCCTTTACCCCAAGCGTGGTTTGCACGTTAATGATCCGGCCAATTTTTACAATTCTGACCGCTGTCCCTTTATGAGGTTATAACTCCGTAATGCTTCGACGGATCTTGGCGATTCTGAGAATGTTTTCTCATGACATATTGTACTTCATGATAGTGGTAAAATTTCTTCGATATAACTTGCGTTTATTTATGAAAAAAGCAAAACATGGAAAAAATTTAGAAAATTTTGAAATTTTCAAACTTTGAATTTTTATGCCTTTAAAACAGAGAAATATGTCACACAAACTAGTTACTAAATAACATTTTCCACATGTCTACTTTACATCAGCACAATTTTTGAAACCACATTTTTTTTGTTAGGAAGTTATAAAAGTTAAACCTGACCAGCGATTTCTCATTTTTACAACACCATTTTTTTTTAGGGACCACATCACATTTGAAGTCACTTTGAGGGGTCTATATGATAGAAAAAATGTTTTCATTGTAAAAATTGAACTCCTCAAGGTGTTCAAAACCACATTCAAGAAGTTTATTAACCCTTAAGGGTGCTTCACAGGAATTTTTGCAATGTTTAAAAAAATAAACATTTAACTTTTTTTCACAAAATATTTACTTCAGATCCAATTTTTTTTATTTTACCAAGGGTAACAGGAGAAATTGGACAACAAAAGTTGTTGTACAATTTATCCTGAGTATGCTGATTCCCCATATGTAATAATAATAATAATAATCTTTATTTATATAGCGCCATCATATTCCGCAGCGCTTTACAGTTTAACAGTTTCAAAACACAAGTCATAGCTAACAACGTTAACAATACAATAATTAAAGCAAAATAAGACGACCCTGCTCGTGAGAGCTTGCAATCTACAATGAGGTGGGGGAGATACAAAGTACAGGTGTGTATATACAATGGTGCATTTACAATGATGGTCCAGCCAACTTGAGGGAGTGAGGGATGGATGGAGATAGTGAATGGGCTACACACACACACTTACACATAGAATGACTTTGATTAGTGAATGTGATAGGCCGCTCTGAACAAATGTGTTTTGAGGGAGCGCCTGAAACCATGCAAATTGTGGATAGTCCTAATTTCTTGGGGTAGAGCATTCCAGAGGATTGGCGCAGCGCGGGAGAAGTCTTGGAGTCGGGAGGTACGGATTAGTGCAGAGGTTAGTCGAAAGTTGTTTGCAGAGCGCAGCAGTCGGTTAGGCCGATAGATAGAAATGAGGGAGGAGATGTAGGGGGGTGCTGCACTGTGGAGAGCTTTGTGGGTGAGAACAAGTACTTTGAATTGGATCCTATAATGAATGGGCAGCCAGTGTAATGACTGGCGAAGAGCGGACACGTCCGAGTACCGATTAGCCAGATGAATGACCCTGGCTGCTGCATTAAGGATGGACTGGAGAGGGGATAGTCAAGTAATGGGGAAGCCAAGTAATAGAGTGTTGCAGTAGTCCAGGCGGGAGTGGATCAATGCTACAGTAAGGGTTTTTGTTGTTTCCATGGTGAGAAAAGGGCGGATTCTAGAGATGCTCTTTAGGTGTAGGCGGCAAGAGCGGGCAAGAGATTGTATATGGGAGGTGAAGGAGAGATTGGTGTCAAACATAACACCCAGACAGCGAGCCTGCTGCCGGGGTGTTATTATGGTGCCGCCCACGGAGAGGGAAATGTCAGATTTAGGGAGGTTAGTAGACGGCGGGAGCAGAAGAAGTTCAGTTTTGGAGAGGTTGAGTTTCAGATAGAGAGCGGACATGATGATGGAGACTGCGGACAGACAGTCACTGGCTTTCTGTAGTACAGCGGGGGTAAGGTCGGGGGATGACGTGTATAGTTGTGTGTCATCAGCATAAAGATGGTACTGAAAGCCAAATCTGCTGATGGTCTGTCCAATTGGGGCCGTGTAGAGAGAGAAGAGAAGGGGGCCAAGGACTGAGCCCTGGGGTACACCGACAGTGAGAGGAAGAGGAGATGACGTGGAGCCAGAGAACGAAACACTGAAGGAGCGGTCAGAAAGATAGGAAGAGAAACAGGAGAGAGCAGTGTCCTTAATGCCTAGTGACTGGAGCCTACACAGTAGGAGACTGTGGTCAACTGTGTCGAAAGCTGCAGAAAGGTCGAGAAGAATGAGCAGAGAGTGGTCACCGTTACGTTTTGCTGTAAGAAGGTCATTGGTCACTTTGATGAGTGCAGTTTCAGTCGAATGTAGGGGGCGGAAGCCAGACTGTGAAGTGTCTAGGAGGGAGTGAGTGTAGAGGTAACGGGTAAGGCGGGAGTAGACTAGGCGCTCCAAAAGTTTCGAGATGAAGGGGAGATTGGAGACCGGTCTGTAGTTGTTTGTGCAGGAAGGGTCGAGAGCGGGTTTCTTTAGTAATGGAGTAACGATGGAGTGTTTGAAGGAGGATGGGAAAATGCCAGAGGAGAATGAGAGATTAAAGATTGTAGTTAGGTGAGTTGTGACAACTGGAGAGAGAGACTGGAGGAGATGTGAGGGAATGGGGTCGGTAGTGCATGTAGTCGGACGAGAGAAGAGAGGAGTCTGGAGACTTCTTCTTCTGTGATGGGATCAAATGTGGAAATTGAGCCAGGGGAAATGCAGGGAGGGATGGGAGTCACAGCACTTGGTAGTTGAGAGCAGATTTCCTGGCGTATAGCATCTATTTTTTCTATAAAGTGGGAGGCCAGGTCGTCAGCACAAATGTCTGTGATAGGGGCTTGTGCTTTTGGCCTGAGGAGGGAGTGCAAAGTGTCAAAAAGTTTCTTGGGGTTGTTGGCTAGTGAGGAGATCAGGGTGGTGAAGTAGGTCTGTTTGGCGAGGTGAAGGGCAGCATTATAAGTTCTTAACATGAATTTAAAGTTGATGAAGTCTTCTGGTGTGCGGGTTTTTCTCCAAAGGCGTTCAGCACTCCTAGAGCATCGCTGAAGAAGTTGAGTTTGCAATGTGAGCCAGGGCTGTTTTACTGTGTGTTTGGAAGTTCTGAGGGTGAGCTGTGCTACTTGGTCAAGGGTGCTTCTAAGAGTGTCATTGTAGTGCTGAACAGCCAGATTAGGACAAGAAAAAGAGGAGATTGGGGACAGCGATGAGTGTAGGGAGTCTGAAAGTGTCTGAGGGTTGATGGCTTGTAGATTTCTGAATGGGTGGTAGGTAGGAGTGCGCTGGGGTGGTCGAGGATTTGTGAGGGTGAAGGAGAGAATGTTGTGGTCAGAGAGTGGAAGCGGTGAGTTATTTAGGTGGGAGATTGAACAGAGGCGGACAAAGACCAGGTCAAGGGTGTTACCATCCTTGTGTGTCTCAGAGGTTGAAAGCTGTGAGAGGCCTAGAGAAGTGGTTAGTGATAGAAGCTGAGATGCAGATGTGGAAGTAAGGCTGTTAATGGGGATGTTGAAGTCTCCAAGGATAAGGGCTGCTAGTTCTGAGGACATGAAGTGCGGCAGCCAGGCTGAGAAGCGGTCAAGGAACTGGGTGGGCGAGTCTGGGGGCCGATATATGACCGCTACTCTGGGGAGAGGGGACGAAAGAGCCTGAGATGTGGACCTCAAAAGAAGGGAATGAGAATGATGGAATTGGGGGGATGACCTGGAAAGTGCATTGTGGGGACAGTAGTATGCCAACTCCACCACCATGTCTGTTTGCGGGTCTCGGGGAATGGGAGAACTGTAAGCCACCATAGGAAATGGCAGCAGGGGAGACCGTGTCAGAATCCTGAATCCAGGTTTCAGTGAGGGCCAACAGATGAAGAGAGTTGTTCAGAAAGTAGTTGTGCAGGAAGGATAGCTTGTTGCATGCAGACCGTGGATTCCAGAGGGCACAATTGAAAGAAGGAGATGAAGGAGTGCAAGTAATATTAATAAGATTATTATGGTTTCGATATGAGGTAGGGTAGGGATTGAGGTTGGGGGATGGTGGACCAGGGTTGGGGGAGATGTCCCCTGAAATCAGTAGGAGTAGGAAGACAAAGAGCAGGTAGTTGTTGGAGTTGTAAGTAGGTTTTTTCTGTGATGTGTTTGGACAAGATGGGCTGAGGTTTCTCAGGAAGGTGAGGAGTGCATGGAAGCTGTACATGGGAGTGGGAAGTATGGAGGGGCTGATGTGTATGAGTCGTGATGGAGGGGGGATGGGGCAGTGAGTGTTGATGGCAAGGGAACACAGGAGGATAGAGGTAAAGTACATAATTAAAAAGAAAGCAAAGTGTGGGGTACCTGATTCCAGCCCTGATTAACTGCCATGGATAACTGCCATTTACACGATGCTTATCTTCTGTGATGCTTTGCTTCTGGGATGACTGCGTGCTGCACCCCACACTGCGTGCACCCCTTAGACTAGTCCTAAATATATAGCCCACACTACAGGGTTAGGAGAGTGGGATTGTGGGAGCTGGTTTGGGATAACTTGGCAGCTGGGGCCAGCACACTAGGGGGTGGTTAGATCATCAAAGGCACTAGACCTGGCAACATCTATATGCTTTAGCACCTTCCACCTGATAAGATCTAGAGAGGCCCAAGTCACAGGATATGAAGCAGTAAGCATTAAACACAGTGCAAAAATGAATTGTACCAAAGCTTTACCAGGCACATTAAACTATGTTGCAAGATGGTAAAGCAGTGGTTGGCAGCAAGCAGAAGTATAGAGTGCATACCAATAGTATATATAGCAGCATACACGACAGATAGCAGAGATGGGGATTGAATCATTCAGCTGTTTGCTTCCAATGAATAGAGTGCATACCAATAGTATATATAGCAGCATACACGACAGATAGCAGAGATGGGGATTGAATCATTCAGCTGTTTGCTTCCAATGAATAGAGTGCATACCAATAGTATATATAGCAGCATACACGACAGATAGCAGAGATGGGGATTGAATCATTCAGCTGTGGGGGGAACCACTGTTTGGGCGCATGGCAAAGCTCGGAAGGGAAGGAGCGCCGTTTGACTTTTCAATGCAAAATTGGCATGAATTGAGATCGGACTCCATGTTGCGTTTGAAGAGCCCCTGATGCACCTAAACAGTGGAAACCCCCCTAAATGACACCATTTTGGAAAGTAGACCCTCTAAGGAACTTATCTAGCTGTGTGGTGAGCACTTTGAACCTCCAAGTGCTTCACAGAAGTTTATAACGTAGAGCCGTAAAAATATAAAATCATAATTCTCCACAAAAATGATCTTCTCGCCCCCAATTTTTTATTTTCCCAAGGGTAACAGGAGAAATTGGACCTCAAAAGTTGTTGTGCAATTTGTCCTGAGTACGCTGATACCATATATGTGGGAGTAAACCACTATTTGGGTGCATGGCAGAGCTTGGAAGGGAAGGAGCGCCGTTTGACTTTTCCAATGCAGAATTGGCTGAATGCCATGTCGCGTTTGCAGAGCACCTGATGTGCCTAAACAATGGAAACCCCCCACAAATGACATCATTTTGAAAACTAGACACCTCAAGGAACTTATCTAGATGTGTGGTGAGCACTTTGAACCCCAAGGGCTTCACAGAAGTTTATAAAGTAGTCATAAAATTCAAAAATCATATTTTTTCCACAAAAATGATCTTTTCACCCCTAATTTTTATTTTCCCAAGGGTAACAAGACCATAAAAGTTATTGTGCAATTTGTCCTTAGTACGCTGATACACAATTATGGGGGGGAACCACTGTTTGGGCGCATGGCAGAGCTCGGAAGGGAATTAGCACTGTTTGACTTTTTCAACGCAGAATTGGCTGGAATTGAGATCAGACGCCATGTCACATTTGGAGAGCCCTGATGTGCCTAAACAGTGGAAACCCCTAATTTTATCTCCAACTCTAACACACCCCTAACCCTAATCCCAACCCTAACCACAAACCTAACCCTAACACACCCCTAACCCTAATCCCAACCCTAATCCTAATCCTAACCCTAACCCTAATGGGAAAATGGAAATAAATACATTTTTTTAATTTTATTATTTTTCCCTAACTAAGGGGGTGATAAAATGGGGTTTGACTAACTATTTACGGCGGGGTTTTATATCGGATTTTTATGATTGGCAGCTGTCACACGCTAAAAGACGCTTTTTATTGCAAAAAATAGTTTTTGCATCACCACATTTTGAGAGCTATAATTTTTCCATATTTTGGCCCACATGTCATATGAGGTCTTATTTTTTGCGGGACAAGTTGACGTTTTTATTGCTACCATTTTTGGGAACATGACATTTTTTGATCGCTTTTTATTACGATTTTTGGGATGCAGAATGAACAAAAACCAGCAATTCATGAATTTCATTTGGGGGGGCGTTATACCGTTCTGCGTGTGGTAAAATTGATAAAGTAGTTTTATTTTTCGGGTTAGTACAGTGATTACAATGATACCTCATTTGTATCTTTTTTATGTTTTGGTGCTTTTATACAATAAAAACTATTTTATATAAAAAATAATTATTTTTGCATCTCTTTATTCTGTGAGCTATAACTTTTTTATTTTTTTGCTGATGATGCTGTATGGCAGCTCATTTTTGCGGGACAAGATGATGTTTTCAGTGGTACCATGTTTATTTATATCTGTCTTTTTGATTGCGTATTATTCCACTTTTTGTTTGGCGGTATGATGATAAAGCATTTTTTTTGCCTTGTTTTTGTTCACTAAAGGGGTTAACTAGTAGGAAAGTTTTGTAGGGTGGGTCATTACAGACACGGCAATACTACATATCTGTACTTTTATTGTTTTTTTTATTTACATAATAATAATGTGCTTATTGGGAAAAAATTTTTTTTAATTTATTTAGGGATTTTTAAAAAATATTTTTACACATGTTTATTCTTTTTTTTTTTTTTACATTTTTACATTGTCCCAAGGTGGGACATCACTATATAGTGTCAGATCGCTGATCTGGCAGTTTGCAGAGTACTGTATCAGATCAGCGATCTGACAGGCAGTGCAGGAGGCTTGCCGGTGCCTGCTCTCAGCAGGCACTGACAAGCCATCTCCCTGCAGGACCCGGAAGGACCCGTGGCCATCTTGGATCTGGGGGCCTGCAGGGAGGAGGCCCTCAGAACAAAGCATCACATCGCATTGCTGTGAGGGTCTCAGTGAAGCACGCAGGGAGCCCCCCTCCCTGCGCGATGCTTCCCTATGCCACCGGAACGCTGCGATCATGTTTGATCGCAGTGTTCCGGGGGGTTAAAGTGCCTGGAGCAGTCCGTTACCGCTCCTGGCACTTAGTACCCGGTGTCAGCTGTGAGAATCAGCTGACACGTGGCCGTGATCGGCCGCGCTCCCCCGTGAGCGCGGCCGATCGCATATGACGTACTATCCATCCAGGATCAATAAGGCCCAGGTCACATGGACGGGATATGTACGTCTAAGGTCAGAGAGGGGTTAATATCAGGTGAGGAAGCTGTTAAAGCACCACTCCAGCATTGTTTTTTTTTACATTTCATCGCTGGAGTGGTGTTACTAATCTGAGTTCCCCTAGCATTAAACTCATCAGCCGCCGTCTTCGACTGTTCAAAGCACCTCTCTGGTTCCACTCTGCTATCTTGCACCTGCAACTTTTGACTGATGGGAAGTCAGGGATAGCTGTCACAATCTCTCAGTTTAAGTCTATGAGCCTCGCACTGGCTCTTGTACACTTAGGCCGGTTTCACACGTCCTGATATTTCCGGTACCGGAAAAACTTGTACCGGAGTTATCCGTGCCCGTGTGTCCATGCGCTTTTTTTTATTGCAGTGCTATAGTGGTGCTACTAAACAAAGATCCCTGCCTCCAGTCTTATACTTACCATGCACACAGTGAGCAAGCCTATAGGGACAGTGTTCAGACCACCAAAAGACTGAAACATAGAAAAGCACAGTAAAACAAACATATAAAAATACTCTTGTAAAAAAGTAACAGTAAACAGCAAGTGCTAGTAAAAAGATGATAAAACACAGGATATTTGCTTTACCAAACGTCAAGGTATACCCGTATCAGAGCAGTCCCTGACTAATGTATTAAATCCCCAACTGATGTATTTAAAAACCTGGTCATGTATAGTACCTATATGATCAGGATTCAGAAAGGTAATTTCCAATGTGGACACGCTGCAGAGAACGGCCTTTATGTGCATGGCTCACAAAGGAGGGGTAGAAAACCTCCCTAATCTTGCAAAAACAAAAAAAACAATTAAATACAAACACTTGAGAACCGCCTGACCTGAGGTGAACTCGGCACCATGGGAAAATGTTCAGAAACTTTCCTACACTACAGAGTTCATGTCCATTCAGGCGGGGAGGCTGCGCAGACAGCTTATCCTTCATTCCATAGTGGTTTACAGCCGGTCCGGTCGCATTAGCACCACTCCCGGTTGTAAACCCTTGATTTGGATTGCGGCATGGGACTTGACTGTACGGCGGACAGGTATTGGATATTGTTGCTTTTTTATATTTTATTTTTTAAGGACAATGATGCCTTCGCTTAGATTGGGAGTGTAATAAAGATGGAAAATCTGTGTGTTTAATTATTTAATTAAATGACTTTATACTTAATGTGTGTGTTTTTTAACCCTTTCATACTATTGGATTAATAATGGATATATGTCTTATTGACACCTCTCCAATATTAGCCAGGCTTAATATCACCTTACAATACAAAGGTGACATTAACCCCTTATTACCCCATATGCCAGCAATACATGGCAGTGGAAAGATAGAGGCTAAGTGCCGAAATTGGTGCATCCAACAGATGCGCCTTTTCTGGGGTTGCTGGGGGCAGATGTTTTGAGCCGGGGGGCAAAAACCATGGCCCCTTTCTAGGCTCTTAATATCTGCCCTCAGTCACTGGCTTTCCCTCTCTGGCAAAGAAAATTGCTCGGGATCCCATGCAATTTTTTTCCATGAATAAATACTTTAATTTAACACCTACATCTGTGAATTTTTACACACATACACTAATAACATTAGTAGTCAGGGACATATATAAATCAAAATGATATGCAATTGTTTACTGTATGTAAACCAAGTGTCATATCCTGTCCGGTTCTGCAATCATTTTCCAGTAGCCGACAATTGAATTATCTCCTATTCTGCTATATATATCTCTATGAAATAGAGATATATATATATATATATATATGTGTGCCATTGACATCTGTATATATATACCTATTTTATGTGTATATATCTATTCTATCAATTCTATTCTAACCTATTCTATTCTATACTGTACGCGGCATCTGCCGGCTTTTAATCTATCTATCTATCTATCTATCTATCTATCTATCTATCTATCTATCTATCTATCTATCTATCTATCTGTTGTGAATGGGTTTGAGATGAGTTCTGAGCAGAGGCTCCCTCTGGTGGTTACAAGCGGTACTAGTGAGGATTGTGAGGACTGGGAATCAGGTGTTACTGATTGGTCTTATATAAGGGAGTCATTTTCCCATCAGGGTTGCCGGTGATCAATTGTTCTGGTCTGAATCCTTCTTTCCAGTTTCCCTTGTAGCCTGCTGTGTCGTGTCTGCATCTCCTGCTATCAGATAAGACAATTTCTTATTTTGTGTTTTTGCTATATTTTTGCATTTTGTCCTGCACTTCTGTGGGGGCCTTCAGGGTCCCCTCCGGGGGCTTTTGCCCTCTCAGTTTAGTCCAGCCACTGTGTTTTGTACTTTTGCTTTTTCCAGTTTTTTTTCAGTGGCTGCTGTTTTGTTTTTGTTACACCAGAGAGCTAATTTAGGTGGTAGAGGTCGTGTGATCTCAGGTGATTTTGAAATTAGTAGAGTTGGTGTTTTTTCAGTGTTTTCTGAGATTGCAGTAAGTACCCTTCCTATCCTTTTCTATTTAGATAGTTTGGGCCCCAGCGTTTGCTCATACTATTTTCTTTCTGTGTCAATATTTCCTCTTGTCTAACCGCCATTACATGTTTGGGGGCTTTCTATTATCTTTGGGGTTCTACTCCGGGCAGATAGCTTTCCTATTTCTATCTTTAGGTGTAGTTAGTTTCTCAGGCTGTGACGAGGCGTCTAGGACCAACGTAGGAACGCTCCACGGCTGCCTCTAGTTGCGGTGGTTAGTCAGGGTACTGCAATCTCATAGATTCCAACTGCTCTGGTGTATTTCCTTTTTTACCTGCACTCCTCAGCTACCGTAACATAACAGTATCACCGGCCCGAAAAATTGTATGGTACTCACAGAAGGGAAAAAAATATTTTGAAGGAAGAAAAGTTGTCACAGATATTTTTCTGTTTGTTGCATTTTTTTTTTTTTTTTCCCTCTGTATCTCTGGGTGCTGGGGAGGATCTTTTCTCCCAATGGAGTTTGCACAGTTGTCTGGCCGTGTGGATCAGCTTGCCACTGAGGTTCAGAGTATTGCTGCATATCTTGCTAGGTTGCCTGTTGTGGAACCTAGGATCCCCATGCCAGATTTGTTTTTAGGGGATCGAGCTAAGTTTCAGAATTTCAAAAATAATTGTAAATTGTTTCTTGCCTTAAAATCTAAGTCCTCAGGAAACGCAGCGCAGCAGGTTCAAATTATCATCTCTCTCCTGAGCGGCGATCCTCAGGATTGGGCTTTTTCCCTGACACCTGGGGATCCTGTTTTGAGTGATGTTGATGCATTTTTTCAGGCTTTGGGGTTATTGTACGATGAGCCTAATGTCACTGATCAAGCTGAAAAAGCCTTGTTGGCATTAAATCAGGGGCTTGATGACGCTGAGTTATACTGTCAGAGATTCCGTAGGTGGGCAGTCCTGACCAAGTGGAATGACGACGCTTTGGCGGCCCTTTTCCGGAAGGGTCTGTCGGATAATGTAAAGGATGTTATGGTGGGATTCCCTGTCCCCTCTGGTCTCAAAGATTCGATGTCATTAGCGATTCAAATTGACAGACGTTTGCGTGAGCGGAGAAGTATGCGTGGAGTGGTGTTGCCTTGTGAGCCAGCTGCTGAGCCCATGCAGTGTGATGGAGTGGTGTCTGGGGCACAGCGTCATGAGTTTCGAAAGCGCAATGGGTTATGTTTCTACTGTGGTGATGCCTCTCATGCTATTTCAGTCTGCCCTAAGCGGGGAAGACATTTTGCACGCTCAGTTGTCTTGGGTAGTGTTCAGACTAAGTTTTTATTAACTGTCACTCTGATATGCTCTCTGTCCTCATTTTCTGCTCAGGCTTTCGTTGATTCTGGAGCAGCTATTAACCTGATGGATTATGATTTTGCTAAACATTGTGGGTTTCCCTTGATACCCCTACAGAAGTCTATTCCTTTACTGGGGATCGATTCTACCCCTTTGGCTGAGAATAAACCCCAGTTTTCTACTCAGGTGATAATGAGGGTTGAACCTGATCACCAGGAGTGCTGCAAATTTTTGGTTCTATATAATCTGCATGACATTATAGTGCTGGGTTTCCCTTGGTTACAGTCTCATAATCCTGTTTTGGATTGGAAATCTGTGTCTGTAACCAGTTGGGGCTGCCAATGTGTTAATACCAACACTCCTGTTTTTTCTGCCTCCCCCCAGGCTGAGGATGTTCCTGACTTTTTGTTTGATTTTTCTGATGTGTTTAGCGAAAGTAAATCTGCATCCTTACCTCCCCATAGGAGCTATGACTGCGCTATTGAATTAGTGCCAGGTAGTAAATACCCTAAAGGTCGCCTTTTTAACTTGTCTGTACCTGAACATGACGCTATGCGGTCTTATATCAAGGAATCATTGGAGAAGGGTCATATCAGACCATCCTCTTCACCCTTAGGTGCCGGTTTTTTCTTTGTGGCCAAAAAAGATGGTTCATTAAGGCCGTGTATTGATTATCGTCTCTTGAACAATATTACTGTGAAATATCAATACCCGTTACCCTTGATTTCTGACCTGTTTTCCAGGGTGAAAAACGCTACTTGGTTTACCAAGCTTGACCTCAGGGGGGCATATAACCTTATTCGCATTAAGCACGGGGATGAATGGAAGACGGCATTTAACACCCCTGAAGGGCATTTTGAGTACCTTGTGATGCCCTTTGGGCTCACTAATGCTCCTTCCGTCTTCCAGTCCTTCATGAATGACATTTTCAGGGATTTTGTGGACAAGTTTCTGATTGTTTATTTGGATGATATCTTGATTTTTTCTAATGACTGGGACTCTCATGTGAAACATGTTCGAACTGTATTCCAGATTTTGAGAGCGAATGCTCTGTATGTGAAGGGATCAAAGTGTCTTTTTGGCGTACAGAAGATCTCATTTCTGGGATTCATTTTGTCCCCATCTGTTATTGAAATGGACCCGGTCAAGGTTCAGGCCATCTGTGATTGGGTCCAACCTACTTCATTAAAGGCTCTTCAGAGATTTTTGGGTTTTGCCAATTTTTATCGTAAATTTATTGGTAATTTCTCGGTTATTGTTAAACCATTAACTGGTTTGACCAGAAAGGGTTCTGATGTGGTGAATTGGCCTCCTGAGGCAGTCTCTGCGTTTCAGGAACTTAAGCAGAGATTCATTTCTGCTCCTGTTCTACGGCAGCCTGATGTTTCTCTGCCATTTCAGGTGGAGGTTGATGCCTCTGAAATTGGGGCAGGTGCCGTTTTGTCCCAAAAAGATCCAGAGACCTCTAAAAGTAACCCTTGTGCCTTTTTCTCTCGAAAATTTTCTCCTACTGAACGTAATTATGACGTGGGTAATCGGAGTTATTGGCCATGAAGTGGGCTTTTGAAGAGTGGAGACATTGGCTGGAGGGAGCCAAACATCAGGTGGTGGTCCTTACGGACCATAAGAATCTGGTCTATCTGGAATCTGCCAAGGACTCAATCCTAGACAGGCCAGGTGGGCCTTGTTTTTCACATGTTTTAATTTTGTGGTTTCCTTTCTTCCTGGCACTAAGAATGTTAAGGCGGATGCCCTCTCGAGGAGTTTCCTTGCGGACACTCCTGAGCTATCTGATCCCTCTGTTATTTTGAAGGAGGGTGTAGTTCTTTCCGCCATCTCGCCCAATTTGAGACTTGCTCTGGAGGGGTGTCAGGAGGATAGGCCCGAGCGCTGCCCTGTCGGAAAATTGTTTGTCCCGGACCAATGGAAAAAGAGTGTGATGTCTGAGATTCATTGTTCCGCATTGGCTGGGCATCCCGGAATTTTTGGTACCAGAGACTTGGTTAGTCGGTCCTTTTGGTGGCCTACCTTGTCTCGCGATGTCAGGGAATTTGTGCAGTCCTGCGGGACTTGCTCTCGCTCCAAGCCTTGCTCTCGCTCTAGTGGTTTGTTGATGCCATTGCCTGTGCCCAAGAGACCATGGACCCATATCTCTATGGATTTCATTTCCGATCTTCCTGTTTCTCAGAGAATGACCACCATCTGGGTAATTTGTGATAGGTTTTCCAAAATGATACATCTTGTGCCATTACCTAAGTTGCCTTCCTCCTCTGAATTGGTGCCGTTGTTCCTTCAGCACGTGGTTCGTTTACACGGCATTCCTGAGAACATTGTGTCTGACAGAGGAGTCCAGTTTGTTTCCAGATTTTGGAGGACTTTTTGTTCTAAACTGGGTGTTCAATTGTCTTTCTCCTCGGCATTTCATCCTCAGACCAATGGTCAAACTGAGAGAACAAACCAGACATTGGAGACTTATCTAAGATGCTTTGTGTCTGCTGATCAGGATGACTGGGTCTCTTTTTTGCCTTTGGCTGAGTTTGCTCTTAATAATAGGGCTAGCTCTGCCACTTTGATGTCTCCGTTTTTCTGTAATTCTGGGTTTCACCCTCGATTTTCTTCAGGACAGACGGAGGCTTCTGTCTGTCCAGGTGTTGACTCTGTTGTTGAGCGTATGCAGGAGATTTGGGACCAGGTAGTGGAGAGGTTGTCCCTCTCTCAGGAGAAGGCCCAGCGGTTTGCTAACCGGCATAGGACTGATGGTCCTCGGTTTAAAGTGGGGGACTTGGTCTGGTTGTCCTCAAAGAATATTCCTATGAGAGTAGCATCTCCGAAATTTAAGCCTAGATTCATTGGACCTTATAAGATCATGGAGATTATTAATCCTGTTTCTTTTCGTTTGCTTCTTCCAGGGACATTTAAGATCCATAACGTGTTCCACAAGTCCTTGTTGAAGAGGTTTGTTGAGCCAGTGGTTCCTGCTGCTGTGCCTCCTGACCCTGTTTTGGTTGAGGGCAATCTGGAGTATGTGGTTGAGAAAATATTGGATTCTCGTTTTTCTAGACGAAGACTCCAGTATTTGGTTAAATGGAGAGGTTATGGTCAGGAAGACAATTCTTGGGTGTTTGCTTCGGACATCCATGCTAGGAGACTTATCCGTGCGTATCATAGAACTCATCCTGACCGACCTGGTTGCTCAAATGAGGGTTCGGTGACCCCTCCTCAAGGGGGGGGTACTGTTGTGAATGGGTTTGAGATGAGTTCTGAGCAGAGGCTCCCTCTGGTGGTTACAAGCGGTACTAGTGAGGATTGTGAGGACTGGGAATCAGGTGTTACTGATTGGTCTTATATAAGGGAGTCATTTTCCCATCAGGGTTGCCGGTGATCAATTGTTCTGGTCTGAATCCTTCTTTCCAGTTTCCCTTGTAGCCTGCTGTGTCGTGTCTGCATCTCCTGCTATCAGATAAGACAATTTCTTATTTTGTGTTTTTGCTATATTTTTGCATTTTGTCCTGCACTTCTGTGGGGGCCTTCAGGGTCCCCTCCGGGGCTTTTGCCCTCTCAGTTTAGTCCAGCCACTATGTTTTGTACTTTTGCTTTTTCCAGTTTTTTTTCAGTGGCTGCTGTTTTGTTTTTGTTACACCAGAGAGCTAATTTAGGTGGTAGAGGTAGTGTGATCTCAGGTGATTTTGAAATTAGTAGAGTTGGTGTTTTTTCAGGGTTTTCTGAGATTGCAGTAAGTACCCTTCCTATCCTTTTCTATTTAGATAGTTTGGGCCCCAGCGTTTGCTCATACTATTTTCTTTCTGTGTCAATATTTCCTCTTGTCTAACCGCCATTACATGTTTGGGGGCTTTCTATTATCTTTGGGGTTCTGCTCCGGGGCAGATAGCTTTCCTATTTCTATCTTTAGGTGTAGTTAGTTTCTCAGGCTGTGACGAGGCGTCTAGGACCAACGTAGGAACGCTCCACGGCTGCCTCTAGTTGCGGTGGTTAGTCAGGGTACTGCAATCTCATAGATTCCAACTGCTCTGGTGTATTTCCTTTTTTACCTGCACTCCTCAGCTACCGTAACATAACATCTATCTATCTATCTATCTATCTATCTATCTATCTATCTATCTATCTATCTATCTATCTATCTATCTATCTATCTATCTATCTATCTAAATGTATATGTATGCAGGGCTGTATTTAGAGTTTATGCTGCCCTATGCATTTTTAGTCCTGCCTCCCCCATTGGTGAGTATGACTAATGCAGACACTGTCGGCAGTGACTTAGGCTACTTTCACATCAGCGATTTTTGCCATTCATGGCAGATCCGGCAGTTTTTTCCGCATCTGCCGTGTAACGTATCACGGCGACACTGCGTTCGGCCTCCTTCAGTCCCTATTGGACTTGCGAACATGTGCGGCACTTGCAGTTTTTCCGCAAATGCGGTACTTGCAGCAACGGAAAAAAAACGCTTCTATCAGTGTTTTTTTTGTCTCAACGCAAGTGCGAAGAGGATGCTGTTAGATCAAGGCTCAATACAGGTACTGTGAAGACTGCCTTATTCTCTGGCATACAGGGAATAATAGAAGCGAAACTGCGTGAAAGGAAGGTAACGGATCATGGGTGCACTGCATGACTGGACAGGAAATCCCTGGGAATGACAGGAACAGTAAATATAGGGATAGTCCAGGAGGAATTGATAGTAATAATTAATAAGATTAATAATAAGATGCACTGTCACAATCTGAAGAACCTGAACTGTCCAGTAAACTTTTGCTTGTGAAAACGAACTACGTGTCCCCTGAGTTATGTGTGGCGGCTTCTGAAGATGGATGCCTGGAGAAAGTTTAGGTCTGCAGCCTACAAGCAAGTGTGATGCACCCCACACCTGGTAGCACATTGGGACTGGAACACGATTTTCCATGCCCTTGCACTTTACAGTACTATAGATGATTACTGGTTAAGGCTACTTTCACACATCAGTTTTTTGCCGTCAGGCACGATCCAGCGTCACGCCGGAGCGCCAGATCCGGCTAATATTATGTAAAAACAGATGCGACGGATCCGGTTTCCTGCCGGATCCGTCTAGCGGATCTGACCAAAAACCGAATCCGTTTCATCTATTTTTTTATCCGTTTTTTCGACGGATTACGACGGATCCGGTTTTTAAAAACGCCCCTTGGTGTATTCCAAATGTGATTGGCTACTGAAAACCTATATATACACTGTTCCTACAGCCCATCTTTGACAGGTTGTAGAGGAGCAAGTGAAGGTTGGAGAGAAGAGCAAGTGACTGGTGAAGATGGACGTTGTGATAGGAAACATTCTGAAGAATTTGGTGAATTTCACAGTGGAGGCAAATCGTTTGAAAGCGATTGTTCTGGAGAAGGAGAGAAAGATGCAGCAGCGCATCATGCGTCAGCGCCAACGACGTTTCTGGATCCACCTCATCACAGCCCAGAGAATGATGCGTGGGGTGTATTCTACACTCCACATGGAGCTACGAGGAAACCCTCAGAAATTTTTCTCATATGTTCGGATGAAAATGGAGAATTTTGATTTCTTGGTGGAGCGAATTGGACACCTCATAAGAAGATCTAACACCTGTTGCCGCTTCTCCATTTCACCGGTGGAGCGTCTGATGGTGACTCTACGGTAAGCCATATTTATTTGATCTGCTTGCTTGAGACCACACTTGTACTGGAATGTTGTTGCTGGTAGTTTGTAATAAATATTTGTACAGTATCTCCAATTGTTAAAGCTGAGTTCTGGTATGTAATGCTGTGATTTGAAACTCATTTTATTTTTTTATTTTTATTCACAGGTTCCTTGCAACTGGAGAATCTCTTTCCTCACTCCTTTTCCAGTACAGACTTGGGATTTCCACCATCTCTGGAATTGTAAAGCAGACATGCCGTGCATTGTGGGACTCTTTAGTTGATGAATTTCTACCACAGCCCACAACAGAGAGTTGGCTTGAAATTGCTGACAAGTTTCTACAAATATGTCAGTTTCCTAATTGCTTGGGCACTGTGGATGGGAAACATATCCGCATTGTCAAGCCAGCAGGATCTGGATCCGAATATTTTAATTACAAAAAATATTTTTCCATTGTCCTCATGGCCATCGCTGACGCGGAATACAAATTTATTGCTGTCGATATTGGGGCCTATGGCCGCTCCAATGACTCACAAGTCTTCAAACTGTCAGCAATGGGCCGTCAACTCTATGGAAACACCTTCCAGTTCCCACCCCCTAGACCGCTGCCTCAAACATCTGGCCCACATATGCCTTTTGTTTGTGTAGGGGATGAAGCCTTCCAGCTGTCAGAACACCTTTTGAAACTATACTCCAGCAGAGGATTGACACCAACAAAAATAATTTTTAATTACCGCCTCACAAGAGCAAGAGAATGGTGGAGTGCGGTTTTGGTATTCTGACAGCCAAATGGTGTGTCCTATTGACTTCAATCAACATCAAGACTGAAACTGTGGACAAGGTAATCAAAGCTTGTGTGGTCCTGCACAATTTTGTTATCTGCAAGGAAAAGATTTCCATTAAGGAACACTCTGAATAAACAACCTTCCATGATTACCAGAACATTACCAGTAGAAGTTCTGTGACTGTTTCCCGAGTGAGGGACAAATTTGCCGAATACTTTATGTCCCCTGAAGGAAGACTAGACTGGCAGGATTACAGAGTTTAACAAACTGCTCTGTGACCTTTGTACCTTGTGTACCCACAGTATACCTTTGCCAACCAAAGTGGTGTACTTTGTTGTGTATTATGTACAGTATTTTATCTTTTGGCCAAAGTTGTGTCCCTGGTTGAGTATTACTGTAACGGGTCTGGGAGGCGGAACCTCTGAGCTACTATACAAAGGGGCGGTCCTTGTAAGGGAGCGGGTGGCAACCAAGGTAGACGGGCAGGTAGTCACAGCAGATAACCGGGGTAGTCTCTGGATGAACGGGCAGGAGGTCACGGCAAGTGACCGGGGCAGTCTCTGGATGAGCGGGCAGGAGATCACGGCAAGTGACCGGGGCAGTCTCTGGATGAGCGGGCAGGAGGTCACGGTAAGTGACCGGGGCAGTCTCTGGATGAGCGGGCAGGAGGTCACGGCAAGTGACTGGGGCAGTCTCTGGATGAAGGTATATACGACCTGTGATGGCTGAGCCTCCCGGTAGGCTAGCAGGAAGGTAGCAGATGAGTGCTCCCAGGTGAGCGGGCGAAGATCACTGGAATAGCAGAAGGTCACGGCGCGTGACGGCAGAGCCTTCAGGTAGGCTCGCAAGCAGGTAACAGATGAGCGCTCCCAGGTGAGCGGGCGAGAGTCACTGGAAGAGCAGAAGGTCTCAGCATGTGACGGTAGAGCCTCCAGGTAGGCTAGCAGGCAGGTAACAGATGAGCGTTCCCAGGTGAGCGGGCAGGCTGGTCTATGGACAGACTGGCAGGTGATGATAGGCAGACTGTCGAACCACTGGCTAGCAAGCAGTTAAGTGGAATAACAGGCAGGAACAGACAGCAAACTGGCAGGAATCTGGCAGGTAACTGGCAATGGACCCTGAGGACTGAAGCAGAGTAGTGAACAGTGCAACAACATTGCTCGGGCACCTCCATTTTGGAGGAAGTGCCTTATATAAGGTGAAGTCCTCCGGCCATTGGCCGGGGACTCCTTAAGACGACGCGCGCGGCCCCTTTAAGAGGGGGGGTAGCGCACGCGCGCGCGCCCTAAGCACAGTGGCCGGAAAGGAGCGCGCGCTGCCAGCAGAGCGGGAGGAGGACGCCGGACTCGGAGCAGAGGGGTGAGAGGAACAGCGTCCCTGCCTGGCAGAGGGCAGGGATGCCGACGCTACAGTACCCCCCCTTTAGGTCCCCCCTTTTTTAGGCCAGACAGAAATTTAGCTAGGATGAGAGGGGCATGGATGTTCTCCCGTGGCTCCCACGTTCTCTCCTCAGGACCAAACCCCTTCCAATCAACCAAAAAATAGGTCTTCCCTCTTACCCTTTTGGTGGCCAGAATATTCTCTACCTCAAATTCGTTTTCAGCTGAAACCGGAGCCGGAGGCGTGCCTGTAGACGTGGAAAAAGAGTTAAGTACCACCGGTTTGAGAAGAGATACATGGAAGGAGTTAGGGATCCGTAACTTGGCCGGGAGTTTCAATTTATAGGCCACCGGGTTGATCTGACTGATGACCTCCAGAGGACCGATGAACCGAGGACTTAACTTATAGGAAGGAATCTTGAGCCGAACATACTTGGACGAGAGCCAGACCTTATCTCCAGGACGGAATTGAGGAGGATCCAGACGTTTTTGTCAGCATGTCTTTTTATACGCTCGGATGACAGGAGAAGTGCGGACCGAGTACTCTCCCATATGGAGGAAAATTTGTTAACAAGAGATTCAGCAGCCGGATTGTCCACTGTGGTGGAGACGGGAAAAGGGATCCGAGGATGCTGACCGAAGACTACAAAAAACGGGGATTTGGAGGAAGATTCGCTCTCGTGATTGTTGTAAGAAAATTCGGCCCATGGCAGGAGATCGACCCAGTCAGAATGATGGGCATTAACAAAGTGCCGGAGGTAACTGGTCAGGATCTGGTTGATCCGCTCCACTTGACCATTGGATTGTGGGTGGTAAGCGGAGAAGTCCAGGGTGACGTCCAACAATTTACAAGTGGCTCTCCAGAAACGCGAGGTGAATTGTACCCCTCGATCCGACACGATGTGACGGGGCAGGCCATGAAGTCGGAAAATGTGGCGAATAAAGTCTTTAGCCAGCTCGGGTGCAGACGGGAGGCCTGGCAGGGGAATAAAGTGAGCCATCTTGGAAAAGCGGTCAGCGACCACCCAAATGACCGTATAACCAGCAGAGACAGGGAGATCCGTTATGAAGTCCATGGCTATATGCTGCCAGGGGGCAGTGGGTACAGAAAGCGGAAGAAGGCGACCAGCAGGCAGGTGTCTCGGAACTTTGTTGCGGCCACAGGAGGCATAGGCAGCAACAAAATCTATTACGTCCTTGTGCATGGTAGGCCACCAGTAATGCCGAGAAATAAGTTGGAGGGTCTTTCTCTGACCGGCGTGGCCAGCCAGTTTGGACGAATGACCCCAGTGTAGGATCCTCTCCCGATCGGTTACCGATACGAACGTCTTACCGGGAGGGAGACGGTTCAGGCTCACGGGAGCCACCTGCATGACTCTGGCGGGATCGATGATATGTTTAGGTTCCTCCTCGAGATCCGACACCAGGAAGGATCGGGACAAGGCGTCCGCCTTGATGTTCTTGTCAGCCGGGCGAAAATGTAGAACAAAATCAAAGTGAGCAAAAAACAATGACCACCGAGCTTGGCGCGGGTTAAGCCTCTGGGCATGCTGGAGGTAAGCCAAGTTTTTGTGGTCGGTGTAAATAATCACCGGATGAAGAGCCCCCTCGAGTAGGTAACGCCACTCCTCCAATGCCAGCTTGATGGCCAATAACTCTCGGTCTCCTATGGAATAATTGCGCTCAGAAGAGGAGAAGAGTTTGGAGAAGAAGCCGCAAGTTACCATCCTCCCGGAAGATGATTTCTGAGTAAGTACCGCTCCGGCTCCAGAGGAGGAAGCGTCAACCTCCAGGAAGAACTGCTTGTTGCCATCCGGGCGATGCAGCACCAGGCGGAAGAGAAAGCCTGTTTTAAGGAAAGAAAGGCCTCCTCTGCTTCGGGCGTCCACTCTTTGGGGTTAGTGCCCTTACGGGTGAGAGCGGAAATTGGGGCAGTCCGGGAAGAGAAGTGCGGAATGAAGAGATGGTAATAGTTGGCAAAGCCCAGAAACCGCTGAATGGCCTTCAATCCCTCCGGTAGGGGCCATTTCTCGATGGCAGACAGTTTCTCTGGATCCATTCGTAGACCGGTCTGAGAAATAATGTAGCCCAAAAACGGAAGCAAGGTCTGCTCAAAGAGGCACTTCTCGTATTTAGCGAAGAGGTGATTCTGCCTGAGCCTGAGCAGAACCTGACGAACGTCCCTCCGGTGAGTCTGGAGATCCGGAGAGAAGACCAAGATGTCGTCCAGGTACACCACTACGCAGGAATAGAGAAGGTCCCGGAAGATGTCATTGACTAATTCTTGAAAGACGGCGGGAGCATTACAGAGACCAAAGGGCATTACCAGATACTCATAGTGGCCGTCCCGGGTGTAAATGCCCTCTTCCATTCATCCCCTTGACAGATACGGACTAGGTTGTACGCCCCACGGAGGTCCAGTTTGGTGAAGATTCTAGCCCCCCGCAGATGATCAAATAATTCAGGAATAAGCGGAAGGGGATACTTATTCTTCACCGTGATCTGATTAAGTCCTCTATAGTCTATACAGGGACGGAGAGAGCCGTCCTTCTTTTTTACGAAAAAGAAGCCTGCTCCCGCCGGGGAAGTAGATTTCCGGATGAATCCCCTGGCCAAATTCTCCTCGATATATTCGGACATCGACCGTGTCTCAGCAGCAGACAATGGGTAAATACACCCACGGGGAGGCGTAGTACCAGGTAACAGGTCGATAGGACAGTCGTATGGTCTGTGAGGAGGTAATGTCTCTGCCTCTTTTTTATTTAAGACATCAGCAAATGACCAATAGGGAATCGGAAGTCCAGGTAGATTAGTTGGGTAGGAGAAGGACAAACGGGATGAACAGGAGCCAAACACGTCTTATGACAATCCTGTCCCCAGCGAAGGACCTCTCCGGTCTGCCAGTCGAGCACGGGGCATGTCTCTGGAGCCAAGGTAGACCTAGTAAGAGGGCGTGAGAGAGTCCAGGCAGAACATGAAAAGAGATGCTCTCAGAATGCAACATTCCCACTTGCAGAGTTATGGATTCGGTGATGAGTTGGATGGGCGTGGTAAAAGACCCCCATCCACAGCAGCGACTGATATTGGTACAGCCAGTGGTTTGGTGGGAATGCGGTATTTTTCTACCAGGGACTGTGAAATAAGATTCCCGGCTGCTCCAGAGTCAAGTTGGGCTAGTTCGAAATAACGATTCTCCCCGCAGAGAATTGAGACTGACAGCAGCAGAGATGGAGAGGCTTTCTCCTTGTCTAGGTCGACCTCTCTGAGCGAACCTAGACACAGGCGTTTCCCGACCTCTCCAGACAGGTACGGATCCGGTGCTCCTTACTACCACAGTAGAAGCAACTCCCCTCGGCACGGCGTAAGTCCTGACGGGTCTTGACCATCTTGGTCTGGTCGACCTGCATAGGCTCAGGAGAGTGTAACTGGGGAGAAACGGAGGGAGTGACGGGTTTCTGAAACGTTGGAGCAAGACGTGGAAACCTCCTCTCACGGGTGACCTCTTTGGCCCGCTCCAGGAAACGTAGGTCAATCCGGGTGGCAAGAGTTATAAGGTCATCGAGAGTAGTAGGAATGTCCCGACCGGTGAGTTCATCTTTAATACGGCCGGACAGACCCTCCCAGAAGACAGATACCAGAGAGTCGTTATCCCAGGCCAGCTCCGAGGCAAGGGTACGGAACCGTATGGCATATTAGCCAACCGTGAGACTTCCCTGACGGAGACTTAGCAGAGATGATGCGGATGAGATCTTTCGTCCGGGTTCGTCGAAGACTTTCCGGAAAGCCGCGAGAAAGGCAGACAGGTCGGACACCAGGGGGTCTCCTTTCTCCCAAAGAGGATTTAGCCAGGCCAGGGCCTCACCGGAGAGATGGGACATGATGAAGGCAATTTTGGCCCGGTCGGAGTTAAACTGGTGGGAGAGAAGTTCAAAGTGGAGGGTGCACTGATTAATGAAGCCCCGAGCCTGAGCGGGGTCGCCTCCAAAGCGAGGAGGTGCGGAAAGCCGGGGTCCGTGACAGGAAACCATGGAATTGGGAAGCAGGGGAGCTGCCGGATTGCGAGTCGTGGCACCAGCGGTGGTTGCTGGTGGAGCTGTCAGAGTGTCCAGGCGAGAATTAACATTTCGCAGGTGACCCAGGATGGATTCCTGTTGGGACCTCTGACGGGACAGTTCATGACACCGGTCTGAGATGGAGGGAGCTTGGGTGCCACCGGGTTCCATGGCCCGAGCAAACTGTAACGGGTCTGGGAGGCGGAACCTCTGAGCTACTATACAAAGGGGCGGTCCTTGTAAGGGAGCGGGTGGCAACCAAGGTAGACGGGCAGGTAGTCACAGCAGATAACGGGGTAGTCTCTGGATGAACGGGCAGGAGATCACGGCAAGTGACCGGGGCAGTCTCTGGATGAGCGGGCAGGAGGTTACGGTAAGTGACCGGGGCAGTCTCTGGATGAGCGGGCAGGAGGTCACGGCAAGTGACTGGGGCAGTCTCTGGATGAAGGTATATACGACCTGTGATGGCTGAGCCTCCCGGTAGGCTAGCAGGAAGGTAGCAGATGAGTGCTCCCAGGTGAGCGGGCGAAGATCACTGGAATAGCAGAAGGTCACGGTGCGTGACGGCAGAGCCTCCAGGTAGGCTCGCAAGCAGGTAACAGATGAGCGCTCCCAGGTGAGCGGGCGAGAGTCACTGGAAGAGCAGAAGGTCTCAGCACGTGACGGTAGAGCCTCCAGGTAGGCTAGCAGGCAGGTAACAGATGAGCGCTCCCAGGTGAGCGGGCAGGCTGGTCTATGGACAGACTGGCAGGTGATGATAGGCAGACTGTCGAACCACTGGCTAGCAAGCAGTTAAGCGGAATAACAGGCAGGAACAGACAGCAAACTGGCAGGAATCTGGCAGGTAACTGGCAATGGACCCTGAGGACTGAAGCAGAGTAGTGAACAGTGCAACAACATTGCTCGGGCACCTCCATTTTGGAGGAAGTGCCTTATATAAGGTGAAGTCCTCCGGCCATTGGCCGGGGACTCCTTGAGACGACGCGCGCGGCCCCTTTAAGAGGGGGGGTAGCGCACGCGCGCCCTAAGCACAGTGGCCGGAAAGGAGCGCGCGCTGCCAGCAGAGCGGGAGGAGGACGCCGGACTCGGAGCAGAGGGGTGAGGGGAACAGCGTCCCTGCCTGGCAGAGGGCAGGGATGCCGACGCTACAGTACCCCCCCTTTAGGTCCCCCCTTTTTTAGGCCAGACAGAAATTTAGCTAGGATGAGAGGGGCATGGATGTTCTCCCGTGGCTCCCACGTTCTCTCCTCAGGACCAAACCCCTTCCAATCAACCAAAAAATAGGTCTTCCCTCTTACCCTTTTGGTGGCCAGAATATTCTCTACCTCAAATTCGTTTTCAGCTGAAACCGGAGCCGGAGGCGTGCCTGTAGACGTGGAAAAAGAGTTAAGTACCACCGGTTTGAGAAGAGATACATGGAAGGAGTTAGGGATCCGTAAGTTGGCCGGGAGTTTCAATTTATAGGCCACCGGGTTGATCTGACTGATGACCTCCAGAGGACCGATGAACCGAGGACTTAACTTATAGGAAGGAATCTTGAGCCAAACATACTTGGACGAGAGCCAGACCTTATCTCCAGGACTCCTTAAGACGACGCGCGCGGCCCCTTTAAGAGGGGGGGTAGCGCACGCGCGCGCGCGTCCTAAGCACAGTGGCCGGAAAGGAGCGCGCGCTGCCAGCAGAGCGGGAGGAGGACGCCGGACTCGGAGCAGAGGGGTGAGGGGAACAGCGTCCCTGCCTGGCAGAGGGCAGGGACGCCGACGCTACAATTACCAAAAGTATTTCACCTTGTAACCAAAGTTGTGTACCTTGTTGGGGATTACCTAACAATGTACACAACTTTGGTTAACAGGTGAAATACTTTGGCTAATACACAACCAGGGACACAACTGTGGCCAAAAGGTAAAATTAATTTACCTTTTACCCAAAGTTATGTACCTGGTTTTGTATACCCAATAAATGTTACCTTTATTTTACCTTAGAAATAAATGACAGACAAAAATTTTAATCAACCAATTTTACATTTATTGATGTCAAAGAAATGTTTATGAACATATTTTTTTCAATGTCAAATGTTTATTAACATTTTTTTTTCAATGTCAAATGAATGTTTATTAACATTTTTTTCAATGTCAAATACATGTTTTTTAATAAAAAATAGTTTACAACCATAAAAGTTTATTTTTTATTTAGAAATACATTTATACATTCACAAATTGGTATAGTGTGGGGTTGAGATACTGCTGGAGGGGCTCCTGGACACTTCGACATTGGGAGTGTGGAGAGCGGACTGGGATGGTGGTGAAGAAGGATCAGGTAAAAGAGGTGAAGGGTTGGAAAAAGAAATGGAACGGGTGGACATGGAGGCAAAACAGGTGGGTGGTGGAGAGGATGGTTGGGCAGTGAATGATGATGTGGGTGGGAAATGGTACGGGGAAGGAGGTTGGTACGGGGAAGGATGTTGGTACGGGGCAGGTTGCTGGAAGTGGGCAGGTTGCTGGAAGTGGGGAGGTTGCTGGTACTGGGGAGGTTAATGGTACTGGGGAGGTTGATGGCACTGGGGAGGTTGATGGTATTGAACAGGAGGGGGAGGAGGGACAGTGGCTGGATCGGGGCAGGTGTGGGAGGAACTACTGGGGTGGGTGGAGGAGGTTGGGAGGTAACCTGCGCTAGAGCAGCGTGGAAAGAATGCATTACATGCATCTGCTGGCTAGTTGATAGCGTATCCATGCACTCGACTACAGACCGAAAAAAGCTGTGGTTTGGAGAACTTCTTGCTTCTGAATGCATGGTTTGCAGAAGTGTCTTTATCTCCAGAATGCTGGTGTTGAGCTGATTAAAGCCTGGGGCCATTTGCTCTGACAAGACTTTAAGACAGTTCTGGAAAGATGAATTCAGATGCAAGAACTCGGGCGCATAGCTCTTTTCCTGACCCCTCTGCCGCTGCCACCCAGTAGCCACAGGTGTACTAGAGGTGGCAGCGGCAGAAGGGTGGGGTAAAGGGAAAGCTATCTCCTGTCCAGTAGACTCGTGCAATGCAGGCGGCCACGATGCTCCAGCACTGGTGGAGGGGACAGAAGGCTCACGTGTCAGGGAAGGCTGGGTAGGTGCAGATGGGCCGGGGAGGTCGAAGTGTCCCTCGGTGGCAGACTCCTGAGGGATCGCTCCAGAAGGGTCCAACTCTACAGGCTCCCGAGTGCTGGTCACTGTTCTGTGGAATGAAGAGAAAAAAAATACAATTAATATAGTGATATTGAATGGACCTGGCTTAACCCCTTCACCCCCAAGGGTGGTTTGCACGTTAATGACCGGGCCAATTTTTACAATTCTGACCACTGTCTCTTTATAAGGTTATAACTCTGGAACGCTTCAACGGATCTTCACGATTCTGAGATTGTTTTCTCATGACATATTGTACTTCACGATAGTGGTAAAATTTTATTTGATATAACTTGCGTTTATTTTTGAAAAAAACGCAAATATGGCGAAAATTTGGAAAATTTTGCAATTTTCAAACTTTGAATTTTTATTCCCTTAAAACAGAGAAATATGTCACACAAAATAGTTAAGAAATAACATTTCCCACATGTCTACTTTACATCAGCACAATTTTGGAACCAAAATTTTTTTTTGGTAGGAAATTATAAGGGTTAAAAGTTGACAGCGATTTTTCATTTTTACAACAAAATTTACAAAGCCATTTTTTTAGGGACCACCTCACATTTGAAGTCACTTTGAGGGGTCTATATGACAAAAAATATCCAAAAGTGACACCATTCTAAAAACTGCACCCCTCAAGGTACTGAAAACCACATTCAAGAAGTTTATTAACCCTTCAGGTGCTTCACAGGAGCTGAAGCAACGTGGGAAGGAAAAAATTAACATTTAACTTTTTAGTCACAAAAATTATCTTTTACAAACTTTTTTTTATTTTCACAAGGGTAAAAGGAGAAAATGGACAGATAAAGTTGTTGTGCAATTTCTCCTGAGTACGCCAATACCCCATATGTTGGGCAGAGCTCGTAAGGGAAGAAGCGCCGTTTGACTTTTTCAAACCAAAATTGGCTGGAATTGAGATTGGACACCATGTCGCGTTTGGAGAGCCTCTGATGCGCCTAAACAGTGGAAACCCCCACAAGTGACACCATTTTGGAAACTAGACCCCCTATGGAACTTAGCTAGATCTGTTGTGAGCACTTTGAACCCCCAAGTGTTTCACAAAAGTTTATAATGCCTGGGTGTGAAAAAAAAAACAATTTTCCACAAAAATGATTTTTTAGTCCCAAATTTTTGATTTTTCCCAAGGAAATTGGACCCCAAAAGTTGTTGTCCAATTTGTCCTGAGTATGCTGATACCCCATATGTGGGGGGGATACTGTTTGGACGCACGGCAGGGCTTGGAAAGGAAGTAATAACGTTTTGGAATGCAGACGTTGATGGGGGTCATGTTCCGTTTGCAGTGCCCCAGATGAGCCTAAACAGTGGAAACCCCCATAAGTGACCCCATTTTGGAAACTAGACCCCTAAGAAACTTATTTAGATCTGTGGTGAGCACATGGAACCCCAAAGTGCTTCACACAAGTTTATAATGCCCGGGCATGAAAATAAAAAATCCTATTTTTTTCCTCAAAAATTATCTATTAGTCACAAATTTTTTATTTTCCCAAGGGTAACAGGAGAAATTGGACCACAAACGATGTTGTGCAATTTGTCCTGAGTACGCTGAAACCCCATATGTGGGGGGGACCACTGTTTGGGCGCACGGCAGAGTTCTGAATGGAAGGAGCACCATTTGACTTTTTCCAACCAAAATTGGCTGGAATTGAGATTGGACACCATGTTGCATTTGGAGAGCCCTGATGTGCCTAAAGAGTGGAAACCCCCCACAAGTGACCCCATTTTGGAAACTAGACCCCCTAAGGAACTTATCTAGATCTGTTGTGAGCAATTTGAACCCCCAAGTGCTTCACACAAGTTTATAACGTAGAGCTGTAAAATTAAAAAATCATATTTTTTCCACAAAAATGATCTTCTTACCCCAATTTTTATTTTACCAAAGGTAACAAGACCCAAAAGTTATTGTGCAATTTTTCCTGAGAACGCTGATACCCCATATGTGGGGGTAAACCACTGTTTGGGTGCATGGCAAAGCTTGGAAGGAAAGGAGCGTCGTTTGACTTTTTCAACGCAGAATTGGCTGGATGCCATGTCGTGTTTGGAGAGCTCCTGATCTGCCTAAACAGTGGAAACCCCCAACAAATGACACCATTTTGGAAACTAGACCCCTCAAGGAACTTATCTAGATGTGTGGTGAGAACTTTGAACCCCCAGGTGTTTCACTAAAGTTTATAACGCCCGAGCATTCATATTTTTTTCCACAAACATGATCTTTTAGTCCCGAAATTTTTATTTTCCCAAGGGTAACAGGAGAAACTTGACCCCAAAAGTTGTTGTCCAATTTGTCCTGAGTACGATGATACCCAATATGTGGGAGAAAAGTACTGTATGGGCACACGTCGGGGCTCGGAAGGGAAGTAGTGACGTTTTGGATTGCAGACTTTGATGGAATGGTCTGCAGGCGTCATGTCGCATTTGGAGAGCCTCTGATGTGCCTAAACAGTGGAAACCCCCCACAAGTGACCCCATTTTGGAAAATAGACCCCCCAAGGAACTTATCTAGATGTGTGGTGAGCACTTTGAACCCCGAAGTGCTTCACAGAAGTTTATAACGTACAGCCGTAAAAATAAAAAATCTCTTTTTTTTACAAAACTGATTTTTTCGCCCCTAATATTTTATTTTCACAAGGGTAACAGGAGAAATTGGACCCCAAAAGTTGTTGTCCAATTTGTCCTGAGTACGTTGATACCCAATATGTGGGAGAAAACTACTGTATGGGCACACGTCGGGGCTCGGAAGGCAAGTAGTGACGTTTTGGATTGCAGACTTTGATGGAGTGGTTTGCGGGCGTCATGTCGCATTTGGAGAGCCCCTGATGTGCCTAAACAGTGGAAAATCCCCACAAGTGACCCCATTTTGGAAAATAGACCCCACAAGGAACTAATCTAGATGTGTGGTGAACGCTATGAACCCACAAGTGCTTCACAGAAGTTTATAACGTGCAGCAGTAAAAACAAAAAAATAATTTTTTTTTACAAAAATGATATTTTCGCCCCCAATTTTTTATTTTCCCAAGGGTATCAGAAGAAATTGGACCCCAAGAGTTATTGTACAATTTGTCCTGAGTATGCTGATACCCCATATGTGGGGGTAAACTACTGTTTGGGCGCATGGCAGAGCTCAAAAGTGAAGGAGCACCGTTTGACTTTTTCAACGCAGAATTAGCTGGAAATGAGATCAGATGCCATGTCACATTTGGAGAGCCCTTGATGTGCCTAAACAGCGGAAACCCCTCAATTCTACCTCCAACCCTAACCCCAACACACCCCTAACCCTAGTCCCAACCCTAACCCTAATCCTAACTTTAGGCGCAACCCTAACCCTAACTTTAGGTGCAACCCTAACCCTCTTGGGAAAATTGAAATAAATATTTTTTTTATTTTATTATTTTTCCCTAACTAAGGGGGTGATAAAGGGGGGTTTGAATTACTATTTATAGCGGGTTTTTATGATTGGCAGCTGTCATTCTAAAAGATGTTTTTTATTGCAAAAAATAGTTTTTGCATCACCACATTTTGAGAGCTATAATTTTTGCATATTTTGGCCCTCAGAGTCATGTGAGGTCTTATTTTTTGCGGTACGAGTTGTTGTTTTTATTGGTACCATTTTTAAGCATGTGACATTTTTTGATCGCTTTTTATTTCGATTTTTGGGAGGTTAGAATGAACAAAAATCAGCAATTCATGAATTTCTTTAGGGGGGGCGTTTATACCGTTCCGCGTGTGGTAAAATTGATAAAGCAGTTTTATTCTTCGGGTCAGTACGATTACGGCGATACCTCATTTATATCATTTTTTAATGTTTTGGCGCTTTTATACAATAAAAACAATTTTATATAAAAAATAATTATTTTTGCATCGTTTTATTCTGCGAGCTATAACTTTTTTATTTTTTCGCTGATGATGCTGTATGGTGGCTTGTTTTTTGCGGTACCATGTTTATTTATATCGGTCTTTTTGATCGCGTGTTATTCCACTTTTTATTCGGCGGTATGATGATAAAGCATTGATTTTTTGCTTTTTTTTTTTAAGGGGTTCATTAAAGGGTTAACTAGTGGGACAGTTTTTTAGGGGGGGTTGTTACGGATGCGGCGATACCAAGTATGAGTACTTTTATTGTTTTGTTTTTTTATTTACAGGAAGAAATGAATTTATTGGGGAATATTTTTTTTTTCCTTTATTTTGAAATTTTTTTTTTACACTTGTGATTTTGATTTTTTTAACTTTTTTACTTTGTCCCAGGGTGGGACATCACTGTATTTTATCAGATCGCTGGTCTCACAGTGTGCACAGCACTCTGTGAGACCAGCTATCTCACATGCAGTGCAGGACGCTTCCTCAGTGCCTGCTCTGAGCAGGCACTGAGGAAGCCGCCTCCCTGCAGGACCCGGCGGCCATCTTGTATCCGGGGTCCTGCAGGGAATAGGCCTTCAGAACAGCGCGGTCACATCGCCCTGTTCTGAAGGTCTCAGGGGAGCACGCATGGAGCCCCCTTCCTGCGCGATGCTCCCCTGTGCCCCTGGTACACCGCGATCATGTCTGATCGCGGTGTGGCAGGGGTTAATGTTCCGGGAGCGGTCCGTGACCCCCTGGCACATAGTGCGGTGCAGCGTGATAATCAGCTGACACCGGTCGATCAGCTCGTCCCCCAGAGCAGTGATCGCCTTGGACGTACTATCCCGTCCATGGGCAGATTGGCACAGGTTTCATGGATGGGATAGTACGTCCAATGGCAGAGAGGGGTTAAAAAAAAACCTAGTTAGACATGTTAACTTTTTTTTTTACATGGGGTGTGTAATATTTACCTTCTGGTGACCATTGTTGCCCGGAGGAACGACAGGGCTCGTGCATACTTGTACTTGCTCCTGCGCCCTCTAGATCCACTCGGGGCCCGCATCTCCTTGTTGAACTCCTTCTTGAAGCGATCCCTCACAGACCGCCACCGTTTCACAATTCTCTCCCCTGAAACGAGAAAGCACAAATTGGTTAGTATACAACATCAGGGTTTCCCAAACTGCAGTACTCATGGCCCCCACGGGTTATGTTTTCAGGATTTCCATAGTGTTGCACAAAAGGAAATCCTGAAAACATGACCCGTGGGGGCCACGAGGACTGTAGTTTGGGAAACACTGCTTTACATCCAGCAACCTGAACTGTATATACTTACGCTCTTCAATCTGGGCCCGAGCATTGAGATCCTCCCAGCAGTCCACGAGTAGTGAACAAATTTCCTCCCAGAGTCGACGGGTCACAATGAGATCGGCATGGCGGCGGTCCCCCATGTTCCACAGCGGCTCCCTTTCTCTGACCAGATCAATGAGGAGGTCAACGTTGTTCCCCCTCCTCACCGTCTGAGTCGGGAGCACGCTGTAAAGCCTTTAAAGAAAAAGAGAAAAAAAATACATTAGCCTCCAAACTACCAAGAAAAGTAAAAAAAAAAAGAGGGAAAAAAAATGAAAACAAAAATGTAAAAAAAAACAACAAAAGTACAGATTATACTTACACGATGGAGACAGCCGCGTCGCTCACGCCGACGACCCTGGGAGGCACTGCGAGAACCTCTTGGCCGAGTACCAGATTCAGAAGACTATATAAAAAAAAAAAATTATGTGCTTGGATGTAGGCATATGTGTTGGGTGCAGTGTGATGTCTGTACTAAATTGTTTTCTATGTGTTGTGTGTAGTGTGATGTTGTGTTTCTGCGATGCATGCAGGAAACTTACGAATTGTGAGCCCACTACGGGTATCGCTCCACCCCTTCGTTCTTCTTCTGGGAGCTCCTCTTCAGCTTCAGTTTCCTGGTATAAATAAAAAATAAGGCAATTAACAGATACATATCCCAGAGATGGATTGTGAATTACCCAAAAAAACAAAAAAAAAAACAAATCTTTTTTTTACCTGTAAACGCTGACGATGCGAGGGAGGACTCCCAGAAGAAGAAGACGTGGTGTCCTGCTGCTGCTGCCAGCTGGACTGCATTACTGGTGGTGGTGGTGGTGCTGCTGCTGCTGCTGTTGTTGGGCGGCCTCTGCTGTGGAATGAAGAGAAAAAAATGCCATGAATATATTGATATTGCATGGCCCTGGCTGAAACACAAAAATTGGTTAACATTTTTTGGGGAATGAGTGTGTGATATTTACCGTCTGGTGTGTGCTCCCGTACTCTCTTGGTCCCTGACTCTATTTCTTCTTGTGGTGGTGGTGGTGCTGTTGCTGTTGTCAGGTGGCCTCTGCTGTGTAATAAAGAGAAAAAAATACTATGAATATATTGATATTGCATGGCCCTGGCTGAAACACAAAAATTGGTTAACATTTTTTGGGGAATGGGGTGTGTGATATTTACCGTCTGGCGTGTGATCTCGTACTCTCCTGGTCCTCGGACTCTATTTCTTCTTGTGGCAGTGGTGGTGCTGCTGCTGTTGTCGGGCGGCCTCTGCTGTGGAATAAAGAGAAAAAAATGGCATGAATATATTGATATTTCATGGCCCTGGCTGAAACACAAAAATTGGTTAACATTTTTTGGGGAATGGGGTGTGTGATATTTACCATCTGACGTCTGCTCCCGTACTCTCCTGCTGGTCCCCGGACTCCATTTCTTGTTCTTCTCCTCCTGCTGCTGCTGCCTTCTCTTCTGGCTTGCTCCCAACTTCTTCACTGGCTGCATGGTTATGGCTGAGGGTCCCACTGGCATGGTTTATATATGTTTGCTGTGGGCATGGCTACTCTGAGCATGCTCAGACAAAAAAAAACGGATCCGGCCACCAGATTCGGCTTTTACCGGATCTGGCGCATTTCGGCGCTCATAGACTTTCAATGTGACAAAATTAGCCGGATTCGGCAAAAACCGGACGAACCGCAAGGCCATGTGGTATGATCCAGCGCTAATGTAAGTCAATGGGAAAAAAACGGATCCGGCATTAGATTTCACCGGATCCGGTTTTACGAAAAAATGCCGGATCGGGCCGGACGGTGAAAAACGGATGTGTGAAAGAGGCCTAACCCGTACAGAAGATATCATCCACTTTTCAGTAGATGCACGGGTACAGCTTATCCAGCAAAAAGAAAACTCTATAAATGTAAAAAACTTGAATTTTTTTATGTCATGAAGAGGTTAAATTAAAATACTTATAGAATTAATTGTATTTTGCTATAGCTTGTTGAGTTTGCTGTCATGTCAGACTTCTGTATTAAATTACTTATTGAAACTTTTTTTATATATATTTTCTTCTATTAGCACAGTAGTTGTCCATTTCCTGGAACAAACAAATCTTGCCAATATTAAGAGCAACAATGGCCATCCTGGGTCTGAGAATGCATTCTGACTGCAGTGACAATATGAATAGAATTCCAAAGATCTTTTGTGAAACTCCAGATTTTTTTTGTAGCTAAAGGTTCCCTGAGTTGATAAACGCTCAGATACGGCAAAAATGTCAACACTGTAATTAGAAGCATTTGGAAAGTATTGAATTATCCTTTGCATTGTGAAAATTCTGTTGCTAAATAGATGCCACATTAGATTTTTGCACCCTGTATAGGCAAAAGTATTAAGACACAAACATTACATTTATAGGTGCTTTTATGACATCCCATTCTAAATCCATAAACATTAGTATAGACTTGGTCCCCCGTTGTGTCTATAACAGCTTCCAAGTCCTCTGAGAACACTTTCTAAAAGATTTTGGCTTGTGTCTGTGGGAATTTTTGCTTATTCATCCAAAAGAGCATTTGCAAGTTCAGACACTTGATGTTGGACGAGATGGCCTGGCTCACAATCACCCTTTTAGTTCAACCCAAAGCTGTTTGATGGGGTTGAGATCAGGGCTCTTTGTGGGTCAGTCCACACCAAACTCACCCATTCCATATCTGGAATTCTTGGTCTTATCCCGTCTAATCCGCTATCAGTCAGATCACTCTCTTCTTGACCCTTTACATGTGCTTTTCGCTTCTTACATTCTACTGAAACTGCCCTTACTAAAGTTTCTAATGATCTACTAACAGTTAAATCTAATGGTCAATACTACTTGCTGATTCTCCTGGATCCCTCTGCAGCATTCAACACTGTGGATCACCAGCTACGTTTCACTATGCTTTGCTCTATCGGCCTCAAGGACACTGCTTTCTCTTGGTTCTCCTCCTACCTCTCTGACCTCTCCTTCACTGTATCTTTTGCTGGCTCCTAGTCCTCTGCTCTTCCCCTCACTGTTGTGATTCCTCAGGGCTCAATTCTAGGGCCCCTCTTCTTCTCCCTATACGCTGCCCCTAAGGACAAACAATCAGTAGATTAGGTTTTCATTTCAATCGCTATGCTGATGACGTCCAATTAAACACATCTTCTTCTGCCATCACACCTGCATTACTCCAAATACCAGTGATTGTCTTTCTGCTGTCTGTAATATTACCTCCTCCCTCTAGCCAAAATTGAATCTGTCAAAAACTCCTTGTGTTTCCTCCCTCCACTAATCTACCTATGCCCGACATTGCCATTTCAGCATGTGGTTCCACCATTACTTGGTGTCATATTGAATTCAGCTCTTTCCTTCACTCCCCACATGCGATCACTCACTCGCTCAAGTCACCTACACCTCAAAAACATCTCTAAAATTCAACCTTTTCTTACCTTTGACTCAGCAAAAACTCTTACTTTTGCTGTTATTCATTCTCGTCTGGTCTATTGCAACTCTCTACTAATCGGTTTCCACCTTATTAAACTCTCAACTCTCTCCAATGCATCTTGAGTGCAACAGCCAGGATCATATTCCTTTCCAGCTTCTACACCCATGCCTCTACCCTGTGCCAGTTATTGCACTGGATGCCCATCCACTACAGAGTTCAATATAAGCTTATCACTCTCACATACAAAGCACTCCACCGTTCAGCAACACCTTACATCTCTTCCCTCTTCTACCAAACTACCCATGCCCTCCGTTCTGCTAATGGTTAAAAGTAAAATGCTCAATAATCCAAACCTTTCATTCCCGTCTCCAAGACTTCTCATGTGCTTCACCAATTCTTTGGAATGCACTACCCAGGACAAATCAATTAATTGTCAATACCCACATTTTCAAGTGTGGCCTAAAAATGCATTTCTTTAGACTGGCCTACCACCTCACCTCACTTATCTAACTATCCCCATTTTGCCCATACAAAATTTTCTTCAAAATCATGACCCTTGTAGCATCTGTTCACACACCCTGCATGCACTTTATAGCTCTTTTTGTCTGTACTGTACACACACTGGCTGGAGACTGGTTCATTCACTGTTATGTGCATACCCTATTTTACCATTTACCTTTCGTGACTCCCTATTTCCTCATAGATTGTAAGCTTGCGAGCAGGTCCTTCACTCCTTTTGGTATCTGAGATATGTGTTTTTCTGTAATGTCCTTATTGTCTGTACATGTCCACTTTAAAATTGTAAAGTGCTGTGGAATATGTTGGCACTATAGAAATAAAAATTATTATTACTATTATTATTAAAGGCAGACTGCATGGCTAGGTGCTGTACCAATGGGACTCAATGCAACATCTAAATTTAAAGATTAAGAGATGTGTCAATATAGTGTAGGTTTGTAGACTTATACATGTATAAAATGTAGTATGAGAGATGAGAAAAGTTCACCTCATTGTAGATTGTAAGCTCTCACGAGCAGGGTCGTCTTATTTTGCTTTAATTATTGTATTGTTAACGTTGTTACCTATGACTTGTGTTTTGAAACTGTTAAACTGTAAAGCGCTGCGGAATATGTTGGCGCTATATAAATAAAGATTATTATTATTATTATTAAAGATATTATTCTGCATTGATTTTGAAAAATATGAATTACTTTGAATATTTGTGAATTCCTAACTGGCTGAATAGATTCTGTCATCATTTGAATTCATATAGTTTTAATTACCCTCTCTTTTTTTCCATTTTCCCTTTTTTCCATCATGGTTTTTCAGTGAATTTTGAAATAAAATGTCATTTTTTAAATTTATGGGACTGCTGGATTGAAGCCTTGTTACCTCCGCTATTTTTTTTACTATTTGGGAACCAGCTGGGACTTATCATCTGTGCATTCATCTGAATTGGAATAATTGGATCCGAAAGTCAGTAAATCCTGAGTGAGATTATAAGACTAATTTTTTCTTGTTGCTATTACCCATTGCCCTTCTGGAAAACAGGAGACTGAATTTACTTCCGTTACTCCTGTGATTAACTGCTTCCCTGATGGAATATACCAGTTTCATATACAATTACTGTCTCTAAGTGTATCTGCCATCTTGGCTCTGTTTCATTTTAGCTGCCTCCTTCTCGTGTTTGCCTGCATACCCTGATATCCTGGTCCCCACTGATCTACGTGTTGCCTGTCAAGACCTTCCACACTACTTCAACACCTATGGTTCATGCTGCTTACCCAAACCTACGGCTTAGAGAATCCATATCAACACGTAAGCCCACAGGACTCTAGTTTTAACACTGCTATACGTATTCTTGAAAAACTAATTTAACTGGTATTTTTGCAATACTCTTTCATTTGCTTTATTTACTACAGACAGGGCCGGCATCAGCACCCGGCACACCCGGGCAAGTGCCGGGGCCCTGAGCAGGCGGGGGGACCCACTCGCAGTCTGGCACCCCCGCGCCCGTTAGCGGAGGAGAGCGGTGTCAGCGCCGCCACTGGGCCCCCCCCCGCTTGCTCAGGGCCCCGGCATCAGCTGGCACAATACTTACCTCTCCCGTGCCTCCGCTGCCGCAGCTCCGGGCTCCAGGGGGCGCTGGCGCTTCCTCTCACAGCCGGCGCTGAATGACGTCATCATTCAGCGGCCGCTGTGGCACAGAGCGCGGGGACGCCGGACAGGTAAGACGTGTGTGTGTCTCTGTGTGTATGTAGTGCGGTGCTTTGTGTGTGTATGTATGTGTGTGTGTATGTATGTGAGAGAGTGCTTGTGTGCTGTCTGTGTGTGATGATGGGCAGGCATTGCTGATAATGGGGAGGCATTGATGATGATGATGGGGAGAAGATGATGATAATGGGCAGGCATTGATGATGGGAATGAAGAATGATGATGGGCAGGCATTGCTGATAATGGGGAGGCATTGATGATGATGGGGAGAAGATGATGATAATGGGCAGGCATTGATGATAATAGGCAGGCATTGATGATAATGGGCAGGCATTGATGATAATGGGCAGGCATTGATGATGGGGAGAAGATGATGATGGGCAGGCATTGATGATGATGGGGAGAAGATGATGATAATGGGCAGGCATTGATGATAATGGGCAGGCATTGATGATGGGGAGAAGATGATGATGGGCAGGCATTGATGATGATGGGGAGGAGATGATGATGGGCAGGCATTGCTGATAATGGGGAGGCATTGATGATGATGGGGAGAAGATGATGATAATGGGCAGGCATTGATGATAATAGGCAGGCATTGATGATAATGGGCAGGCATTGATGATAATGGGCAGGCATTGATGATGGGGAGAAGATGATGATGGGCAGGCATTGATGATGATGGGGAGAAGATGATGATAATGGGCAGGCATTGATGATAATGGGCAGGCATTGATGATGGGGAGAAGATGATGATGGGCAGGCATTGATGATGATGGGGAGGAGATGATGATGGGCAGGCATTGCTGATAATGGGGAGGCATTGATGATGATGGGGAGAAGATGATGATAATGGGCAGGCATTGATGATAATGGGCAGGCATTGATGATGGGGAGAAGATGATGATGATGGGGAGGAGATGATGATGATGGGCAGGCATTGATGATAATGGGGAGGCCATGATGATGATGGGGAAGCAATGATGATGATAAGGAGGCAATGATGATGATGGGGAGACAATCATGATGATAATGGGGAGTCTTTCCACAGCGCCCTTTCCTGAGCCGTAACAGTGCAGAACGCAGTACAGCGCAGAGGAGAGCTCCATATTTGTATGGAGCATTATATGGGGACCAGTATCCTGTATGGAGCATTATATGGGGACCAGTATCCTGTATGGAGCATTATATTGGGTCCAGTATTCTGTATGGAGCATTATTTTGGGTCCAGTATTCTGTATGGAGCATTATATGGGGGGTGACATCCTGCATGGGGTATTATATGGGTGATGAGGGGGAGACTGTGGTGCCCATAATATTGTATGGAGGACTGTACTGTCCAGTCTGTTCTGTGCGCTGTGAGGATTTGGCGGTTTTTGAGCTATTGTACAATTTACAATAGATATCACTCATGTAATGGAAGAAGTGAAGTATTTGGCATTGTACTGTACCTATATTTCTCTGCTGTATCTGTGCATCATGAATCGTGGTCTGTGTTAAAGGGGCCCACTGAGGCTCTTTCGCCCGGGGCCCATAAAAACCTGGAGCCGGCCCTGACTACAGATATACGGTACTTATTTAATCGGGATGACTCTATTGTTTAGATTGTCTAACAATTAGAAATTATAGTATATTCCTTTGTAAAGAAAAAGGTAGTCAAATGTACTTTCTTATAAGTTCAGTTTCGGTCTCTGACATTTATTGTATTATTTAATTGTTTAGTGTAAGAGTGAAGAAAGAGCTTACAGAGGTATAAGAGTCAATGGAATCTTTACTGGGTTAAATTTGAGACATTCCTTTGCTAAAATGCTTTAGGCAGCTTCCATTTTATGGTGCAAATCTTCTGAATATATCTTCACCTACAAAACAAACAGCACCGAGTCTAGAAAAGTTGTTTCCTGACTGAGCACTTTCTCTTACTGCTAGGCGAGTCTTTTACGCGCTAGCCATATTTTCAGTAAAATGTTATCATATACTAATCAGAACTCCTGACTGTTTTAATGCCAAGAAAACAACCACACAAAATTTATCATCCCGTTCAAACAATGTTATGTTCATGGATAATAGCATTGTATAGTATTTTAATGCCCCTCATCGGAGTATGTCCAAATCTTTCCCCTCTGTTCCACCCAGTGTATTTTATACATTTATTCATGATTTTACCACTGAAAATGTGCAATGTGTGGGGAAAACAAGCGTAAATTTGCAGTGCCAGGAGACGCTCAACTATATGAGCCAGACAGTCTAAAACGTACAGACAGAAAGAATAGTGAGTGTTTTTGGGCACATTGTGTACTACCGTTCCTTATTTATGGTATACCAGTGCCATTATTTCTCTTCACCTCTGTATTTCTGTCCCTTTGCTGTCTATTCTATTAGCATATAGTAATTCTATTTCTATAGCTTAGCCCATAAAATCAAGTTTGTATACATATATTACGAGGCTGCAAAGGACTTCTGAATTTGTGCAGGTCAAGGGAAAGATGCTATTCATAAATATTACTCCTACAAACTTTGTGACTGTCATTTCATCCGAAAAAGTCTATCTATTGAAAGTATTTAATGTGATTTTTTTTACTAGACACAATTTTTATATTGAGACACTTTTAAGGGGTTCTCCACCCCTCTTTTTTTTAAAATAATCACATAATTATACAGCACCTACTCAGTTGCTGATCCCCCAAATTAGCTGAGTCCTCTGCCAATCTTCTTTTCTTCTTTTCTTAGTGCAGCAGTCACTCAATTCATCAAAAAAATTGCAGATATTCTGGGATGGTCCCAATATGCAGAGGTTTAAATGATTGTCCGGGATTATTACGGTAGTGGTCCTTTGGCTCAGCTGTTCCCAGTAACAGCGGCGGTCGGATGTGCTTTCTTGCAGAGCTGAACAGCACAGCTCTGTAAACTATATATTGACTGTGGTCACGTACTGCACATTTGCCCCGTATTGATACGAACAGGGGGTTAATGTGCAGTACTCTGTCATGACCACTATACAGTTGACAGAGCTATCATAACCGAGTATATCTAAACTGACGCCAGTATTGGGAACAGCTGATCAGCCGGAGTACCGGGTGTTGCACCCCCACAGATCAGATATTGATGACCTATTCTAAGGGTAGGCCATCAATATAAAACTCTCAGACAATCTCTGTAATATCAGTCAAAAGTGTTCCAAGAAAGGAAAACTTGTGAACTGACATCAGGGACAGCCCAAGTCTATATAAGATCAAGAGATAGCTGGAGCTCTAGCTGAATGCCAATGCAGATTACAACATCAAGTGGGAAAACTAATAAAAAGTCTTATTCAACCATTCTTACATTTTTCAAAGTAAGTACACAGCCACATATGGTCTAAAAGATCCAGTTATTATTGTATTCCTCTTTAGATATGTTGGCCAGCTGTTTGCATTTTGCCCATTTTCATGATACCCAAGTGTTGACTAAATTGCATGAAATTAATAACATTTCAGTTAAACTCCATGTAAACGTCTATTCTAGCCCATCAAACAGAACTTTATTTGTGTGGCTTCCTCTTAGTCTGTAAAGTTTATTGCTGTTGCAATATGCCATACATGGCTCTTTATATAGCATTAAACACACACAATAAATCGCATTAAAATGAGCGCAATATATTTGAATAAAGCTCTTTTTCACTATTATGATATGAAAGATAGGATTCTACTCCAAATATTGTTTAACTGTCTTCTCCATGCCAGAGGAGAGATTATCTCCATTAATATAAAGGAGATTATGATCTTTTTCTCACAGAGAAAACTGGATTTACAGTGTACTGAATACAAAGCCTAAGACAGATAGTATTCTGGATTTAGAGTCTACCTCCATTAACATAAAACTTGCTGAAGTCTCATATTTTTTTTTAAAAAAGAAGAAATCCTATCAGACTCAACCCTGAGCACATCACTATAATATATTCTCAGATCAGTCCTTCTTAGCCGATGAATAGAAATAACTTCACAATGCTGTCCATTATCTTCTGCTAGCTTACTTGGAATATGATGTCTTGGGCTTCCGTGTGACTCCATCAGAATGATCTGACAAAGAAAGGGTTACTTAATAGATGTAGCTTCAATTACATTAATTCCAACATGCTCCAAATGGTTAATTAGAGTATGTAAAATGGTTCTAAAGCGTTTTATGTGGAACAGGTCTATTTTATCCAAGTATTCAGAACTGGAGGTGGAAAGGCTCCGTAAATCCTTTAATCCATAAATAGGATTTCAGCAGAACTGGGCAATGCTCCAAGGCTGTAATCTCCACTGTATGAATTATTACAAAAAGATTAGGAGGTTGCGACTAATAACATTTCATATAAATCAGCTTCAACTGGAGAACAACAAACTTGTATTGGAAATAACAGTAAAAGGTGATTATGTTACCCTGGGGCAAAACTCATCCAGTGGATATGGGCAGATAGTCAGGTAGGTAGCTACCTGGAACTATAAACAGCATAGAAGCTTAAGTAGCCACATTCATATGGCATTATTACACCTTGGATGATTAAGTTTACATTTTCTTGACGTGAGTGGCCAACTATGAACAATGACACATATATAATATATATATATATACATTACTACTGTATATACAGCTCTGGCAAAAATTAAGAGACCACTCCACAGTTTTATAAAAATCAGTTCTCTACATGTATGACAGCCATTCCATTCCAGTGACAGTTGAATTCCAACCAGAGTACACCTCATTCTACTTAAAGTGCTTCTGATTAGGTGATCACCTGAACCAAATCTTATTTAATGAAGGAAAGTATAAAAAACACTGCTGTGGTGTTCACAATCCTCTTGCAATAGACGAGCTGGATGGCAAAACAAAGTAATAGGAATGAAAAAATAACTTTTAACCATGCCAAAGGAGTTGAAAAGAAAAGTCTTGAGTGAGGAAAAGAAGGGCCATCTGGCTTTACTAGCAGAGGGATACATTGAGCGTCATGTTGCCTCCATCCTTAAAATTTCTAAGACGGCAGTCCATTACAACAAGGTCAAGCAGCAGACATAGGGGACAACAAAGCTACAGACGGGCAGAGGGTGAAAACGACTCTCCACTGACCGAGTTGACTGTCATCTTATTCAAATGTCACTCAGAAACCTCAGGATGACATCAAATGACCTACAAAAGGAATGGCAAATGGCAGCTGAGGTGAAGTGAACGGCAAGAACAATTCGTAACAGGCTCCTAGAGGCAGGGCTCAAGTCATGTAAAGCTAGAACAAAGCCTTTCATCAATTAGAAGCAAAGGACAACCAGGCTGAAGTTTGCCAAAGACCATAAGGATTGGACCATAGAGGGCTGGAGTAAGGTAATCTTCTCTGATCAGTATAATTTTCAGCTTTGCCCAACACCTGGTCGTCTAATGGTTAGACGGAGACCTGGAGAGGCGTACAAGCCACAGTGTCTTGCACCCACTATGAAATTTGGTGGAGGATCGGTGATGATCTGGGGATGCTTCAGCAAGGCTGGAATTGGGCAGGTTAATCTTTGCGAGGGACGTATGAATCAAGCCGCATACAAGGTTATCATGGAAAAACAGTTGAGTCCTTCTGCTCAGGCAATGTTCCCCAACTCTGAGGACTGTTTTTGTCCAGCAAGACAATGTGCCATGCCACACAGCTAGGTCAATCAATGTGTGGATGAAGGACCACCACATCAAATCCCTGTCATGGCCAGCCCAATCTCCACACCTGAACCCCATAGTCACAAGCCATCAAGCAAAGAAGAACTGCTTAAATTTTTGGCATAAGGTCACCCAAAAGCAGTGTGAAAGACTGGTGGAAAGAATGCCAAAACGCATGAAATAAAGCTGTGATTAAAAATCATGGTTATTCCAAAAAATATTGATTTCTGAACTCTTCCTGAGTTAAAACATTAGTATTGTTGTTTCTAAATGATTATGAACTTGTTTTCTTATCATTATGAGGTCTGCAAGCACTGCATTTTTGACCATTTCTCATTTTCTGAAAATAAATCAAAATTTATTGCTTGGAAATTCGGAGACATGTTTTCAGTAGTTTATAGAATGAAAGAGCAATTTTGATTTTACTCAAAAATATCCTATAAAGAGAAAAATCAGGCAAACTGAAAATTTTGAAGTGGTCTCCTAATTTTTGCCAGAGCTGTACATATATATATATATATTATATATATATATATATATTTATACAGTTTATACATATATATAATCATAAATATAATCAATCTCAATGGGTCCAGAAATGTTAGCAGATATTTTTCTTTATATCTTTATAAGGGTCAGAGCTCAGGTTGTCAAATAAAAATGTCTACTTCCTTGACTTAACATCTAATATATACTTACCTTGTAATATCTTCATATCCTGTTCCGTCCAGATGTGTCCGGATCCCAGAATTCCAAGCGGCTGAAGTTCACGACCACTATATTGGGACACCCAAATGATGGGTGTCTCAATGTAGAAATTGCTGGTGGTACCAGCCTCTTGTGCGGTGCCACCTGGGAAACACCGTCGCACCACACACACACAAAACACACTGTATACACCGTATGCACCACACTAACACACACACTGTATATGCCATACACACCACACTGTATACGCCATACGTATCACACACACATACACACACACACTGTATACCAGTGCGCACCACACACACACTGTATTCGCCATACGCACCACACACAATGTATACGCCATACGCACCACACACACACACTGTATACGCCGCACGCATCACACACTGTATGTACCGTACATGCACACTGTATACACCGTATGCACCACACACACACTGTATACGCCGTACGCACCACACACACTGTATATGCCGTATGCACGACACACACACACTGTATACGCTGTACGCACCACACACATACACTGTTTACGTTGTATGCACCACACACACATACCTTATACGCCGTACACACCACTCACCCACTGTATACGCCGTACGCACACACACATTGTATACGCCGTACGCACCACAAACACACTGTATACGCCGTACGCAACACACACACACTGTATACGCCGTACGCATCACATACACTATTTATGACATACGCACCACAAACACACTGAATACGCCGTACGCACCATACACACACAGTATATGCCGTAAACACCACACACACACTGTATACGCCGTACACCACACACACACACTTTATACGCTGGATGCACCACACACACACTGTATACACCGTAAGCACCACACACACACACTGTACAGTATATGCTGTATGCACCACACACACACACACACACACTGTATACACCGTACGCACGCACCACACACACACTGTATACGCCATATGCAATACACACACACTGGGTACACTGCACGCTCCACACATACTCTGTATAGTCGTACGCACCACACACACACTATATATACGTCGTATGCACTACACACACTATGTATATGCCGTACGCACCACACACACACACACTGTATATGCCATATGCAGCCTCTTGCGTGGTACCACCAGCGGAACATGCCGCAGCCGGGATCAGCCACCATCTTTGTACAGGAGGAGCGCATGCACAATTTTAAAGAGAGAGTGGATAGGTGGGTGAGCACATGGGGTGAGAGATTCTCACCGCTGCAAAGCCTACCTCCATCGTGACATTACTGCCTTCCATTGGGCCTCCATCTAGTTAAATTATAAAATCCAGTGCGACTGCAGCCACCACAGGAGGGTGGATTCTTATTAGTTTGCTATTTTGGTATTTAAAGGAGTTTTTTCAAGTTTAAAAGTTACTGTATAGGTGATAACTTCCTAATCCCTTGGATCTGACTGCTATTACCTTCACCAATCTTGAGACTCAGTGCTCTAAAGGTCCCTATGTGAATAAAGTGGTAGACAATCATTCTCACTTTCACTCCATTCATTCCCTGTGGGACTGCCGGAGATAGCCAAGTGCAGAATTCAGCTGCTCTTCAGCACTCTCATTAAGAATTAATGGAGTGGAGGTGCACATGATAGAACACCACTCCATTCACACAGGGCTCCTAAGAGCTCTGTTTCTACGGATCGGTGGTGATTTCAGAGGTCAGACCCCAGCGCGCTGGAAGCTATCCCGTACCCTATGGAGAGGGTTGATCACGTCTAAACTATGTGCAACCCCTTTACTCCTGTAATGTGGCAATCTATTGCCAAATGCTGCCAAATTGGAAAGATAGAATCACACCAGAAATTTAAGTCTTGTAAATTCTCTTACATAGCTATTCTATTATTATTTACCAACATGATCTATGTTCATTTTACATAGAAGTTTAACATTATATTTCAAGAAAAAAACTTCACATTTAATGAAAAAGATTAAAACAATATTTATTCTTAATATATTGTTAGGATTATTATACAATGTGAACAGGGATTACATTTGGGATGATAGATGAGGTCATAAAAAAATAATAAAAAAAGTCTATAGAGCTTTTTTCCAGTTTGATTTAAGAAAACAGATATTTCTCCTTAAGACCAGCATATTGCATTTTATACTGTGTAAGCAGAAGTATAAAATAGGAGCTCCTGTTGTCAAAGGACAAGCACCATTAAGAGCTTTTGAAAAAACCAGGCCAACAAATTTCATACATCCAGGATTTCAGTCCATTAGTGAGACCATGCTGGATTTCTAACGCAAAAACCTTCTTTTAGAAATTTAATTTTATCTTTCCAAATTACAAATATATTCGATCTTGTTTTCCAATACCTTAGACTAAACGTAGTGAAGTCCAGATTTAGATTACCAGATACAGAGCTCTAATTCACTTAAGGTCTGACCATACACAAACAAGTGATACTAAAGTCCTGATCATTTCAGAAGTACAGTCATGGCCAAAAGTTTTGAGAATGACACAAATATTAATTTTTACAAAGTCTACTGCTTCACTTTTTCTAATGCCAATTTGCATATACACCAGAATGTTATAAAGAGTGATCAGCTTAACAGCAATTACTTGCAAAGTCAATATTTGGCTAGAAAATGAACTTTATCCCCCAAAAAACATTTCAACATCATTGCAGCCCTGCCTTAAAAGGACCAGCTAACCTCTTTTCAGTGATTGCTCCATTAACACAGGTGTGGGTGTTGATGAGGACATGGCTGGAGATCAATCTCTCATGATTAAGTAAGAATGACACCACTGGACACTTTAAAAGGAGGCTGGTGCTTGGTTCCATTGTTGCCAAAAAGGCTTCAGGGCGCCCAAGAAAGACCAGCAAGCGCCAGGACCGTCTCTTAAAAGTGTTTCAGCTGCGGGATCGGGCTACCAGCAGTGCAGAGCTTGCTCAGGAATGGCAGCAGACAGGTGTGAGTGCATCTGCACTCACTGTGAGGCGGAGACTCTTGGAGCAAGGCCTGGTCTCAAGGAGGGCAGCAAAGAAGCCACTTCTCTCCAGAAAAAAACATCATGGACAGACTGATATTCTGCAAAAGGTACAGGCAGTGGACTGCTGAGGACTGGGGTAAAGTTATTTTCTCTGATGAATCCCCTTTTCGATTGTTTGGGACATCAGGAAAATGCCTCATTCGGAGAAGACAAGGTGAGCGCTACCACAAGTCTTGTCTCATGCCAACTGTTAAGCATCCTGAAACCATTCATGTGTGGGGTTGCTTCTCAGCCAAGGGAATCGGCTCTCTCACAGTCTTGACTAAAAACACAGCCATGAATAAAGAATGGTACCAGAATGTCCTCCAAGAGCAACTTCTCCCAACCCTCCAAGAGCAGTTTGGCGATCAACAATGCCTTTTCCAGCAAGATGGAGCATCTTGCCATAAAGCAAAGGTGATAACTAAATGTCTCAGGGAACAAAACATAGAGATTTTGGGTCCATGGCCTGGAAACTCCCAGATCTTAATCCCATTGAGAACTTGTGGTCAATCATCAAGAGACGGGTGGACAAACAAAAACCTAAAAATTCTGACAAAATGAAAGCATTGATTGTGCAAGAATGGACTGCTATCAGTCAGGATTTGGTCCAGAAGTTGATTGAGAGCATGCCAGGGAGAATTGCAGAGGTCCTGAAGAAGAAGGGTCAACACTGCAAATATTGACTTGCTGCATTAACTCATTCTAACTGTCAATATAAGCTTTTGTTCCTCATATGTTTGCAATTATTATATTTCTGTCTGTGATAAAAACATCTGTCAAACACACATAAAAACCAGAGGGCAGCAGATCATGTGAAAATATAATATTTGTGTCATTCTCAAAACTTTTGGCCATGACTGTAGTATCTGTATTTTCAACAGCTATATTTGGATATTTTAATTTTTTTTTAAATTTTTAAATAATTTATAGTAATTCATTACCATTCTTATTCCTCTGAGATCCAGGAGATTATTACCATACTTCATTGTTAAATATGTATTGAATAGTTAATACAATTGAATCCAGCTGATAAAAATACCATGTTCATGGAATATGAATCACTAAATTCATGCTATAGCGTGATCCAAGTGATATCAAGTGTAGGAGAGCATCATAATACAGTTCCTATGGAAGATAATCTCAATCGGGGTCAAGAGAGAACATTTTGGCTCTCCCTGGTTTTCATACATATCTCTTTCCCATCAATTATATGATGTCAGCACGTGTACATTGATATTGTAGCAATTGATTGAGGTCCTTAGCCCTGAGGAGACCCAAAAGTCACCGACATAACATAGCACTTCAGGCACACTTTTTATGGTGTTAGACTTTCTTGAATCTGTAAATTTAAACTATGCTGCATACCAAGTATATGGATTAAATCGCTAAAAACATTTTATTATTATCGCATCACTGTGCAGCTTGAAGCATAGTCTAGTTCACATAAACCAAAGACTCTATTTCTTAATAGCTGATTCACAAATGCAAGGTGGGCCATGAAAACCAGAGCCCTTTATCCTTGTGGGCTGCTATTTTTAGGCTGGGGGGGCAATATCCATGGACCCTTACCAGTCTGAGAATACCAGCCCCCAACTGTCGGCTTTAGCTTGGCTGGTTATCCAAAATTGAGGGGACCCCTTTGCCTTTTTTAAAAAAATTATTTATTTAAATAATTTAAAAATGGCATAGGGACCCCTCTATTTTTGATAACAAGCCAAAATAAGGCTTTCAGCTGGGGGCCAAAAATAGAGGGGACTGAACATCATTTTTTTTTTACACATTGTGCTAACAAATCACATCCATGACAATACTTGACATGGCTGTGATTGAGCTGGAAGTGCCCACAGTCTTTCAACAAGTATTGTTCGAGTTGCTGAACCAGAACAGTAACTGACATCCTAGAGAAGTACATATTCAGGGTCCATGCACGGACACTAGATGTTTGGTACGTACCCCGAACTTTACTGGTTGGGTTTTGCCATTCCTAGTCATAGTACATGGTCTGTGACTGAAGGCAAACATAATAACAACCATGTTTTAACACCAGTCATTGTTACAGACATCCAGGAGAGGATTAGGAGAAGCTCCAGGAAATGCGCACAAATTTTATGGCCATGTACTGAAATTGCTTCATCTGAACAAATATCAAGTATCAGATATGCAAAAGTTAAATGAGGAATATAAACATAATCTGCAGTTTCCACTGTACAGGATCCATTATGGTGATTTGGAGCCATTGCAATACATCGTCAATACAAATGGAACAAGGAGAACAGGGTTCTCGTTCCATGGCCACCCTTATTACAACATGCAAAAAGCACAAAAGTAGAGATAAGAAGAAAAATCAATCTCTTCGTCTAGGGAGGGCTTCAATCCACCTCACTATGTGTAATATAATATCAAAAAAGTGAGTTTTATTTTAGTTAATTAATTATTATAATTGGTAGTTAATTTAAAATTGATTGCGGCTGCAGTTGACTAAAAATACTTAAATCCTAATATTACCTATATCAAGGGAAAGAAAGAGGGAGACAACCTATAGGTAAGTACAATAGTAGGATATGTGGCTTATGATCCTTGCTGACAGTAGTCAGTCCTTACAGATGTGGTCCGTATCACCAAAGACCCACCCCAAATAATATTAGGATAAGTTGTCAATGTCTAACAACCCATAGCAGGACAGAACCACATATCAATATGAAAATATATAAAGTTAGAAAAATAAAGAACAGTCTCACCCATGTTAATGTTCAGCGCTGTCATAGCATACCAGTTCGTCACATTAACTCCTGCTCCTCATTCTTGGTGCTCAGGTTCTAACCATGAAAATGCCCTTGAGGGATCATATACATGGATTTGAAGAGCACATACCACAAAGATGGGGGAACGTATACCACAAGGATGGGGGTGCATATACCAGGATGTAGGGGCATATACAAGGATGGATGACATATACAAGGGTGCGGGGCATATAGCAGGATGAGGGGATCATATACCTGGATAGGGAGCATATGCCTTTACATCTGTAGTCTGTTACTCCTGCTCCCGTCTTCTGTAGCTGCTCTCTGCTGCTCCCCCGCTCTCTGCTGCCCCTGCCTGCTCCCTGTACAAGTTGTTTTTTTCTAAGCTAAAACTTCAGTATTCCGGCTAAATTGCTGTGCTGGCACTATGCCATAAATAAGAGGGTTTTTGGTTGCAGTTTGGGCACTCGGTCTCTAAAAGGTTCGCCATCACTGCCCTACACTCTCCCTCTGTGCTTTCCAGACACGTTTCTCCCATATGGGTTCATTAGCACACAAACAAGATTACTAAGCAAGTGGATGTGAATACATTCTCTATAGGTGGAAGGTTAAACCTTTAGAATAATTTCATCTGATAGGTCTTAGTCTCATTTTCCCTTTCTCATTGTGTATAGAACACACATATCGGGAATATCTGCTACTTCAGCTTTAAAAAGAAGTTCTGCTTCATCCTCTACCTCATGGTGATCTCACAGATGGATGCAAACAGACTTCAAGAATATAATTGAAAATGTATCTTCTATTGGAATAAGTATTATCAGGGGATAGAGCAAACAGATCTACTGTCTGGTGGTATTTTATCACAAGGAGAGAGATGTTTTCCATCTGATCCTTGTAATTTTCTTGGCTGCTTTTCCTCGAGAAGAGCTATGATTTATCCAGCAAGCATCACATCAGTAAGATCCATCTCGTTGCCGCATTATGAGAGCACAGACAGGTGAGCCTGCCTCTTGTGCCTCTTCTTCTGATGAAGAAAATTAAAAACCGAATTAATTAAATTAAACAAGAGAAAGGGACAAATCTCTCCTATTTATCCAAGAAGAACATGATTCTGTGCGTTCATCAGTGAGATGCTGAGCTGTTAAGGTCACATTTTAATTGCTATAATGCGTGATGATTTTAGCTCTCAATGCTTGAGGGTTTAATGAAGCAGAAGTATTTAATCAATCCCGCATACACAGTAATTTTGCAGTAGAAAGATTTTTCCTTTTATATGATAAAATGACTTTTCCTATCTTATTTGTGTATGAATTAAACACTTTGTTAAAAATTAGACATAACAGGATACAAGTGCTTAGATTAAACGGAAATAATGCAAGAGCTATCCACTAATTATCCAATCTGAAAAATCAATTGCCTATTTTCTACTCAGACTGTAAACATGCTAAAAGTTTAGTAATCTGTAATTTTTGCAGCATGATTATCACTGAGTCCAGATTACATTTTCCCTGAAACAAATATTCATATAAGAAACTTATAGGCTAGAAGATATCTTTTGGGTACCCAAACTAATCACTAGTATTGTGGTGACTGGTGACATTTCACCTATTGTTCTTCACCTGCATGCCCTCCATGAAGAGGAATCTGTATAGAGTTGGAGTCGAGCATACCCTGTAGCACTTCTGACAACTCTTTATAGCAGTCATATTTTTAAAAACTGTACAACCCCTTTTAGTCTTCGTACTCCAAAACATGTGTTCTAGCTCTGTCTGGAAATATTGAAGAAAAGACAAGCTGATACTTGTGTTAACATATTTAAAATTGCATGTTTCGGTAGAAAGTAACATTTATGCTTTTACTGAAATATGATAAGCTACCTAATCACTGCACCTTATAATTACGGTCATCGTACAGTAAAGGGAACCCGTCACCATTAAAATGCAGTTAAATCAGGAGGCAGCATGTTTTAGAGCAGGGAGAGCTGTCATACTGTGACGGTCTTCAGTAAGGAAGAAGGGCCTCAAACTATCCCTGGAGCTGGGACCCTAACTATCAGTGTCCCAGAGGTACTCTTAAAGGCAGAGAGGCCAGAGTCTCTGATCTTACTATGCACATGTAAAAACCCTAATCTGTCCCCTTCCCCATCCCATGAGGCATGGGACAGAAATTAAAGGTAAATCAGACACAAAGACAAAACAGGGGTAACAGAAAACCTCTATCATACAAAAGCACTAACTAAGAATAGGGCGTAGGATAGTGACTGTGAGGAATAAACTAAATGGGAAAAGGGACCAGGAGATAAACACACACGAGCAACAGCAAACTACAGAATACCACAATGCCAAGTTTAAACTTCAACTGCGTAGCTTTAGCACACTGCACAGGAAGATGAATCTCCAATAGCAGCAACAAACTCCTATTCAGCACAGCGTCTCCTAAGAGCAAGGAAGCAGAGCTTTCACAGGCAGGACAGAGAGGGTCTGACCAGGGTTATAGGAAGCGTTAACAACCAGATCAGAAGCAGCTGAAATAGAGCTGCCTGTTTCTAACCAGCATAGGCTGGGTTCACATTAGCATTCGAATGTACAGTGTGGTGCTGCGGACTTCTTCGCCTAATTCCGCATGCGTCCTGCGTACCTATCTTTAACATTGGGTACGCAGGGACATGCGTTGTATGTGGATGCGTCCGCATGCGGCGTTTTGACGTGCCCTCCAAACGCAACATGTTGCATTTTCTTGCGTTCAGCGGGCATGTCAAAACGCCACATGCGGGCGAATCCACATACAACGCATGTCCCTACGTACCCAATGTTAGAGATAGGTGCGATGGACGCATGCAGAAGTAAGCGGAGCCATGCAGAAATAGGCGGAGCTTTAAACCCAGCCATAGAAAGGGTCATTAACCTCTTCAGTACCAAATGAAATCCAATTAATTTATTATGGGATCCAAATACACAGACTGAATGGAAGATCTGTGATTCACAATACGCAGTGATCTTCTACCCCCAGATCTCTGAGGTTGGCGTGACACACTCGTGACAAGAGCTGAGTAGATTGATACATAGTTTTGTGAATAAAGATTCAGTATAACCCGTGTTTTGTAAATCTCTGCTTTTTCAGTCCGGTGGATGATCCCATCAGTGACTGATCTCCGTATGCACACTTACAAATTAAGCTATTAGTCACTGACAGGACCACTCACTGCTGAAATTCCCAGAAAGAGCAGAGGTTGAAATGATTATAACACAGGTTATACTGAAACTTTTTTCACAAAATTGTATATCAATCTGCTCAGTTCCCTGAGCTCTATAACATGATGCCTGCAGGTTGGACTGCATTTTCATGGTGATAGTTCTCTGTCATCTTTGAGACAATTAATACAGTATAAAAAGTTATGTTTATACTGTATGTTTGACTTATAAATATTAGTATAATTAGTTAGATTTTATGACATCAGTTAATGTACCCTGTTAAATATTTACTAGAAATGAGCACATCAATCTACAGAGGCTTGAGTTTGAATCAAAATCCCTGAAATAGGAAAACTTTGAGATTTGATGCGCAGAAAAAAAACTTGCCCTTCACAATTTTCCACACTGCTGAAGTATCAGAGAGTGGGCTAAACATTTTTTTAGAATTGCTGTTCAGGCTTCCCTATCATACCCTGCAGCTATGTGCTCTTACTGGTAGTGTATTATCAGTACCTGGGCCATCACAGATCTGTGGTTCCCAGTAGAGCAGAGTTTGTACGGCAGAGTCATTTTCCATCTCCAGAGTCACTGGGTAAATCTCTCTCTCAGTAGAATGTAAGTTGTTATGGTCAGCAGGTTCCTCTTTCTTGTAGAGTGTAAGCCTTGTGATCAGTGGGGTCCTCTCTCTTCTGTACAATGTAAGCTCTTATAATCAAAAGGGTCCTCTCTCTCTTCTGTAGTGTGCAAGCTATTACAGTCAGTGGTGTCCTCTCTTTCTCTATAAATTCTTATAGTCAGAAGTGTTCTCTCTGTCTCCTGTTGAGTATAAACTATGATAATTCGGGTCTTCTCTCTCTCTTCTGTTAATTGTAAGTTCATAAAGTCAGCAGGGTTCTATCTCCTCTATTTGTATTTTATTTTCTGAGCAATTACAATCTTTCCAGTATTGAGATTTGCGCAAATATATTCGCTGCAAAACAAATTTTGGATAATTTGGGAAAGCCAGTGAATTCAAATTTCAAAAGATCCGTTCATCTCTGATTCTTACACTTCACAACCAATTTTAATATCAAGAGCTATAACACCTTAATAAAAATATGGTTTCCTTTTTGGATTATTATCACTTCTTGAGAACTGAAACTTTTGGTAAAAGGTTCTTTTATTCTTGTAGCTTTCCGTGCAAAAGACAGCATCGATGGCATGACAAAATGCCAGAGAGCAAGTTCATTAACGAGATGGAAAGAAACAAATGGCAAGAGGAGGAAGACTCTGCCAACACGACAGATAACAGATGGACCAATATATTCTTGGAAGCCAGTGAACATTAAGGGCTGGAAGTGTAGAACAATGACTTGCGTTCCAACTCAGCCTGTACTTAGCTTTCTCAAAGTAAAATATGATATCTTTTTATTGCACCAACATTAAAAATGATAAATTAATGTTGTTGGAAATGAGATCACCTAGATCTTCTATCTAGAGAATATTCTGCTGTGGACCAATTCAGTGATGATACACGACTACACCTTGAACTGTGCAGACCTCTACCACTAACATCATTAAATTCCTCAAGTGGTCAAGTATTATATGCAAGATTATTTTTATAAATTATATAAATGAACATGACCTAGACCACAATATAATATGATAATGCATAATGCACTCTTTTATTTGGTCCCTCTGACATATCCTCTTAAAAATACCATGTTATAATGTATCATGTTTCGTGGTGTGTATATAGAAAAATGTATAACTGTACCGAGAAATAAAATGTTAATAAACCATATTATCTCAGATATTATTAGAACAGACACTTGCTTTTTATTGATGAGCGAGGGTGCTTGTCACTACTTGTTACTTGCTCGAGCATCATGATGCTTGGGATGCTCGTTACTCGGTGAGTATTTTTTTACTGCTCGAGTGAGAGCATGATTGGTGCTTTTTGGACAGCCAATAAACATATGGGGATTGCCTGCCAGCCACTGTAATGCTGTAGCCATCTTGGTTGTGGCATTACTGTGATTGGCTGGCCGCATAGTGTCATCAGGGCTATATAAGATCTGTGATGCTATGTTCGTCACACTGTATCCCAGAACCAAGTGAAGTAGGGAGACAAGCTGGTGAAAGAGGGACAGAATTGTAGTTGCGTATTAGCCACATTAGCCGTATTAACCACATTTATATTTCTTTTAAGTGCAACAGCAGCCCTTCTTAGGGCTAATTATAATACATATTAATACTGCTGTTAGCGTCACTTAGGGAGATATTGTGCTGAAGGTACAGTGTAGGACAGGATATGGTGAATTGTACTTCCTTTATGCTGCAGCCTGCAACTCATACCAAAACTGGGCTAGAAAAATATTTAGAATTGAGAGTCCTCAGTGGTTGATACCTTTTAATGGCTAACTGAACAGATGGTAACAAATTGCAAGCTTTCGAGACTACTCAGGTCTCTTCATCAGGCAAGACTAATACAAAATCTGAAGAATCACATATTTATGCACAAAATAGCACAGAAACAATGCAATAGATAAGAAAAGTGACGTGAAGCAGAACTGTCATTATGGGAGATAGAGATGAACATAAATATTGGAACAGTTCATAGATAAAGAGTGTGAAAGTTTTATTGCCCTCTGATTGGGGTCTGGTATTATGTTGTTTTGCCCCAGAAGGTTTTAAGGGTATGCCACACTAAGCGAGATCGCTAACGAGATCGCTAACGACATCGCTAATACGCCACTATTTAGCGATCTCGTTAGCGACGTCGTTGTGTGTGGCATGTAGCAGCGATGTGGCCCCTGCTGTGATGTCGCTGATCGTTCACTAACGTTCTGGACCGTTTTTTGATTGTTGGCGTCCCGCTGGTGAGCCTTTATTGCTAAGTTTGACACCTTTTGCGAATGACGAGCGACCTCGTTTGTGACGCATATGACAGCGGCGCAGGCGGGACTAGGTTTTTTAGCGTCACGGTGTGGATCGCAATAGCTGTAGAAGCAGGCAGGTGGGACTAGGTTTTCTTTTGCGTCACAGATAGGATTGCAGAAGCTGCAAAGCAGGCTAGCAGGACGCAGAGAGCAGGAGCGATGCTGGAAATTCCTATGAATCAGAAGCACTCGAGAACAATGAAAGCGAGCGCTATACGCCATCTTTCATGACGCGGTCAAAAACATAAATTATTGCACATATTTAACATATATCTGTGCAGAGGGGCGTGGAAAAGGTTGCGCTCAGTACATGCTAATGACAGATCCTAACGACCGCCAAAGTCGTTAAAGAGGTCGCTGACCGCTGATGTGTCGTTTATGAGATCTCCTGTTTGGCAGCTACTAGCGACCTAAAAGCGATCACACCAATGATCTTGTTAGCTTGCGTCGTTATCGTGATCGCTAGCGAGATCGCTTAGTGTGGCAGTACCTTTAGGAGCAAATTCCTTAATTGATGTAAAAAGCCATAAACCCATGTGATACATTCATTCCAACACTGAGTGTATCTTCTCTGGGCTAATAATATTCTTTTTGCTCTTAATCCTGCAAGTTGTGCTGAGCAGGGTAATATTATACACCATTATTACTGCCGTAGTTGTGCGTTAAAAGCATACAACCAGACTTGGTTGGATATCAATAGCATTGCTATAATGATACTGGAGTCTTATATGTCCATTTGAGGTTTGCAAATTTTCCTGCAACAGCATTTTCTTTCAGCATTGAAATTTTATACAGCATTAATCAAAAATTTCTTTAGTTACAAACAGCATTGCTATATTAACTCCTTTCTGCCATATGACGTATTATCCCGTCCATGTGCATTGGGACTTAATTCCCAAGGATGGGATAGAATGTCATAGTAGATCGGCCGCGATCATGGGGGGAGGCGTGGCCGATCACGGCCGGGTGTCAGCTGATTCTCACAGCTGACACTCGGTATTAAGTGCCAGGAGCGGTCACGGACCGCACCCGGAACTTTAACCCCTGGCACACTGTGATCAAAGATGATCGCAGTGTTCTGGCGGCTGCTGGGGGGCTGACAGCCCCTTGCTTTTGGATCAGAGACCCCACGGCTTCCAATGGGGTCCCGAGATTGCTTCCATGGAGACCCGATGTCTTCACGACGACATCCGGGTCTCCAGGCCTGAGGGACTTCCTTTCATGCGCAGTGATGACCAGGAAGTCTCTCAGGTCAGTGTTATAGAAGCTGCAGCGCTGACAGCTTCTAGCGCATGCAGATCTGCATGCTATAGAAGCGATCAGCCTGCAAAAATGAGTGTCCCATAGTGGGACAAAGTGTCAAAATAAGAATGAAATAATTTTTTTTTTTTAAACTATTGTAAAAATATTTTAAATAATAATAATAAAAAATCAATATTTATTCTAGCAATAAATAAATATTTTAATAAAAAAAAATCTAAACAATATAAGTACACATATTTGGTATCGCCGTGTCCGTAAAGACCCGACCTATAAAACTGTCCCATTAGTTAACCCCTTTAGTGAACACCATAAAAAAACAAAGCAAAAAACAATGCTTTATCATACCACCGAGCAAAAAGTGAAATAACACACAATAAAAAAAAAGATATAAATAAACATGGTACAGCTGAAAACGTCATCTTGTCCTGCAAAAAATAAGCTGCTATACAGGGCCATCAGCGAAAAAATAAATAAGTTATAGCTGTCAGAATGAAGCGATGCAAAAATAAATATTTTTTCTATACAATAGTTTTTATTGTATAAAAGCGTCAAAACATTAAAAAAATTATATAAATGAGTTGTAACTGTAATCGTACTGACCCGAAGAATAAAACTGTCTTATCAATTTTACCACACGTGGAACGGTGTAAACGCCCCCCCAAAAGAAATTCATGAATTGCTGGTTTTTGTTCTTTCTGCCTCCCAAAAATCAGAATAAAAAGCGATCAAAAAATGTCATGTGCATGAAAATGCTACCAATAAAAACATCAACTCGTCCCGCAAAAAAAAATACCTCACATGACTCTGTGGGCCAAAAAATGGAAAAATAATAGCTCTCAAAATATGGTGATGCAAAAACAATTTTTTGCAATAAAAAGAGTCTTTTATTGTGTGACAGCTGCCAAACATAAAAACCCGCTATAAAAACCCGCTATAAATAGTAAATCAAACCCCCCTTTATCACCCTCTTAGTTAAGGAAAAATAATAAAATAAAAAAAATATATATTTATTTCCATTTTCCCATTAGGGTTAGGGTTGGTGCTAAAGTTAGGGGTGGCTCTAAAGTTAGGGTTATGGTTGTAGCTAAAGTTAGGGTTAGGGTTGGAGCTAAAGTTAGGCTTAGTGTTAGCAGGCAAGATTTGGGGTTAGGGTTTGGATTACGGTTAGGGTTGGGATTAGTGTTAGGGTTGGGATTAGGGTTAGGGTTGGGATTAGGGTTTAGGTTGGGATTAGGGTTAGGGATGTGTTAGAGTTAGGTTTGTGGCTAGGGTTATGGTTAGGGTTAGGATTAGGGTTATATTAGGGTTGGGATTAGGGTTTGGGGTGTATTGGGGTTAGGGTTGGAGTTAGAATTGGGGGATTTCCACTGTTTAGGCATATCAGGGGCTCTCCAAATGTGACATGGCGTCCGATCTCAATTCCAGCCAATTTTGGTTTGAAAATATCCCATGGTTCTCCTTCCCTTCCGAGCTCTGCCGTGCACCCAAAGAGTGGTTCCCCCTAACATTTTGGGTATCAGCGTACTCAGGACAAATTGCACAACAGCTTTTGGGGTCCAATTTCTCCTCTTACCCTTGGGAAAATAAAAAAATGGTGACTTAAATATCATGTTTGTGGACATTTTTTTTTTCACGACTCTACGTTATAAACTTGTGTGAAGCACTTGGGGGTTCAAAGTGCTCACCACACATCTAGATACATTCCTTAGGGGGTCTAGTTTCCAAAATGGTGTCATTTGTTAGGGTTTTCCACTGTTTAGGCACATAATTTTGGTTTGGAAAAGTCAAACGGCGCTCCTTCCCTTCCGAACCCTGCCGTGCGCCCAAACAGTGGTTTTCCCCCACATATGGGGTATCGGCGTACTCAGGAGAAATTGCACAACAACTTTTTCTGACAATTTTCTCCTTTTACCCTTGTGAAAATAAAGAGATTGTGTGTAAAAGATCATTTTTGTGACTAAAAAGTTAAATGTTCATTTTTTTCTTCCGCATTCTAAAAATTCCTGTGAAGCACCTGAGGGTTAATAATTTTCTTGAATGTTGTTTTGAGTATCTTGAAGTGTGCAGTTTTTAGAATGGTGTCACTTTTGGGTATTTTGATGAGAAATCACTGGTCAACTTTTAACCCTTATAACTTTGTAACAAAAAAAAATTTGTTTCCAAAATTGTGCCGATGTAATGTAGACATGTGTGAAATGTTATTTAGTAGCTATTTTATTTGACATATCTCTGTTTTAAGGGCATAAAAATCTCAGAATCGCCAAGATCCATTGAAGCGTTCCAGAGTTATAACCTCATAAAGGGACAGTGGTGAGAACTGTAAAAATTGGCCCGTTCATTAACATGCAAACCACCCTTGGGGGTTAAGGGGTTAATACTGAAGTTTTATATGTCCAGCTGAAGTGGGAAAATTTTGCTGGCATTGTAATACTGCAGTGATATTTTATATGACATTTATTGTGCTACAGTTGTGCCTGAAAAACAAAAAAAAATATTTTTGATGACAAATAGCATCGTTATATTGATACTGCAGTTTAAGACATCCATCTGAAGTGTACAAATTTTCCTGCCATTGTGATACTTCAACGTTTTATCAACAGGGATATATAATACATAATTTGAAATGGTCAAGGCGCGTGGAAAGGGATGGGAACGTGGATGTGATGCTGATGGTGAGCACAGAGGCCAAGGCCATGGGCATGGTGAAACCATGCCTGCCTCGGGAGCACAACAAACATGCACATCATGTCGATCTAGCTTCCTGTCCCACTTTGTAGGGGGGGCGTAGAACACTAGTCTTGAAGCCAAACCAGTGTGAAAAGGTTGTTGGATGTATTGCAGATAATTCATCCAGTCACTTTGCAGCACCACACTATCTTGTCCACAGTCCAGTCTCAGTAGCTGTGATTTTGGACAACATAATACTCACCCTGATCCTCCTTCCTCCACCATGCTAAGAGCCCACAGACAAGAGATCCAACACTTGGGCACTCCAAAGAGCTGTTCACATTTCTATTTTTAGATTCTGGCCTCTCTCCCTGCCCATTTCAAGCGGGACATGAGGAGATGCCCAAATATTTGAGCAGCCATGCTCACATGAAGGCGACTGTGGGAAAATGCAATTACTGTCTCAAGATCTGGATGATGTTGAGACACAAATGCCAGCAAGTGTTGATACACCAGGAAGTCAGGAGGAGGACCAAGGTGCGGAAGTGGAAGATGAGGTGGTGGACGATGAAGTCACTGACCCATCCTGGAAAGGTGACATGCAGAGAGAGGACAGCAGAGCACTGGTTCAATCAAGGTTGCCCCCACCTTCTACAGCAGTTCCTGCACCTCCTTCTCTTCTTCACCTTCCATCTCACAAACGTCAACATCACTCAAAAACTGTTGCCACTGCCTCGGCCAAGTGGCTACAAGCTCTGCTGAGCTAATATGCTTAGGTGACAAACTACACACTGCGGTCTAACAGACCAGACTAGTCTGTGGCTCTTGTCCCTGAACCTACAACCAGACATGGTTGTGCATGACAATGGCCGTAATCTGCTGGTGGCGCTGAAGCTTGGTAACCTTGCACACTTATAATGCATGGCCCATGTGCTCAACGTAGTGGTTCATCTGTTTCTCAAAACCTACCCAGATCTGCCTGAGCTACATCTCGTTGGTTTACAGGCATATTAGTGTCACCAGTCAAAACCTCTTCAATGACCTTTATTCCCAATGTGTGTGAAATATTATTATAGAGGGCCACTACATCCAAAGAGAGGAATACACATCCCTCCATGGGTGGTAGAGCCCTTACTTCTTTAATTGTGACGAATCCTTTAGATATGATGTTAATCTCAGCACATATGTCTGCAAAAATAAATCCACATAATGCGATAAATTACTTGTAATAGATTGGATCCCTGATATTATTGGGCATCCAGGAGGATTTTTTTGGGTCTTTATGCAGTTTAGGCAAAAAATAGAAAAAAGGTATTCTATATTCCGCAATATCTGAAAAGTTTTTTTCTTTCTTGTTGAGTAACCCCTTTTCATAAGCTTTCTTAATTAGATGTTTGTACTTAATAAAGATACTGATATTAGGATCATCCTCCAATTTTTCATAAAATTCCGTAGCACGCAATATTCTCATACCCTCTTCCACATACCATGATCTATCCATAAGGACAATTCCTCCCCCTTATCTGCATTACGAATGATGATATCATTATTTTCTCTGATGGATTCAATGGCTGCTCTCTCCTCTTTTTTCAAATTATCTCTCATTTTCATGCAGGGAATTGATCTTACTTCTTTGAATATTAGTTGTTGTAATGCCTCAATGTGCGACCCCTTATGATGTAGAGGATAAAATTTTTTTTTGGATGTTTGATCTCTACATGTACTATTTCATCTGTTGTGGTACTATCATTTTCCATCTCTTGTTCATCATAGGGGTTTTTTTCTTGACATTTTTACCATTTTTTTCCTCCCGTAAAAAATTTCTTTGTACCGTGAGTTTCCTAAAAACTCATTAAAGTCAAGGTAAAATGAGAATGTATCTATTTCTGCTGTGGGACAAAATGAGAGCCCCTTACTTAGAAGGGAGCGTTCATCATTAGTAAGTGTGTAGCTTGATAAGTTGTATATTCCAATATCCTGATCCTCAGGATTCCCTATTTGTATCTTACTTGTAGGGTTTAACCTGATTTAGTTTTTTTCAGAATGGTGCTCTGTACCGTGGGGTTCTCTTATCCTGGTTCCTCCACTACCTCTGCACCGAAAAGGTTAAAATGAACACAACATGTGGTCTAAATTATGTTAATTACCACCCCTTTATAAAGTTGCTATTGTAAGATTCTCCTTTACCTCACCTGATGAAGACGGTTTGGACCGTTGAAGCGCGTTGTGGCAGTGGTATTGGAGGAAGAATAAAGTTCGGTTATTATTTATTAAATTGTCCATTATTCCTTTGGCGGCCCTTGAGACCGCTGCACCATTGTTCACATGTAAAAAGTCTCCATACGGAGTTAACAGCGGCAAGAGCAGCCTGGCTTATTTGGATGTTTTGAGTACCTATGGTTTTCCAGCCACCGGGATTAACAACTGAGGACCTGCGGTGACGTGTTATCCGGTCGAGCAGGATCATGTGACTACCTGAGGAACACAGAGACTTGATGCAAACACCGATGGGACGTCATTACAAATAGAGAGAGGTGACCCGGAGCCTCATTAATCACCCGCTTAATCTTGGTTGTGTAGATGCACACAACCATTACAGGTGAGTGCATTGGCACTTTTTTTAATTTAAAAGATTAGCCCTGTGAGTCTACACATGCGCCCTTTTTCTTTTCTTTTTTTCACATCTTCTTGGTGGGGACAGGGAAGTCTTGGCTGTTGGCAGTCTGGCACACATGGCTGAGTTTATGTTCTGCTGCCTTTCCCATCAACCTCATGTTATATGCATTTTGGCCAACAATAATTACTGATTGGTCTCCTTTCTAGACCCATACTACAAGAAGCACTTGATATCTCTCCTTCCCATAGCAGAGAGGTCTAATAAAATGTTGCAGTACCAGAAGGCCCTAGTTTAAGAATTACTAAAAAAAATTCCATCTAACAATGCTGGCGTCAGAAGACACAGCTCCTTGGACAATCAAGGAGTGGAGACAAGGGAGACACACACCAAAAGCAGCAGAGGCAGAGGAACACTCTCAAAGGTCTGGGACAGTTTTCTCGGACCCTCCAATCACCAAAGCCCTCATGTGCAGGGTACTCTGACAAGGAGGGAACCTTGTCAGACCGTACCAGCATTCTCCATGATTCCTATGTGCCTTACAACTATTGGGTATCTAAGCTAGACACATGGCATGAACTGTCTCTCTATACCTTGTAGGTCCTGGCCTGCCCTGCCGCTAGCATTTTGTCAGAGCTGGTTTTTAGTGCCAGTTAATTCAAATAGATTATATTTTCTAATAATACGGCTCTTATCTGCAATTCGTCTATGGTGAGGTATGGCAGTGGGTATAGCATATGACAGGCATCTAGTCAAGGATTATCGCCTTATAAATTCAAAGCTGCTTCTTTTCATGAACTAATTTATAGATTCTTGTTTTTTTGTGGTGATCTGTAAAACTTCATCAAAGCAGGCAAAATTATCTGATTTAATGTGTCCATTCACAGTTTCTCTGTAGTATCTGTATTTAAGAGATAGTGGTTGGACATTTTATGCTACTGGAGCTGGAATTACCACTTCTGAATAAAGATGGGAGAACACCTGGATGTTCAGATCGGGTCAATTTGGCTGAACAGTTACAAAAAGTTTGGGTATCAGAACAGTACCCGGACCTGAACCCGAGCTTGGACCGGTGGCCCAAACATCCAGTGTTTGCCATGCCATCAAGTGCATGACAGCGTGGTAAACATCACTTCTGATCGGAGGTAAAATCATTACCCGGTCATACAGCCAGTTTCCACACTGTCAAAAGACACCTATAAATGTGATACACAACTACAATACACTTGATAAACCATACTTATTTAATAATTGAATATTAAAAAACCACAAAATACGTAATAGGATATAAATACAGGGGAAGGCAACAAAAATGGAAAAAATGGGTGCGAGGTGGTACGGGTTAAATATATAATAAACAATTTTAATAGCACCAAAGTAATGAAAATTTATCCATACATGATAATAGAGTATAAATCAATGATAATACAAGTTCATATAACATGCAGGAACAGTACCACAATTAAAGGTGCAAACAAATAAAAAGATAAATAATAAAAAGACAGCTACTGCATAAATTGTATACAAACTAAATATCCTCAATGTAAAAATAAATAAATAAAGCTGGCATATGCTCAAATGTGACCACCATTGCACTATAGTGATAACCCACAATGAAATGGGATTCAAAGTAAAACAGTGTATTCAATACAAAGTGCCAGTGTGGTCCTCGTCAAAGCTCAGGCGAAACGTGCGTTGGGCAGGTGCGGGTTGTTGTGGGGTTCTGCTACTGTTTAGTGTACAATCCTCTTCTTATGCACTTTCTATTGCACACTGGTACTTTGTATTGAAGACACTGTTTTACTTTGAATCCCATTTCATTGTGGGCTATCCCTATAGTGCAATGGTGGTCACATTTTAGCATATGGCAGCTTTATTTATTTAAAAGTATTATTTAAAAAAATATTTATTTATTTTTATTGAAAAGTTTTCCCCCTCCCATATACTAATGTGCCACAAACAGGAAGTTGATATCACTAACCATTCCATTTTATTTAGGTGTATCCAAATACATGGCCCAACCCGTATATATAATATATATATATATATATATATATATATATATATACACAGTGTCTTGCGAAAGTATTCGGCTCCCTGGAACTTTTCAACCTTTTCCCACATATCATGCTTCAAACATAAAGATAGCAAATGTTAATTTTTGGTGAAGAATCAATAAGTGGGACACAATTTTGAAGTTGAACGAAATTTATTGGTTATTTTAAATTTTTGTGGAAATACAAAAACTGAAAAGTGGGGCGTGCAATATTATTAGGCCCCTTTACTTTCAGTGCAGCAAACTCACTCCAGAAGTTCATTGTGGATCTCTGAATGATCCAATGTTGTCCTAAATGACTAATGATGATAAATATAATCCACCTGTGTGTAATCAAGTTTCAGTATAAATGCACCTGCTCTGTGATAGTCTCAGGGTTCTGTTTGAAGCACAGAAAGCATCATGAAGACCAAGGAACACAACAGACAGGTCCATGATACTGTTGTGGAGAAGTTTAAAACTGGATTTGGATAAAAAATGATTTCCAAAACTTTAAACATCCCAAGGAGCACTGTGCAAGCGATCATACTGAAATGGAAGGCGTATCATACCACTGCAAATCTACCAAGACCCGGCCGTCCCTCTAAACTTTCATCTCAAACAAGAAGAAGACTGATCAGAGATGCAGCCAAGAGGCTCATGATCACTCTGGATGAACTGTAGAGATCTACATCTGAGGTGGGACAGTCTGTCCATAGGACAACAATCAGTCGTACACTGCACAAATCTGGCCTTTATGGAAGAGTGGCAAGAGGAAAGCCATTTCTCAAAGATATTCATAAAAAGTGTCATTTAAACTTTGCAACAAGCCACCAGGGAGACACACCAAACATGTGGAAGAAGATGTTCTGGTCAGATGAAACCAAAGTCGAACTTTTTGGCAACAATGACAAACGATATGTTTGGCGTAAAGGCAACACAGCTCCTCACCCTGAACACACCATCCCCACTGTCAAACATTGTGGTGGCAGCATCATGGTTTGGGCCTGCTTTTATTCAGCAGGGACAGGGAAGATGATTAAAATTGATGGGAAGATGGATGGAACCAAATACAGGAATACAGGACCATTCTTGAAGAAAACCTGTTGGAGTCTGCAAAAGACCTGAGACTGGGACGAAGATTTGTCTTCCAACAAGACAATGATCCCAAACATAAAGCAAAATCTACAATGGAATGGTTCACAAATAAATGTATCCAGGTGTTAGAATGGCCAAGTCAAAGTCCAGACCTGAATCCAATCGAGAATCTGTGGAAAGAGCTGAAAATGATCTCCATCCAACCTCACTGAGCTCGAGCTGTTTGCCAAGGAAGAATGGGCAAGAATTTTAGTCTCTCGATGTACAAAACTGATAGAGACATACCCCAAGCGACTTGCAGCTGTAATCGCAGCAAAATGTGGCGCAACAAAGTATTAAGTTAAAGGGGCCGAATAATATTGCACGCCCCACTTTTCAGTTTTTCTTTTTCCACAAAAATGTAAAATAACCAATAAATTTTGTTCAACTTCACAATTGTGTCCCACTTGTTGTTGATTCTTCACCAAAAATTAACATTTGCTATCTTTATGTTTGAAGCATGATATGTGGGAAAAGTTCCAGGGGACCGAATACTTTCGCAAGGCACTGTATGTACTATGCTCAGCATAAATGAGTACACTCCCTTAAAAAAGTAAGATTTTAATCAATAACTCACTGAATACAAGAACAGTTTCCAAAATTTTAACAAGACTAAGTTTCATAGAGGATTTTTAACCCATAACATGAAAGTAAGGTTAACAATATACAGTTATATGAAAAAGTTTGGGCACCCCTATTAATCTTAAGCTTAATGTTTGATAAAAATTGGTGCTTTTGCAACAGCTATTTCAGTTTGATATATCTAATAACTATTGGACACAGTAATGTTTCTGCCTTGAAATGAGGTTTATTGTACTAGCAGAACATGTGCAATCTGCATTCAAACAAAATTTGACAGGTGCATAAGTATGGGCACCCTTATCATTTTCTTGTTTTAAATAGTCCTACCTACTTTTTACTGACTTACTAAAGCACTTTTTTTGGTTTTGTAACCTCATTGAGCTTTGAACTTCATAGCCAGGTGTATGCAATCATGAGAAAAGCTACTTAAAGTGGCCACTTGCAAGTTGTTCTCCTGTTTGAATCTCCTCTGAAGAGTGGCATCATGGGCTCCTCAAAACAACTGTCAAATGATCTGAAAACAAAGAATATTCAACATAGTTGTTCAGGGGAAGGATACAAAAAGCTGTCTCAGAGATTTAACCTGTCAGTTTCCACTGTGAGGAACATAGTAAGGAAATGGAAGAACACAGGGACAGTTCTTGTTAAGGCCAGAAGTGGCAGGCCAAGAATAACATCAGAAAGGCAGAGAAGAAGAATGGTGAGATCAGTCAAGGACAATCCTCAGACCACCTGCAGAGAGCTGCAGCATCAACTTGCTGCAGATGGTGTCACTGTGCATCGGTCAACTATACAACGCACTTTGCACAAGGAGAAGCTGTATGGGAGAGTGATGCGAAAGAAGCCGTTTCTGCAAGCACGCCACAAACAAAGTCGGCTGAGGTATGCAAAAGCACATTTGGAGAAGCCAATTTCTTTTTGGAAGAAGGTCCTGTGGACTGATGAAACCAAGATTGAGTTGTTTGGTCATACAAAAAGGCGTTATGCATGGCGTCAAAAAAACACAGCATTCCAAGAAAAACACTTGCTACCCACAGTAAAATTTGGTGGAGGTTCCATCGTGCTTTGGGGCTGTGTGGAGAATGCCGGCATCGGGAATCTTGTTAAAGTTGAGGGACGCATGGATTCCACTCAGTATCAGCAGATTCTTGACAATAATGTTCAAGAATCAGTGACAAAGTTGGAGTTACGCAGGGGATGGATCTTTCAGCAAGACAATGATCCAAAACACCGCTCCAAATCTACTCAGGCATTCATGCAGAGGAACAATTACAATGTTCTGGAATGGCCATCCCAGTCCCCAGACCTGAATATCATTGAACATCTGTGGGATCATTTGAAGTGGGCTGTCCATGCTCGGCCCATCAAACGTAACTGAACTGGAATTGTTTTGTAAAGAGGAATTGCAAAAATTTCTTCATCCAGGATCCAGGAACTCATTAAAAGCTACAGGAAGCGACTAGAGGCTGTTGTTTTTGCAAAAGGAGGATCTACTAAATATTAATGTCACTTTTCTGGTGAGGTGCCCATACTTATGCACCTGTCAAATTTTGTTTGGATGCCGATTGCACATTTTTTGTTAGTACAATAAACCTCATTTCAAGGCAGAAACATTACTCTGTCCAATAGTTATTAGATATATCAAACTGAAATAGCTGTTGCAAAAACACCAATTTTTATAAAACATTAAGCTTAAGACTAATAAGGGTGCCCAAACTTTTTCATATAACTGTAACTTTCATTACAAAATCTTCACTTTTACTCAAATTAGTTGATGTAAAAATGAATGCACCCCACATCAAAAACTGCTACATGTAGAATTTTTATGACTGCTATGATTTTTAAGGATAGCACCAAGTCTTCTAGGCATGGAATGAACAAGTTGGAGACTTATTGCAATATATGTTGTTCCATTCTTCAAGAACGGCCTCTTTCAGAGCCTGTATGCTGTATGCTGGAAGGAGAGTGATGTTCAATTTGTCTCTTTAACATTCCCTATAGTTGTTCTATTGGTTTCAGATCAGGAGACATACTTGGCCACTGCGTCACTATCATCCTGTTCTTCTTCACAAATGCAAGCGTGGCATTGGACGTGTGTTTTGGATCATTGTCATGTTGAAAAAGTGCACATCTACCAAGGGCATGGAGTGATGGTAGCATCTTCTCTTTCAATATAGAGCAGTACATCTGTGAATTCATGATACCATCAATGTAATGTAGCTCCCTGACATTTGCAGAAATCATACTGCCCCACATAAGGAAACTGCCATCATGTTTTACTGTAGGCAATATGTATTTTTCTTTGAACTCCTCCCATTTGCAAGGCCATACAGTTTTGAAGTCACCAGTTTCATAAACATTTATCTTGGTGTCATGACTCCAGAGTATAGAGTCTGAGTAATCTATTTAGCTTTTAGCATTGTCCTGGTAAATTGTGGGCAGGTTTTTTTGTGCATGGGCTTTCGGAGAGGCTTCCATTGTGGACAACTATGCATGTTATTCCTCTGCAGTGCATGCTGCATTATGTCACAGGAAACACTCACTTTGGCTTTCTACCTTTTTAGCTGGCTGTAGTGAACTTCCTTGTCGATTTTCTTCAACCCTTTTCATCAGAAGACCCTCTTGTTTAGGTGTTAACTTCCATGGTCAGCCTGGATGTCTATGCAAGATGGTTAGAAGTCCATCATTTATAAACTTTCAATGGTAGAACCTAGAATAAAAACAAATGAGCAAATACACTACAGTAAGAAAATAAAATAACAATACATGTGAATAACATAGGGTACTTTAATGACACTATTTTGATAAAAAAAAAGCGTAAATTCCATCCGACGATGACAAAGTGTACCCAATCAGGATGGTCTCTAAAGCCCCCTTCTCACATAGTGAGATCGCTGAAGCGTCACCGATTTTGTGATGCAACAGCGACCTAGCCAGCGATCTCGCTACATGTGACACGCAGCGGCTACCGGCACCCCCTTGCTGGATATCGCTGATCGTCCTCGAATGTCCTGGACCATTTTTTCATCGTTGGTGTCCCGCTGGCCAACGCCCATCGCTGCGTCACAGTGGGAGACCAACGATGAGCGAGCTCCCAGCGCCGTACAGCAGATGCTGAGAGCTGGTATCCAGGGTAAACAGCGGGTAACTAAGCGTGGCGCTTAGTTACCCGCTGTTTACCCTGGATACCAGCGTGCTCGATGGTCCTGATCACTGGTGAGTCTGCCTATGTGACAGCTCACCAGTGATCAGCTAATGATGTCCCAGCGATCCCATCCACGTCGGATCTTTGGTGGGATCGCTGGGACATTGAAGCATGTAACGGGGCCCTTACTTATGGAATTCACCTCGCTATATGTCAGCAGGTCACAAAATAGACAAAGCAGAACAGGACCCAGACCTGACAGATTCACACCTGCCCTTGAAAGCTATATAGACAAGATGACTACACAAAACATAAGTAATACCAATACTTTTTATTAGTCACAAGATTAAAATATAATTGTTAAAAAGTATGCAATAAAAATGTGGTCTATCACATCTAAAATGCCAAAGGTGAAACTAGAAGGGATGGAAATAATGTATGTGAGTTGACTACATATATCTATGTGCAGTTAATCATATAAAAAGTGATAGGGCACTGAACAATGTGTCTAATGGTTTATGAGCCAGCACCATAACGAAGAACGCATAGAATTGAGCTGTAGACCCACTATCAAGTTTGTGCTAACAATAGGGTATATAAACATCTACTGCAATGCTGCCTTGTTTAGAAGCTGCTTAGAGAATGACTGATGTATTGTTAATCCCATATAAGAGGACTTTTGATATGATGCTGGATATAAATAAAATTCAACCTGACTACTTATGACATGAGTCATATTAATAATAATAATAATAATAATAATAATAAAGTCATACTAATGTCATGACATAAAATGATTCTTATCGAAGTGCTCAATGCAGACAGTATATAGGTGCAACCCTCTATGTACAGAACATGCCTTATGCAGTCACAGTAATTATACGGTATAATTCAATATATACAGCCTACAGAGATTTCAGCAAGCCAATAGGCCAATGTAAAGACAAATGAGAAAAAATGGTAGTCATAAAGAGCATATAAACACAAAACCTACAGATATGACCATGCATGCATAAAATAACAACTTTTATTGCATCAAAGCATTAAATGTACAAAGTAGACTAAAAGAGGCTTTATCATCACAGGAAATTTACAAAACGGTATTCATTTATTTTACTCACTTACATAGAATCATTAATTCCACAGCACTTTACAGACGTTATCGTCAATGTCCCTATTAGGGACCACAATCTAGATTCCCTATCAGTATGTCATTGGAGTGTGGAAGGAAACCCACACAATCATGGGGCATACATGCAAACTACTGGTAGATCTTGTCATTGGTGGGATTGAACCCAAGACCCCGGTGCTACAAAGCAACAGTGCTGTTGCAACACCCGCTAGAACCGTGGGATACTTGGGATACTTGGGCCGGGTCTGACAGTACTTAAAGAGGATTGTCACAGTAGCGGTGACCCGGTCCGTGGCCCTGGGAGTGCAATGGCGGTGATGAGGGGTAGTTTTTTAAGGGAAAGTTTTGTGACGCCAGCCTCGGTATTCGGCAAGGGATAGCCGACGCTGCAGTTCAGTTCTTCTGGGGCCAATATTAATGCAGCAGAAATTTTATCGCTTCCCACTGGTGGAGCGGGGTCCCAGGGCAGATATGGCAGGCTGTGAGGGAAGGAGGACGTTGAGATGCAGGGCTGAGGATTGGAGGAATAACTGACGGACACAAAGGCTGTTGTTTCCTTTACCTTTTCCTGAGCCGTGCAGGTACAGTCCGGTTCTCAGGTTACAGATGATTCTGGAGCCGGTCAGCCTGGAAGCAATTTGAGAATTTCCTTAGTCAGGTGGGTTGTGAGGCCTCCTTTCTAGCGCTATTCTCTGAGGTACTTGCTGCTGTAAACTCTACTCAAGTCCCTCTTTCTGTCTGATGCTTAGGTAGAACTCCACTCACATGACAGGCAGCTTGAGCCTGTTTCAGGGGTCCCTCCTGTCTGGCGTCTCCGGCTGACACGTGCTGCTGTTTCGTCGAGTAGCAGTTGGGGCAGAGGACCTGCGGTCTCCTGCCCTCCGGATTCTTCTGCCGGGGCTTTAGTACAAACACAGCCTTGGGCTCTAGTGTCCGGTCACAGATGCTCAAGCCTGGGGTGAGCTCAGATGGAGCTTATATCCCCAGCTCCTCTCCACACATCCTCTCTCAACCTTGCTCAGGCTCTAACTTCCACTAACTTCCTGCTCCCAACCAGAGAGCGCAGCTCCCTTGAAGTTGGATTTATAGCTCCCACTGCTGGCCTGGAGAAGGAACTGTGTTGTATGCTGGAACTACCTGGTAAGGGAATTCCTTCTTTGCTTCCAGGCATGACATCACTCCCCCGGATGGAGGCAAGGCCATTGTGGCAACCGGACTCCTGGGGTGCCACACTAACCACTGAGCCACTGTGCTGCCCATATAATCAAGCAACTTTTATGAAAATGAGAATCAAGAGAAGGTACAATAAATACATAACTAAAATTGGTAACATTTACACTGCAAGGTCAAATGGTGCCCCCACTCGATGGCTACTTACCCTGAATGTCCACAAAACAAGTGCAACCAACACAAGCTACAGTGAATTAATCCAACAAAGTCTATCACCAGCAGGAAACACCAGTAGGGAAAGTTGCACCTGAAAAATCATAGGACAGACAAACAAAAATGAAGAACACCTGTTTCAACCTAGACTGACTGCAGTCAGAATAGAAGAACCCAAACACCCAGCGAAAAGGGGTGTCTCCTGTGGATCGGCTGAAAGAAAAGCCCCCCACAAAACACAAACTCAAGGGATCGAGCATGACAATCTGATATACTTTTACCAACTGAAATATGTCAACAACGCTAATTGTTCTTTTATTGGGTCTTGCATGCCACAAATATGCAGTACTAGTGTCACATGTTGAAGAAAATCACTTTCAAATTCAATAAAGCTCATTAGTTCCTCCTTATATTCAGTATGACCTTTTCCATTGGACTTTCAGTAGTTAAACCCAAGGGCTATGTTAATGATAGGTTCAGAAATTTCCTCTTGGCTCTTAAAAAAATCACAACAGCTCTGTGCTCCTGTGGTCTTTCCACTGTTTCTCTACATAATCACTTAATCTTGCAGGGAAACAGTAGTCTTACGTGCAAGATGGCACGGCGGATCAAAATGGTCACGGGTTTTGCAGGTGACACATCTATTTTCTTGTAAAATGTAATGTATATGCATATATTCATATACATGTAAGAAACCATATTCAATTATAGCAGCCACCATAAGTCAGAGGTTTAGCTAGAGGTTTGGTTCAGGGGGCGAAACCTGTGAGTGCATTCCTAACCAGGTAACCCTGATTACAACTGGGTGACTCACCCTAAGGGCTCATACTCACTGGCGCCGAAAACGGATGATATTCAGGCGAAAAAAAAATCGGATTCAAATCTGACCAATGTTATTCAATAGGTGAGTTCTCATTTGCGATTTTTTTTCTCATCAGAAATTGGTGTGAGAAAAAAAAATCGCAGCATGCTGCGATTTGATGCGATTTTGGCATGATAATCGCCAATGCAAGTCAATGGGTGCGAGAAATCATCGCACAGCACTCGCACCATGCGAGTGCTGTCCGATTTATACGCACCAGTCTACTTTGAAAAGCCATCAATTCATCCCCGGCTACTGTAAAATCACACTGACAGCTCACAAAACACTAGATACATACACATAGAATACATATATATGTATATACATGTCATTGTGACACATACATATATATATATATATATTATTTATAGTTCATACACTTCTACATACTGTAATAGCTGCTAATTCAATTGCCGGCTTTTGAGAAATCACAGAAGCCGACATGAAATGATACATTGTTTACACACAGTTAACCATGTCATTTCATGTATTTTGATATATGGTTTTAACTTACAATTACATAAGTGTATGTGTGCAAAATTTCAGACATGTAGGGGTTAATTAAAGGTGTAAATTCGTTGAAAAAAAATGCGTGGGCTCCCGCTGTATTTTCTCCACCAGACAGACAAAGCAAGCGAGTGGGGGCAGATAATAATAGCCTAGGGAGGGTACATTTTTTTTGTGCCCCCCCTGGCTACTAACATCTGCCCCCAGACACCCCAGAAAGGGCAAATCTCTAATTAGATTAGCCCTTTCTGGCACTTTGCCCGTCTATTCCCATTGCCCTGTAGAGGTGGCAAATGGGTTAATAAGGGGTTTAAAACCACCTTGCAATTGAAAGGTGACTTTAAGCCAGGTTAATAATTGAGAGCTGTCAATTAGACAACTATCAATTATTAATCCTATTGTATGAAAGAAAAATCAAACACACACACTTTAATAAAAAAGTTTAATGAAATAATCAAACAGTTTTTGACCATATTTTATTTTCCTGCTAAAACCATTTCCTGTAATAAAAATAAAATAAAAAAGCAAAATTATTCTTACCAATCCGATGCACAGTCAGGTCCCACGCTGTAATCCATCAGAAAGGGTTAACAGGTTACAGTTAGCAGGGAGCTAATGTTGCCTGCTGAGCTGTTACCCCCGAATGAATAACTTCCTCTCCCTGCGAAAGGAGAGGAAGTGATTAATGAGTGGAGCTTAATTGATTTATTGCCACTTTCACTTCAGGTCAGGTCACCCTGACCTGACCTCAAGTGAAAGTGGGACGCAATCAATTAAGCTTCATTCATTAATCACATCCTCTCCTGTCGGCAGGAGATAAGCTCATTCATTCAAGAGCTTTCAGCTGAGCATGCAGTATTACTTGCGCTGCTTGACTCAAAGCTAGTTAACCCTTTGTGAAGGATTACAGCGTGGGACGTGACAGATCACCAGATAGGTAAGAATAATGTTGTTTTATTATTTTTTCTTTATTATAGGAGATCAAGGGCTTCGAGGGATTAAGAGTTAAATAAAAGATGGTCAAAAAAATGCGTTTTTATTTCATTAAAATTATTTATTCTTAAAGTGTGTGTGTTTTTTTTATTTACTTCAATAGGATTAATAATTGATAGTTGTCTAATTGACAGCTCTCAATTATTAACCTGGCTTAAAGTGACCTTTCAATTGCAAGGTGGCTTTAACCCCTTATTAACCCATTCGCCACCGCTACAGGGCAATGGGAATAGACGGGCAAAGTGCCAGAAAGGGCTAATCTAATTAGAGATTTGCCCTTTCTGGGGTGTCTGGGGGCAGATGTTAGTAGCCAGGGGAGGGCACAAAAAATGTACCCTCCCTAGGCTATTATTATCTGCCCCACTAGCTTGCTTTGTCTGTCTGGTGGAGAAAATACAGCGGGAGCCCACTGATTTTTTTTCAACGAATTTACACCTTTAATTAACCCCTACATGTCTGAAATTTTGCACACATACACTTATGTAATTGTAAGTTAAAACCACATATCAAAATACATGAAATAACATGGTTAACTGTGTGTAAACAATGTATCATTTCATGTCGGCTTCTGTGATTTCACAAAAGCCGGCAATTGAATTAGCGACTTTTACAGTATGTAGAAGTGTATGAACTATAAATATATGTATATATATATATATATATATATATATATATATATGTCACAATTACATATACAGTCAGGGCCAGAAATATTTGGACAGTGACACAATTTTCGCGAGTTGGGCTCTGCATGCCACCACATTGGATTTGAAATGAAACCTCTACAACAGAATTCAAGTGCAGATTGTAACGTTTAATTTGAAGGGTTGAACAAAAATATGTGTTAGAAAATGTAGGAATTGTACACATTTCTTTACAAACACTCCACATTTTAGGAGGTCAAAAGTAATTGGACAAATAAACATAACCCAAACAAAATATTTTTATTTTCAAAATTTTGTGGCGAATCCTTTGGAGGCAATCACTGCCTTAAGTCTGGAACCCATGGACATCACCAAACGCTGGGTTTCCTCCTTCTTAATGCTTTGCCAGGCCTTTACAGCCGCAGCCTTCAGGTCTTGCTTGTTTGTGGGTCTTTCCCTCTTAAGTCTGGATTTGAGCAAGTGAAATGCATGCTCAATTGGGTTAAGATCTGGTGATTGACTTGGCCATTGAAGAATGTTCCACTTTTTTGCACTCATGAACTCCTGTGTAGCTTTGGCTGTATGCTTGGGGTCATTATCCATCTGTACTATGAAGCGCCGTCCAATCAAATTTGCAGCATTTGGCTGAATCTGGGCTGAAAGTATATCCCGGTACACTTCAGAATTCATCCGACTACTCTTGTCTGCTGTTATGTCATCAATAAACACAAGTGACCCAGTGCCATTGAAAGCCATGCATGGCCATGCCATCACGTTGCCTCCACCATGTTTTACAGAGGATGTGGTGTGCCTTGGATCATGTGCCGTTCCCTTTCTTCTCCAAACTTTTGGCTTCCCATCATTCTGGTACAGGTTGATCTTTGTCTCATCTGTCCATAGAATACTTTTCCAGAACTGAGCTGGCTTCTGGAGGTGTTTTTCAGCAAATTTAACTCTGGCCTGTCTATTTTTGGAATTGATGAATGGTTTGCATCTAGATGTGAACCCTTTGTATTTACTTTCATGGAGTCTTCTCTTTACTGTTGACTTAGAGACAGATACACCTACTTCACTGAGAGTGTTCTGGACTTCAGTTGATGTTGTGAACGGGTTCTTCTTCACCAAAGAAAGTATGTGGCGATCATCCACCACTGTTGTCTTCCATGGGCTCCCAGGTCTTTTTGGATTGATGAGTTCACCAGTGCTTTCTTTCTTTCTCAGGATGTACCAAATTGTAGATTTTGCCACTTCTAATGTTGTAGCAATTTCTTGGATGGGTTTTTTTCTGTTCTTGCAGCTTAAGGATGGCTTGTTTCACCTGCATGGAGAGCTCCTGTGACCACATGTTTCCTTCACAGCAAAACCTTCCAAATGCAAACACCACACCTCAAATCAACTCCGGCCCTTTCATCTGCTTAATTGAGAATGACATAACAAAGGGATTGCCCACACCTGTCCATGAAATAGCCTTGGAGTCATTTGTCCAATTACTTTTGGTCCCTTTAAAAACAGGGTGGCACATGTTAAGGAGCTGAAACTCCTAAACCCTTCATCCAATTTTAATGTGGATACCCTCAAATGAAAGCTGAAAGTCTGAACTTCAACTGCATCTGATTTGCTTTGTTTCAAATTCATTGTGGTAATGTCTAGAACCAAAATTAGATAAATGTTGTCTCTGTCCAAATATTTATGGACCTAACTGTATATATATATATATGTATTCTATGTGTGTATATGTATTGTTTCTATTCTTTATTAAAGCTGTCAGTGTGATTTTACAGTATAGCCGGGGATGAATTAGCGGCTATTATACTATGTAGAAGTGTATGACCTATATATATTATATATATATATATATATATATGTATATATATATATATATATATATATATATATATATATATATATAAATTATTTGCTTTTTGTGTACATTTTTTTTTACAATGTGATTTTTACATGACTTTTTACATAGAGATAACTGCTCTATGTAAAACTTCATGTTAAAATCGCATTGCATACAGATGGAAAACATGGAAAACTGATGGAAAACGCATGGTGCGATTTAAAATCGCATGCAAATCGCATGCCTTTTTACAACAATTGTACCGTTTTTTCCCTGCAGAAAACGGACCGATTTTTTTCCAGCCAGTGAGTATGAGCCCTAATAGTGGATGTAGGAGAACCTCAGCAGATGTTTTAGTAATCTTGCAGTTACTAAATAAAATCTCTATACAAAGACCAACACTGCCATACAATGAACATATAGTGGTAGATACATGTAGAACATGTAAGAAATTACAGTACAGTTATATGTAATGACTTACAACTGATATTCTTTCTGATGGAGTCATTCACTTTTCACATCTTTTCCATCTGGCCCAGACCGACATGACAACTTCTCCAGCAAGAACTCGGCTGCATAGATTACAGCAAGACACATATGACCTCCTACATTTCAGGCCTCATCCCCAGCTATCCCCGACCTGAACCAACTTCTTATTCTGCTGATACCCCAATGCTGAGATCTGCTGCCGTATGTGTCCCTATTAGTGTTGAGCATTCCGATACCGCAAGTATCGGGTATCGGCCGATATTCGCTGTATCGGAATTCCGATACTTAGTTCCGATACTTTTCCTATATCGTATACCGGAATCGGAAGTTCCCATAATTCTTTGAGAGACAGTGTGATTTTATTCAGCCAATGAGGAATCCGAAGAAGTGTGGGCACATCCTGTAATGCTGCGGTCATGTTAACTAATGGCATGGCTGTGATTGGCTGCTGAAATGATGTCAGAATGCACTATAAAAGGCGCCGCCGCCATTTTAGCTTCACTGTGCTGTGAATAAAGTTAGGGACAGAACGCTGCTCTGCTGACTCTGAGGGACAGTTACAGATAGCGTTTTTGTGAATTGCTGTGTTGGCAGGCTATTTGAGAAACCGCTGTGTGAATCATCCTTTTTCCTTGCAGTGTTGTTTTCACAGCTCTGTGCAAGGTGTGTGTTTGTGAGTGCAGGTGACGCTGCAGTTTGCTCTGCATCCAACGCTGTTTGTAGGCATCTGCACGTGTCACTCACAGACTCTTTTTTTTTTCTTTAGTGTAATTGGTGCTGCTCCATTCAATTGAAATTATAGTGTGACGCGCTTCCATCCGTATACAATACATTGGTTGCAAACACTATAGAAGTACACAAAGGAGCCTTTCAGAGATAGTGAACAGTTGTGTGCAGTGTTCACTGTAGTCTTGATTTTTTTTTTTTGAGTGCAGATCACGCTCAGTTAGTTCTTCACCACTGCTGTTGTAGTCTGCTGAGCGTGTGTCACTGCTCATCCTGACATTTTTTGTTCTTGTTAATTGGTGCTGCTCCATTCTTTTTAAAACTTAAATTATTTGTGTGACGCGCTTCCATCCGTATACAATACATTGGTTGCAAACACTATAGAAGTACACAAAGGAGCCTTTCAGAGATAGTGAACAGTTGTGTGCAGTGTTCACGGCAGTCTGTGAGTTTTTTTTTTGAGTGCAGATCACGCTACAGTTAGTTCTTCAACCACTGCTGGTTTTAGTCTGCTGAGCGTGTGTCACTGCCTCATCCTTGACATTTTTGTCTAATTGGTGCTGCTCCATTCTATTTAAAAAAACTCAAATCTATTAGTGTGACGCGCATCCATCCGTATACAATACATTGGTTGCAAACACTATAGAAGTACACAAAGGAGCCTTTCAGAGATAGTGAACAGTTGTGTGCAGTGTTCACTGTAGTCTGTGAGGTTTTTTTTTTTTGAGTGCAGATCACGCTCCAGTTAGTTCTTCAACCACTGCTGGTTGTAGTCTGCTGAGCATGTGTCACTGCCTCATCCTTGACATTTTTGTCTAATTGGTGCTGCTCCATTCTATTTAAAAAAACTCAAATCTATTAGTGTGACGTGCTTCCATCCGTATACAATACATTGGTTGCAAACACTATAGAATTACACAAAGGAGCCTTTCAGAGATAGTGAACAGTTGTCTGCAGTGTTCACTGCAGTCTCTGAGGAATAAGCACACTTAGGCCTTATAACTTTTCTGCCTTTCTTTATCAATCTACCAAGACGAAGAAGGCAGGGAGTAAGGCACGTGGTCGTGGGCGTGGAGTTTCAGCAGGGAGAAGACTGGGGATTCTGTGGCTGCTGCCGCCCCCAGTGAGACAGCATCCACCAGTTTTCCCCGTGAGCGTTCCTTTAGCGCACTTTTGTAGGAGCTCGGCGTACCCCCCTGCTGCGGGAAGAACAAATAGAAGCCATTGTCGGTTGGATGGCAGCCAAGCATCGACTTCAATTGCTTCCACCTCCTCTCAGGACCAAGCACTGTTGAGCAACCATCTGTCTCTTCTCCGCCTGCCAAATTGCCCAGGCAGTCAAAGAGCTCTGTACAGGAGCCAGCTGAGTCTCTGCTTCTGTTCTCAGAATCTGTTGGCTTGCAAACAGGGGCCCAGCCAAGCAGCATTCTGGAATGTGAAGAAGAGGGAGTATGCAGTGATGCACAACAGCTTTGTCTCTCTGAATCTGAAGAGGCGGGTGAGCCAGTGCCGATGGTCAGCACACCGCAGAAAGCATCTGATGATGATGAGACTCAGGTGCCAGTTTCTGTTGAGCATGGTGCTGGCCAGACCACCCAACAGCAGCAGGTGTTGGAAGAGGGTAGTGGAGATGATGAGGTCCAAGACCCAACATGGTGTGAGGAACAGGAAGGTGGTGGGAGCAGCTCTGAGGAAGAGATTGCCCCAACGGTCCAAACAAGAGGGAGAGGTAGGCTGCAGACTCAGTTGCCTGTAGCCTCCACTTTGGGACCCGTTCGGAGCAGTTCTCTTCCAAAAGCCAAAACGGGTGCTCCCAGGACTTGCACTGCGTGGTCCTTTTTTGATACACTTGCAGATGATATTTGCTATGTCAAATGCAAGCTGTGTAATCAAAAAGTAAAAAGAGGTAAAAGTGCCAGTAACCTCAATACCACTAATATGTGGAAACATGTGCGGACCAAGCACGTGGTTGAGTTACAAAGACACACTGGAGACGTAGGCCAACCTACAGCACCACCTACATCTTCAGCTCGTGTTGGAGCCTCTTCCTCCAGCTCACACACAGCTGGTTCGGCTTTCTCACAGGATCGCCATGGAAGAACCTCTGTCACTGTTGTCCAGAGACCCAGTGTTATTCCACCCACAGCTGCAAGTTCCTGTCATCCTCACACTCCCAGGCCACTGTACAGCCATCGGTAGCACAGGCATGAGAGAAAAGACGGCCATACTCGGCAAACCATCCTCGAGCAC